>BSBM01001595.1:1722500-2922500 GCA_027924585.1 Larix kaempferi | reverse complement strand
AATCTAAATTGTGTTTATAGTTTTTGACCACTCGCATTGTGCTTTGGCAGGTGCTCTCTTCGTTGGATGGTTTCTATGCAATGGTTTTGAAAGGGAAAGCTACTACAGCTTCTTGGTAAGCTCCGGTGGTTCTTACATGCCTTGTAGGTTCCTTGATGTGTTTTTTGTGTGCCGAGAAATGGAAATCTTCGACTTGTATCAGTGATGGCCGCAAATAAGGTTTTAAGCTTGTTCTTGTTTTGTTTTATATTGTACAGAGGGTAACCTCTCAGTAATATAAGTTACCTATTGGCTATTTGATGCCTGGTTATAAAGTCAATAGAGAATTCGAACCTTCGTTTGTTCTGCTATATGTCCTAAGGGTAGAAACCTTGTACAGTCTTCGTTGTTTCACGATTCTATTTTATGTTTTTGGTTGATGACGGCAAGTCCCGTGTACTGTGAAACCTTGACAGGTTCAAAGTGTAATTTGTGGTTATAGTTTTAAATGGAAGTCAAGAACCAAGGGTTCTCTTTGTACTTATAACTATGGTTCATTTTTCTTGAAATGAAATGATAATTTTGTTGAATGACAGTGGAAAAGATATATAAAATATGTGGCGTTTTTGTTGAACCACAAGGGTTGTTTTGTCCTAGGTCTTAAGTTTGTATGTCTGTGTAAAAGAAAAGCATGCCTATAATCCAAGCTCGTTCTTGTTAATCTTGCTCGGCAAAAATAGATGAAGTATTTTTGCTGTTGAATGTTTTTGATTTTACAAAGGAACCCTTACGTGAACCCTCCGAATGCTATCAGGCTTGTGCTAGGGTTTTATACCCATGACTTAATCGATGTGATGAAAATCTCGATGATGTATTTGTTTAAATGTTAGGATGTGAGCTAAAGTTTAAACATGAATATGTAAACGTGCCTTTCGCTAACTGTTAGATAATTCTTAGATAGTAAAATTACCATATATAAAAGATAGTGTAGTTCGGGAAGTAATGTCTAGGGTTTAATAAGTCATAAAAGTTATCATTCTTTGAGCAATGTCTACAGTTTGTTCTTGAGATAGAAAATATGATGTATGAATACATAATAAGGGTTTGCAGTGTATTAGGTTTTGATACTATTGAAATAAACATTTGATATTTGAAATCAAACACGAAATTAGTGAAGAAATAAAGTATGAGTAATGATATGAAAACTATATAATGATTAGTTCTTGAAGCCTTAATAATCCTTGGAAATACTATTCTTGGAAAACATGATATGTATGATTTTAATTGAATTTGTTTGCTATTTTAAATGAATAGAGATAAGAGAAAAATATATGACTATACAGAAGTTAAGCTATATTTTTCTTTTCATGAAATAACAAAAGACTTCTATATATTATGTTGTTGTTATACAATAAAATTTTAACTATGTTTAGATATAGGACAGAATTGTAAACAGAGCACTTACTATAATTATTTTTCCAATCAATGGAAATATTCCTATCTCTCATCTATCATTTTAATTTGCCTCTCTATACTAGAGTACTATGCAGATAACAGCATGGGAAAAATAGAGAGATGGTTATCTAATTAATAATTCACAAACTTTATCATTTAGTATCGAACATAAATCAGAAATAAAATAAATTCTTTTACAAAACAAAGTTTGATAAATTTTACTAAACATAACATTGAACTGTAAAAAAAATAGAAACAGTAAAACCTGGTTAACTGTAGAGAAACAAACAGCCCAAGGAGCCTGTTCCACCCAACCAATTCCTGAAGACAGCCAAGTTACTTGCCTTAGGACCCCCTAGCCTATTCACTGAACCACCAGGAGGAAGAAACTTAGAAGCTTAGGACCTCCACTTGTAGTAGCAATAGTTATCCAATCTTAAAGACTTAGTAGTCAAGGGAGCTAAACCAGAACCGTTGGTTCTCCTTCTGAGAATAATTTGCAGACTTACAGTTGCACTCTCGCATAGCCTCCCTATTCAAATCTCTCAGTGATCACCTGATGCACATGAGAAATATTTCTACAGAAAATATTGTGTAAGAGCTGCCTGCTCAATTGGAATTTTCCTTATGTAGGCTGCCTAGGCCTTTCAGTTGTTAACTAGTCATTAAATGAGTTGTCCGCTCACTCCCACCACCTGGGGGATAATGCCACATTTCAGGGGTAGTCTTCCCATAACAAACAACTAGTGGTGAAGTGCAATTGCTGCCATTTGTCCCATGCCTTCTAACAGCTTCCAATCCTCCTAGTGGGTCAGTGAACATTCATTTAATAGTTCCCTTGGGTGTTTGTCTCCTACTTTAATTTATTAAATAATAATAATCATTAATTACATTTATCCTTGACCAAACTTGGTCATACTTACAAAACTTTGTAATTAATATTTAACATAAAGTATTTTGCGAATAAAATAATATTTTCAGAATTTGGGTAGGTGACATCTCCCATTCACTCATCTTCATCATCAGTTGCTAGACCTTCAGGTTCTTGTGGATCTGGGTCCAGCATTCCCTCATCATCATCTCCATCTTCATATTTTGAATCTGAAATATCATGTGAAGATACATCATCACATCCAAACTCTAAATCTAAAATCTCATGTGAAGAATCAAGTAAAACTGGATCATCATCACATGCAAACTCTGAATCTGAAATCTTATGAGGAGAAGCAAGTAAAATTGGCTCATCATCACTCGAAGGAGGAACATATCCAAAAATTTTGATGTCATGAAACTGTTCCATAATATGCATGTAGTCCTCATTTGAATCATCATAACTATAATCAATATCGGAAGAACTAGGACTAGATGATGATGGATCTTCATTAAGATCAGAGGAGGATGCAGTAATGGAGGCCCATTTTGAAATAGGATTTGGACAAATAGGTGTTAGATCTTTGGGTTCTTGTGGATCTAGATCTAGCATTCGCACTTCTTCAAGAGTCCTCTTTTTCTCAATCTCTTTTGGTGTATCTTTTCCCTTTAGGCAACCTTCGAAGGTGCCATGAGAAAACTTGCCACTTATAATACCATCAACCACATTCCGAGCTAGCTTGTAGTTGAGATGAGATACTCTACTCTCTTCATGAGTATGAGAGTGAAGAGTAAAATCCTTTGAGAGAGGTAAGAAGTGTGAAAACTCATAGAGTTTTGTCTCATGATTTGCAACTCTTTTTGCAATTATTTCCCCTAAAACCATATGGTGTACCTCGAATTCATATGGAGTAAATATCACTCTTTTGGGATCTCCAATATGAGACATTTGATACACTGAAAGGACATTAGCTGCAAGAGAATGAACATAAAGAACATCATAAAAGTAACCATGATCAAGATTGATTCTTCCAATCCATTGAGAGGAGACTTTTCATTTCCCAAACTTACGGAAGGGCCAATAGAGATTTTGAAAATAGAGAAGAGATATTTGGAGGAAGCCATATGGCATGATGCTCCTAAATCTATGATGAAAGAAGAGTCAGTTGATGTACTTTCTATGAGAGCATGACATCTTTCTTTGTCTTCAGATCTAGAAATTTCAGTATCAGGATCTTTCTTCCTTGCACATGCAGGTACAGGAAGATTGTTGTTCTCAAGTACTGAGCCATCAAATCTATAGTCTTCCTCATGCATGTACTCTCGGGATGAAAACCTCTATGACAATATGTGCATTTGGTCTTTCCCTTCTGAGAATGCTTGGTATTCCTTGAGTTCAAAGCCCCATCTGACTAGTATGGAGTATATGTAGGCCTTGTATCATTCGATCTCTTGTAGGAAATATTTTTCTTTCCTTTTCCATTTACTCTCTCTGCAGCTGTAAGAGCTGAATCCAATTTGGGTTTGATCATTCCCATGGAGATAAACTTCTCTCCCTCTTGAGTAAGAGATTGGATGAATTCATCCAGTGCCTGAAACTTCTATCTTGGAATGGACAACTTAGCTGACTGGAAAGTAGAGTAAAAAACTGAGAAGTTTGACCCCAACTTTGAGAGAATGGCAAGTATAAGATGCTTTCCTTCTTTCACTATCTCATATATTTTCAACTGTGATATCAAGCTTTCGAACTTGTTGAGGAAGGCATTGATAGATTCGAGGCTGTCAGGACTCAAACATATGAGTTCATTCTCCAATTTGTGTCCTTTCATATCATCTTTCTATCCAAAAAGGGATTCAAGCTTGTCCCAAACCTCTTTAGGAGATGTAAGATCGATGACATGGAAGTGAATATCTTTAGAAATTGAGAGAAGGAGGAGGCCAACTACTTCATCAATCCTATCCATGTACTTGGACTTTTCAACTGCACTGAGAGGTTCTACCATCGTTCCGTTGAGTATTTAGGTGAAGCTCTTGGATCTAATGAAGAGATCCATATTAGATTTCCACTCAACATATTTGGAATATGTGAGCTTTAGATCCATCTGAACAGAGAAAGTCGAATAGTTGAATATGAATTTGAACGGGTGAATAAACATACAAAAAACGAAGAGTTTTTGCTAATGGAGAATGCTACACTTCGACTGAACACTACCCTTTGAAAATTGAGCACATGGACTAAGTCCTTCACACCTGGCTAGACCTCACTATATTTCTCCAATGAATTCAAGTAATAGCACCAAGATTTGCTGTGGTAACCCAGAGGCTTTTGGTGCTCAAGAGAAAGATAGCTTCTCAAAGAAATGTTGCAACTGATGTTGCTACAATGGCTGCAATTCGAATAGATGTTGGCTTCTTTGATACCAATTAGTATCGATAAATATGGGCATAATTATGTAGGATGGTCTTGTTAGAAAATCACACACATTTCAATATATTTTACTACGAATTCTCTTGAGGACTATTTATGTTTACATTTCGGGAAAAAGATGGAAAGTGCCTTCTTAGCATCAAATTGCCTCTATCGAGATTGAAATCCAACTGTGAATATAGTTTTCTAAGTATATTAGTCTTAAATTCTTCTAGAAATGTTCCAATCTACACACAAGTTACTTCCCCATTGGATGATTTCATATCTCTATTGGAAAAGTCCATGATTATTCGCTTACTCCTGGATGCTCATCTTCAACACCTTCTACACAAGTCACAAATTGTTTCATAATTTTCCTTAGATATATCTCCTTTTCCCATCAGGTTCAACATGTCTAGCCATTCATATTGTATTCCTCGTATTAAAATTGTCTTCAAAATGTTACCATCCAAAGTGGTGTGTGAAGACCTTTGCAAATTGTATGTGAACTGATCCACATCATATTCCAAGTTATATTCTTCCTTTTGTGTCATTTTGAAGATCTCCTACCTTAGTTCTCGATATTTACAATATTCTTGATATTTCTCAATGAAGGTTTTCTTCATGTCATCCTAAAGATTTATAGTATCACCACTAATATCCATAAACAATATTAGGGCCACCCCTTTTAGAGTGGTATAAAATAGTTCTAGATTCTGCAAATATGTGGTATATTCGTAACTTCGACATAACACATCAAATTCAAAAACGATTTCATCTGGATCTTTTTTGGTAATTCTATGAAAATTAGGGAGATATTATAAGGAAATTGTCTTCATAGGTTCACCTCCTTGAGTATCAGAAGTGGTAAATTTGATCATGTGTGATGAACCTGCAACAATTAATTAATGAGAATATGCGAGATAACAAAAATAATAGAACTCAGAATCACTTTTATTGATCACAGGCCACTTCGAGGGGGCAACCTCCTTTGAGCAATCTCAATACAAAATAACTTCACGGTACCTTCATTGGTCTCAACACAAACTTATATACTAAGTCTAAGCGCTAATACCATGTGTCAATACAAACCATGGGCCAATACAAACTATGGATCAACAATTACTACGGGGCAACTTACAAAGCATATGCGTCCAACAACAATAATACAAACTATGGATCAACAAATACTACGGGACGACTTACAAAGCATATGCATCCAAAAACAGTATACTAACAAAGTAAATAGACGGGTTGACATGGGTTCCTAACATCCCCTCTCCCATAGAAAAAGCTCTGTCCTCAAAGCTTTAGATGTGGAAATTGATGCAGAATCTGAAGGAGTGGTTCCCCTGTAGCATCCTCGGGTTGCATTCCGGGCCACTAACGCCTTTTGAGTTTCATGGAGGATTGCATGGAAGGATGTAGATGAAGAAGAACCATATCAGCTGTGTGAAAAGTGTGCTCAGAACGGTGTTGATTGGCTTGTTGTTTCAGTCGAATTCTTGCCATGTGAAGATTGTCCTGCAAAATGAGAAGAATTTGATTGCGGTTTCAAAGAATTGAGTCAATTGCCTGAACTTGAGAGCTATTGAAGGTGTATGGAAGAAGAACTGGCGATGCCTGTCCAGAGACTACTTCATATGGTGTCCTTTTAGATGTGGTACTGTACCACTGGAGCGCTCCTAGGAAATACATAGAAATAGTTGTCCAAATCTGTGTAGGGATGGGAAAGGGTTCGAGCAGTCTCGAAAGGAGTGTTGTTTCACCCTTGTTGACCTGGAAAGTATCATAGTCAACCACCATCTGTTGAATTTTCATGTTCAGTCCCTGCCAAAATAAGTTACATTGTTCCCGGTCGTACGTTTTGAGGAGCCCAGAGTTCCCTGCTGATGAAGAATCATAGATTTCATAGAGAAGATAGCCCCGTTGAACAGATTGCAACCAATTTGGAACAAGCAGAGATATAGCTGTAAGAGAAATAGGGTCATCAAATGTGCGAGAAGGAGCATTTGCCACCATATTGTCCTTATCCTTCTGGTAAGTGATCATGTAGTCATAACCCATGAGTTGGATAACCCATTTCAGGTGTGCTGGGAAGGAGACCTGTTGTTCTAAGAAATTTTCCAGACTCTAGAGATTAGTCTTGATGCAGAAATAATTCCCCAATAGGGATGGCTGTCACTTCTGTACTGCATGCAAAATAGCCATCATGTCCTGCTGAGATGTAGATGCAGCTAAATGCTTACCAGAAATGTCACTTGAAGGCGACAGGCCCACTGGGGCAGCAAAAACACCTGCATATATATCCAAGGAAGTAGTCGAGGTCATTGGTGGGTGCATCTGAATGGAATGGATCTAAGCGATGACACCATGTGAATTCCTCTTAAGGATCTTTTCCAGGCGATGTGAACTGATGATGTAGAGAGACCCTGTTTGTAAGCCCGTAAATTTGTGTTGTGTCCCATTGACTGAAAACTGCATCCAAAGTTTAGCAAAATCCCATAAGATGGGGCCAAGTGTGTGTAACCATTGAACGCCCAAAACCACATCGCATCCGCCTAAGGAGAAGAAAACATGTCAAAGTGCAGGTTATAATCTTCCAAAGAGATATGCACATTGTGACACTTTCCCTTGCAAGGTAAGGTGCCCCCATTGGCAACCATGAATTCAAATTTGGAGCAAGGATGGATAAAACAATCAGCCTGTTTGGAGATCTAAGGGTCAATGAAGTTATGAGTGCTGCCATAATCAATGAGTATTGCAAGAGGAAGCTTGTTGAAGTAACCCCTGACTCGCATTGTTTGGGGGGTGGTGACGCCGGATAAAGAATTTAGAGATATCTCTGGTTTGTCGCCCTGAGATGGGGGGTCAATAGGTGGCTCGTGAATGTCGACCTGATCATCCATTGTATCTGGAGCTTCTTCACCAATTTTAGAGGCAGGCGGAGAATCCATATCCAAGAGATAGAGCTTTTGTTGAACACATTTATGTCCCCGAGTGAATTTCTCATCACAATTATAACAAATCACTTTTTCTCTGCATGCCTGCATCTCTATTTTGGACAAATGCTTGATAGGAGTTGGTCGAGGAGCTGGCGGAATGGGAGGTTGCTGAGAACCCATATTTTGGAAGGGAACGAAAGTGGGTTTGGAGCGTTGTTGGGCTACAATCTTGTCTTTTGCCAGCTTAGCCAACCCTAGAGCTTCCATGATTGTGTTGGGACAGAACATTTTAACCTCTGAGCGGATTTCATCCTTAAGACCACTGATAAAACAACTCCTATATAATTCATCAGACAAGCCTTCTGTGTGATTGGCTAGTTTCTCAAATTCTGTCTGATACTCTCTCATAGAGCCAATTTGGCGAAGTTTAGTGAGGGCTCCGGTGAATTCATCAAAAGAACTAAGACCAAATCGTTGCAAAAGGAGCTAGAAAAAATCTGTCCATTTTGGCTCTTCATGAGCATTGATGTACCAATGGTAACATTGAAGAGCTTCCTGTTCCAAATGAAAGGATGGAAGTGGAACTTTGGTGACATCAAAAGTATTATGTAGACTGAAATATTTATTTCTCATGCCTCAATAGAACCAAATATAATGAAATAAAATCAACAGTAATTTGTACTCTTACACCATTATAACCTCCCTTGTAATGGCACCAACATGTTGGGCTTTCTAATTGTCTTTCTATGACAACTAAATATCACTCACATTAATTATCAATCAATGATACGTGATTTATTTCAAGGCTATGTGCAAATTCTAGGTAGGATACAATTTTCTCTATAGTGTTGGTGACACAAAATGATAATGCAAATAATGAATGAGAAACTTATTCAGACACACTCTTTCTCAGAAACATAGTTCTAATTATCTTACACAAAGTCCTATAAAAGAGATTAAACCAACACTGCTTTTGTGAAAAAAGGAAACCACGCACAATCTATTAGTCTCCTGAGTAGGGATAATTTTAAGAAACCCCCCAAATTTATATGTATAATAAATGGGTGAATCTCCTTGATATACAGGAAACTTTGAAGGCCATTTTATCAATAATATAATATGTATATATAATTTTTTTGCTAATATTTCATTCTATTATAGAATATTATAAAATGTTAGTGAATCTTTCACTAAATTATAAGATGTTGTACAATATTGGCGAATATTTCACTGAATTATAAATCATTGTAAAAACTTGGCAAATCTTTCATTGTATTATAAAGCCTTGTAACATCTTGGTGAATCTTTTGCTAGGAAGACTCAGCTTTTGATTCTGCAGATTACTAAGCTAGTGCAATAGAAGAGCATTTACCATAGCTCAACTTTAGACTCTCTCGACTCCTAGACTCTTGAAGGAGAAAATGCCTGAATGAGGAGATGAGGGATTTATTTATACATTTCACAAGCAATATTCGGTCACTCACTACTAAAGGTGTCGATGAAACACAACTGCACTAACTAGATTTAGGGAAAGTAAGGACTCCTCTTGTTATCTCGCCCCTTAATGGTCCAATGGACATGTAGACACCCAAATCTTGATAAACCAACAAACTGGTATTTTTGAACACTTTACACTATGGATTGATTATGGCACCCATAAACCATTATTACAACGTGGAGTCTTATCAAGACTCGGAAACTTAATATAGTGTGCGAATTCCAAATTATCTTATTTGCAAAACCTCCCATTTTTAAGCTACCCTCTACGGAAAAAAATAAGCTGCTTATCTGTTTTTAGATACGAATACCACTTTGCAGTACAATAATCTATGTAGTTGTGGATAAAAGGCATGATAAAAAGCATACCACATTAATTATTGGATAAAAACATGATGCAATTATGTATTCTTTGATAAATTGCATGTGCGATATGCCCCATCAAGACATGAGATTTCGGAAATGGAGATGTTGCACGAAGATTAAAATGTTGAGAAAACTAAGAATAGAAAGTGGAAACACACAAACTGGAACCTTCACCCTGCAAGTGCAATCCAATGTGGGTGAACCATGAATCACTGCATCTATTATATAGGACAAAATTACCCCTTATTTTGCCTCCAATACTAGAAATCGAGGACTCAAAGAAGCTATCAACATGAAATTGACTAAAAATATGGGCGAATGCAACCGTATGCCTGAATTATAGGGAAAATTCAAGGCAAAATAACCCTTGGGAGCATCCATTACTAAAAATCAGGGGTGAAGGAATGATTCCACTGGAGTCTCTTTAGAAATTGGGGGCGATAGATATATTGGAGGTGTGATAATCTGTAGGGATCTAGCAACTGTAACAAACTCACAATCAAACTCTCAAGAATGTTGTATAGAAGAAGAGAAGCATGCACTCAATAATCACTCATAAACACAAAATAATGAACAATAATAGTATCATACAATGAATAATGAATGTAAATAATGTGATAAAATAATCTATGTTGAGACATCATATAGGATTTGAATTAGCCAAGTAGGGAATTCGAATCTGAGCTCAAAGTCTAGCTTGGATGACTATGGAGACATCATCTAGTCTGTAGTATCAGTCATAAATGGTAAGATTCAATCAAGTGTGTCCAACTGAGTCTAACAGAACCATCTAGGCATAAATCAAGGAATTGAGACTCCAAGGGGGGTGCATGAGGCTATCATAGGGTCAAGTGGCACTCCAAAACTAGCTAACTAGGAGCTACAGGTAGTTAGGATGAGCAATCAGTGGAAGAACTACTCAATCCATGCACTAACTGAGTGATAACTCCTAATAGGTGAGATAAGGTGCCCTAATTGAGTGATAACTGAAGGTAGGTGAGTAAAGGCGCACTATCTGAGTGATAACTGAAGGTAGGTGAGTAAAGGAGCACTATTTTTCCATGCAGAACAGTCAAGAAGGGCGCATCAGGTAGGTAGGAGGCCAAATGGTGGTTGTAGACAAGCTCTGGAGAGCTAGAAGCAAGCTCTAGGTGCTAGGGAGACCACCATGATGATGACTGGATGCATGCAGTGGCATCCAAAATATAAAAATGATGGTGTAAATATTCCAAGAGGAGGGAGCTTTTGGTAGGGAGAAAAATAGTTTTTTTCATTTTCCCGATTAATATATGGGAGGCTATTCATTCTAGATTTATTTCTTCTCTAGTAAATATTGGGCGAATATATTTCAACTGAAAAAACCCTTTCCATATAAGAAAATAGCCCACTAAATTTGTGTAACCACCTTAATTTAGCCCCTAAAATTATCCATGCTCCTGATATGCACTAGACTAATATAGTGCATGCCAAGGCGTGACAAAACTAAATTTTAAATATTTCTAAGCTAAATTTAGGTGGAGTTGTATGTAACAAGATATTTGTTGAAATTTGCTAGTAACTGAACATTTACTAACAAATTATGACGGTGTAAAATGGTTGTAGAAGAATTTTCCAAAGTGTAAAAGTAATTTGGTTGATAATAATAGTGAACTTTAGCATATGGAAACAAAAATAGGTATAAGAGACGCTTGGAAGACAAATCTCTTTGAACCTATAATACCCTAGTTGTTAAGCCTCATAAATATGTTATTAGTTTGTTTATTATTGAGCACTATGTGCCAGGACTATGGAATTTATTATTAGTATTATTATTATGATTATTATTTAATTAAATAACTAGCTCAACATGGACAACTAACAAGAATAGGGGGCCATGGATTCCACATGTGAGGGGGTTGGGGACTAGGAGTTGTTGCTCTACTAACATTACTCTTTGGAACCTACTTTTGATTATTTTGTTTTATGGAAGTACTATTTATCCCTCTTTGATGTTTAGTGCATCCCACTAGTCTAGTGCACCCTCCATGGCTATTCCAATCCTCCATTGATGTTCCTCATGTGCTAGTGTTTCCCCACTGGCTATTCTTAGCCTCCACTCCTTGAAGAAAAGTGTAACTCCCCTCTTGTTTCACCTTTTTCTATTCTAGGAAAAGGAATATATAATTGTAAACTCTCTCATGAATTGAGTAACCCCCAATGAATTTGAGTTACCTCTCTTGAAATTGGAGTCACTCCCTTCTAAATTCGAATGGATATAGAAGGATTCAAATTGGTTATCTTTCATTATTCTTCTCTCTCTCTGATATCTCTAGTGTAGTGTAATTCTCTCTTGTGTGGGAAATACATGATATCGATTAGGAGATTCATTGTATTGAAGGAATATTGAAGGCATATTAATGAGGTTTGAATACCCTATAATGGGGATTGAAGATTGATCTATGCTTGCACAACATGAGTCCTTCTCCCATTGCTTTTCTCTATCTAATCTAGCTAGTAAGGCATGGGTGTTGATGTATATGTAACTTCGGAATGTATTTCACATATGTATATTGTACTCCTATAGAGATGGTATTATTCCTTTATACAGAAGTGTCATCATTTATATTGTAAGTGTCGTAACTTATACTTGATGGGTTATTAGATCACCTTGATGGTGTCGGCCCTGTATAAGTCATGTGGGTTAAAGGGTTATTAGACCACCGTAGTGGGGGTCGGCCCTATCAGCATTATGTTATGTGGTTAAGTTGAGGCCAACCTAGCAAAGGTTATTAGGCAAGTCAAGTCATGTAAAAATAGAGTGCGGGAGGCACTCTATTTGATCATTCACTTTCTCATGCATACTCTCATTGGAGAGTGGCACACTTGTGGAGGAGGAGAAGCTACTGCTAGGAGAATACTATCTCTTATGCTTGGGTTGTATCATTGCTCTATCTATCTCTGAGGAAGTTGTGGGGTTTTTCACCTTTATGGTTTTCCCCAGTGAAACTTTGTGTGTCTATTGTCTCTTGTGTGCTTGCATTATTATGTCCATGATTTATATGCTGTAGATATGTTGTACATGTTGTTCTCTTAGTTAAGATCCTAGATCAGATTGAAGTAAATTTGGAAAAAATAACATGGTATCAGAGCTAGCCTGAAAGAAGGCATGGTATGGCATTTATGACACTTGTTGCACTTACGAAGCTAGGGCTTGATATAGAAAAAACCAGTCATCATAGCACTTTCTCTACAAATTCATTTCGGCATGGTTTCAGGATCTGAAAATCTTACAGGTCGACGTTAATATCCCCATGTATCATTTGTCTGAAGGAGAGCCTCTAATTCTTTGTACTTTCATATTTATGATCTATACAATATAGGGTTTCTGCCTCTTCCAGATCTGAGTCATAAACAGGTGACCTAGTAAAAAAGGTCGCAACTTGGGATGGGAAGCTCCAAATGAAATTTTGTAAAATGTGACAGGTAGGGAATGGACCGTACTTTCCCAAGTAAGTTTTTTAGAGGCCGAAATTGAACCCGTGACACGTGGCACGCCGTACAAGTTCGCTCTCCGATTTTATCCCATAAAAAGGTCACATTGTGACACTTGGCATAACTCTCTCTAAGAGTATCCAATTGAGGTCATGCCTATGGGGTTGGAAAGAAGACAGGTCGGGATACCACAAGTCGAAGTTTCAGACCCTGTGGATTTGTAATTTCTAAGTTACACTAGAAACAATCAGGTACATATTTCTGTCCAAACAGAATTGATTTTTGAGCACCTTCATTCATGGCTCCGGGAATTTAGGGTTTCGAAGAATGTTGGAATTTTTTGTATCGGAGACCACACCTCGATGATCCTCATCAAAATCTAAATTTAGAGACCAAGATCGAATTTTTTGGTTGCGCAGAAGGTCGGGCTTGATCAAACCCTAGTTCAGGACTTTGATCGGAAAAGTGAAAAATTAGGGCTTCTGCAAAAACGGAAATTTTTGAAATCTGTGACAATAGCTGGAAGCTCCTTGGAAAAATCAAATTTTAGAGATTTGGATCAAACCATTTTGTTGGGTGAAGCTCCGGGAAATTCAAACCCTAATTCAGGGTCCTCCCGAGTGAATCTGGAAGATTGAAAAGCAAATTTGAGGGGTGAAACTTTGTAGTTTTCAAATTATGAGTATACCAGGTTGATCAGCTCATCAAGGGGCATCTTTCTATCATTTCAAAAGTTTGAAATTCAAAGTTTGAATTTTTAGGGTTTCCCTAACAAACCCTAATCCAGCTCTAGATCTAGTTTCTACAAATCAGGTGGATTAGGGTAATCCTAGAAGAGAATGGATTGGTCACCTGTATAAGTGAAGAAGTTCCTGTTTGAGAGAGAGATGAGGCTAAGGCCTAAATAAGAAGATTACAAGCAATATTGACAAGTATGACTTATCCAGGTATGTTTCGAGATCTGTTCATGATTAAGTTTATGGTATGTTTGTCTTCATTAAGGTTAGTACAATCTTGATTAACTTTAGACTTGTCGTATCACCTTAATAAAATTATGAATGCAGATAGTCATTGATTAGGGTTTTGACACTTATGATTGTACTAATGCATTGTGGTGTTGTATGAGGTTGATGTTGTCCGCTAACATGAAAGGTACATCAAGAAGACAAATCATGTTCTAGTTCAAGAACATATGACCATGTTGACATGAAGACAAAGATTCATCCATTGTCATGGATCACGTAGAAGATCTACTTATGGGGTATGTATAACTTGGTTCTATAATGGTTAACCTATGAGATATGCAGGTTACTAACACAAGTCATTGAAGAGAATAGGAAGACATTATGTGGGTATGTTAGACATAACTAGCTAGCATGCTAATCCAGGTATGTTTTTCCTATATCAAGTTAGAATCCTACCTTGTGTTAGGATCTCTTACATAAGTATACATGGCATGATTGATAATGATTATTTATGAAGTTAGAAATTTAAGTAATCTAGGGTTTATGCATATTATGTCTCTTTCCTTGATTAATGATATGACTAACCAGAAAAGTTCTATGGTCAAATATGCATATACATGAGTAAGAGAAGTTCTCCCTGAAACTTTGAATACTAATGTTTATTATCTGTGTTTGAAATGATCACGACTATACATGTTTAAGATTTTTGTGTTTTGATAGTATTGAGATTATACTAATGAATGTATGATTATGTATGAGATCTCGAGGATAACACAATAATGATACTAGTAAGCATGCATAGTTGTCAAGGATGGATATAAGTTCAAAGGACAAGTAATCCAGGAAGCAAATCTCAAGAGGGAGCACACTCCAGTAGTTCCCGCAAGGAAGCAAAGATTGAGAGGGAGTCCACCAAACAACAACAAACAAAGATAAGTATTTAAATTATCATTTCTTGTATATTTGATTGTTTAAACAATATTGTTCAATGATGTATACACTTATGTTCCTAGACTTAGGCTGTGTATTATGCATATTAGAATAATTGCATTAATGAACAGTATACTACTAATATACATCTAATGGGTAAGTGGACATGGCACTGTACAACATTCCATTGCTACTTATCTAGAATGAAACCTCTTTGTTGACATGTTGGGAGTTGTGCACACTCTTAACAATGTTCTAGTAGAGATTGGAAGGCATCTAGAAAGTTACGGGATATGGATAAATGTTGTATTGAAGCATTGGCTAAGATAATTGCATGAATGTATGACATATTTATGTGTAAGAATTTGTTCTAAAAACTATG
Organism: Larix kaempferi; assembly: GCA_027924585.1. Classification (NCBI taxonomy): domain Eukaryota; kingdom Viridiplantae; phylum Streptophyta; class Pinopsida; order Pinales; family Pinaceae; genus Larix; species Larix kaempferi. Next base: position 2,907,233 of record BSBM01001595.1, on the reverse strand, counting down.
AGATGTTTTCTAATCATGCAATTTAACTTGTTTCACAAGAAATATCGTATACCATCACCTACAAAAGAAGGACTACAACATTTGTTTAGCAACAAAGCTATCTATTGAAGAATATGAAGTTCCCAGGATCCGGGATGAAGTAATGATGCCATGATCTGTCGATCATGAAGAATGATGTTTGGGATGTGGTCCCAAGACCATATGGGAAGTTTGTTGTCACTTCCAAGTGGATTTATAAGATCAAGCATGCTGCAGATGGTAGCATAGAAAAATACAAAGCAAATGATGAAATGGAAGATACACCAAATGGATATCAAGACAACTTTCTTGCTTATTGATGATACTTCGAGGAAGAAGTGATGGGACACATTTGCAGGAGCCATTCCAAGCATGGTGACAGGAGGATATTTCCCATGGCTGTGGATGTAAGCATTGTGTGATGAGCATCAAGACGATGCTCCAGTTACTGCTTTGTATATGCATCATGTTGGATGCTTGATATGATCAATTGGATCATGTATTTGTATATGCATCATGTTGGATGCTTGATATGATCAGTTGGATCATGTATTTGTATATGCATCATGTTGGATGCTTGATATGATAAGCTGGATCATGTATTTGTATATGCATCATGTTGGATGCTTGATATGATCAGTTGGATCATGTATTTGTATATGTATCAGGTGGATACATTGTATGATCAAGTGGATCATGTACTTGTATATGTATTAGGTGCATACATTGTATGATCAGGTGGATCGTGTATGATGACATGTATCAGGTAGATATTGTGTATGCATCAGGTGGATGCAGTGTATGATCAGGATGATCATGGATGATGAGCTTCAAGGTGTTTCTCCAGTTGATATGCATTAGGATGATGCTGTGATGATGATCAGGATGATCATGTGATGATGTATCATCACATGATTGGGTCCTTGATGTACCTGACAAATACGAGACTAGATATCTGCTTTGTAGTGAACACCTTGAGCCAGTACTTGACAAATCCGAGACATGTTCACCTGATAGCTGCAAAGCATATTCTGAGGTACCTGAAGGGTACAATTGACTATGGGCTCAAGTATGAGGTGAATCAAAAGTTTAACCTGGAGGGTTATGTTGATTCGGATTGGGCAGGCAGTGATCGGAAGAGCACTTTGGGGTACTTCTTCAGTATGGGATCCGGTATGATCTCTTGGTTTAGCATGAAGCAGTCCTGTGTGGCACTAAGTATAGACAAAGCAGAGTATGTCGCAGCTTGTTCGGCTAGTTGTGAGGTAGTATGGCTTAGGAAGCTACTGTCTTATTTGTTTGATCTCCAGCTGAGTGCTACTTGTATATATAGCAACAACCAGAGTTGTGTGAAGTTGTCAAAGAAGCCAGTGTTCCATGACAAGTCTAAGCACATTGAGATCAAGTATCACTATATCAGGGATATGGTGCAGAGAGGAGCAGTGAAGCTCCTGTATGTTGCGATGGACGAGCAGATAACCGATGTGTTGACCAAGCCACTAGCCGGAGTGAATTTTGAATACTTCAGAGGGAGACTTGGTGTACTTCAAATCGAGATGTCTTCCAACGGGAAATGATGAGTCCGGAGACATAGATGCACATGAGACATTCCGACATGGTTGAAGTTTGTCTTACCATGGTCGTTGATGTAAGGGCTGGGCCATTCGAGCATGGTTGAGGTGTGTCTTCCCATGGCTGCGATATAAGTGATGTGCCATTCGAGCATGGTTGAGGTGTGTCTTCCCATGGATGCAATATAAGTGTTGTGCCATTCCAATCATGGTTGAGGTGTGTCTTCCCATGGCTATGGATATAAGTGCGGTGCCATTCTCACATGGTTGAGGTGTGTCTTCCCATTACGTAGATATAAGGGCTGAGCCTTTCACGGATGGTTGAGGTGTGTCTTCCCATGCCGGTGAGTGTAAGTGTTGTGTGATGTGGATCTGGGTTGTGCTCCGTGGACGATGATGGTGATTTGAAGATGATGATGTGACAGTATGGTACACAATATTTGCAGAGGCATATGATCAGTCCTGAGATGCTCTTGCAAGTTTTGCAGAGGCAGTGTAATCAGTCCTGGGAGATCTTGCAGGTTTTGTAGAGGCAGTGTAATCAGTCCTGAGATGTACCTACTTGATGGCTTGCTCGCAAAAAGGTTGAGGACTTGCATGGAGGCTAGGCCTACATCCAACATGAAAAAAGGGTTGGATCTGTAGATGATGAAGACCTACAGGTGGTGGGCCTACATCCAGTATGAAAAAGGAATGGCTCTGTAGAACTTCCTATGATGAGTAGATGAGAGATTGATTGAGATAGTAGCAGCAGTGACGATGACGATGATTCGATGACGATGATCCAGTGATGATGATCCATAGAATAAGACTTGTGCTAGCAGATCTGTGTTGAATAATACCTTCCTAGTTAAGAGGGAGTGTTGATGTATATGTAAATTCAGAATGTATTTCACATATGTATATTGTACTCCTATAGAGATGGTATTATTCCTCTATATGGAAGTGTCATCATTTATATTGTAAGTGTCGTAACTTATACTTGATGGGTTATTAGACCACCTTGATGGGGTCGGCCCTATATAAGTCATGTGGGTTAAAGGGTTATTAGACCACCCTAGTGGGGGTCGGCCCTGTCGGCATTATATTATGTGGTTAAGTTGAGGCCGACCTAGTAAAGGTTATTAGACAAGTCAAGTCATGTATAAATAGAGTGCGGGAGGCACTCTATTTGATCATTCACTTTCTCACTTATACTCTCATTGGAGAGTGGCGCACTTGTGGAGGAGGAAAAGATGCTGCTAGGAGAAGACTATCTCTTATGCTTGGGTTGTATCATTTCTCTATCTATCTCTGAGGAAGTTGTGGGGTTTTTCACCATTATGGTTTTCCCAATTGAAACTCTGTGTGTCTATTGTCTCTTGTGTGCTTGCATTATTATGTCCATGATTGATATGCTATAGATATGCTGTACATGTTGTTCTCTCAGTTAAGATCCGAGATTAGATTGAAGTAAATTCGGAAAAAATAACAATGGGTGAGGGTGGTGATATCCTAAGGGGTTTTGTAGCGAGGGGATTCACAACTCTCTAGGTAGTGTAGATGGAAGAGAAATTTGATATGGTGAAAGGTGTAGTTGTGGTATTCACACGATGTTGAGAAGGGTGCAACCATATGTTCTGGTTCATATATTTATGATCATTTATGGGTTGTGAGACCTGTTACATTGTGTCTGCAATGTTGTTTCTAGTAAGGAATTCTTTTTTATTTCACTAAAAAAGGTTTCCATATGTCTGACATACAATTTTTTGTGTGTGGCAATGTTCCAGATGTTGAGGTGAATGCACCATACCTTTTGGTTTGAGAGTACCTCTCCTATGGATCTATGGCCTCAAGTTAGGGGTGACTATCATGTTGAACACTGCATGAAAATGGCATGTTTATGGATGGGTGGAACATTGTCCTATTAAATCCAATTTCCTTTAATTGAGATGAGTATTTTGTTGTATATTTATTTACTGTAGATTCTGATATATATGTGCTCATGGATCTGATTTTATAGTTGTTTACATGGTATAGGTGACAAACATGAGATTTTATGTTATTATCATTTATATGGCTATTGATGGAAGCCTTCATATCCGAGTTCCTTTTGTTTATATGATTTTAGGTGGCAATTGGTATATCTAATTTTAACAATGTTAATGTGGCTATGGATGGCAACTTGTAGATATGATTATTACATTGTTTATGGTATCTTGTAGATCTATTTCTATTAGTGTTTATATGGATGTATTAGATCTTCTATTTAATATTTGAAACCATGCTAGTATCTTTCTCAAATATGGTTTCATTTCGTTCTTGCATTTACCTTGCATAACATGTGTATTTGGGAATGATTTTCATTGTATTCTTGCATTTCAAATTAAAGAGGATGATTGTTTTATTTTATGGGACTTTTGGCATGTTGTCCTAGCCTTAGTTACCCTTATTTCATTGTGCATTACCCTTATTCATCCTTTTCCTTGGGTTCCTATGTGTCCTTGGCCTTGGTTTAGGGGTTGGGTACATCATAGAATGGTATCGAAGTTTAGGTTTCAACTATGAGATTGTTGGGCCTTCTACAGATTTATAACCCTATGTTTATGTTTTGGAATTGTAATATATGTATTGTGGAAGAGATGTGTAGGATGCTAAAAGTGATTTATAATGAAGACTTTGCAGCCCCAATTATGTTAGTTAATGAATGGAGATGTAATGTGGCTATTGAAATACAATTTCAAACCCCAAATGAAGCAGTGATGACCTTTTAGCATCTTATGAGTGTTTAATGGATGTATGACCTATAGTAAGAATGGGTTAATAATTTGTGGTTGCTATAATAGAGATAAGTTATTATTTCTTATATTAACGATAAGTAAGCAATATACTGATTAATTGAAAGTAAATAATTGTCATTATTAATTTAATGATATGTATCTTCTTATTTTCTAGAATGAAAATAATATGTACTATTATCAATATTAATTTAATGCTAAGTTATTAAGAGAATATAGTTTTGTTATTATTAATTAAGAACATAATTATTAAGGGGCATTTATACCCTATATGGATTTTGGGATTTATATTGATGGTATAATTTTATAGTCCTATTTATGCCACTTGGATGGAAGTGGTTACAGTGATAAGTAACTCTATGTCTATTTTGGGGAAATAGGCCACCTGTCATAATGGTGGTTCCATTTTCCTTTTTATTTTTATTTTCAATATATGTGGCAAATAACCTTTGACCGATCATCTAACTCTTTCCGTCTTCCTGAGAGTACACCAACTCCTAGGTTTAATCCTCCCCTCATCAGATCATGCTCTAATTCTTCTTATCAAAATGCTAGACGACAGGTTGAATCTAATTCTGCCTCGCAACCTACTCCTTCCTATTCCGGTCAACATGATACAGAGCACTGTGGCCAACATTTAGATTGCCCAGCCTGTAAAAAGATTGTTCAGAAAATACAACATCATAAGTCGAACAATCCCCCTACTCTTTGTGTGTTTTCCAGCTTTCCCGGAAGCGGCGCTGGCATGGAGGTTGTCTCGCAAGGATAAAGGTCCTTCCATCCAGGGAGAAATCTTCCTGACACTCCATTTAGAAAATACTCTACAGATGGTCAGCTAAAAAAGGAATTCCTTCCTTATAAGTCTTCTACCCCTAAGGAGACTGTATCTGATGAAATAAAATTGGCAAATTATGGGAATTTGCAGCATAGGTTAACTGCCAATAACTTGGATGATATGGCTTTAGACATCATCAAAATTAGAAGAGATATAGCAAAAGAAAAAGAGAAGATCTCGTTAATTTCTGGAAAGGTAGATCTTATAAATCATCTGTTGCATGACATAGCAAAGATTAAGGTAGTTGTTGGAGAAGCTGCAGTAAAAGCTGAAAAAATATTAATTGTCTTGGGAGAACTACTTTCAAAAACCCAAGAACTGAAAAAGAAAAGCACAGAAGTAAGTTCTTCAGCCCTTTCCCTTGAATCTAAGGGTCACCAAAGAAAACATTCCCATTCAAAGAGTTTTTCTTTTGGAATGTTGAGTATAGAAGAGGAAGATTTCCGACCTAAGTTTAATTTTGGAAACGATGAAGTTGAGTTCAAGGAAATCCAAGAAACTGTAGCCCAGTTTCATCTTATGCCTCCTTCCCTGTCTCCTAAATACCTTGCCATGATGGCTGCTTATCCTAGACCAGGAACTTCCCATGAAGAAGTGGTTGCATCCCATAATGGTCCACCTCCTCCTTCATTTGACACCCATATGCAAGAAATCCCTCCATTGACAGCTCCCTCTCATCGATTCCACTTTGGAATCATTAGCATGAATAATCTGTTGTCCCAGATGCCAGAACAACCTATTCTAAACATTCAGTGTCAGTCAAGAGCAGAAGTGAAAAACGCCATTGGATATTAGGACAATGGATTCTGTACAAAAGAACTCAAGACTCTACAATCATAGGACAATAATTAGGAACACAATTAATTGCTAGTCTTTCAGGACTACCTATGAATGGTGGTGATGGCTTCCTCAAGAGTCTAGAAATGAAATGCTTCAAGTTGATGATGCTGATCAACAAATTCTACAAGCATTAGGAAAATATTTCTATGGTCCTGAAGATCAGGAATACTATGATCATCTAGCTTCCTTGTTTATGTCTACACGACTCTTCGATTTCAGGCAGAGTGAACAATATTTCTGCTATATGCAGAAACTTCTGATCTCATTAGGAAAATCAGGCGAGCCTACTTATCTAAAACATTACCTATGTAGTTTTCCAGGTCATGCACCTGATGCAGTTGAGCAATGTATGAAAGATAAACATATAGACCTCAGAGGTCTATCATTGGCACAATTACATGGTCATATAATGGAAACCTGGAAAGAACATTGCTTGGAGAAAAGAGTTAGTAAAGACTTTAAAAGACATCAAGCCATGTACTCCTCGTCATTTTACAAGAATGTTGCACAGATGCCTGACTGGGGATGTGGTGCCTACAATAGAGGTCATTTCGGGAAAGAATCCTACCACTGCAAGAAAAAGAAAAAGGGATTCTATTCTATTGCTCCGCGATACCATCCTTCAAATCCATATAAGCATGAAGAAAAGAAATACAAAATCTATGGCCATAAGAAATTCCGCAAGACCTACCAGAAAAGGTTTATCAGAAGAAGATTTGAAAAGACAAACAAAGAAACATGCTTTATCTGTTGCCAAAAAGGCCATTGAGCAAGCAAGTTCCCACATAATAAATCAAAACCAAGGCTAGCAGCCTTGTGTGCTTCTCTTGATCCCGGTTGGTGGATCTCTGCTCCTGCTCTCCAACAACAACTCCCTCTGGAGAATTTATTTATCTTCCATCTGATGGTTCATCAGATTCTGAATCAGAGTCTGATTCTCAGTCAGACAATCAGCTTGCTAAATTTGATCCTTCCTCTTCTGAGTCAGAGATGGATGCAAATTTAGGGGGATGTGAGCCTCTAGAATTCGAATTTTCTCTATACATGTTTTCCACTTCTCCAAAAGCATCATTGCAGAAAAAATTGGCTACAATAGATTTACAGCTCTCTGAAACTCCACCTTACCAGTATATCCTCAGGAGAGATCTAAAATATGAGAAAAGGAAGTTACTTGCCTTACTGGACAAAGGCAAAGGGAAGGTTGATGCTGAAATAGAAATGAATTACAACCCAACAGAACTATACAAAGACTATCCAAATGAGCATAAGGATAGACAAGAATTCTGGAAAGATAAAGAGAAATTGCTGAGAATCCAAATCCGGGAAAAACAACAGAATCTAAAGATACTGGTTAATGAGATTGAAGATCTCAAGAACATGGTAAAAGTTCTGGTTTCAAAAAGAGACCAATCTTTAGATGAAGAAATGAGTCCTCAATATGAGGATGCTCTTAAAAGTTCAGATCACAAGGAATCTGCCTCCTTTGACATTTCCCCAGATCCTTTCTTAGGAGCTTTCACTGGTCCTAATTTGTTTATAGAAATTTTGTTTTGTCGTCTTGAGTTTAAGCCCTATACCATTCATTACATGATTGATTCAGGTTGTTAGTTAAACCTAGCTAAAGGTGGAGCAATCCCATCCTTTTACTGGGAAAAGTCTGATCATTTTGGTAAGGCCATAGAAGGAACCCTTGTACAATTATTGGGTAAAGCCGTTGATTTCCCTATCCAGATTAATTCCTGTCTTAATTCATTATCTTTGTATAGGCTTGATAATATTAAAGAAGATTGCATTTTAGGTTCTAAGTTTTTATCCAGAGTCAGTCCTTTTTCTATTGATACTTAGAAAATGCTTTTTACTTGTACATTACATGAAAAATCTGTTACTTGTCCTGTTTCCTTAGAAGAAAAAACCAAGTGTCACAATCCTGCACAGAAACCTGAGTCAAATCCAAATGTTGCAAAACTGTTCAAAATGGAAAGATGCATAGCTTATGCAACAATGCACAAATACAAAGCCCTTACTGATATATCTGCTAAGCTTGAGAAAAACTGTTGTTCAGAGAGTCCGAATGCTTTCTGGGCAAGAGAGAAGTACTTCTTTTCTCTACCCTTTGATGCACTTCAGAAGCACAAAGCAATGAAAGCCTCTGCACGGCTTATGTCTCCTTCAGAGCGAGAATTCTATGCTTCAGAAATCAAAGAGCTCCTCTTGAAAGGTTTGATAGAACCTTCTAAGAGCCTTGAAAAAAGTATTTCTCTGTTGCCCAAAAAGCATTCGGACTCTCTGAATAACAATTTTTCTCAAGCTTAGCAGATATATTAGCAAGGGCTTTGTCTTTGTTCATTTCTGCATAAGCTATGCATCTTTCCTTTTTGAACAGTTCTGCAACATTTGGCTTTGACTCAGGTTTCTGTGCAGGACCGTGACACTTGGGTTTTGTTTCTAAGGAATCAAGACACGTAACATATTCTTCATGTAATCTACAAGTAAAAAGCAATTTCTGAGTTTCAATAGAAAAAGGATTGACTCTGGATAAAAACTCAGAACCTAAAATGCAATCTTCTTTAATATTATCAAGACTATACAAAGATAATGAATTAAGAAAGGAATTAAACTAGATAGGGAAATCATTGGCTTTACCCAATAACTGTACAGGGGTTCCTTCTATGGCCTCACCAAAATTATCAGACTTTTCCCAGTAAAAGGATGGGATTGCTCCACCTTTAGCTAGGTTTAGATAAAAACCTAAATCAATAATGCAATGAATGGTATAGGGCTTAAACTCAGGAGGACAAAACATAATTTCTATAAACAACTTACGACCAGTGAAAGCTCCTAAGAAAGGATCTGGGGAAATGTCGAAGGAGGCATATTCCTTGTGATCTGGACTTTTAAGAGCATCCTCATATTGATGACTCATTTCTGTATCTGAAGATTGGTTTCTTTCTGAAACAAGAACTTTTACCATGTTCTTGAGATCTTCGATCTCATTAACCAGTTTCTTCAGATTCTGTTGTTTTTCCTGGATTTGCATTCTCAGCAGTTTCTCTTTATCTTTCCAGAATTCTTGTCTATCCTTATGCTTATTTGGATGGTCTTTGTATAGTTCTGCTGGGTTGTAATTCATTTCTATTTCAGCATCAACCTTCCCTTTGCCTTTGTCCAGTAAGGCAAGTAACTTCCTTTTCTCATCTTTTAGATCTCTCCTGAGGATATACTGGTACGGTGGAGTTTCAGAGAGCTGTAAATTTATTGTAGCCATTTTTTTATGCAATGACTCTTTTGGAGAAGTGGAAAAAATCTATAGAGAAAAGTCGAAGTCTAGAGGCTCACACCCCCCTAAATTTGCATCCTACTCTGACTCAGAAGAGCAAGGATCAAATTTAGCAAGCTGATTGTCTGACTGAGAATCAGACTCGGATTCAGAATATGATGAACCATCAGATGGAAGATAAATAAATTCTCCAGAGGGAGTTGCTGCTGGAGAGCAGGAGCAGAGATCCCACCAACCGGGATCAAGAGAAGCACATAAGGCTACTAGCCTTGGTTTCTATTTCTTTTGTGGGCACTTGCTTTCCCAATGGCATTTTGGCCATAGCTAAAGCATGTTTCTTTGTCTGTCTTTTCAGATCTTCTTCTAATAAACCTTTTCTAGTAGGTCTTGCGGAATTTCTTATGGCCATAGCTTTTGTATTTCTTTTCATCATGCTTATATGGCTTTGAAGGATGGTATCGCAGAGCACTAGAATAGAATCCCTTTTTCTTTTTCTTGCAGTGGCAGGATTCTTTCCCAAAATTACCTCTATTGTAGGCACCATATCCCCAGTCAAGCATCTGTACAACATTCTTGCAAAATGATGAGGAGTACATGGCTTGATGTCTTTTAATGTCTTTACTAACTCTTTTCTCCAGGAAATTCTCTTGTCATGTTTCCATTATATGACCATGTAATTGTGCCAACGATAGACCTCTGAGGTCTATATGTTTATCTTTCATATATTTCTCAACTGCATCAGGTACATGGCCTGGAAAACTACACAGGTAATGTTTTAGATAAGTAGGCTCGCCTGATTTTCCTGATGAGATCAGAAGTTTCTGCATATAGCATAAATATTGTTCGCTCTGCCCCAAATCGCAGAGTCGTGTAGACATAAACAAGGAAGCTAGATGATCATAGTCTTCCTGATCTTCGGGACCATAGAACTCTTTTCCTAATGCTTGTAGAATTTGTTGGTCAGCATCATCAACTTGAAGCATTTCATTTCTAGACTCTTGAGGAAGCCATCGCCACCATTCATAGGCTAGTCCTGAAAGACCAGCAATTTATTGTGTTCCTAATTGATGTCCTGTGATTGTAGAGTCTTGATTTTTTTTGTACAGAATCCATTGTCCTAATAATCCAATAGCATTTTTCACTTCTGCTCTGGACTAACACTGAATGTTTAGAACAGGTTGTTCTGGCATCTGGGACAACAAATTATTCATGCTATTGATTCCAAAGTGGAATCGATGAGAGGGAGCTGTCTATGGAGGGATTTCTTGCATATGGGTGTCAAATGCAGGAGGAGGTGGACCATTATGGGATGAATCCACTTCTTCATGGGAAGTTCTTGGTATAGGATAAGCAACCATCATGGCAAGGTATTTAAGAGCTAGGGAAGGATGGATAAGATGAAACTGGGCTACAGTTTCTTGGATTTCCTTGAACTCAACTTCATCGTTGCCAAAAGTAAACTCAGGTCAACAATCTTCATCTTCTATACTAAACATTCCAAAAGAAAAACTCTTTGAATGGGAATGTTTTCTTAGGTGACCCTTAGATGCAAGGGAAAGGGCTGAAGAACTTACTTCTGTGCTTTTCTTTTTCAATTCTTGGGTTTTTGAAAGTAGTTCTCCCTAGACAATTAATCTTTTTTTAGCTTTTACTGCACCTTCTCCAACAACTACCTTCATCTTTGTTGTTTCATGCAGCAGATGATTTAGAAGATCTACCTTTGCAGAAATTAATGAGATCTTCTCTTTTTCTTCTGCTATATCTCTTCTGATTTGGATGATGTCTAAAGCCATATCATCCAGGTTATTGGCAGTTAACCTATGCTGCAAATTCCCATAATTTGCCAGTTTTATTTCATCAGATACAGTCTCCTCAGGGGTAGAAGACTTATAAGGAAGGAATTCCTTCTTTAGTTGGCCATCTGTAGAGTATTGTCTAAATGGAGTGTCAGGAAGATTTCTCCCTGGAAGGAAGGACCTTTGTCCTTGCGAGACAACCTCCATGCCAGCGCCGCTTCTGGGTAAGCTGGAAAACACACCAACATTAGGGGGATTGTTCAACTTATGATGTTGTATTTTCTGAACAATCTTTTTACAGGCTAGGCAATCTGAATGTTGGCTACGGTGCTTTGTATCATGCAAACCAGAGTAGGAAGGAGTAGGTTGCGAGGCAGAATTAAATTCATCCTATCATCTTGCATTTTGATAAGAAGAATTAGAGCACGATCTGATGAGGGGAGGATTAAACCTAGGAGTTGGTGTACCCTCAGGAAGACGGAAAGAGTTATATGAGCGGTCAAAGGTTATTGGCTGAGAAGTAAATGAATGTGCTTGTGGCTCTAAATTTCTCAACTCTTTGTATTTAACTTCCCATTGTCTGGGATAGTTAATACCAGTCCAGTTGAAAGTAATTGGAGTAGACTGTTTTGATTTGTCACTTTCCACCACACTTTGCAGGTGCGAACTCTGATGGACTTGTTTGTGTAAGGGTGGAAAAGTATCATTCCCAAACCAAATAACCACACAGCCTTTAAGTTGGATTATCTTTGATCCAGTATCCATATTGAATCCTTTAGGAAGGATGTAAGCTTTGAGCAGATCATAGATGTATGGATAATCTAGGCTAACATAATACTTAGGATAAATAGTTCCATAAGCTGGGACATCATGCAAAGGTGCAGTAAAGCCACCTATTATGGCATCAGAAAATTTTTTATGCCGCGTATCTATGGCTACACACAAGGATGAAACGGGAAGATATGGTCTCACTAATGGACCCAAACCAAGCTTTATTGCGCGTAAATGTGCATATTTATAACCTTGGGCCTTAGCCCAATCTATTTGACATTTATCAATAAGATTTATGTGCACAGGCTCGTATTTATCAGTAAAAGAGATGTCAGTTGAGCTTAACATAATTTGTGTAGCAGTTCTGTATTGCTACCATGCAAGTTTGTAAACATCTCTAGGAAAAATGGCTGGGAGTTGCCATTTTTCAGATGGATTTAAATCTTGGATATTTATTACTGAAGAAGAAGTAGATGTTTCATTAAGAAAATATGATTTGCGGTCAGCTAAGGATACTTCTGTATCATTCTCGGTTTGGCAATCTAATGTGTGGAGCGACACTGCGTCCATTGATGGATCCATGACAAAAAAGGGATTATAACTCACACTGGGAAATTCCTACAAACAGAGGATTTACGGTGCCTCACTCATGACTGTGAACTCAACAACTTCGGAAAACCCTATATATCCCACATAGTCCACCAATTTACTCGATTGACATTTCCTCAATCTACCAGAGCAATTTTGCTAGATTGCTTCAAAAAAGATATTACATAGAAATAAATAGCAGATAACAGATATTAAGTAATTAAAACGTCACTTACAGCAAGAACCAATGTTCTGGCTGTGATATATGTGGCGTGTTTAATTTAATTATTATAGATTCTTTTCCTTGTCTAATTTTGGGAAATAGGCCACTTGTCTTAATGGTGGTTCCATTTTCCTTTTTATATGTGGCATATTTCATTTAATTATCCTAGATTCTTCTCCTTCTCTATTTTGTTAAGTTTAAACCAAATAGACTAGCAAGATCACTGAAAGAAACATAATCACAAGATAGACACAGAATATACCCTGGGAAACCCTCATGGGGTAGAAAACCCAGCAAAGCTTTCCTCAATAAGATGATCAACCAAAATACAAGATGTGCTCCCTCCTTCTTTATCTCCTTAGCAGACCTCCCAAACAAGTGCACTACTTTTCTCAAGTGAGTGAGTGTGTCTAATGAGGAGTTCACCTCCTCTATTTATACTAACTCCTCACTGACTAAAATACCTAATGGGGCCGACCTCTCCTGGAGAAGTCTAATAACCCCTAAAGTATAAGATCAGGGCCGACCCCCACATGGTGGGTCTAATAACCCTAGCTACCAAAAACCCTTGGAGGAATAAACATCTCCGGATACACAATAGGGTTGCCTTGGAGGGATGAAACATCTCCGGAATAATAATGTACAAATATAATATTCTTAGAAGTTACAATATTCAACACTCCCCGTTAACGAGAAGGATATTATAACAACATCTGCAGGAGCGAGGAGTCATCTGCTACATTATACATGATACATCTATAAATCATCGGAAGCTTTCTTCAATTCATCATCATTAGTAACTCAACTAGTTACTGGAACATCATCATCGTCAGAGTCGATATCACTCGATCATCAGCATCGTCATCATACAATCATCAGCATCGTCATCACACGATCATCAGCATCGTCATCACACGATCATCAGCATTGTCATCACACGATCATCAACATCGTCATCACACGATCATCAGCATCGTCATCACACGATCATCAGCATCATCATCACACGATCATCAGCATCATCATCACACGATCATCAACATCGTCATCACACGATCATCAGCATCGTCATCACATGATCATCAGCATCGTCATCACACGATCATAATATAGGACGATCAATCCTGCTCTCTTTAGGACATAGGTCCATGGATGATGCAATCCTATCATGTACCTTTTGAACCGAAGTCCAAGGACGATCCAGTCCTATCATGTTCCTTTTGAACCGAAGTCCAGAGACGATCCAGTCCTATCATGTACCTTTTGAACCGAAGTCTAGGGATGATCTAGTCCTATCATGTACCTTTTGAACCGAAGTCTAGGGATGATCCAGTCCTATCATGTACCTTTTGAATCGAAGTCTAGGGAAAATCCAGTCTTATCATGTACCTTTTGACCAAAGTCCAGGGACGATCCAGTCCTATCATTTAATTCTTGGAGACCTCATGTCTACGGCTCAATTCACAGGACCAAAGTTCGAGGACGATCCAATCCCCTTACCTGTTCATTCAGGATTTTATTCTCGGAGACATCATGTCTATGGCTCAATTCACAGGACCAAAGTCTGAGGACGATCCAATCCCCTTACCTGTTCATTCAAGATTTTATTCTCGAAGACATCATGTCTACGGCTCAATTCACAAGACCAAAGTCCTAGGACGATCCAATCCCCTTACCTGTTCATTCAGGATTTTATTCTCGGAGACATCATGTCTACGGTTCAATTCATAGGACCAAAGTCCGAGGATGATCCAATCCCCTTACCTGTTCATTCCAGATTTTATTCTCGGAGACATCATGTCTACGGCTCAATTCACAGGACCAAAGTCCGAGGACGATCCAATCCCCTTACCTGTTCATTCAGGCTTTTATTCTCAGAGACATCATGTCTAAGGCTCAATTCACAGTACCAAAGTCCGAGGACGATCCAATCCCCTTACCTATTCATTCAGGATTTTATTCTCGGAGACATCATGTCTATGGCTCAATTCACGGGACCAAAGTCTGAGGACGATCCAATCCCCCTACCTGTTCATTCAGGATTTCATTCTCGGATACATCATGTCTACGGCTGACTTTAGGACTACATTCCACGGATGATACAATCCTCTTACTCTCGGAGACATCTGTCTGTGGATCACTTTAGGACTAAAGTCCACGGATGATACAATCCTCTTACTCTCGAAGACATCTATCTGCGGATCACCTTAGGACTAAAGTCCAAGGATGATACAATCCTCTCATCAATATGGGTACTAGTATCTTCATCCATACAAGTACAAAGATACTCAGCAAAACATGTATCAATACATCAAGGCATCATGTATCCTCATCATCAAAACATGTATTGTAATGTCCCCTTCTCCATAGAACAACAGGGAAGGAAACATTAACAACATACCGGGCTTTTGGTAAACTTAGCCCCAATATTTTTACACATAAATAACTAACATTTTAAAACTTCTATATGCAGATTCGTTTCAATATAAACACAGCGGATAAACATACTAGCAAGCACACAAACAGACCGTAATTACATAACATATTTACCACAGCAGAGAATGATTCAACATAAAGAGACCCATCCTCATTCGTATGCCATGCACAGACTTCATTTCAATTTCATTAACATGAAGAATAATCATTCAAATAACACATTGCAGAACCCAGATATATATATCCAAATTAAGGTCACGGAGAGCACTTATCTTGCAACGTGATATCCAACGACTGGCTACGTGAGAGCAACGTTCCACCCAACCATAGATCTCTGTCCAGCCTGTATTCTTTCAGCTGAGAGATCACCCCCAAGCTGGGCTGTGTATCCACTAAGGAGGAACTAGATGGCTCACTCACAGTCAGGGTTTCACTCAAACAGCCATGCTAAGCCAACACACGGTTGGGTTTCTCAAGCATGCCATAGGAGATGGAGGAGGATGCTAGTCCACTGAGCTCAAACCCAGAGCCACATACCCTTCAAACTAGACTCAGCAATCCCATCCTCTATTCATACATCCACAATCGGATTTCTCACAAATCTGTCACAAACAACCCAAATCCGTCACTGATTTTCTGGGCCATTAAAACTGGGTTTTCCCATGGCTTTTGGGGTAGCTATTGCTCCCAAATTCGCCCCAAGGTTCCTACCAATGGATCCCCCATTGGATTTCACTGTCCAATACCAAATCGGGACGTCTTTGGCTTTCCAAAACGTGGGTTCTCTCACCGTCGCGATTTCTGGTTTTCTCCCTGTTGGGAGCTCGTTTTTTGGATGGAGAAAGATGTCACATACTTCCACAATGGAATGGGGATAAGGATGGAGCAACCCCCAAGATGTAGAGTGAATTGTGGGACAAGTCAAAAGAGCCCATACCTTCCCATACGAATTTCAGGGCTGCCCATACTCCATCAAAGTCATTGACTTAATTCTTCAACCACTTCTTACAACAGGAATAAATGTCATCTAGAAAGGTCAAATGGGTTCTCATAAAGACATATGGCAACCTATGGTTCACTCCCATAGCCCCCTCACCACTCCCTAGTGGATACACGTGGCCCCTTCTCATTCGTTGCCTCCATAGCCAGTCTTGGAATTTCATATTGCCTGATGTTTATTTACATCCTATTACAATTTCCATGGCTTAAGAGCACATGGTATCAAAATATCAAATACTTGCCCTTTAAATAAAATTCGGCTTTCACTAGCGGGGCCTTGGCCTTGAGCTCCACGCTAGGAAAACATACATCACATGTACACATTATTTACATTAAAGGCTAATATGTCCTAAGAGTCGAATTGGGGGTATTACATGTATCCTCACCAATAGCATCAATCATCAAAGGCATGTATTCTCACTAATACATTTATCATCAAATACATCTATCATCAAAAGCATGTATTTTCACTAATGCATCTATCATCAAAAGCATGTATTCTCACTAATACATCTATCATCAAAAGCATGTATTCTCACTAATACATCTATCATCAAAAGTAAAAAAAAGTATAAGAGTCCTAAATCTAAATATTTTTAAGTATCCAGGTGTAGTAGACAGGTATCCTCACCAACGATCTTGTTGTCGATGAGACAAACTCATCATCAGTGATTATACTACTCCCCCTTTCAAAGAAGGTCCTTTTGAACTACACTGAGCTTGTCTCGGAAGTAATCAAATTTCACTCGAGACAGTGGTTTGGTTAAGATATCAGCAATTTGATCCTCAGTGCTCACATACTCGAGCTTGATAGCTCCTCTCTGCACCATGTCTCTTATATAGAAGTATCGGATCTCTATGTGTTTTGACTTATCATGGAATACAGGATTCTCTGTCATTTTCATACAACTTTGATTATCACACATGATCACAGTGGGGTCCATCTCTAAGTCAAATACACCAGATAAAAGTTTCTGAAGCCATACTGCTTCACAGCTGGCAGAGCAGGCAGCTATGTATTTTGCTTCAACAGTACTGAGTGCCACACTAGACTGTTTCTTGTTGAACCATGAGATCATGGAATATCCAAGGCCATAACATCCACTTGATGTACTCTTTCTGTCTGAGATACTTCCTACCCAATCAGATTCTGAGTAACCATGCAATCTGAGTTCATGATTTCCAAGATAATATAGACCAAAATCTAAAGTACCCTTTAGATACCTCATTACATGTTTTGCAGCTTTCAAGTGAACCTTTCTAGGTTCTACTAGATATTGACTTAGGGTATTTACAGCAAAGCATATATTTTGCCTAGTATTTGTTAGATACATTAATGACCCGATAATTTGTCTATATAGAGTTATGTCCACTAATTCTGATGTATCATTAACTAATAACTTCAGGTTGGAGTCCATGGGAGTGGCCATGGCTTTACACTCCAACATATCAAATCTTTTGAGAACCTCTACAGTATACTTACCTTGATTTAGAAAGATTCCTTTTGGTTCTTTCCATACTTCTAGACCTAGAAGTAGTGCATTAATCCGAGATCTTTCATCTCGAATTCTGAAGAAAGCTTATTCTTGCTTTCAATAATTTGTTTCTCATTTCCGGTTAGAAATAGATCATCTACATATGACAACAATATAACTGGTTCATCATCCATCACTTTGAGGTAAAGATTGGGGTCAGCTTTACTCTTGGTAAAGCCCATGCTTGTTAAGAAATTGTCAATCCTTCCGTACCAAGCCCTGGGAGCTTGCTTCAATCCACATAATTCCTTTTTCAATTTGCATACATGAGTCCTTCCATCTTTAACCTAAAACCCTTGTGGTTGTTCTATGTATACTTCTTCTTCAATTACACCATTCAGAAAAGCTGTCTTAACATCCATTTGGTGTAATTTCCACTTCATCATGGATGCAAGTGCCATGATAGTTCTAATTGAAGTATACCTAGCAACTGGTGCAAATGTTTCTTCATAGTCGATTCCCTCCTTCTGAGAGAATCCTCTGGCTACAAATCTTGCCTTGTACTTTTCAATGCTACCATATGTAGCATGTTTTATCTTGAAGATCCATTTGAAAGAAACCACACTTTTATCTTTTGGTTTGGGCACTATATCCCAAACATCATTTTTCATTATTGACTGATATTCTTCTGTCATTGCTTCTACCCATTCTTTCTTTTGGCTGCCTCTTCATAGCTAGTAGGTAGTTGATCCATAAGATCACACATCAGGGCCATATAGTTGGACACTAGCTTTGGTTTCTTTCTTTCTCTGGTGGAGCCTTCAGGAGCTCCATATCTTTCATCCCCTTGAATAATATCTTTAGCCCATGTTGGTCTTCTTTTCTTAGATAAGTCTGTAATAGGAGGTTCTTGTGGTTCCAACATGTCATGATCCTCTTGTGAATAATCTTCAGGGATGGGCACAGCCTCTGTGATTCTGGGAGATGTATCTTCTTCATAGATTTCTTCAAGTTGGCACTTTCTGGATTTCTTGAGAGATGCTTCTTCATCAAATGTTACATTTCTACTTATTTCTATGTGATGAAAACCTGGAATGTAAATTCTGAAGGCTTTGGATGATTCACAATAACAAACAAATATTCCCTTCTTACCATAAGGATCCAACTTGGTTCTCTTTTCTTTTGGAATGTGGATGTACACAGAACACCCAAATATTTTAAGATGACTTACCTCAGGCTTCTTTCTTGTAAACACTTCTTCTGGAGTTCTGAAGTCAAGAGCACTATGAGATAATCTATTTTGCACATATACTGTTGTCTTGGTTGCTTCAGCCCATAGATACATGGGAAGATCTTGGTCATGTATCATAGTCTTCACAGCTTCCATGATAGTTCTATTTTTCCTTTCAGCCACCCCATTTTGTTGGGGATTATAGGGAGTGGTTAGTTCCCTTTTAATTCCAGCTTATTTACAAAAGTCTTCAAAGTCCTTTGAGGTATATTCTCTGCCATTATCTGTTCTAAGAATTTTGATTCTCTTTTCTGAGAGATTTTCTATTAGAGCCTTGAACTCTTTGAATTTTCCAAAGACTTCATACTTACCTTTTAGGAAGAATATCCAAGTTTTCCTTGAATAGTCATCAATGAATGAAAGATAGATTCAAACCCACTTAGAGAAGTGGTGGGCATTGGTCCACATACATCTGAGTGTATTAGCTCCAAAATGTTCTTAGTCTTTGTTTCACTCTTTGGAAAGGGGTTCCTGACATTCTTCCCTTTCTTACATCCTTTACATGAGCCATCATGATCAGCTTTCAAATCTGGTAATCCTATGACCACCTTGCTTACATAGGGTAAAGATTTATAGTTAATGTGAGCTAATCTTCTATGCCATAGCTCACTAGGGCTAGAGATCTCATGAGCAAGGGCAGCTTCTGGATGACCCTTGAGCTTATAGAGACCTCTTTCTTCTTCACCAATGACAACTACATCTTTAATTGACTTTCCTTTGGACCACATGAGTACTTGTCCATCTATGAAAGCCACTCTAAAACCTTTCTTATCTAGTGCTGAGATAGAGAGAAGGTTTTTCTTTAAACCTGGTACATATAAAATTTCTTTCATCTTCAATGGTGTTCCTGAATCTAGCTTGTAGCTTTCTTCACCAATTCCTTTGATGGGATATTGGTAGTCATATCCTAGAGATACCTTTTGTGTAGAAGACTTTTCTTCAAGATTTGAGAAAGTCTTTCTTTGACCTAGCATGTGCTTAGAAGCACCACTGTCAATGAGCCATGTATCTTCTCCAGGAGATACAGATCCAGAGAGTGCAGAAAATAGGACATATTCTTCTGGATCTTCTTTCTTCACTATAGATCTTTTCTTTCGAGGTCTTACCTCCACCTCTTCTTCTTCTTCTTCTTCTTCACTTTCATCTTCTGCCATATGTGCATCGTGTATTTTGTAGACAAACTTCTTTTTTTGTGAAGGACAAAATCTGGAGATATGTCCTAGTTTGAGACAACTGTAGCATTGGACTGTGGAAAGATCTCTTACTGGATTGGGTCCTTTTCTCTTTTTAGATCTAGAGAAGTGTTGAGATCCTTTGTGGTCAACTTTCTTGAAGTGACCCATTCTTCTTCTTTTGGTGTGGGTGGCCAAAGCTTGGTCATCTTATTTGAGAAGAGCTTCTCTGTTGGCTACCTTAGCTTCTTCCTGAACACAATCCTCCCATACTATATCAAACTTCATGCTTTCTTTTCTGACACACAGGGTTTGTATGAATGATTCCCAAGATCTAGTGAGACCATTGAGAGCAGTCATCACAAGTTCATCTTCATCAAGAGTATCACCAATGGCATCTAGTTGTTCCTTTATTAGTGAGACCCTTGAGAAGAAGTCTTGAATGGATTCTCCTTTGTGCATCTTGGTACTCTTCAACTGAGTCCTTAAGTTCATCTTCCTATTGATGTTCTTTCCTTCATACATTCTTCCTAGGGCATCATACATTTCCTTTGGGGTCTTCTTGGAGGCCACTTGGGGAATCAAGTGGTCTTTAATAGAATCAGCTATGATTCTCTTTGCCCTAATCAAATCCTTCCTATGCTTCTCTTTGGCTTCATCTCCTTATGGTTCTGCAACTTCATCCTTGATATAATGAGCAAGATCATTCTCTTCAAGAATGAGACCAATTCTCTATTTCCATGCCCGAAAATTCTCCAAAACTTCTAGCTTGTATTCAAGCTTAGTGTTTGGATCCATGTTCTCTTGGGGGAGTCCAAGAGACAGAGTAGTACTTACCTGAAAATATTACCTTTTTACTTTTCCGGATCCTGGGACAGAATTTCTGGTTTTATCGCACTTTTGGTAGAATTAGGGTTTGACTTTCCCGGAGTTCTACCCAACCAAAAATTTCGATCTAGGGCTCAAAAGAATGGGATTGAGAAGGGATATCCAGCCATGTAATCAGAATTCAACAATACCAACTTTTTGCTGAAACCAATTTCTGGTTTATCGCACTTTTGGTAGAATTAGGGTTTGACTTTCCTGGAGTTCTACCCAACCAAAAAGTTCGATCTAGGGCTCAAAAGATTGTTCTTGAGAAGGGTTATCCAGCCATGTAATCAAAATTCAACAATACTAACTTTTTGCTGAAACCCTAAACTTCACTGGAGAGAGAGAGAGAGAGAGATTCTTACCTTGTGAAAGATGTCCTATTCAGTCTAGCTCTGATACCATGTTAAGTTTAAACCAAATAGACTAGAAAGATCATTGAAAGAAACATAATCACAAGATAGACACAGAATATACCCTGGGAAACCCTCATGAGGTAGAAAACCCAGCAAAGCTTTCCTCAATAAGATGATCAACCAAAATACAAGATGTGCTCCCTCCTTTTTTATCTCCTTAGCAGACCTCCCAGACAAGTGCGCTACTTTTCTCAAGTGAGTGAGTGTGTCTAATGAGGAGTTCACCTCCTCTATTTATACTAACTCCTCAGTGACTAAAATACCTAATGGGGCCGACCTCTCCTGGAGAAGCCTAATAACCCCTAAAGTATAAGATCAGGGCCGACCCCCACATGGTGGGTCTAATAACCCTAGCTACCACAAACCCTCGGAGGAATAAACATCTCCGGATACACAATAGGGTTGCCTCGGAGGGATGAAACATCTCCGGAATAATAATGTACAAATATAATATTCTTAGAAGTTACAATATTCAACATATTTTGGGGGGAACATGCCCCTTGTTGTCCAAAGAGTTGTTCCACATTTATTATATTTTATTGTGGCATAACTAGAAATTGAAAAGAGGGTGTTGAATTTGTATTTAAAAAAAACAAGATCCAAGTGTTTTGGGGTTACTTCTATTTGATGGAATAGAGAACCATTTAATCCTTTGATCACACCATTGGATCTAGCATTTGTCAGCATCCTGCTAAGTCCTTCCATAACCAGAAGGAATTATAAAGGTGCCAATGGACAGCCTTGTCTGAACCCTCTACCTAGTCTAAATAAACTGGAAGTCAAACCATTAATGAGAACAGGAATATTGACTGATTGACATCTATGCTAATAAAATCGAGAAATGTTTAAAAGTGGATGGATACATTGAAATTAACATGCCTATACTTATTGACATCCTTCATAGATTACATTATTATTTTTATATTTAAAATTTTAAATCTCTTCACAAATAAGAAACTTAACCTTCTCAATAATTTTATAATTTTTATAAGCTTAACATTAAGATGGATAACATCAAGAATATGATAATTAATCCTAAGAGAAAAATATCATCTTTTTTCTATGGTGGTAACACCCTACATAGGCATCAATATAAATTGTCATTTAAAATAGAAGGACAACAATGAAACCATTAATAAAAGGAACATGGACACTACAAATATTTTATAAATACTAAAGATAATGATCAAAACTATTTTTCCAATTTTATGTGCATAAAGAGAAAAATTAATACTATCAAAATTAGAACCAATGGGACTCATAACGTCCATAATGAAACTACCCAATAACCTAACTGAAAAACAATAGGTTTAGGTGATTGATTTTGTAAAATTTGTGATAGATAGGAGGTGAAGAAATAACATAATTTCCTTTTCGCATGGCCCGCATTTAATAATGTAATCCAAAAAATTTACTTAGATTTATATATTAGTTTCTTTGTTTCCTTATCAAATGCACTATGAATTTTGCATTTCCATTCCTTATTGCCCTATGTATATGGTTATTGCAAAATTGTAATTGTATGAGTATTGTGTGACTGTACATTTGTAATTGAAACTGAAATTTGTAAATTTGCAACTTTGTATGTTTTATTTGTAATTTTGCAATTTCATAAATTATTTTGTAATTTTGTAATTTTATAAATGATTTTGTAATTTGTAAATTAATTTGTAAACATAATTGCAAATTTTTAATTGTAATTTGCAAGTTTTGATTGTAATGGTAATTGCAATTTATGATTGTTACTTTGTAGTTGTAATTGTCCAATCTGTAATTTGTAATTTGTAAATCTAATTAGTAATTTCTTGTTGTAATTGTAACTTGTAGTTGTGAAATTGTAATAATAATTATGAATTGTAAGTTTAGTTGAGATCTAAGATTATGCACAATCTGTTATTACAATTATAGCTAATATAAAAGACATCAACATAAATTAATAAATAAAATTGCATCACACACATGAATCATACTCATCGACATAAACAAAATACATCATACACATAAAGATAAATATCATAAAATAATTTGGATATCCATTTAGTTCATAAAAAAATAAGTCTATGCATACATAACAATAAAAAATAGTACAATGTGATCATCAAATCAATGGCCACCACCACCATCACCTAACATCATGTAACATACCATCATTATCATCATCCACCACCTAAAAAACATAAACATCATCTAACATAACCATCACACGTGTATGACAAACATCATCTAACATACAAATCGATCATAACCTATCAAACATAAGCACCATTTTACATACACATAAAAAATTATCTAACATAATCTGACATACGCATCAAACATCAGCTAACATACACATGCAAACATTACCTGTCATCATGTAACATATACATTGACATTTTAAACATCATCTAACACACAAATCTAATAATAACATATAACAAAACACAAGTTGTGTTATCTAACATGACCATCACACACATCTAGCAAACACCATCTAAAACAAAATAGCTATGAAGCACACCTAGGAAACATATCTAACCTGACCAATATACACATCACCATCAACATATAAATAAACATCAACATCATCATTAACACGAAAAATACAGTATATATATGTGTGTGCGTGAACAAAAACATCAAATTCATTATACATGCCAAATATACATCTCGAGTCCAATAAATGCTAGGAGATATGTGGTCCACCTCCAGAACTAGAGGCATGAATGCCTCTTATAGAAGAGCCAGAGGCATTGACACCTCGACCATCAAAACCAGAGGCACTAGTACCTCTGTAAAGAAAGACAAAAACTACATGGAGAGTAGCATAGTCAATATCTCCCTCAGGATGTATCTCACCTGTTTTGGCCATCGTATCTAGAATTTGGGATATGGGTGGAGTAGGATATTGTTATAGGTCATATATGCACTTCTCTATCCATGATCACATTGCTCTGTCGATCACACAAAAGGACATAATGGATGGAAGAGATAGATTGACCCAGGATCAGTTATTGCTGAAACTACACTCTTCAGCTGAAAAAACATTAATTTTTCTACAGTTTTCATGACATGTGCGCTACTATTTCCATAGTGATATTGTGTTATGAACGCTGGTATGCTTGAAGACAACCAGGGCACATCCCTTAAAATGTTGCAAACATTGGTTGTAAAGTACAGAAGTTGCATACTGTGCGTTATTCTGGTTGTATAAAACCTGTGCACATCTTAAGATGAAATGAAAAAATATATTAAGATTACAAATTGGGATTAGTTCAAGTTGGTAATGCAACTTCCCCAACCTCCCAATTCAACCACCTCTCGAATTCAACTGCCTACCTTGTCCCATAAATACAAGGGGAACCCATGAGAGAGGGACCTAGAAGGAATGCTTTAACTATTGTTACGCTAAAGGAATTCCCAAGTCATTGTGAAGAGAAGGAGCCCAGGACTCAGTTGCAGAAGTGTCTGGACAGATCAGGTATATCTATACTTATCTACATTTCTTTGACAATAAAAGGTGGAAATACCCTTCACGTCCCAAATTGAATGTCTATTTGATTGAATGTTTATTTGGTTAAATATATAATTGTACTTGATGTTAAGTTTTTTATGATTAATCATATTTATTATAGTCAATATACGCTTAGGAAGGTTAACTTTGTTTTGCAGGTTCATCATAGCGGAAGATCAAGCGAAAGCTAGGACCAACCATCGTTAAAAAGGTACAACTTTCGATATCTCGATCTCTTTCCATTTGTAGTAACTAATGCAAGACAATGAATGTATTTACCTGTCACCCCATCCAAGTTGGTGGTGTCGTCTCCCCACCATAAGGTATTTTCCTACACAACGGACTAGAGACTCCGCTAGGGAGTAATCGGTTATTTTTCTACTCTAGGAGACCTTGTTAGGTTTTCTTCCAGTTTATTCAATCTTTTGTTCTCTGAGAGGTTTTATAGGTCATTTTTGCTTGTTATTTTTATCTTGATTCATCTCAGTCTGCTTCAGAAAAGCCTTTTTTTCTTTAAGTCTCTATGTGCTGGTTTTCTATACTTACAGTAGTGTATTTTTTGTCATGTACATTGGATTCCCTCAATCATAGTAGCGCACTTCTTGTGACAGGCGCTGGTTTCTATACCACACAATAGCGCACTTTTCCTATAGGTTCAAGCCTTTTGTTAGGTTTTGATTCCAAGTTATATGATCTACTTCTAGCCTTTTGCTTTGCTTCTTTGATAGACTCCTGAGACTTGTATGTCCTTTTTGAGTCTTGTTTGCCTCTCTGACATCCTATAGTTTTCCTTTACTTTCTTTAGCACTTGTTTAAGGTGTATTTTCTGCTTTTTAAACATTGTTTAAGGTTGTGCACTACTCCCTGTTAGACATAGCTACGTACTTTTTTCCCTAGAGGCTTGTTGCAGTTATACAGACCTGCATTCTGGATGCTTGTTGTCTGTGGCAATAGCTGCGTACTTTTACTGAGTCTTTTCCTTTTGTTAGGGTTTGATCCCAGTTTGAGTTTGTAGGGTGGCTTTGAAAGGTTGTCTAGTCTAGATTGTAAAATTAGTCACAGCAAATCTAATGAACAAGTAAATCAATCACAACAGATGAATATAGAAAATATGGTGTAAAACTGTGCAGAACATGCAGCAGTGCTCAATATCCCAGAAAGGGTGAATGAATTACAATAGAATACAATAATTTGTCAATGAGCAATTCGAATTGACTAAGTAGGCCATTTGAATCATTGAATGGAGTAGCTTGACTCCAACTAGGAGTCCTCATCATCAATCGGTGGTGGTCATCAATTCATAAGAACTAGTCATCCAGGTGTCAATCTGAGTCTAACTGAGTGTGTCATGTGTAACTGAAGTGTGTAGCACTGATTAAGGGAAGGAGGCTCAGTGGGGGGTGCATGGGAGACTAACTGAAGTCAGAACAAATCATCTAGTCAAACTCGAGGTCCAACGGAAGTGAAACAGTCAGTCGGGAATGAAACTAGCCTCAAATCAGGGAGAATCGGAGCTAACTGAATGTAACTGAAGTGGAACTGCAGTGGTAGGTGAACAAGTGCACCCTCCTCTGGCAGTAGGTGAGAAGTGGGCACCTTTCATCCTAGGAGGGCTAAAACTCTGAAGGAAATGGCTCTCGGGTGCTAGAATAAGGTGGCTAAGGTGCTGGAGGCATCAAACTGGTGACTGGGATGCATGCAAAGTGCATGCAAGTGCATGCAAACCCTAATTGCATGCAAGATCTTGAAAAAGATGATGTGGATATCCTAACACCCCCCCTCAAGCTAGACTATGATGTGCAAAAAATAATGTGGGGCCCTGGTAACTAAGACCAAAGGTCACCCCAATACAATAATCCAAAAAAATGCTGAAAATAAACTAAGTGAGGAAAGAGGGAAAATCCAGTGGGAAGAAAGCCCCCCCTCAAGCTAAAGCATAATAATGAATCAATATGTCTCCACCATGATGTAACTCACCCCCAACAGTGAACAAAGGTAAGAGAACTTCTTCTCAGTGAAGCTCTTGGTGAAGATGTCTGCAATTTGCTCATCAGTAGGGCAATATTGCAGAATGATGGTGCGGTCATGCACCAACTGTCAAATGTAATGCATATGAATCTCAATGTGTTTGGTCCTCTTCCGCTGAACTGGATCTGTGGAGATCTTGATAGCACTTTGATTTTCACAAAATAGGACAATCGAAGTAGTGCCACCAAAACCAAACTCGGAAAGAATACCCTGCAACCAAACTACCTGAATGCAGGCATTGACTGCCCCTCGATACTCTGCCTCTGCTGAAGAAAGTGCAATGGCTGCTTGATTTTTGCTGGATCAGCAAATAGCACCATGACCAATCATGAAAACATAACTAGAAGTGGACTTCCGATCAATGCTATCACCTGCCCAATCTGAATCAGTAAAACCAATGAAATCAAGCTCAGAATCTGCAGCATAATGTATGCCAAAATGTCTCGTACCTTGCACATACTGCAAGATCTGCTTGGTTTCTCACCAATGAAGCTCATGTGGCTGCTGCATATATCTTGACACGGCACTCATAGCATATGATATATCAGGCCTTGAGTGTGTCAAATAAAGTAGTGAACCAATCAACTGTCGATACATACTGCAATCTGCAAGCGGTGTAGAATCTCCCTCCTCAAGACTGATTCCTGAGAGGAATGGGAATGGGGCTTCCTTACATTCAACCATATTAAAATTCAATAACAGGTCGGAAGCATATTTTTGCTGAGATATAGTGATCCCATCAAAATTTTGAGCTATCTCCAAGCCCAAAAAGTGACTCAGCAAGCCCAAATCACTCATGTCAAAAGTTAGATTTAAGGCAGTTTTTAGCTTGTTTATTGAAGTAAGAGTGCTACCAGTAATGAGAAGATCATCAACATAAAGTACAATAACCAACAAATTACCTTTAACTCGCTGAAGATACACATTCGGATCAGATTTGCATCTTTGGAAATTCTGAGAAAGAAGGAAGGAGTCCATCTTTGCGTACCAAGCTCTTGGGGCCTGTTTTAACCCGTACAAAGATTTCTTCAATCTGCAAACCAATGATGGATCTGATGTATAACCCTTTGGCTGCTGCATAAATACCTCTTTAGCAAGGTCTCCATGTAAAAATGCACTCTTCACATCCATGTGGAGCACTTCCCAGTGCTTGGATGCGGCAATGGCTAAAACAAGGCGGATGGAATCCATCTTTGCAACCAGTGCAAAAGTCTCAGTGTAGTCCACTCCTTGGACTTGGGAGAAACCTTTTGCCACCAACCTTGATTTGTATTTTCTGATAGAGACATCAGCAGAAACTTTCATGCGGTAGACCCATTTACACTTCACTAATTTTCTTCCAGGTGGAAGAGAAACTAGCTCCCATGTGTTGTTCTTTTGAAGAGAACTGTACTCTTCATCCATGGCACTTTGCCATCTTGGATCTCGGTGAGCAGAATAGTATGATGTGGGATCTGAACCAGCCATCAAATAAAAAATCTCAGGAAGTAATGGATTAGCAATAGAAAGTGCCATACCTGCTCTTTGAAAGTCTACTCTTGTTCGTCTCGGATCAGCAAGATTTCCCAAGGTTTGAACCAGCAGATTGGAGAGTGTTTTGGGCCCACTTTGGTAATTGAGGAGGATCATAATGGTCGAATTCCGAACCTGATATGCCATGATCATCATATTCTGCTAAAATATCAGAAATATCAGAACTCATACCTTCATTATCGCTGCACGGATCTTCTTCTGGTGAAGGCGGTGAATCGACAGTCTTCTCCTCGACTAGTTGCAATTCTTGAAGCGGTTCTTCAAATTGCACACTGCGCTCTATGAATATCTTTTTAGATATGATATCCATGAGTTTATATGCTTTTGATTCTTCCCCATATCCTATCAGTATGCACTCGGTACTTTGTGGATCCAAATCTCGTCTCTTCTCAGAAGGAATTCTAGCCCATGCAGTAGAGCCAAAAACTCTCAAAATTGACACATCCGATTTGTGACCAAAGAATGCTTCGAAAGGAGTCATACCTTTCACGGATGAATGTGGAACTCGGTTCTGTATGTATGCAGCAACATTTATTGCTTCAGCCCAAATATTTGCAGCCAAACCTTTTGATTCAATCATGCATGTAGCCATCTCTTTCAGTGATCGGTTTTTCCTTTCCGCTACACCGTTCTGTTGGGGTGTGTAGGGAACTGCATGTTGGATCTGAATTCCTCTTTGGGCACAAATTTGCAGCAACTCGGACTTAATATATTCTCCACCATTATCAGATCTAAGAGCTTTGATCTTGCTCTCAGTGGCGGGTCTCAACATAAGCCTTAAAATCCTTGAATTTTCCAAGCACTTCTGACTTGCTTTTGAGAAAGAATACCCATGTAAAGCAGGGAAAATCATCAATAAATGTCAAAACATACCTTGAACCATTTAATGAAATATGGGGCAGCGGACCACTGATATCAGAATGGATCAACCCCAAAATAGTATAAGCTCTGCTAGCTTTGCCGCGGTCGAATATGTGCTCGGGGTGCTTCCCAATGATGCAACCGGTGCATATTCCCTTCGAGGAACGGAGTTGTGGAAGGCCATCTACCATGGATTTGTTTGATAGCAGCAGCAAATACTTATAATTAAGATGTCCAAATATTTCATGCCAAAGCCTACTAACCTCATTACCATGTGTGCGAAGAGCAATGGGCTTTGCAAGCGGAATAAAGTGTGAAAACTCATAGCATTTTGCAGTGTGGTTTGCCTTTCCGACTGCAACTAGTCTTCCACTTTTGATATCAGAAATTTCAACTGTATTAGGGCTGAATGTAACTTGCTTCGGTTCACCAGTGTGTGTCATTGGATACACAGAAAGAATATTTGAAGCTAAGGAAGGCACATAGAGAACATTCTTAAAGCTTCCATGATCTACATGAAACGTACATTTGCCCTTTGAAGAAATTTTTGAGTCATCTCCCAAATGGATGGGGATGGAGCTGTTTGGATCGAATGAAGAAAAAGAATCAATGTTTGCAGCCATATGATTCAATGCACCTGAATCTATCAAGAGAGTAGTGGGCTTCGAAACAGTTGCCATGAGTGCTTGTCCTCTTTCATGATCATCATTCCTATCCTTCTTCCTTGCACCGTCAAGAAGGGTTATGTTGTTCTTCTCCAAAAGGAGGGCCATTTGATCTATAGTATTCTTCATACATGAACTTTTGGGATGAAAGCCACGGTTACAATAAGTACATTTAGATTTTTGGTTACCTTCTTTGCCCTTTTGCTTGAACTTCAAACTGGATGGTGCATCCGTTTGTTTTCCTTTCTCTCTTTGCTTGTGAGGCTCGAATTTGGGATTCTCCTTCTTTTGCTTTCCTTTACCATTCGGGATCTTGGGTCCTTGAACATATAGGGCTGAATCTTTGGAGCTTATGGACCCCTTTTGAATCAACTTGTCATGCTCTTTTGTGACGGACTCAATGAAGGAATTCAAGGTAGGCATCTTCCAATTCGGGGTAGTTAGCCGACCGGAATTGAAAGTAGAGACAAATACCAAATAATCTTTACCAAGCTTGCTTAGAATGGAGAGGATCAATTGTTTGTCCTCTTTGATAACTCCACTATTCTTCAACTGCAAGTTCAAGTTCTTGAATTTTGTGAAAAATTCATTGATGGTCTCGAAATTCTCAGGACTAAGGGCAATCAATTCATTCTCTAATTGAACAGCCCTAAGCTCATCCTGCATGCCAAATAGTGTTTCAATTTGCTCCCATATAGCTTTTGGAGTCTTCAATCCGCTGAGATGGAAGTGAAGATCTTTGGAGATGGAGAGACAAAGAAGACCATAAGCTTCATCAAGCTTGTTGTAGTGTTTGGTTCGATCTGACACATTGTTTGGCTCCAATTCAAGACCAAGAGTGACTCGGTAGTAACCTTTTGAATGTAATATGATCTCCATATCATCTTTCCAATCAAAATAATTGAATGGGGTGAGGATAGGCTTTGAAGAAGAGTATTCCATTGCTAGGAGCGAGTCAAACTGATGTAGATGAGCTTGCATGCAGAGTGTAGCGAATGCAAAAGAGGAGTTTGCATGCACAGTGTAGCGAATGCAAAAGAGGAGCTTGATAACCTGCAAATCACAATCAAACCAAGAACAATAAGGTCGAACAATCCACCCTTTTAGAATTGCATCACACCTGGGATTGGAGATCAAACAATGTTGAATGGGTCCAATGTATCAGATCCAGGAATTATGTGGAAACTCAAGCTTCTGGAGTGGTATTGGATGTATTTTCAAGCTTTGCATGCACAGGAGCGAATGCCCTTGAGATATCTCATGCCAAAACTTTTTTTTTGCAATTTGAGCAATTCAGTCAAATCTTCTTGTAGAAACACCTGTAGAAAAGAGATCTTGTCCCTGCAATGGCTCTGATACCATGTAAAATTAGTCACAGCAGATCTAATGAACAAGTAAATCAATCACAACAGATGAATATAGAAAATATGGTGTAAAACTGTGCAAAACATGCAGTAGTGCTCAATATCCCAGAAAGGGTGAATGAATTACAATAGAATACAAAAATTTGTCAATGAGCAATTCGAATTGACTAAGTAGGCCATTCGAATCACTGAATGGAGTAGCTTGACTCCAACTAGGAGTCCTCATCATGAATCGATGGTGGTCATAAATGCACAAGAACCAGTCATCCAGGTGTCAATCTGAGTCTAACTGAGTGTGTCATGTGTAACTGAAGTGTGTAGCACTGATTAAGGGAAGGAGGCTCAGTGGGGAGCGCATGGGAGACTAACTGAAGTCAGAACAAGTCATCTAGTCAAACTAGAGGTCCAACGGAAGTGAAACAGTCAGTCGGGAGTGAAACTAGCCTCAAATCAGAGAGAATCGGAGCTAACTGAATGTAACTGAAGTGGAACTGCAGTGGTAGGTGAACAAGTGAGCCCTTCTCTGGCAGTAGGTGAGAAGTGGGCACCTTTCAACCTAGGAGGGCTAAAACTATGAAGCAAGTGGCTCCCGAGTGCTAGAATAAGGTGGCTAAGGTGCTGGAGGCATCAAACTGGTGACTGGGATGCATGCAAGGTGCATGCAAACCCTAATTGCATGCAAGATCCTGAAAAAGATGATGTGGATATCCGAACATAGATACCTTCTGAATATCTATTCAAATCAGTTTGAGTGATTTAAATCTTTATAGTTAGCTTTTCTTTTGACTCTGTGTGTTGGGGGTTACGTTTTGGTTTGCTTACCTACTCCTTTGTTTGGCGGGTGTTTTCTTAGTTTTTGGTGCTTAGGAATAGCCCTTTAGGTTTGTCTTTCCGTTAGAGGAATCTCTTTTCCTTTCTTATTTTACACTTTGTTCCAAACCTAGAGTCTTTTCTATTGAAACAACTCGGTAGGTGGAGTCTTTATCAAGTCTTTTGATTTGATTGTTTTAAGCCATTAGGTTATTTTTCCTTACTCACATTTTGCGTTAGGTCTTACTTTCTCCTTTCCAAGTTCTTTTTCTTTGCAAATATTAGAAAATAAAAAAGTGAAATTGGTAGCTTAGTAGTAAGATTCCTTCATCTTTTTTGAAGTAGTATAGATCGTTTGCTTTGAAAAATTAAAAGAAAATTGAAAATTTTTATTTAGGATTGCCTAGTTTTAGTTTTTGAAAGAATATAAACGAAAAAGAAAAGAGTCTTTTGTGAATTTAAAAGCATTATTTCATACGCACTTTGCTTTTTGTCGAAACCATTCCACACACTTCACTACCCTTATTGAGTAAAAAGTAGCCCTTAAAAAGAAATCTTAATAAAATTAACTAGCAACCTTTTTCTTTTTAGGTATACACGTCATCAACTAGCTTAGGCTACGGTTTCGGGTTTAAATCACCTTAAACTACACAAAATCGGCTTCATTACTCGACAATAGTAGTAAGATTATCTATTAGGTAAATCCACCTCTATCAAAATATCCTAGGAACTCTCTACTCAAACCATCGTTAAGCGCGAGGCCATAGGCGATTAGAACTGTTTAGGATACCCCCTCACTTTCCTCTCAAACATAAACTAGAGTTGATTCGTGTACAGGGGTCCACTAGTACTTTTTAAAGTGCTTTTGGATTTCGGGCTTTGCTACCTTGCCCATGCGTCTTGACTAGGATGACGACTGTTCCCCCAGGTTTTTTCATATTAGTGGTATCCTTAGTATCATAACCCTAGGGCTCTACACAGGTAGAGTGGAAGGATATTTCCACTTCACCTTGGACACACGCGAAAGGTAACCCTTTGGTAGTAATCTTGGGAGGGCGGTTTGGTGATTCAAACGCTTGCACCCAGAGGACCTCCATTGGACGACACATAAATGACCGTCGATACTCTATTAGTTTGTTCTCGGCCTTCATCATCCCAGAATTTCTCTTGAGAGTATTTTCCTTGTTTTCCTGGTTTGATCACTTAGGAAATTTTTTAGTGGTATGTTGTTTTCTCCTTAGTCATAGTGGCCACTCGGTTTTGTACTTAGTTTTCTTTTTATATAGCTTTGGAGGACCAACCTCTTTGTAGGTCTCGGAGGTTGCAAAACCTTCCCCCACTCATTGTGGAGCCTCCACCGCAACCGCGACGCCGGAGGATGAATTCCCGTGGTTCATTTGAACTTACGGGAGAAATAGAAGTACTTGGAGAACCACAGCCCATAGTTCAGGATCAACAGGTCTTTGATACTGTTAAGGTTGAGGACTTAACTTCTAGAGATTTTAGCACTCCTTTCAACTCTCATCTGACTGGACCCAACGATCCACTACTAGTACCTATAGGATTTCTAGGAAAACTTGAGTATAGTGCGTACTTGTTTACACCTAGTTACACCATGAATAACCCAAGAGATGAGCAGGGAGTTCCTCAAACTCCCACAACAGCTATGACTACAAGGATTGTTAATCCTTCTTTCACAAACACTGCAACACCGAGTTCTTCATAGATTACTTATGCCTTGACTCCATCCTTTAGTTTTAATGCTGGTACTCTAGGCATGCTGAGCTCACAAGATTCAACATCTGCTTCAATTTCTACCCCTACATTTGGACCAAATAATGTCCCTTTGACAAGGATTCCTGCAGTAACTTTTACTCAGCCTCCTTTTACACAACAGTTCCAAGGTATACCCCAAACTATTGCTTCCACATCTGTTGTAGGATCGGTCCCTTCTGCATCTATGCCTGTTATGGGTACGATGATGGCAATGTCTGTTATAACTATGCCTGGTTTTAACCCTTATGTAGGTTACAATGTCAATCCATCAAATATACCTGCAGGGAGTATCCCTTTCTCTTTGTTTGTTGGAGGAGGGGGTAATATTATTAATCCACAATTCGATGGGGTTAACACCCAGCCAAAATGGACCACTACCCCAGAAAGTAATCCGCTTTCTTTTCGGTGGAGAAATGTTAACGCGTTCACTTCACAACCGATGGCTAGGGGAAACCCCAACCAGCAGTACACGAACTAGGTATTGGGAGGTCCTCAATTCCAGGTTCCCGTCTACCAAATGCCATCGGCCTGACCCCGTTTACCTTTTCTGGCAACTTTGAATTTGCTAGATCTTTCAAAACTAACAAACAACCCCATGCGCCATGATCCTACATGGCCACTTGTTCCCACTAAGTTTCCCTCAGACATCCCAAAGTTTGAAGGTAATACTGGTGAGGACCCCCGGTGACCATGTCACAACTTTTTATCTCTGGTGCTCCTTGAATTCGATGAATGATGATTCCATCAGGTTGAGGCTCTTCCAAAGAACCTTGACAAGTGTTGCATCCAAATGGTATATTGAACTTCCTGCAACTACTTATGGCACCTTTTGGGATCTAGCTACTGTTTTTTTCTGAACCACATTCAACTTCCTGTCCAGTACAATGCTGGCACAGACCTTTTGTCGACTTTCCAATACAACAAAGCCTCTCACCTATCTTAGCATATTCAAGAGTGGTGAAGGAGAAAGAGGCTCATTAAAGCCGACATCCCTCCAGCTTTTTTATTAGAGTGGTATCTCAAATCACTCCTTCCTTATATTTCTAAGGAAGTTGCAACTTCAGGGGTGTCCTCCGAAGAGGAAGCTATCTTGAGAACCCAGCAGCTTGACTTGGTATATGCTCAGTCTGGGCTCTTATATGATATTATTCCCGATGTGCCGAGGTCTAATACAGACTTAGGTAAACCTAAACCTGGACCACATGATGATGGAATTGTGGGTTCAGTAGGCTCTGCAGCGTTTGATGCTCTAACAAAGTAGGTTCATGCCTTGTCTCTCAAACAATCTGCTGAAGAAGAAACTTCGGTTGCATCCTCCCCCTCAACAACGAAATATGTACAACAAGTGCAGACGAGTCAAAAGGGCCCTCAGCATCCCAACAACAAAATAAAAAGCAAGAAAGGGGAGGGAAACCACCAAAATCCCAAAAACACACAAAATGCCAAGGAGGGTAAAAAGGAAAAAAGGAAAGTGAAGTTCCCTTGCAAGCTATGGCAAGAGGACCACCTTACCCATCAACTCTCTCTAATGGAAGAAGCCCAGAAGCTGATCTGTGAAAAGAAACCAACTATCTTAAAAGACACTTTCCCTCACAGACAGAGTTCAGCTTCTGGCAGCTCCAATGCTGGGGGAACCACTCATGCCACCTCATCTGATCAGTCATTCATTAATATGGTCAATTTAGATGCTCTTTTGCAAACTCGAGCTAGAAATTATACCCCAGATCCACAACAAAAGGATGTTCTTGAGTCATCTACCCCTCTCCACAACGAGAGACCAGTGTATTTGCTGTCGAATATTCTGAAAGGTGTCTTCAAATGGGTTGTGCACAACCCCAATGCGAGAGCTTCCCCCAACTACAATGTTGTCGAGGATTTAGCCCAAACCCCCTGTGCCATGTCCACTTTAGAGGTACTACAAAGTTGTTCATTACAACACAGTGCACTCCTCGCAGCGATCGAGAGCGTAGACTCATCCAACATGCTTGCTCATTTTGATATGAAATATATCAAGTTTCGGTTTCCATACCACGTTGCTCTCCAAATAGAGTTAGTCCATGGTGTTAACACCTAAAAAGTGCTCACTAGCTCATTCCCTTATTCACATGACCCATTTGTCCACTTTTCCACCATTTGAGCCTCTAAAGCCACCAAAAGGTCACCAAAAGACCTTAATACACCCCTTTTTTCCACTCAAAATGAGTATTTTTCCTAAAAAAACATAAAAAACCCTCAAAAAGGGTCCAAAATTCCCAAAAATATTAAAAAGGGAATAAAAATATTCAAAATATTCAAAAAAGGAAAAAGGAGGGAAAAGTACCTAAACCATGTTGGTCAATACCATTGGTTTCCACAAAACCATAATGGTATTCCCCACCACCAAAAACTATAAAAAGGTGGTAGGGGCTCCTCACTTTACATCCATCCATCTTCCTATCCTCATGCTGCCAAAATCTCCCATGAGCTTTTGGCCATTGTAGCTACCTTGGAGAAGGGACCCTTTGAAGTTTGGAGCTACTCACCCTTGGAGCTACTCAACTATCTTCATCACTTGGAGGTATTATTATTGCAAGCACTTGCTTGCCCCCATTTTCAATACAAAGTTATTTTTTCTATTTCTTGTTCTTGTTTTCAATTCAAAAGTTTATTATGATATGCACATGCTAGTTTAGTTTTAGTTTTAGATTTACAATTGTTTTTGCTTTAATATTTGAGACTGCTGCTACTGGTTAGCAGGTTCCCATTGCACTAAGCTTGGTTGCAAAACCAAGCCAATAGTTTTTGGCGACTCCGCTGCTTTCAAATTTTTAGATCTCACTTTTGCTTTAGATCTTAGTTTTTGTTAGTAATAATTAGTTTAATTCATAGATCTGCCACCCTAGACAGCAGATCCATTGCTGTTCTAGATCTTGGCCCATTTTATTGCCATTAACAGACGGAAATTTTAAATTTTTGGGTTCGTTTTTTCGGCTTCCATGTACAGATTTCGCCTCACGGCTTTTTGCCCAATAGTCGCACGGCTCATCGCGACTGCGCGGCTCTTTTCCGCGCGGTTCATCGTGGCTTCACGACCAATTTGCGCGCTGCACATCGCGGCTTTGCGGACATTTTCCGCGCTGCACATCGCAACTGTGTAACGAAATCCTGCGCTGCACATCGCGGCTTCGCGGCTGAAACCCACGCTTCCCATCGCGACTGTGTGATAGAAACCCGCGCGGTCCATCGCGGCTTTTCTGTCAAAACCCGTGATGCCAATTTTTTCCATTCGGCCAATCCGTTTAAAAAATTAATTTTTACTGTATTTTCTGCCCCCATAGCACATTTTACAGTATTAAAATTCCTGCATTGTTTACAACCATAGAAAAAGTTTACTATTTAGAATGCACCTTTGAAAAAGTCTTTTTAAAAATTTTCAGAAATTGAAAGAAGGATTTGTTTTGCATTTTATCTAGATTAAAAAAATTTACTATTTACTTCCTTCATATTTTGGCCATAGCAATTTTTTGAAAAAGAAATCCATTTATTTCTTGAAAAAGTCATATTATTTGCTTTCCTATTTCAAAAGATCCTTTGTTTTTTGAATATTTTCTGCAAAGCATTTACTTTTTCAATTTCAGTTTAAAATACCACACGTGCACCCACTCAAACACATAATTTAAACTGAGCCTTAAAATTTACCCTAACTTCAACCCACTTTTAACCCCACTTGAGGAACACTTAAAAGAACTTTGTAGCTAGGTAGTATTGACGGGATAGGTGTTCCAATAACACCCCCCAATTATTACATTTGAGACATAGCTGTTGTCCATTAGGGAACCAAAATCTCCTAGTATTTTTTGGCACGGTCATAACCAGTTTATCGGAAGGCCTCTCCCCTAGGAGGGTTGAAGTCGCGAGGATGGTTCCAAGAAGCCTGAGTGGAATACCGAAATCCATTCAGTAACCGAAGGCTACCATTCACAGATCTCGGGATATCCCTATATGGGGGTATTGCGGTAAAAGGACCAAAAGGCAGATTTACCTTTTCTGGACGTGTCATGAATGGAGTATCCTAGTTGCCATTCTTTAGGATTGATTACCCGGTGTCCCTCCCGGTAGGGGGATATCTAGCCGTTGATTCAACACTCAATATTGTCTGACTTGGATTTCATCACCTTGCAGAGAATATCGTTTTTTGATTCACAAATACTTTTAGTTAGGTGTTTACCTGATACAATCCACCTTTGGTCTATTAGCACCTCTTTTTTTCTAGAAGCTGTTTGCATGTTGGTACTCTGACCATTTTTTTTTCATCCCTCCACTTATTATAGCACAACTGCTATAATAAGTGCTTTTTGAGGTTGATTTTTTGGCCTGAGAGCCTTTATTTTCACTCCCCTTCTTGCACCCTTGGTTGAATTAGGGTTTTGAGTTTTTTATACATTACCATTTTCCACAGAAGATTTTTACACAAAAAACTTATTTCTCACCATTGAGAATTTTAGACGCTCTTGTCATCTTCAGGGCGAACTCTCAGAGTTCAGTCTACTTGGCTCTCCACATCACAGACGTCGAGCCTTATCCCTTGACTCGACACATCGTCGGTCAAACAGACAGTCATCCGATTCTGACACACCTCACTTCACATTTGATTTTGAGGTAGAATCCGAAAACCCTACCGAGTTATTACCAACCAACCTCATGGCTGGGACACAATTCGACCCACTTTTTACCAGCACCATAGGAGATACATCCATAAACCCTTCTACTGCGGTGCCATCCATGGAAACAACCACACCCCTAGGTATGCCTAATATGGGGGACACTCTACTTTTAGGAATTCCCAACACAGGACCACCTCCTATTATGGGTATGCCAAACATAGGGATCACACCCCCTCTCATTTCCACAACCCATATCCCAGGAATCCCTACTACTATTCCTAACCCCGGTGTAACCCATGTTGCACTTGGAAACGCTGGCCCATACCAGACCACAACTATTGGAGGACACATACCTTCAATACCTAGCATACCCTTAGGCGCTACTGGACCCCTACATCATACCACCATGACTAGTCATGTCCCAGTCACTACGCCACATCCATCTGCTAGCTTACCATACATGTCGAGTCTGAACTTACCAAACTTAGCCAGGTTAACCAATGATCCTATCAGACACGACCCTGCGTGGCCTCACATGCCCACCAAACTCCCCTCCGACATCCCTAAGTTTGAGGGCAAGGCAGGTGAGGACCCCCAGAACCATATCATGTCCTTCCATCTATGGTGTTCCTCCAACTCCATAGTAGACGACTCTGTCCGCCTCCGTCTATTGCAACACACCTTCACTGGCTCTGCAGCTAAGTGGTATATCGAGCAGCCCCATGGGACCCATGCCACCTTTACCTCCCTTTCCTCGACCTTCCTGTAGTTCTTTCAGTTACCTGTCCGCTATGATGCGGGATTCGAGATCCTACTGTCTTGCAGACAGAACACGGCCACCCACATCACTGACCACATTCATGAGTGGCGTCGACGCTGAAGCCTCTGCAAAATTAAGTTAGACGACCGTATCTTCTTAGATTGGTTTCTCAAATCCCTCCTCCCTCTCATTTTCAAGGATGTGGCATCTGAAAGACCCCAGTCTGAAGAAGAGAGGCCATCCTCAAAGCCCAAAAGTTTGACCTCATTTACGCCCAGTCGGGTTATTTGTATACCATTATACCAGATGCCCCTCGGGGCGAGTCATCCCAACACGATGCACCGGGGGCATCCCATGCCGCAGATGGCATCATCGATCGTATGGCCTCGGATCCCCAACCCTTTTCTATTGCACATCCTAGTCATGGTCCCAACCTTTCGCGGGCTACATCTCAATCTGGAGCAACCAATTCATATGCTCCCATGGCACATCACCACCATACCCATGGACCTTCATGTCCACCTCAGTACTTTGGTCATGCACCACCTGCATACGCCCCCCCAGCCGCACCTCAACCAATGTATTACCCACAGCAAGCTGCAACAGCTATCCCAACACCTCCAATAGCTCAGGGTTACCAACAACCCCAGCAGGTAACTGGACCACCTCCAGCCCTGCCAGCTTATTATGCACCGCAACCTGCTCCCGCACCTGCGGCAAACCAAAATCCTCTAGCTGCTCAAGGGAAAGTGTACACACAACAAAATCAGCCCCGACACCATATCAACCAACGCAACCCGGGTTGACAACAAAACCATGGAAGAGGACGTAACCGCGGGAACAACCAACAACAACATCAAGGTCCTCCACCTCCCAATCCTCTGCAAAATAACAACGTTGCTCCTCCCAACCAGAATCCAGATCGTAATCCTAGGCAGCCCAAAAACAATAACCTTAGAACAAACCATCCTTGTTCTTTTTACGGGGTCTATGGCCATTACACACATGCTTGCCCACACTTGGAGCGAGCTCAGAAACTTTGGACTGATGATGCCCATCGTCAAGGACAAGTGGCTCCTGAGCCGCCACCCAACCCTCCACCACCTCAACATCAACCCTTGGTGCTGCAAAACCCCTTTCCAACCCAAGGCGTAGTGAACACTCAGCCATTATCTCCCCCTCAGGGCAACGCACCACCACAACAAATCACTTATGTCGCTCCTAATCAACCCATGTTCAATTCAGATACTCACCACTTGTTGATGATGTCATCCATAGATGCCAACCTCCAAACCCGTCGGAACCAATATGGCTCCACCCTTGAAGCCCCTCCCGCCGACAAGAACACTAACGTCCATCCCACATATCAGACGTTACGTATACCTCTGGCCCCACTCGATGGCGCTTCTAAAGCACCTCGCTTCCCACTTTGTCGCATCAACAATAATCCCACTGCTCGTGCTGCGTCGAATTACAACATTGTAGATGACTTAGCCCAGTCTCCTGTAGCCATGTCTGCTTTAGAAGTCTTAAAAAACTGTCCTTCACAGTGTAAGACTTTGCTCTCTGCCATTGGTGCTATTGACCCCAATGATTCACAACTGATGGCATTCGATTCAGACCAGTCCGAACCTCGCTTGACTTCCACTTTAGCATTCCAAGTTTCCATTTCTGTTCGGAATCTTGTCATCCATCGGTGCATTATTGATGAAGGGGCCTCTACATGCGTTATGTCCACATTCATTTGGCAGAAGTTGGGATCCCCTACTCTCCAGCAGTCCACCACTGCATTGCGAGCCTACGACGCCCGTTCGGCTCAACCCCAAGGTCTCTTAGCTAATGTCCCCATCCAACTGGCTGGTAAAACCATGCTCATTGACATCGAGGTCATCAATGCCCAACTTGACTATAACCTCTTACTTGGCCGCAACTACATGTATGCCATGTGGGATGTTTCCTCATCCATTTTTTGTATCATGATGTTCCCTCATGAAGGACGCGTGGTCAAGGTCGACCAACTCACCTATTACGATCCCAAGGCCCCTGCTGCACCTGAAAATGTTCTCCCTATGGTTGAACAACCTATTTGTGGTGCAGCTGCAGCTGCCTCATTTGTTTCGTCCGTGGGACCCGGAATTTACTCCGAAGCACCGATGACGTCTACATTCCAATCCATTCCACCACCATCACCGGAGACCCACGTCGTTGACCTCTATACTCTTTCACACAATAGACAAACACCCGACAATCAACCATCATTGTTACCTAAACCACCATTGGTCCCTAGTCACATTGGTGTGACACCCATCCACACAATCCCCTTTCTATTTCCTCCCTTAGGCGTAATAAGCGCTCCGGTTATGGCTACCCTTAGTCTCCCTGGGTTAAACTTGGGATTACCTATGTGGTATATTTCACCTCCCATTCCCCCGCCGACACCAAATGTCATCCTGCAACCAGTGCAACCCATTGTTACTTCTACCCAACCACCACCTGGTATCACTACCCCTTCATCATCTACGAATCCCCCTCCTCTCATCAGGCCCACTGGGGGCAGAGGCCCGCAACCATACACTGCGGTACCCCCACCCAAAGCAGTTGAACCTCCCCCCGTGTTCCGTGCTCCTCCTAAATGCTCATTGTGTGATGAGTTAGGCCATCCAACTCACCAATGTCCACAGTTACCTGCATTACAGTAACACATGCAAATGCTTGATGACGACCCCAACATCCCGATTGTCAAAATCGACTCAAAACCCATGCCTCGTAACAAATAACTGCGTACCAACCACCCTTGTGTGATATGCAGTATTTACGGCCACTACTCACATCACTGTCCTGATATCCCAGATTACAAAGCAGCTCTCTACGAGATGACCAATTTGGACCTTGAGACGGCACCCCCTACAATCGAGGAGATCTACCCTCCCGTAGCATCCCCATCCGGAGAGATTAACACTATCTACATGATCTCAACAACATACAAACCAAAACCCGTCGACTTATGGTCGGATTACTTCCATAGTGATGAGCAAATTTTAGAGGCTCTTACTGCCCCTGATTACCCTTAGGAAGACATGCACCATCGTTCATACTTCCTCCCAGAAGAGTCCTCCTCCACCACAGCTATCCAGTTTGCAGTCGATTCCAAAGATTTCCTCCCCACCAAAGTTGACTGGTTTAAGGATCCTATTCCTGCCCCTGATGCCTTTGAGGAAGGGAACATGTCAAACATTTCCCCCATTATCCAAATTGACATTTCCACCACACCTGGAAAACCTGAGCTCATCTCGTAGGTGCATCTTGCACTCAAGCGGAAACTCAGGCATATAAAAAACTCTTCCAAGAGTTCTGTGATGTCTTCGCCTGGTCTTACACCGAGATGCCTGGCCTCAATCCCAAAATTGTGGAACATCACATCGACACTTGGCCACATGTGACTCCTGTCCAACAAAAACAACGACCCATTCACCCTTCCAAACTCCCAGCTGTTAAAGCTGAGATTGAAAAACTCCAAAAAGCAGGATTCATATATCCTATCGCCTACACCACTTGGGTTTCAAACCCAGTACCAGTAAACAAAAAAGTCGGAACTATATGCGTTTGTACTGATTTTTGAGACCTCAATCTCGCTTGTCCCAAGGAAAACTTCCCCACACCTTTCATTGACCAACTAATCGATGAATGCGCAGGACACGAGGTCCTTTCTTTTATGAATGGTTTCTCCGGATACAACCAAATAAAAATCCTTAAAGAAGATCAGTATAAGACGGATTTCACCACCCCATGGGGCACCTTCACCTATCGCATCATGCCTTTTGGCCTCAAGAACGCTAGAGCCACCTTCCAACGCGCCATGACTTATTGCTTCCACGATCTCCACAAGATCATAAAAGTTTACCTGGACGACCTCACAGCTTGATCCAAAAAGCGATCTGACCATTTAGACGACCTTCGACAAGTTTTCATGCATTGTCGGAAATACAACATCCGCTTGAACCCCCTCAAGTGTGTCTTTTGCGTCACATCAGGTCACCTATTAGGGTTTGTTATCTCAGAAAAAGGCATCACTATAGACCCCTTAAAAGTCCAAGCCATTCTAGAGTTACCATCACCCCGCACATTAAGACAACTACAAAGCCTGCAAGGGAGGTCCAACTTCCTCCGTCACTTTGTCCCGGACTATGCCACAATAGTCCACGGTTTCCTACGACTACTACGTCTGCATACCCGTTTCATATGGGACCAACAAACAGAGACAGCCTTCACCGATTTAAAGAAAGCACTCACAAATGCCCCGTTGATTTCTCCTCCAGATTTCACCAAAGAATTCATCCTCTATGTTTCAGCATCCAAACATGTTGTATCTGGAGTCCTTGTACAAGAAGATGACGCTCGCCAAGAGCATGTCATCTACTACGTAAGCCAGACCTTGTCCGGCCCACCCTCCAATACCCACATGAAGAAAAGATGGCCCTCGCCGTCGTTTTTTCAGTGCAAAAGCTAAGACATTATATTCTCCTAAGCCACACCACAGTAGTAGCTAACTCCAATCCTATGGTTTACCTCTTGATGTGTCACCTTCTTCAAGGCCGCGTAGCTAAATT
This sequence comes from Larix kaempferi, assembly GCA_027924585.1. Lineage (NCBI taxonomy): Eukaryota > Viridiplantae > Streptophyta > Pinopsida > Pinales > Pinaceae > Larix > Larix kaempferi. The sequence continues at coordinate 2,863,338 of BSBM01001595.1, read as the reverse complement.
GGTGATTATCCTACAAGAGTACGACCTTACTTTTAAGACCCCAAAGAGCACCAAGGCCCTAGCACTAGCTCAGCTCATCATAGATCTCCCATCCTCTTCGTCATCACCCGCTATCAAAACAGATCTCACTGACGACCACATTTTCATCATCTCGACTGATGACCCATGGTACGGTGATATTTTGTTATACCTTCGCACGCAGAAGTTCAGACCCCACATCGATCATGACGGACGTCATCGTATACGACACCATGCCCCCCGATATCTCTTGTTAGGGGATGTACTTTATCGACGCGGCGTTGATACCATCCTACGACGCTACCTATCCCATAGCGAGGTAGAACAAGTCCTTAATGATTGCCACAGCGGTGCCTGCGGAGGACATTTCTCCGGCATGGCTACTGCCCAAAAGATCATCCGCGCAGGTTACTTTTGGCCTTCATTATTTACTGATTGCATCACTGCAGTCAAACATTGTCAAAACTGCCAACTTTTTGCCCCAAAAGCAAGAACCCCACCCGCCCCCCTTCATCCAGTAGTCACTGCCGGACCATTCTGCAAATGGGCCATCGATTTCCTCGATTGCAATCCCACGTCAGCCGGCGGTCACAAACACATCATTGTGGTCGTATATTATTTCACCAAGTGGGCGGAGGCCATGCCAACCTACAATTGCAAGGCCGAAACCGCAGCACAGTTTTTTCTCAACTATGTCATCTCCCGTTTTGGAGTACCAAAGCAACTCATCTCAGACCACGGCTCTCACTTCGAAGACGCCGTCTAGAGAGAACTATCAACTTTACTGAAATTTGAACACCATTTCTCCTCTTCTTACTACCCCCAAGGAAACGGCCAAGTCAAGGCAATCAACAAAATTTTAAAAACCATCCTCCAGCGCACTGTAGACAAACACAAGTCAAATTGGCACCACATGCTGTTCCCGGCACTATGGGCATACCACACGTCAACCAAAACCGCCACCGATTTTACCCCTTTCCACTTAGTTCACGGAGGTTGAATCCGTCCTCCCCATTGAGTGCCAGATCCAAACCCTACAAATGGCCGTTGAACTCCTACTGGACACTTCCCCAATCGAGCAATGCTTACTACTCCTGGAACAGGCCGATGAAGATCGGCGCACAGCCCTTCAAACCATGGAACCAGCCAAACACCGATCCAAACTGAATTATGATAAACATGTCCACCCAAGAACTTTTACTGAAGGGGACCTTGTCCTCACCTACGATCAGGCTCATGACAAAACCAGGAAAGGAAAGTTTGTGTCCATGTGACAAGGCCCATATATTATACACACTTGCCTCGGACAGGGGGCATACATTCTGACCGATTCAGAAGGCAACCCCCTCCGTAACCCACGCAATGGGTTGTATCTCAAGCGATTTTACCCATAGCAAATCAAATGGACACCACCGTCCATGACTGAACTTCATGACAGTTCTTTCATTTTCTTGTTTTTACCAGATCCATTTTTTGACCATTTTTTCACACCCTCATCACCTCGGTTTGCGTGCCACATTGGTCGTCGTCCATTTTTGACAAGTCTTATATAGACGGATTGAGTTTTCCACGCTCATGATGATGCTTGAGATCATTTCTCGCTCTCACCTCCATATTTTTGGGGCATTTTTTCATGCCCCCCTGGTCGCCTTGGTTTGTGTGCCGCATCGGTCGGCATCCATTTTTGATGAACCTTATATTGCCGGATTCAGTTTTTCGCGCTCGTGATGATGCTAGAGATCATTTCTCGCTCTCACCTCCATATTTTTTCGGGCATTTTTACCATGCCTACCCAAACCTCGGTTTGCATGCCACATTGGCCGTTGCCCCTTTGTTGACAATCTTTATGTCACCGAATTCAGTTTTCTGCACTCATGATGATGCTTGAGACCTTTCCTCGCTCCCATCAATCCCTTTTTTTTCGGTATAATTTTATCCCTTTTTCGGGCCGAGCAATCCCTTTTACGAAAAAGGCACTTAGGGAGTTTATGTTAAGCTCTTTTATGACTCCTAAAACAATGAAAAGATTGTCGAGCAACCTTGCTTCCTTTCATGCTCGCTAAACGTATCTGAAAGGGCGTCTACCTAGTATAAGTTTACCCCTTTTCCGGACCTTGTAGACTAATTACGAAAAAGGAATACTCTAGTCACATCGGCTAGAAGAGTTCTCCATCTGCATCATTTTATGCTTTTTCGGGCCTTGGAGACTAACTTACGAAAAAGAACACCAATGGAGTCCACTTACCGCTTTCAGGCTCTCTAAACATGAAAGCGACCACGAGCAACCACCATCCTGGGCTCGTAAAACCAATAGGACAGTAGTCATAACCACTGCAGAGTCTTCTTATCGCTTTCAGACTCCTTAAAAATGAAAGCACCAATGAGCACGAACAGTCTTGGGCATAGTTCTATATCATGAGTAGCATAGTTCTTCTCATGCTCCTTCAACTTTCTTGACTCATATCATATCACGTGCTTGTCTTGCATAAGAACTCCTCCATGCCCTTGATTGCATGCATCGGTACATACCACAAAGTCTTTTTCTGGGTCTACAATTTTCAAAATAGGTGCACTTGTAAGAAGATTCTTCAACCGTTGAAAAGTTTCCTCGCATCTTGGTGACCATTCAAACTTTATCCCCTTCTTTTGCAAAGAAGTGATTGGGTTTGCAACCTTGGAGAATCCTTCGATAAACCTCATGTAGTAACCATCAAGGCCCATAAAAGATCTCACATCCTTCACATTCCTTGGAGTTAGCCAATTCATAATGGTTTCAATCTTCTCAGGGTTTACAGATATTCCTTCGTCGGAGATGATGTGACCCAAATAATGAATTCTATCTTTATAAAAGTCACATTTGCTCAACTTTGCATACAGCTTATGCTCCGTTAGTAATTGCATTGTCATTCTCAAATGTTCTTCATGCTCTTCTTCATTCTTAGAATAGATGAGAATGTCGTCTGGGAATACAAGAACAAACTTGTCCAAATACTTGCTAAAAACATTATTCATGAGACACATGAATGTAGCTAGCGCATTTGTGAGACCGAATGGTACCACTGCAAACTCATAGTGTCCATACCTTGTTCTAAAGGCTATCTTCTGAATATCTTCTTCTTTGATTCTCACCTGATGGTAACCAGACCTCAAGTCAATCTTTGAAAATACCTTTGCTCCTCTCATTTGGTAAAAAAGGTCATCAATTCGAGGCAATGGGTATTTGTTCTTCACAGTGACTTTGTTCAACTGCCTGTAGTCAATACATAACCTAAGTGTTCCATCTTTCTTTTTCACAAATAGAATAGGTGCTCCCCACGGGGACACACTTGGCCTAATATATTTCTTTTCCAGCAACTCTTGTAATTGCATTTTCAATTCTAGCAATTCCAGTGTACTCATCCTATAGGGTGTCTTAGACATTGGTGCCGCTACTGGAACAAGTTCAATTGTAAAGTCAATGTCTCTCTTTGGAGGGAGTCCTGGAATCTCATCAGGAAAAACATCCCTGAATTCTTGCAATACATGATAGTCCTCCAATTTAAGAGTTTCATGCTCTGCTGCCTCTAAAATGTGAGCTACATACAATTGAAATCCTTTCCTACAGAACTTCTTCAACTGCATGGCTGAAACCTGTCTGACAGAAGTCACCTTTGGAATGCCTTTTACATCCCTCGGGTTTCCTTCTTCGTCCATGCATTCAAATGTCTTATTGTAGCATTCAAGTTTAACCATGTGTGCTTCTAACCAATCCATTCCAATGAGAATATCATAGGAACCAAGTGGCAAAATATTCAGATTTGCATAAGTAAATAGCCCATCCATCTCTAATGGACATTTCTCTACTATTTTACTAACTTTTCTCTTGGTTCCAGTGGCTAGTTGAACTAACCATGATTTACTATGCTTTAATTTCTTGAAAGCACAAATCTCAACAATTCTAGGAGTGACATAACTATGAGTAGATCCAAGATCAATCAAAATAGAAACAGATTGCTTAGAAATCTTACCTTCAACTTCAACCACAGTTGATTGATGATCTTCCTGGAGGTCTTCTACTGCTGCATAGATTCTAGGGATTGTCCTTGCCACTTGACCCATAGTTCCAACTCCTTGGATGTTGTGAACTTGATTTGGATTCCCATTTCGATGTGGACAGTTCCTAAGCATGTGGTCTCCTCCACAACCCCAACATTGAAGTGGTTCTCTTGGCTCCTTTGGATCTCTTGGCTTGTCTCCCATCATCCTAGTTGGCTTAATCACAACCTGTGATGGTTTCCTTTGCTAATTCCGGAATTGAGGAGGCTTGAACCCCTTCTTCTTTTGATCAAAATTTTCATTTTTCTTATCCTTCCATGCCTTATGGAATTCTGGTTTGCTTCTGTTTTGATCAAAGCAATACTTGGCCTTTCTTATGGCCTCCTCTAGAGTTCGAGGTTCATCAAACTCAATTCTATCTTTATATGACTGGGGCAGTCCACTTAGGAAATGTTGAATTTTCACCTTATCATCTCAAATGTACTTGACATATCTTAGCAGCTACAAGAATTTGTTTGCATATTCTTCCATGGTCAATTGTCCCAACCTCAGCTCATGGAACTCTTTGATCTTATCATCATAGTACCTATCAGAGAGGTACTTCTGCTTGAAGTATTTCTTGAACTGCTTCCACACAATCTTCCTTTCATTGATCTTCTTCACTTGCCTGATGTGTTCCCACCATATAGATGCTCTTCCATTCAAGTTGAAGATGGCTACCCTTTCCTTCATATTTCCCGAATAGTCTTGGACTTGGAAATACTTTCTCATCCCGAGAAGCCAAGCTTCAACTTCTTAACCAAACTTTATCTCTCCCTCAAATGTAGGAGGTTTCGCCTTCTTAAATTCCCCATGTGAATTGTTCTTGTAGTGCTTCTTCCTCTTACTTCTGCGAGATGAAGATCTTGAACCCTCAATGGATTATTCAGAGTCAGATGATTCATTAGAAGAGATTTTTGGAGTATATGTTCTGTCTATAGAAACTCTTCTTGAGCTACTGGCCCTCTTACGGGAATTCCTCCTAGAACTACTCCCACCCCTTTCTAGATTTGATGTCTGATGCCCAGAGTTTATTTGCCTTTGGATGTCTGTCAAACTCTGTAGCATGGATGCATTCAACTGATTTTGTTCTTCCTGAGCCTTAATCATCCTTTCATTATCTTCCGTGCAACTTTGCAACTCCACCCTTAGGCTTCTCATGGTGGCTGCAATCCCTGGAGGAATCTCTTGATTTCTTCTCCCATTAGATTTTGTTTCAGAATTTTCAACATGTATATTATCCCCCATGGCATCTGTCTCATGCTCATAGGGATCCTGTGCATCATCCATAATGTTGATTTTCTTGGCCGAACCAAGATCCAAAACTTTCCAATTGTACTATCTAGAGTACTTCCCTGATGTAACTGTGATTCTGCAAAATGTGTTCATCAACACAATTGTTAGCTGCATTATATTCTCAGAATTTATAACTTACTTTCATGCACATGGGAAAAGGAACGATGGGGGTCAAGAGGGATTGCCCCCTTGTGGCAGGGCGGGTCGAGGGAAGCTCCCTTGTTTTTTTTTTTCGCAGCTTTGGGGTGATTTGCCGAACGCTTCGCAATTGCGAGACGATTTGCTGAGTGCTTCCGCAATTATGTGGCGGTCTGTAGAATGATTCCGCAGTTTCGGAGCAATTCACCGAATCCTTCCGCAGTTGCGGAGCAATTCGCCGAATGCTTCCACAGTTGCGGAGAAATTCGTCGAGCGCTTCCACAGTTGCGGAGCAATTCTCCGAATGCTTCCACAATTATGGAGCAAATCGCCGAACGCTTCCGCAAATGCGGAGCAATTTTCTGAATGCTTCTGCAGTTGCAGAGCAATTCGCGGAATGCTTCCGCAGTTTCGGGTCCACTCGCCGAACTCTTCTGCGTTGCGAAATGATTCGCGGAACTCTTCTGCAATTTCGAAACAACTTGCGGAATCCTTCCACAGTTTCGGAAGAGAATTCCTTCTGAAAATTTCCTTTCGACACTGAACACTTAGAAATTTTTTTCGTTGTTTCGGAGCGGTTCGCCGAATTCTTCCGCCGTTTTGGGAGAGAATTCCTTCCGCAATTTCAGAAGAGAATTCCTTCCGCAGTTTCGGGGCAACTTCCCGAATTCATTTGCATTACGGAACAACTCGCGGAATCCTTCTGTAGTTTCAGAAGAGAATTCCTTCCACAATTTCCAGCAGAACTCATAGAAACTTAGAAAAATTTTGAAAATTTGGAAATTTTTGAAATTTTTCTTATCTATCAGTGCTGAGCAGGAAGCATACTTACCTCGGCAACTATGATAGGTAGCCCCATAAAGGCCCAATGCTGCAACCAGCGGCTCTGATACCAAAATGTAATTTCCCCTCTCATCATACCAGCATGATAGAGAGGACATGACACTGAATCCGGGCATCTAGCCCCATATCCATTAAGTAAAAACTCATTGATAAAAAGACATATACATGTGCATATTATAGAAACACAGCGGAATTAAGAATCATGTTTAATATCTAACATACATTCAACAATTTTGTGACATCCATTAAATAAAGACATTGCAGGATTTATAAAAGGGTATACTTATCATAACAAAGTAGCCCCAAGCAACCAGCTATGCATCTGCAACGTTCCACCCAACCATAGGCTAGTTGTGCTTATCAACCTCTTGATGCAACTGCCACCCCTGAGCTGGGCATGACTTTTACAAGGAATCGGGGAACAACAAACTCACACATAGCCAAGCATACACCCAGATGAGCCAAGCCAATCTACAGTTGGGTTTATCAGGCTGCTAGGAAGTGGAAAGGAAGAGTGGCTAATCTAGTGAGCTCAAGCACAGAGCCAGGGGTAACCTTACAAGATCTATCTAGCCTGGCACCCACAATACCTACACACCTAGCACACGAAAGTATTCTTTTCACTGCTATACAGTCCCTCAAGCCATACCTTCCCCATCTAGTGCTCTCAGGGTGTGCATAGAAGAGTAGCCAAAGCCCTCTTGATCTTCTTGAGAAGTTATCTCCCCCCACTAGGTTTATCAAGCCAATTCTGTTCACTACCACTCCAAATCCCTTGCTCACAGATTCAAACCAAAGCAGGGATGCACATAACAGCAAAAGTATAAGTGTTGGGAATGAAGAAACATTTTTTTACAGTGAGGTGCCCAAATATGGGGTTTTCATTAGCTTTAGAAAAACGTGGGAAACCCAAAAACAAAACTGGAAGATGGGGAACAACCCTGGGAAGCCAAATCTGTTTTCAGAAAAACATCCATTGACATTCTGGGGTAAAAACGACCTCCATCACAGTCCCAAATCGTGACCCTTCTCTCCCAGCTGCTGTATATGCAAAAACGAGCTCCCAGGCATGGAAAATGCAGGAAAAATGGTGAAAAACGTGATGGGGAAAGACCCAGTAGTTCAGACTGCGTGAGAGTGGAAAGACTGTCTGTTTAGAATGGATTTGGGCACCATTTAGTGGGTGTTTTCTTACCCAGGGAGACAAAATACGAATTCCCAGTTTGATGGCTTGCCCATGCACGAAATTGGCTTCCATACCTCTTCATTCCCAAGGCATTAACTGCCTCAACCAATTTATGGAAGAATTAAATGATTGGGCCCATAACCCAAAATGGGTAGTTGGTGGTTTATGGGTTTTCTCATTGACACATGGATTAACACCATTGGCTCAAGGGTTTGAATAATTTCCCTCCCTATTCCTTGTAGAATCATGCCCCCATCTCTTTGTTGCATTGCATAGCTAGTTGTGGGTTTTTCATTAAAATTCGTATTTACATGATGTCTTAATTTACATTGTGCCTATCTAGCACAAGAACCATAGGCATCTATTTCTTTAATTATTGATACATAAAACGCTAAATCAATGATGGGGCCTTGGCCTTGAGCTCCTCACCATGATTAAATAAGAATATTTACATCATTTACGATTTAATGCGAAGGGGGAGTCAAAATGGGGACATTACACACAGCCAATGTGCTGCTGCCAACTTCATCACATCCATCAACTCATCACTCACTGTGGACATTTGACTCCGCAGTGCCCCATTAGAAACACCTCGGGTGAGACCTCAGCCTGCTCCCAGGCTTTTGCTGAAAGGGCCAGTGCGAAGGGGTTTTGTTGGTTTAAGGTAATCGCGTAGAACCTGGGTCTTCATAAATCCTCTGGTCAGCATTGTATAGAAAACAAATGGTTCTGTTGTCGTGCTAGAATCCGTGATGAGTTCCAGTCGTGATGAGCGACGAAGAGTCTAAGTTCCCGGAAGGTTCGTTGAACTGGCATCCTGAGAAGACAAATATCCATGCTTGGTGGGATAAGACCATAAGAGACTTTAAAAGACAAGAGAACAAACATCCACGTCTAAGCAACACACAGTGGTCAGATAGATATCTATTGGACGATATTCACGAGATTTTCTAGGCTACATTTTCGAATGAGCTGCATGCATAGATCTCGTGACTCGCAGAAAAGAAAACTTGTTTTCAAGGAGGCATTCCTACAGAGTGGAATCCTGAGCTCATATCACAGCTCAAAGCAATAGACAACGCATTGACGTGCGCAGTGGACTTTTGGGTCGATCATATGCTAGAAGGATTTGTCACAGAGTTTGCTGTGGATATGCTCAAATCCTACAACCAAGTAGAGGCACACTTTTTCGGAGGTTTCCAAGTTAAATTCGTGAACAATCTCAGTCTATACATTAAGATGTTGTTAGCTGAGAAAGGCATTTTAAGAATGCAATAATATTTTCAAGTTGTCATGTTAAATAGCATTTATAGTGATTCCGACGAAGATACCCACAGCTTAAGAAGTGAGAAAAGATACAAGTTCAATAAGAATCTTGGAGGCTCTGGACTCCACGTAGATACTAAGATTCCTTCTGATATTGAAAATGAAGCCACACCCCCATTTACCCCTCAGAATCCTCCACTTGTACATCCAACCCCACCGAATACACAGCCTAGTACGTCTACCCCTATATGCCCATTTGTTTTCATTGCGCAGAGTCCTAGCACCCCTCAGGGCACATCTCAAGGTGCCCCCTTGAGTGCTACACCTCCCCCTAGATCCATGGCCCATACGGATATGAAGCTGCCTATATTCAAAAGGACGGGTCTAGAAGACCCTGATCAGCACTAGTTCCTGTGTGAAGTTGTCTGGAGTGTCAGGTAGATTCGGGATGATGATGAGAAGAAAGCCCAGCTTATTAGCACATTCATAGATAGAGCACTGCACTGGTTCATGAAGTATTCTACCATGCAGCCCAGAACCCTGGCAGAGATTAAAACTACGCTGATAGCAGAGTTAAAGAAACCAAAGTCTGAATATCAGTGTATAACTGAGCTGAAGGAAATTAAGCAGAGACCGACTGAATCGATCTGGGAGTTTGATTAGAAGTTCAAGACCCTATTAGACCAAGTAAGCTTTGTTATAGATCTGGATCAGCACAGGGAATGGTTCATTGCTACACTGTTACCCCACATTAGATTACCATTGATGCAGTAGAAGGTTACGTCACAGGAAGAGGCCTTAGAGATCACGATGAAGTTGGAGGCTTCGCCGATCGGTGAGTCTAGTTCTAGTATGACGCAGATTCAGAACTAGCTTACCACCTTGACACTGGAGCTGCAGAGCATGAAGAATGGAAAAGAGAAACAATATGAACCTCGTCATGAGATCTGGTGCAGGAGTTGTAAAGGAGAAGGGCATGACCGCGAACATTGTCCCCTATGTTAAGTTTAAACCAAATAGACTAGCAAGATCACTGAAAGAAACATAATCACAAGATAGACACAGAATTTACCCTGCGAAACCCTCATGGGGTAGAAAACCCAGCAAAGCTTTCCTCAATAAGATGATCAACCAAAATACAAGATGTGCTCCCTCCTTCTCTACCTTCTTAGTAGACCTCCCAGACAAGTGCGCTACTTTTCTGATTTGTACAAGTGTGTCTAATGAGGAGCTCACCTCCTCTATTTATATTAGAACCCGACTGACTAAAAAACCTAATGGGGCCGACCTCTCCTGGAGAAGTCTAATAACCCCTAAAATATAAGATCAGGGCCGACCCCACATGGTGGGTCTAATAACCCTAGTTACCACAACCCATCGGAAGAATAATCATCTTCGGATACATAATAGGGTTACCTCAGAGGGATGAAACATCTCTGGAATAATAATGTACAAATATAATATTCCTTGAAGTTACAATATTCAACACTCCCCCTTAATGAGAAGGATATTATAACAACGTCTGCAGGAGCAAGGAGTCATCGACTACATCATACATGATACATCTATAAATCATCGGAAGCTTTCTTCAATTCATCATCATCAGTAACTTAACCAGTTACTGGAACATCAATGTCATCAACATCGTCATCACACGATCATCAGTATCGTCATCACATGATCATCAGCATTGTCATCACATGATCATCAGTATCGTCATCATACGATCATCAACATCTTCATCACGCGATCATCAGCATCGTCATCACACGATCATCAGCATCGTCATCACACGATCATCAGCATTGTCATCACATGATCATCAGCATCGTCATCACACGATGAAGTCCTCACACGTACCTTTAAGACAAGTCTCATGTCTAGGGATTATGCAATCCCGATCAAGTTCCAGGATGATCATTCCTTATCGCTTTAAGACAAGTCTCATGTCTAGGGATGATGTAATCCCATCACGTACATTTTGAACCCAGTTCATGGACGATGCAGTCCTCACACATACCTTTAAGACAAGTCTCATGTCTAGGGATGATGCAATCCCGATCAAGTTCCAGGATGATCAGTCCTTATCACTTTAAGACAATTCTCATGTCTAGGGATGATGCAATCCCGATCAAGTTCCAGGATGATCAGTCCTTATCACTTTAATACAAGTCTCATGTCTAGGGACGATGCAATCCCGATCAAGTTCCAGGATGATCAGTCCTTATCATTTTAAGACAAGTCTCATGTCTAAGGATGATGCAATCCCATCATGTACATTTTGAACCCAGTTCATGGACGATGCAGTCCTCACACGTACCTTTAAGACAAGTCTCATGTCTAGGGATGATGCAATCCCGATCAAGTTCCAGTATGATCAATCCTTATCACTTTAAGACAAGTCTCATGTCTAGGGACGATGCAATCCCATCACATACATTTTGAACCTAGTTCAGGGACGATGCAGTCCTATCTTCAATACTAGGAGACATCATGTCTACGACTCTCTTTAGGACTGAAGTCCATGGATGATCCAATCCTCTTTCTTTCTCGGAGACACCTGTCTACGGCTCACTTTAGAGCTTCAGTTCAAGGATGATGCAATCCTTTCATGTCCACCAAGGACTTCATTCTCGGAGACATCATGTATACGGCTCTCTTTAGAACTTGAGTTCAAGGATGATGCAATCCTTACATGTATTCTCATCAATACATCTATCATCAAAAGCATGTATTCTCACCAATACATTTATCATCAAAAGCATGTATTCTCACCAATACATCTATCATCAAAAGCATGTATTCTTACTAATACATCATTAAAAGCATGTATTCTCACTAATACATCTATCATCAAAAGCATGTATTCTTACCAATACATCTAACATCAAAAGCATGTATTCTCACCAATACATCTAACATCAAAAGCATGTATTCTCACCAATACATCTAACATCAAAAGCATGTATTCTCACCAATACATCTAACATCAAAAGCATGTATTCTCACCAATACATCTAACATCAAAAGCATGTATTATCACTAATACATCTAAAAAGCATGTATTCTCACTAATACATCTAATATCAAAAGCATGTATTCTCACTAATACATCTAACATGAAAAGCATGTATTCTCACTAATACATCTAATATCAAAAGCATGTATCTATGATCAAAAGCATGTATAAGAAAAATTAAGTATTCTAAGCATAAGAGTCCTAAATCTAAATATTTCTAAGTATCTAGGTTTAGTGAATAGGGGACCTTATCATCGACCTTGTTGTTCGATGAGACATTCTCATCATCGGTGACTATACTACTCCCCCTTTCGAGGAGGGTCCTTTTGAACTACCCCAAGCTTGTCTCGGAAGTATTCAAATTTCACTCGAGACAGAGGTTTGGTCAAGATATCAGTAATTTGATCCTCAGTGTTCACATACTCGAGCTTGATATCTCCTCTTTGCACCATATCTCGTATATAAAAGTATCGGATCTCTATGCGTTTTGACTTATCGTGGAATACAGGATTTTCTGTCATCTTAATGCAGCTTTGATTGTCACATATAATCATAGTGCGATCCATTTCTAAGCCAAACACTCCAGATAAAAACTTCTGAAGCCACATTGCTTCACAACTGGTAGAGTAGGCAGCTATATATTATGCTTCAGCAGTACTGAGGGCCACACTAGATTGTTTCTTGCTGAACCATGAGATCATGGCAGATCCGAGACCATAACATCCACCTGAAGTACTCTTTCTGTCTAAGACACTACCTGCCCAATCAGAATCTGAGTAACCATGTAATCGGAGTTCATGACCTCCAAGATAATATAGACCAAAATCTAATGTACCTTTTAGGTACCTCATCACATGCTTTGCAGCTATTAAGTGAACCTTTCTAGTCTCTACTAAATACTGACTCAGGGTATTTACAGCAAAGCATATATCTGGCCTAGTATTTGTTAAATACATCAATGACCCAATGATTTGTCTATATAGAGTTAGGTCTACTAATTCCGATGAGTCATTAACTAATAACTTCAAGTTGGAGTCCATGGGAGTGGTCATGGCTTTACACTCCAACATATCAAATCTTTTAGAATCTCCACAACATAATTACCTTGATTTAGAAAGATTCCTTTTGGTTCTTGCCATACTTCTAGACCCAAGAAGTAGTGCATTAATCCGAGATCTTTCATCTCTAATTCTGAAGAAAGCTTCTTCTTTCTTTCAATAATCAGTTTCTCATTTCCAGTTAGAAATAGATCATCTACATATAACAACAGTATAACTGGTTCATCATCCATCACTTTAAGATAAAGATTGGGATCAGCTTTACTCGTGGTAAATCCCATGTTTGTTAAGAAATTGTCAATCCTTCCGTACCAAGCCCTGGGAGCTTGCTTCAAACCATATAATGCCTTTTTCAGTTTGCATACATGAGTCCTCCCGTCTTTAACCTCAAACCCTTGTGGTTGCTCTATGTATACTTCTTCTTCAATTACACCATTTAGAAAAGTTGTCTTAACATCCATTTGGTGTAGTTTCCACTTCATCATAGATGCAAGTGCCATGATAGTTCTAATTGAAGTATACCTAGCAACTAGTGCAAATGTTTCTTCATAGTCAATTCCCTCCTTCTGAGAGAATCCTCTGGCTACAAATATTGCCTTGTATTTTTCAATGCTACCATCTGCAGCATGTTTTATCTTGAAAATCCATTTGGAAGAAACCACACTTTTATCTTTTGGTTTGGAAACTATATCCCAAACATCATTTTTCATTATTGATTGATATTCTTCTGTCATTGGTTCTACCCATTCTTTCTTCTGGGTGGCTTCTTCATAGCTAGTAGGTTGTTGATCTACAAGATCACACATCAAGGCCATATAGTTGGACACTATCTTAGGTTTCTTTCTTTCTCTAGTGGAGCCTTCAGGAGCTCCATATCTTTCAGCTCCTTGAAAAATATCTCTAGCCCATGCTGGCCTTCTTTTCTTAGATGAATCTGTGATAGAAGGTTCTTGTGGTTCCAACATGTCATGATCTTCTTGTGAATCATCTTTAGGGATGTGCACAGCCTCTGTGATTCTAGGAGGTGTATCTTCTTCGTAGATTTCTTCAAGTTGACACTTCTTGGATTTCTTGAGAGCTGCTTCTTCATCAAATGTTACATCTCTACTTATTTCTATATGATGAAAACCTGGAATGTAGATTCTGAAGTCTTTGGATGATTCACAATATCTGACAAATATTCCCTTCTTACCATAAGAATCCAACTTGGTTCTCTTTTCTTTTGGAATGTGGATGTACACAGGACACCCAAATATTTTGAGATGACTTACCTCAGGCTTCTTTCATGTAAACACTTCTTCTGGAGTTTTGAATTCAAGAGCACTATGGGATAGTCTATTTTGCACATAGACTGCTGTCCTAGCTGCTTCAGCCCATAGATACATGGGTAGATCTTGATCATGTATCATAGCCTTTACAGCTTCTATGATGGTTCTATTTTTCCTCTCAGCAACCCCATTTTGTTGGGGATTGTAGGGAGTGGTTAGTTCCCTCTTAATTCCGGCTTCTTTACAAAAGTCTTCAAAGTCCTTTGACGTATATTCTCCGCCATTATCTGTTCCAAGAATCTTGATTTTCTTTTCTGAGAGATTTTCTATTAGGGCCTTGAATTCTTTGAATTTTCCAAAGACTTCATTCTTACCTTTTAGAAAGTATATCCAAGTCTTCCTTGAATAGTCATCAATGAATGGGAGATAATACTCAAATCCACTTAGGGAAATAGTGGGCATTGGTCCACATACATCTAAGTGTATTAGCTCCAGAATGTTCATAGTCTTTGTTTCAATCTTTGGAAAAGGGTTCTTGACATTCTTCCCTTTCTTACAACCTTTACATGTGCCATTATGATCACCCTTCAGATTTGGTAGTCCTATGACCACCTTGCTTACATAGGGTAAGGATTTGTAGTTAATGTGAGCTAGTCTTCTATGCCATAGTTCACTGGGGCTAGAGGTTTCATGAGCAAGTACAACTTCTGGATGACCCTTGAGCTTATAGAGACCTCCTTCTTCTTCACCAATGATAACTGCATCTTTAATTGATTTTCCTTTGGACTACATGAGTACTTGTCCATCTATGAAATCCACTCTAAAACCTTTCTTATCTAGTGATGAGATAGAGAATAGGTTCTTCTTTAAACCTGGAACATATAAAACTTCTTTCATTTTCAAGGGTGTTCCAGAATCAAGCTTATAGCTTGCTTCACCAATTCCCTTGATGGGATATTGATAATCATCTCCTAGAGATACCTTTTTGAGGTGAAGACTTTTCTTCAAGTCTTGAGAGAGATTTCTTTTGACCTATCATGTGCTTTGAAGCACCACTATCAATGAGCCATGTATCTTCTCCAGGAGACACAGATCCAGAGAGTGCAGAAAATAGGACATATTCTTCTGGACCTTCTCTCTTTACTTTAGATCTTTTCCTTTGAGGCCTTTCCTCTTCTTCTTCTTCTTCTTCTTCCCCTACTTCTTCTTCACTATCATCTTCTGCCATATGTGCATGATGTCTTTTGTGAACAAACTTCTTCTTCTTCTTTGGAGAAGAACAGTCTTTAGCATAGTGTCCTAGTTTAAGACAATTATAACATTGGACTGTGGAGAGGTCTCTTTCTGAGTTTGAACCTCCTTTCCTTTTGAATTTATGAGAGGGTTGAGACCTTTTGTAGTTCACTTTCTTGAAGTGGCCTCTCTTTCCTCTTTTAGTGTGGGTGGCCAAAGCTTGGTCATCCTCTTTGAGAAGAGCTTCTCTGTTGGCTACCCTAGCCTCTTCTTGAACACAATCCTCCCATACTACATCAAACTTCATGCTTTCTTTTCTGGCACACATAGTTTGTATGAATGATTCCCAAGGTCTAGTGAGACCATTTAGGGCAGTCATCACAAGTTCATCTTCATCAAGAGTATCACCAATGGCATCTAGTTGCTCCTTGATTTGGGAGACCCTTGAGAAGTAGTCTTGAATGGATTCTCCTTTGTGCATCTTGGTACATTTCAACTGAGTCCTTAGGTTCATCTTCCTATTGATGTTCTTTCCTTCATACATTCTTCCTAGGGCATCATACATTTCCTATGGAGTCTTCTTGGAGGCCACTTGGGGAATCAAGTGGTCTTTAATAGAATCAGCTATGATTCTCTTTTCCCTAATCAAATCCTTCCTATGCTTATCTTTGGCTTCATCTCCTTCCGGTTCTGCAACTTCATCCTTGACATAATGAGCAAGATCATTCTCTTCAAGAATGAGACCAATTCTGTATTTCCATGCTCGAAAATTCTCTATACCTTCTAGCTTGTCTTCAAGCTTAGTGTTTGGAGCCATCTTATCTTGGGGGAGTCCAAGAGATAAGAGACAGAGTAGTGCTTACCCGGAAATATTAACGTTTTTACTTTTCCGGATCCTGGGACAGAATTTCTGGTTTATCGCACTTTTGGTAAAACTAGGGTTTGACTTTCCCAGAGTTCTACCCAACCAAAAAGTTCGATCTAGGGATCAAAAGATTGGTTTTGAGAAGGGCTATCCAACCATGTAATCAGAATTTAACAATACCAATTTTTTGCTGAAACCTTAATTTTCACCGGAGAGAGAGAGAGAGAGAGAGAGAGATATTCTTACCTTGTGAAAGATGTCCTATTCAGGCTAGCTCTGATACCATGCTAAGTTTAAACCAAATAGACTAGCAAGATCACTGAAAGAAACATAATCACAAGATAGACACAGAATTTACCCTGGGAAACCCTCATGGGGTAGAAAACCCAGCAAAGCTTTCCTCAATAAGATGATCAACCAAAATACAAGATGTGCTCCCTCCTTCTCTACCTTCTTAGCAGACCTCCCAGACAAGTGCGCTACTTTTCTGATTTGTACAAGTGTGTCTAATGAGGAGCTCACCTCCTCTATTTATATTAGATCCTGATTGACTAAAAACCCTAATGGGGCCGACCTCTCCTGGAGAAGTCTAATAACCCCTAAAATATAAGATCAGGGCCGACCCCCACATGGTGGGTCTAATAAACCTAGTTACCACAACCCATCGGAAGACTAATCATCTCCGGATACATAATAGGGTTACCTCGGAGGGATGAAACATCTCCGGAATAATAATGTACAAATATAATATTCTTAGAAGTTACAATATTCAACACCCTATACCGCAACTATCTCGGCGGTGGTGTGCCTAATCCCATCAATCAGAACCAGGCACCTTGGTGTGAGATCTGCAGAACTACCGGTCATAGACCTGAAGATTGTTACATAAATAGAAATATGTGAAGATTCCTAAGAATCTATATTGTAATTTTTGTAAATCAGTTGGACATGATGAATCCAACTACCATGCCTATGAACTAATGAATGAAAGAAAGCGCGACATGGATTCAATGAGAGGCGCTGGCTTGTACAAAGTGCAAGAAGATAACCAGCCAAAGAAAGAAAACACACATTATGATCAATCTGCCTACAGAGGCCGTGGTGGTGGATACCGTGGTAGAGGAAGAAATACTGGCTCGACGCAAGGAAGAGGCCGCGGTGGGGTCATCTGCTATAACTGTGGCCAGCCAGGTCATGTATACCGAGACTGTGTAAACCCCTGCACCACCTGTAATTATTATAAATCATTTGAGCATGTGATAGAATAATTCCTGGTGCTAGAGGTAGAGATGCAGAAAACAAGAAGGACAGACACGCTAGCCCTGAACATCCAGTGGATCGCAATAGAGAACAGACCTGCGGATCCTAGCATTAAAGTAGTCACACGCAATGGCGTGGAGACAGGCCGTGATAGGGGAGCAGAGACTTCCACTTCAAGAGAGGCCCATCGAAGCAGGGCCCCCTTGAAACAATATGGGTAAGAAAATGCCCAGGAAAGATGCCTGCTCTAGATCTGAAGAAGAACAAAGAAGCTTTTGTTGATGCGCCGGATACTTTCAAAGAACCAACACCTAAATCACCAAGGATCCCGCTGTGCAGTGAAGTATCATGTGTTGAAGACACACTTGCTGCGTATGACAAGACAAGACACACAACGGATGTTAGCACCTCTATTGTGCAGTTCCTAAGAAGCTACATGAAGCTGCTAAAAAATGAAAACGCAATAGCAGAGCTAGAGAAGCTAATAAATCTATATGACCCACAAATAGAAGCAGAAACTTCTGATGGCGCACTACATCATATAAAGAAACAGAAGAGGTCGGGCTGAGAGATGAGGTTTACTGCGTAGATAGGAGACTTTGAGATGGACGAAGTTATCCTTGATCTGGGATCATAAGTAAATGTCTTAACCAAGCAGACATGGCAGCAGATGGGTCAACCAAAGCTATCGTGGTCACCTATCTAGCTGAGAATGGCCAACCAAGGGAAAGTTATACCATTTGGACGCTTATCCAATGTTGTGGTTGATATTGACAGAGTACAAAGCCATGCGGACTTTGAATTCATCGAGATTGTTGATGATAGCCAGCCCTTTCTTGCGCTATTAGGAATTGACGGGGCGATTGACAATTTAGCCATTATAAATTTGAAAACAAAGAAGATGATATTCGAAGGAAAGCATCTGCAAGTTATCGCACCATTGGATCTTGCAGATGAGAACAGATATAGCGAGCCGATTCGGGAGGAATATAAGGCCCAGGACTTAGATCGGTTGTACCAGATGACTGTGAAACAGGAGGATTACATTAATCCTACTACGAACGGTGCACTCAGCTAGAGATGCGATAGCTCCTGCGTTTCTGATGTACACCATATCATTCGCAGGTGAATGGAACTGTTGAATCTTTCAATAAGATACTGGAAAACACGTTGATGATGGTGTGCAACGAAAACAGGGATGATTGGGACCTGGGCATCTTGTCTGTACTATGGGCATACAGAACAACTTGTAAAAAGTTGACGGGATAGACACCCTTCCGGTTGGGTTATGGGAAGGAGGCCATAATTCCAATGGAGTACATTGTCCCCAGTCTGAGGATTGCTGCGTTCATCGGAATGGAAGATCGTGAAGCATTACATGAAAGACTGTTACATTTAGTCGGCTTGGAGGAGGATCATTTCATTGCAGGCTTTCAATAGCAAGTCCAGAAGGATCGTGAAAAGGCATGGCATGATCGCCATATCATGAACAAATGCTTTCAAGTAGGTGACTTAGTCCTCCTCTATGATAGCAAGTTCATGAAATTTCCTGGCAAGTTTAAAATGCATTGGCTTGGTCCATATATTGTTATGTATGTCACTAACAGTGGTGCAGTCTAGTTAGCCACTTTAGCTGGTGATACTCTACCCACTATGATAAATGGAAGCAGACTTAAATTATAGCGCGATAGTCCTACTTTGCAGCATATGGAAAGATAAATGCGGGGAGAAATTTCTAAGTGTCAAGTACAGTTGAAATTGGGCACTAGAAATGTATAGAGTCTATACATGTATCATAAAGGAAGAATGTATGAGCAGCGCAACACTACTAAAGCGGTGCAGGAACAAGGAAGGGAATAGTGGAAAAATAGTCACGCACTTCAAAGATCATTACCGCGAAGAAACTGTGTAGAAGTCAAAATGGTTTGCTGCGCAGATCGGCGCAACACTCAGAAAAATAGTCGTTACACTGTCGTTGGAAAAATATAGCCATTATGTAATCGTTGCAATGAACCGCTCAAGCATTTAAAGGAAAGATAGCCATTTTGGCCACATTGACGATAGAAGAGATGGGAGGATCTGTTCAAATTGGCCAACGGACAACTCATTAAATGCAGATATAGCCGTTGGGAGGCGCGGAGAGGACCCAGCTGCGCCTATAAATAACACCACTACAAGACTCATGGGCGTTACTCAGCAGTTAGAAGTTTCTTGTGATCACTCCCTGAGCTAGTATTCTTCTATCATCTAATTATTGCCGCCTTTAGCTAACCAGTGAATGTCTGAACCCTCCTATAGAGAATAACTGATGACCATTGAAGAAGCACTTGAGGTCTTTCAGTACGGGGGAATTGCAGAGTTAATGAAAACCCCTGCTAAGAAGGTTGTAATCGAGCCAGGTCAAGCATCTCAAAGATCACCTCGTCATAATCCGATCATGTAGGAAAAAGGGAAAGATAAAGGAAAAGACGTAACTGTACCTCGAAGCAAGATCATAAAGATGGGCTCGTCAACACAAAAATCGCCAGTCTTTCAGAAAGAACCACTAAAACTCACACAAGAGTACATATCACCTCGAGCATTGGATGCCACAGTCTTCAAATTGGTCAAGAATGTTAAGTATGAGATCCCATTGTCACCGATCTCAAAGCATGTAGACGTTGCCAAGAACCTGCTTGGAAAGATTCCGAATTGCAAGTGGAAATATTTTGACCTCTTAGGCGTAGAAAAGGAAGAGCCCCACGTGCCTAAGTACCCACAATTCCAGCCTGACCAGTACATGTGCTGGAAGAAAGATGCCAAGGGTACACCTAACTTGGTTGCCGAAAGCTGGCTGACACCGGTAGTTCTATTAGGCTTGTTAAACCTCCTCAGACTGCCACATTTTGACCGATCAGCGAAAGTTAATGCGGTGGTTCGTACACTGATGGCGTGAATCCACCAGGGATACCTGTGGCTACATAAAAACATTGATGTCAATATTTCCTTGATCCACCGCATAACAGGTCTCAGCAAGCGCGGTAAAGATCCTAAGCAGTTCTTCCAAGGGAAGAGTAAAGAAAAAGAAGCTGTTGAGAAAATATAGAAAAGTCAGCCATTGATAAAGGGCAAAAGAGGTTTTCCCACAAAAGACATTGAGGACAGAACGACAAGATTTGTGACCCAGTTACTCATAGGAAAAATCCTCAGAACGGCTAGGCCTGCGAAGGTACCTGTAGGCGCAGTATTGCTTGGTGCCGAAGCAGCTGAGGGCACCGAGTTCAATTGGTGTCAATTCCTTATGAATGAGTTCTTGGATGAACTCAATGATACCCAGGAAAACAGTGGACAATTCCACTTCACATGGCTCATCATCCTCATTGCCTTTCGCAGATGGAAGGAGCCAAGGGACTATGTGGGGATTAACATAGAAACCAATGATCCCAGAGGATTCCGGTATGCCAACCTTTGGGAAAATGTCATCGCAGAGCGATAGCATGTGACATCCGAGGTGTTATACCAATATTATACTCAGCTGTGCGATGCGATTGTTCGTACACCCCGCATCACAAAGAAAATAATGTCGAAGTACATTCGCGTTCTGGACTTTAGCGCAGACATGCGATGTATCTTCATCGCACCAAAGGAAAGAATGAAGAACCCAGAGTGGTTCCCAGGTAACTACCACATGTATGAGGAGGACATTGAAGCCCTCGTGAAGGTTTGGCTCACCGACTTCCGTGTGGAAGTCATGGATGTTGAGACAGACTCTGAAGAGGACGAGCCAATCCCGCTGTCATGCCCGATTGTTGAAGAAACTGGCAAGCGCAAAGAGCCAGAGACTCCGTAGAAGCCGAAGGCAAGAAAGAAGGTGAAGGCTACAAAGACTCAATCTGAGGCAGTCCTGAATGAAGATGATTATGAGATGATAGCCGAAACAGTTTCAGAACAAATGAAGGAGATCATGGCGGCTAAAGATAAGAAGGATAAGGTCATCCAGGATGACCTAAAAAAGACGCGGCTCGCAATGCAAGGCCTGATGAAGAAAATGGACGATGTCCAAAAAAGCCTTACCTTGCCGCGGGAAGTAGGAGCTGAAGGGAGTTCAATAGGGACCTCGCAGCAAGAACCGCCATAGCTAGCAATAACGCTTCCATTGAAGACTAGAATTGTCCACGTGGACCCATTGGCTATTGCACTGCCAATGACAGAGCAGTTGGTCTTAGACACAAAGGGAGTCGAGCGGGTAGAGCTCGACTTGGAAAAAATACCCTTACCAGGATTGCACTTCATCCACACGCAGATCATCAAGGAGATGCATGACCGAACAGTAGAGTCGATGAAGTCACAAGCGGAGCACACTGCAGCAAACAGACAGCTCAAGCTGCGCGCAGACATGCAGCTACGAAATGAACAGGACCGCCGACGAAACTTGGAGACTACCATATCTAATGTTGCGAAGGATATTGAAGGCATAGAAATCTAGGATGATCCTATAGACACAGTTCTGAGGATCGGAGATAAGGTGAGATCCTTGCAATCGGAGAGGTAGGATAAAGAGATTTATTACGAGGCCGATATTGCAACATTGAAGGATAAGCTAAATAAGCAGACACCATTAACTGAGCAGTAGCTGAGAGAACAAGCCGTCAGTACCACTGCGCAGAACATAATGAGCAGCATGACTCAGTGCCAAGAGTTGTTGGAACAAGTTTCCAAGGCATTCAATGCTCTTGAAGAGGATCAAGCACTGCAGCACATGAAGACCGCGGTAAAGGAAAAACAGACCGCGCTGGAAAAATTGGACGCAGAGGTCAAAGCTCTGCCACCAAGGGAGAAGCTAGCGAGATATAAGGAGATATCCAGTTTAAAGAAGGAAGTCCAGGTACTACGAGAAAAAGAGACTGAGATGGATAATCAGTCGTAGCAGCTCCTGGAGGATGCCATGGCATTGTTGCAACAAATAGAAGACAAGCTGGAGGAAATATGCGACAACTAGGAGCAGGTACAAAGACAACTTGGAGCAGAGATAACCCCAACGCTGCTCGAAACAATTCAGCAAGTTGAGCAGGATACCAAACAAGCGGTGGAACAGTTTGTTGGTCCCAGGTTGAGACAAAAATTTTGGAAACACCTTTTTGAGATAAGCAGGGAAAGCTGAGTTGAGCGCAGCTCAGAAATACAATTTTGCCTAAGTATTGTGCTTCAAAGTTGCGCGCAACATCCAACTTTTGATCAGACTACGGAGTTGCGCGCAGCATCGAAGTTTTGGTTGTGATGCGAAGACCAGTACTGCGTAGAAGTAGTGTTGCAGAGTTAGGAGGCCACATGGAGCTAGCAAAGCGGAGTGCTGGACAAGTATCAGCTGCAGGTACCGGTTGGACTGGTAGCATCCATTTTTGGAAAGATATTCCAGGATTGACAAGCGGCAGACATAAGCAAATCAGGAAGGCTGCCACGCGTGGGTTGTTAAGGAAAGCAACGTTTGGCACACTTGGAAGGTGAAACCGTTAGAGAGAAATGGTTCAGCAGAAGCATGGTGTAGGCACACGTGCGATAGGAAGGCCGATGGAGACAGGATGAGGATGTGGAGATCCACCATGATCAAGCAAATGCTACTAGGAGCCAGCAAGCCGGTTTGGAAAACCGATGTAGTTTTGGAAACCCTTAGGGTTTTGGGTTTTTAGGTCTTCGACATTGTACAGACATGACCTTCGAGCATGATCGATTTAAGAATACAATTTTGTATGGGATGGGGTTGCTCTATTTTTGGGGGCTAGATGCTAGTTGCTAGAGTAATCATAATATAACATTTTGTATTGAGAAATCTCTCTGAGCTGAGAATATTGTAAAGGCTCTAGAACTGTGTGCGCAGAGACCTAGCCGAGAGAAAGAAGAGTCTACAGCTGAGTGCGCAGACTAAGGACGGTTGCCCCGTCCCTTTTGAAATAAATATATTACCAACCGTTCTTGTGTACATAGCTTTCCATCCGGGGAAGTGAACCGTGTTAAATCCTGTGTTATGCGATTATGTTTTATGAATGAATGACTGTCTGTATTGCCTGTAGAATGAATGTTTGAATGTTTCCTTGCATGTTGTAATAGGAGAACTTTGATATGCATTTACCAATAGGAGAAGTTTGGGAATGATATGCTAGGTTCCATGGGAACAGATGAATGGCGAACATTTCAATTATATGTTAAGATCGTGAATCAATCATTTAGGTTTAATACTTTCTTAAACACAGTGAAGGAATGTAGCACGGTTAGTCGTGTCTATCATTTCAGTTCACGTTGTAATAATCTAAGTCCTTGAATGAATGCTAGAAAGATAACCAGTAAGTGCCTGAATGGATGGATGGGTGATATTCATCTCAGTGCCTTAACCCTTTCAATATCTTCCAAGTAGAGGATAAGTGTGGGTGATTCGCAGCTCCAGTAGAAGATTCACAGCAATAAGAAGCCCTTAGTGAGGCCCGCAGTGTTTCCATCACCGCACCGTAGTCACTCACAGTGTAGATCCTGCTGCGTACTGCATCGCTTTGACCCGTAGCGCACTCCTTCTGTCCTGCGTTGTGCAGCTTGTTCATATAAACAACTCATCATTTACTCTGGAAACTTGATTCCGCAGTACCCCATAAGATACACCTCGGGTGAGACCTCAACCTGATCACAGGTTGTTGCCGAAAGGGCTGGTGCGAAGGGGTTTTGTTGGTCAAAAGGGGGAACCGCAAAGAACCTGGGTCTAATTGGAAACCTTTGGGTTAGTTTAAGCTAACAAATGGTTCTGTTGCCGCACTAGAATCCATGATGAGTTGCAATCATGATGTGTGAAGAAGAATATCAGTTCCCCAAAGGATCTGACAATTGGCATCTTGAAAAGACAGAAATCCAAGCTTGGTGGGATAAGACCATAAGAGACTTTAACAGACAAGAGAATAGACATCCGCGTCTAAGTGACACACAGTGGTTAGAGAGATATCTGTTTGACGATATTCACAAGATTTTTTGGGCATCATTTCTAAACGAGCTGCATGCGTGGATCTCGCGGCTCGCAGAGAAGAAAACTTGTTTCCAGGGAGGAGTACCCACAGAGTGGAGTCTTGAGCTCACAGCACAGCTCAAAGCATTAGACAACCCATTGTCATGCGTAGTTGACTATTGGGTCAATCATATGCTAAAAGGATTTGTAACAGAATTTGTTGTAGACACACTCAAATCCTACAGCCAAGTAGAAGCAAACTTTTTCGGAGGATTCCAAGGTAAGTTTCTGAACAATCTCAGTCTATACATTAAGATGTTGTTAGCTAAGAAAGGTGTTTTAAGAATGCAATAATATTCTTGAAGTCTGTCATGATAAACAATAGATATATTGATTCTGACAAAGATACACATACCCTTATAAGTGGCAAGAGATATAAATTTAATAAGAATCCTACTGGTCCTAAACTTCATATAGATACTGAGATCCCTTGTGACCTTGATAACAAAGTTGCACAACCATTTACTGTTAAAATTCAATATGCTAAGACAGAAAATAGAAGCATTACATTCCATTTCACAATAATACCATATACAGGATCACTGAAGAAACAACAAGCATAGCATAAACACAAGAGACACAGATTTATCCTGGGAAACCCTCATGGGGTAGAAAACCCAGTAAATCTTTCTCAATATAGATGACCAGCAATATACAAAGATGCAAACCAAAGACATGATCTCCTCCTCCACCATAGCAGACCTCTCCTCCACAAGTGCGCCTCTCTCAAGTGAGTGAGTGTATCAAATGAGGAACGTACCTCCTCTATTTATACACTACACTGACATGTATTTTACACAAGTACATGTAGGCTTGTATTTAACCATTAGGTTAAATACCCTATTATAACTGACTGGGCCGACCCCCACATGGTGGGTCTAATAACCCTAGTTACCACAACCAATTCGGAGGAATAAACATCTCCAGATTCATAGTATAATCACATCGGAGGTATGGAATATCTCCGGAATAAATAATATACGAATATAATATTCTTAGAAGTTACAATATTCAACACTCCCCCTTAACGAGAAGGATATTATAACAACATCCGCAAGAGCAACGAGTCATACATCATACATGATACATCTATATATCATCGGAAGCTTTCTTCAGTTCATCATCATCAGTAACTCAACTAGTTACTGGAACATCGACATCACTCGATCATCAGCATCGTCATCACATGATCATCAGCATCGTCATCATACGATCATCATCATCATCATCACACGATCATCAGCATCATCATCACACGATCATCAGCATCGCCATCACACGATCAACATCATCATCACATGATCATCAACATTGACATCACACGATCAGCATCGTCATCACACGATCATCAACATCGACATCACACGATCAGCATCGTCATCACACGATCATCAGCATCGTCATCATACGATCATCAGCATCGTCATCATACGATCATCAGCATCGTCATCACACGATCATCAGCATCGCCATCACACGATCAACATCGTCATCACACGATCATATTACAGGATGATCAATCCTGCTCTCTTTAGGACATAGGTCCATGGATGATACAATCCAGATCAAGTTCCAGGATGATCAATCCTTATCTCTTTAAGACAAGTCTCATGTCTAGGGACGATCTAATCCCAACCACAGTGCCAATCCTTTTTCATACTGGATGTGACCTAGATCAGATCTAGGATTTACCGCCATAGAGCCAGTCCTCTTTCATACTAGATGTGTCACGTCTACAGAGCCAGCCCTATTTCATGCTAGATGTATCACATCTACAGAGCCAGCCCTGTTTCATGCTGGATGTATCACATCTACAGAGCCAGCCCTGTTTCATGCTGGATGTATCACATCTACAGAGCCAGCCCTGTTTCATGCTGGATGTATCACATCTACAGAGCCAGCCCTGTTTCATGCTGGATGTATCACATCTACAGAGCTAGCCCTGTTTCATGCTGGATGTATCACATCTACAGAGCTAGCCCTGTTTCATGCTGGATGTATCACATCTACAGAGCCAGCCCTATTTCATGCTGGATGTATCACATCTACAGAGCCAGCCCTGTTTCATGCTGGATGTAACCTAGAACAATTCTAGGATTTGTCACGTACATTTTGAACCAAGGTCCAGGGATGATCCAGTCCTATCATGTACCTTTTGAACCGAAGTCCAGGGACTATCCAGTCCTATCATGTACCTTTTGAACCGAAGTCCAGGGACGATCCAGTCCTATCATGTACCTTTTGAACCGAAGTCCAGGGACGATCCAGTCCTATCATTCAATTCTCGGAGACCTCATGTCTACGACTCAATTCAAAGGACCATAGTCCGAGGACGATCCAATCTACTTACCTGTTCATTCAGGATTTAGTTCTCGGAGACATCATGTCTACGGCTCAATTCAAAGGACTAATAGTCCGAGGACAATCCAATCCCCTTACCTGTTCATTCAGGATTTTGTTCTCGAAGACATCAGGTCTACGGATCTCTTTAGGACTGAAGTCCAGGGATGATCCAATCCCCTCAAGTCCACCAAGGACTTCATTATCGAAGACATACGTCTACGGCTCTCTTTAGGACTGAAGTCCAGGGATGATCCAATCCCCTCAAGTCCACCAAGGACTTCATTCTCGAAGACATACGTCTACGGCTCTCTTTGGGACTGAAGTCCAGGGATGATCCAATCCCCTCAATTCCACTAAGGACTTCATTCTCAAGTACATACGTCTACGGATCTCTTTAGGACTGAAGTCCAGGGATGATCCAATCCCCTCAAGTCCACCAAGGACTTCATTCTCGAAGACATACGTCTACGGCTCTTTTTAGGACTGAAGTCCAGGGATGATCCAATCCCCTCAAGTCCACCAAGGACTTCATTCTCGAAGACATACGTCTACGGATCTTTTTAGGACTGAAGTCCAGGGATGATCCAATCCCCTCAAGTCCACCAACGACTTCATTCTCAAAGACATACGTCTATGGCTGTCTTTAGGACTGAAGTCCAGGGATGATCCAATCCCCTCAAGTCCACCAAGGACTTCATTCTCGAAGACATACGTCTACAGCTCTCTTTAGGACTGAAGTCCAGGGATGATCCAATCCCCTCAAGTCCACCAAGGACTTCATTCTCGAAGACATACATCTACGGCTCTCTTTAGGACTGAAGTCCAGGGATGATCCAATCCCCTCGTATGTCAATCATGGGTACAAGTATCTTCATCCATACAAGTACATCAAGGCATCATGTATCCTCATCATTAAAACATGTATATCAAAACATGTATCCTCATCAATAGCATCAAATACATATATCATTAAAGGCATGTTTACATCTATCATCAAAAGCATGTATTCTCACTAATACATCTATCATCAGAAGCATGTATTCTTACTAATACATCTATCATCAAAAGTAAAAATATAAGGGTCCTAAAAATCATTCTAAGTAACTAAGTGCAGTAAATAGGTAACCTCATCATTAATGAAACAGACTTGTTATCAGATACTATGCTACTCCCCCTTTCGAGGAGAGTTCTTTTGAACTATACCAAGCTTGTCTCGAAAGTATTCAAACTTCACTCGAGACAGAGGTTTAGTCAAGATATCAGCAATCTGATCCTCAGTGCTTATATATTCGAGCTTGATAACTCCTCTTTGCACCATATCTCGTATATAGAAGTATCAGATCTCTATGTGTTTTGACTTATCGTGGAACACTGGATTTTCAGTCATCTTTATGCAGCTTTGATCGTCACACATAATCACAGTGGGATCCATTTCTAAGTCAAACACTCCATATAAAAGCTTCTGAAGCCATATTGCTTCACAGCTAGCAGAGCAAACAGCCATATATTCTGCTTCAGCAGTACTGAGAGCCACACTAGATTGTTTCTTGCTGAACCATGAGATCATGGCAGATTCAGGACTATAACATCCACCTGATGTACTTTTTCTGTCTGAGACACTTCCTGCCCAATCAGAATCTGAGTAACCATGTAAACAGAGTTCATGACCTCCAAGATAATATAGACCAAAAATATAATGTACCTTTTAGGTACCTCACTACATGCTTTGTAGCTATTAAGTGAACCTTTCTAGGTTCTACTAGATACTGACTTAGGGTATTTACAACAAAGCATATATCTGGCCTAGTATTTGTTAAATACATCAATGACCAAATGATTTGTCTATATAGGGTTAGGTCCACTAAATACGATGAGTCATTAACTAATAACTTCAAGTTGGAGTCCATGGGAGTGGCCATGGATTTATACTCCAACATATCAAATCTTTTTAGAAACTTCACAGCATACTTCCCTTGATTTAAAAGATTCCTTTTGGATCTTGCCATACTTCTAGGCCTAAGAAGTAGTGCATTAATCCGATATCTTTCATTTTCATTTCTGCAACCATTTTCATGACCTGTTTCTCATTCCTTGTCAGAAAGAGATCATCGTCATACAATAATGGTATGATAGGTTCATCATCCACAACCTTAGGGTAAAGGTTAGGAACAGCTTTACTTCTGGTAAAGCCCAAGCTTTGTCGTGAAGCTATCAATTGTCCATTATTCACACTCTGCATTGAGTGATCTTCTGCATATCTATCTGTGCCATCTCTCGTCAGATGGGTCTACTAATATGAGCCTCAAAATCATTCGAACTTTGTGGTGAGTTCTTTCTTGCATCCATGTCATATGTGTATAGAAGCCATATTCAACCTTGTAGCAAAGGTTGAGATCCACATCACCCATGATGATCATTAAGCTCATCAATTGACTACCGATCCTGGGTACCCATACAGAACCTGATTCACACTTCTTCTTTAATTACATCATTAAGAGAATGGTCTTATCTAGTCCCTTGGAGCAAAACATCTCATCATGATTCTCTTCCTCTTTCTAAGAGAATCTCTTAACCACAAGCTTTCTATAGTGTGTTTGATTTGTAAATATTTTGTTGAACATCCATCGCTTGTTCAGAGTTCATCATTCATCATGATCTTTCCTACAAATCAAAATTAAGTACATGATTAGTAATACTTCATAATCATCAAATCATATTGACATGATAACCTATTATGCATACAGATATCATTTACATAGTTATGCAACTATTTTGACCAATACTTTGGCACAACACTTTCCCATATCCTGCATGCATACTGTTAGCACTTAGATTTTATTCCGGTTGTAAGAAAATAAGACCTAAGGTAACCTATTTCAAACCAGGCTTTAGGTAGAAAAACTAGCCATTTTCTCCACCAGAGAGGGCTCTCTCTGGTGGAGAAAATGGCTAGTTTTTCTACCTAAAGCCTGGTTTGAAATAGGTTACCTTAGGTCTTATTTTCTTACAACCGGAATAAAATCTAAGTGCTAACACATACATTAGCTATCTAGATTCCTTCCATCTCTACCAAAACATACTATCGAGAGTGTGCACAGCTCTCAGCATGTCAGCAAAGAGGTTTCATTCTAGACAAGCAACAATGGAATGTTTGTCCAACTTACCAATCATATGCATATTAGTAGTATACTGTTCAATGCTTTATGAATGTTTACACTCAGCATGATATATTCTAGGAATACAAATATGCATACAAGTAATATCATTTACTATTTCTAATAACAACTCAAATACTTATCTTTTATGTTTGTGTGGGTGCCTCCCGCTTGATCTTCTGTATGTCTTATGAACTTCTATTCATTCTGTACCACTGTGCATGCTCAAGTGTACACTAGTGTCATCCTCATGATCTCATACACAAACATACATTCATTAGCATATTCTCAATATTATCAAAACATTCTAATTCTAAATAATCTTGAATATGTACAGTCATGATCATTAGTATTCAGGGTTTCTAGGAAGTCTTCTTTTACTCGTGCATATTCTTGTTTGATCTAGTTAGTTAAATCATCAACCAAAATAAGAGACATAATATGCATAAACCCTTGATTACTAACCAATCATACCAAGTATACTTACATAAGGGGTCCTAACACAAGGTAAGATTCTAACATGACATAGGAAAACATACCTGGATTAGTATACCTGCTTAGTTATGTACAACATACCTAAACAATCTCTTCAATGATTTAGAGATCCTGAGCTAGAACCTGCATGTCTCATAGGTTAAACATAATATAACAAAGTCATACATACCTCATGAGTCTTTGTCTTCATGTTGTCATGGTCATGGAACTTGATTTGTCTTTTGTGATGTACCTGAATCTTGTTAGCAGACAACATCAACCTCACACAACACCATAATGCATTAGTACAATCATATAGCCCTAATCAATGAATGTCTTCGATTATTCACATGAATTCATACTGCTACTAGAGTGATAAGACAATTCTAACATTGATCAAGATTGTACTAAATAATATGAAGACAAACACATTATGAACTTAATTAAGAATCAGATTTCAAGACATACCTGAACCTTCTTAAGTCATACCTGTCGAGACTTCTTGTAGTCTTCTTATGTAAGGCCTTAGCCTCAACTCCCCCTGAAACTTGATCTAGAGCTTGATTAGGGTTTGCTAGAGAAACCCTAAAAATTCAAACTTTGACTTTCACACTTCTGAATGGATGGAAGAATGTGTCTTGCTGAGCTGATCAAACTAGCATTCTTCAATTTTGAAATATCCAAAATTTGACCCCTCAAAATTGCCTTCGAAACTTCTGGATCTTCTGGACAGGAACCCGAACTAGGGTTTGATGAAGCCCACCCTTCTGTCCAATCAAAAAATTCGATATTGGTCTCTAAATTTTGATTTTCCTGAGTAGCATTCAGCCGTGGACTCCGATTCCAAAAATTCTAACTTTCTCTGAAACCCTAAATTCCAGAAGCCATGATTAAAGGTGCTCCAAAAAATAATTTTGTTTTGACAGAAATATGCACCTGATTGTTTCTGCTATAAATCTGAAATTTTTGCTCCATAGGGTCTGAAAAACTTTTCTGCAGTAGCATGACCTGTACTATTTCCATCCTGACAGGTCTGACCTCAATTGGATTTTCTGAGAGAGAGTTATGCCAAATGTCGCAACGTGACCTGTTTTGGGATAATACAGGAGAGCGAACTTGTACGGTGTGCCACGTGTCACTGTTTGAACTTCGGCCTCTGAAAACTTTTCCTGAGATATCTTGCCCTATTATATTTCGATCCTAATAGTTCTGACCTCAATTGGAATCTCTGAGAGAGAGTTATGCCAAGTGTCGCAACGTGACCTGTTTATGGGATAAAACAGGAGAGCGAACTTGTACGGAATGCCACGTGTCACTGGTTCAGATTCGGCCTCTGAAACAGTTTCTTGAGATAGTACTGTCTGTGTACTACGTGTCACTTTTTACTAAATTTCATTTGGAGCTTCCTAGCCCAAGTTATGACCTTTTTGCCTAGGTCACCTGATTTTGACTGAGATCTGGAAGAGGCAGAAACCCTAACTTGTACTGATCATAACTCATAAAGTACAACGAATCTAAGGGTTCCCTTTGGACACAAGGTATCGGGGGATGTCATATTCGACTTGTAAACTTTTCAGACCCTGACCCTTCGCAGAAATGGATTTATAGCGAAAGTTTCACGATGACTAGTTTTTGCTATGTAAAACCCTAACCTTCAAATTGTCGTAAGTAAAGCAAGTGTCATAAGTGCCATACCTTGTCTTCCTTCAGGTTAGCTCTGATACCATGTTAAAATTAAATATGCTAAGACAGAAAATAGCAGCATTACATTCCATTTCATAATAATATCATATACAGGATCACTGAAGAAACAAGCATATCATAAACACAAGAGACACAGATTTATCCTGGGAAACCCTCATGGGGTAGAAAACCCAGTAAAGCTTCCTCAATATAGATGACCAGCAATATACAAATATGCAAACCAAAGACATGATCTCCTCCTCCACCATAGCAGACCTCTCCTCCACAAGTGCGCCTCTCTCAAGTGAGTGAGTGTATCAAATGAGGAACATACCTCCTCTATTTATACACTACACTGACATGTATTTTACACAAGTACATGTAGGCTCGTATTTAACCATTAGGTTAAATACCCTATTATAACTGACTGGGCCGACCCCCACATGGTGGGTCTAATAACCCTAGTTACCACAACTAATTCGGAGGAATAAACATCTCCGAATTCATAGTATAATCACATCAGAGGTATGGAACATCTCCGGAATAAATAATATACAAATATAATATTCTTAGAAGTTACAATATTCAACATTTACCCCTGAGAATCCATCGGCTGCACAAACCATGCCACCCTTATCGCAAAACCCACCTGCTACACAGCCCACCCCACAGATTAGTCAGCCTAGTTCGTCCCTCCCGATAGTCCCATTTGTGTTCACTGCACAGATCCCTTTACAGCAGCTGCACACTAACCAGAGTACCCCACAAACTAACCCAACAATGGCAAACACCGATATGAAACTGCCAATATTCAAAGGAACTGGCCTAGAAGACCCTGATCAGCATTGGTTCCTTTGTGAAGCTATATGGAGTGTAAGACAAATCTAGGATGATGCCGTGAAGCAAGCACAGCTCATCACCACCTTTAGAGACAGAGCTTTACACTGGTTTATGAAATACTCTCAGGTACAGCCCAGAACCCTTATAGAAATTAAAGCCACACTGGTGGCTGAGTTCAAGAAACCTAAGTCTAAGTCTCAGTGTATAACTGAGCTGAAGGAAATAAAGCAGAGACCAACTAAAATAGTCTGGGAATTTGATAAAAAAATTAAGACCTTACTAGACCAAGTAAGTTTTGTTATACCACCAGAACAGCATAAAGAATGGTTCATTGTTGTGTTGTTACCCCATATCAGATTACCATTGATGCAGCAGAAGGTTCTATCACAGGAAGAGGCCTTGGAAATCGCAATGAAGTTGGAAGCTTCGCCGATTGGTGATACTAGTTTTGGGATGTCTCAGATCCAGAACCAGCTGACCACCCTGACACTTGAACTACAAAGTATGAAAAATGGTAAAGAACAAAGATATGAACCTAGACAGGAGGTCTGGTGTACAAGTTGTAAAGGAGAAGGTCATGACCGCGAGCATTGCCCTCTATTCCGCAACTATCTTAACATTGGTGCGCCTAACCCATTCAATTAGAATCAGGACCCATGGTGTGAAATTTGCAAAACCACAGGACATAGACCTAAAGACTGTTACCTCATCCAAAAATATGTGAAAACTCCTAAGAATTTATACTGCAATTTCTGTAAATTAGTTGGACATGATGAATCCAACTGCCGCACATATGAATTAATGAATGAAAGAAAATGAGATATGGACGCAATGAGAGGCACTGGCATATACCGCGTATAGGAAGAAAATCAGCCGAAGCAGGATAACACACAATATGACCAAGGAGGATACAGAGGTCATGGTGGTGGATACCGCGACAGAGGAAGAAATGCTGGTCCGACGCAGGGAAGAGGCCACGGCCAAGCCATTTGTTATAATTGTGGCCAACCCGGTCACGTATCTAGAGATTGTGTTAACCCATGCACTATGTGCAATTATTGTAAATCATTTGAGCATGTCATTAAAGATTGCCCAGTATTAGAGGTGGAAATGCAGAAGAGAAGACTAACAGAGGCTCGGAATCCAAATGTCCAATGGATCGCAGTAGAAAATAGACCAGTGGATCCAAGCATCAATGTGTTCACACGCAGTGGCGCTCAGACAGGCCGCAACAGAGGATCATAAACTTCAACATTAGGGGAGGCACATACGAAGAAGGATCCCCTTGAAATAGTATGGATAAGGAAAGCTCCAGGAAAAGAACCCCCTCTTAACTTACAGAAGAACAAGGAGATATTCATTGACGCATGAGATACCTTTAGAGAACCAGCAGATAAGTCATCAAGGATCCCGCTGTGCAGTGAAACAGTGCATGTTGAATACATGCTGGCTCCTTATGATAAAACAAGCACTGCGACATATGTTCGTACTTCTGTTGCGCAGTTCTTGCGAAGCTGCATGAAGTTACTAAAAAGCGAGAAAGCCATAGTAGAGCTCCAAGAGCTCATCAGCCAATATGAACCTCAGATTGCAACAAAGACTCCAGATAGCGATGTACATCATATAAGGAAACACAAAAGAATAGGCCGAGAGATGAGGCTTACTGCGCAGATAGGAGATTTTGAAATGGATGAAGTCATCCTTGATCTGGGATCAGAAGTGAATGTCTTGACTAAGCAGAAATGGAAGCAAATGGGTCGACCAAAGTTGCTCTGGTCACCTATCCAGTTACGAATGGCTAATCAAGAGAAGGTCATACCTTTTGGCCACTTGGCTAATGTAGTAGTTGACATCGACGAAGTACAGAGTCATGTAGACTTTGAAGTTATTGAAATTGTGGATGATAGTCAACCTTTTCCAGCAATATTGGGAATTGATTGGGCTATGGATAAGTTGGCTATCATAAACTTGAAGACAAAGAAGATGATATTTGAAGGGAAGCATCTTAGGTTCATCGCACCATTGGATCCTAAAGATGGTGATAGATACAGTGAGTCGATTCAGGAGGAATCCCAAGCTCAAGATTTAGACCGACTATACCAGCTGACTGTGAACAAGGAAGACTACATTAATCCTACTGCGGACGGTACGCTCAGCTGGCGATGTGACACTTCTTGTATCTCTAACTCCGATACAGGACTGGAAAATTGGCAAAGCCACATGCATGAAGTATCAGCAAGAAGATGTGCACAGGTTACAAAATCACTACACAGGATCGGAAAATAGGTGAGTCCTATTCCCACATATGATGGTTCTGCTAATGTTTACAGTTTCATAAGGGAATATACTGCAGCTATACCAGATGAGCATAGACTACCAACTTTAGATATAGAATTGCATGATACAACTTCCAAATGTTAGAATGCACATAAGAACACATTGACCACTTGGGATCAATGCAGAACTAAGATGTAGATCCAGTTCGTCGAAAAGGTTACTTTACCCTTTGAAAAGTATAATGGACAGACAAACCCTAGTCAGCATATTGAATTCTGTTCAAAGGTATGGGTGGAAAGACCACCTACATAATGGGTAAACTTATTTGTACATACATTGGATGCGAGTATCCCAGAAAAATGGTACCTAGACCTGGAGTTGCGCAGTGAACTCAGTGATTGGAAGCTGCTCACTGCGAACTTCCATAAGGACTTCAGTTTTGAAGATGAGAATCCATTAATCCATGAAGCATTATAGCTAATCAAGAAGTGCATATTCCAGGACGACTGTCCTCATCAAAACATAACATTGCAAGAGTTTTTTGGGATAGAGTGCGTTCTTGCGCACCTATAGTCAGAATGGAAGGAACATGAAGAGCACTTTATCGAGTGTTACAACTTAGCTGAAGACACCAATGATACAAATGAAGACAATGAGGAGGACTCGCGCAACATTGATATACCAGAGTCGGAAGGCGCGCGCGAGGTAGAAGGACCTCCATTGGAAATCCCAGATATGACTGGACTAGTAAAAACACAAAGAGTTAACATTGACACAGACAAAGAGCCAAAGTTCACATCAATAGGAGATTATTGGGATGATTAGACTATTGCATATATCGCAAATACCTTACATGAGTATCAAGAACTCTTTCTGACAAAATTTACAGAGATGAAAGGAATTTTGGGATACCTAGGGGTAATGAAAATACCTTTAAAACCAGGTGCTAATCCTGTCAAGCAGAGGCCATATAGATTGAATCCATGCTACAAGGAAAAAGTCCGCGCAGAGCTAGATAAGATGCTAGAGGCAAGAATCATTGAACCGGTTGAAGAATCCAAATGGATTATCCACATGGTTGTTCAAGACAAGAAAGCAAAAGGCGATATCAGGATTTGTGTGGATCTCAGAAAACTGAATGATGCTTCCATGCACGACCCATTTCCTACTCCATTCATAGACGAAGTGCTTGATAATGTTGGAGGAAATGAGGCATATTCTTTCACTGATGGTTTCTCTGGTTACCATCAGATCAGGATTGATCCTGTGGATAGGAATAAGACGACATTTGCTACAGAATGGGGGTCATTCCAGTACACCGTCATGCCTTTTGGTCTGAAGAACGCACCTTCCATATTCTCCAGAGTCGTCGTCGCAGCATTTAAATATTTTATGCACAAGTTTCTAGAAGCATACTTTGATGATTGGACTGTGTTTGGTCTATTGAAAAATCATTGCGCGAATGTCCACATGATGTTTGAAAAGTGTCGACAGCATCCAATATCCTTGAATTTGAAG
This sequence comes from Larix kaempferi, assembly GCA_027924585.1. Taxonomy (NCBI): domain Eukaryota; kingdom Viridiplantae; phylum Streptophyta; class Pinopsida; order Pinales; family Pinaceae; genus Larix; species Larix kaempferi. The sequence goes on along the minus strand of BSBM01001595.1, from coordinate 2,826,503 downwards.
AAGTGTATTTTCTGTGTGCCCTATGGAATTTTACTTGGCCACATTGTCTGTAAGCAAGGATTGATGGTAGACCCTGCAAAGATTGCAGTTATTGCAAACTTACCAACACCAAATTCAGTCAAGATGTTGCGCTTTACCTTAGGCCATACCAGATACTACAGAAAATTTATAAAGGGTTATGCATAGATAACCGCAGCAATGGAAAATCTGTTGAAGAAGGATGCACTGTTCATTTGGAATGCAGAATGCGAACAGGGTTTTGATACATTGAAAGAAAAGATGGTGACTATGTCGATTCTAGTCTTTCCAAACTAGACAAAGCCATTCCATGTCCATGTTGACGCATCATGTATTGCCCTGGGGATCATGTTAGCTCAGCTAGGAGAGGGAGGTATTGACCACCCTATTGCATTTTCTAGCAGAAAGCTTTCAACAACAGAGAATAACTATACTACTACTGAGAGGGAAGGCCTTACAATGGTATATTCTCTACAGAAATTCAGACACTACTTGCTGGGATCGCACTTCCTTATGTTTACTGACCATTATATGTTGAAATATTTGGTCAACAAACCAGTGTTAGGGGGACGCATATGCCGATGGCTATTGTTGTTCCAGGAATGTGACTTTGAGATTATTGTCAAGCCAGGTAGACTGAACTTGGGACCTGATCATCTGTCAAGGATTGAGTCAGGAGAGGAGCCGACGAATATCAAAGACAGTCTACCTGATGCGCAATTATTTAGTATACAAGTTTCCAATGATTATTACAAGGATATTATTGATTTCCTAACCACAGGGTTGGCACCACAAGAATTCTCTGTCCAACAGAAAATATAGTTAGTGGTGTGCACCGCATACTTCACTATAATTGCAAGTCAGCTATACAAACTTGGGCCAGATGAAGTCCCATGCAGGTGCATACTCGATCATGAGAAGCCATTTATTTTAGCGGACGCACACTCAAGAATTGCAGGAGGTCACTATGCAGGAAGGGCTATCGCGCAGAAGATATTGCGCATAGGGCGATGGTGGCCTATGCTCCATAAAGATGCCAAAGAACATTGCAAGAACTGTGATGTCTGTCAGAGGACAAGAAAACCATCACGCTGAGATGAGATGCCACCTAATCCATAGTTGACATTGCAACCATTTGAAAAATGGGAAATAGACTTTGTGGGTGCTATAAAACCACTAGGAAAAAGAACAGGTGCAAGGTATATTATTACTGCTTCTGATTACCTCACCAGATGGGAGGAAGCAAAACCAGTTAAGGATTGTAGTGCCAGTACTACTGTACAGTTTCTTTTTGAAGAAATACTCACCAGATTTGGCTGTCCAAATATTTTGATGAGTGACCAAGGTACTCACTTCTTGAACAAGACTATTGAGGCACTTACAGAGGAATTCCACATTCGTCATCAGCGCAGTACTCCATATCATCCACAGGAAAATGGTATGGTAGAGGCTTTCAATAAAATATTGGAGAACGCACTCACTAAGGTATGCAAGGTAAATAGAGATGATTGGGACTTGCGTGTCTCATCTGTGTTATGGGCATACAAGATGACATGCAAGAAATTGATAGGACAGAAACCCTTTCAGTTCACTTATGGGTAGGAGGCTTTAATGCCTATGGAATATATTGTCCCAAGTTTGAGAATCACTGCATTTACAGGTATGGCTGATTGCGAAGCCCTAAAAGAAAGATTGCTACACTTACTAGGATTGGAGGAAGATTGCTTCATCATAGGCTTCCACCAGCAAGCTCAGAAGGACCGCGATAAAGCATGGCATGATCGCCATATAAAGAACAAGTGTTTTCAAGTAGGTGATCTAGTCCTCCCGTATGATATCAAATTCATGAAATTACCTGGTAAATTTAAGATGCATTGGCTTGGCTCGTATACTATGATACATGTTACTAACACTGGTGCAGTCTAGTTAGCCAACTTAACTGGTGATACCTTGCCAACCTTGATAAATGGAAGCAGGCTAAAGTTATACCATGATAGCACTACTTCGCAGAACCTTGAATAATGAACAAAGGAAGGAAGTTCTAAGTGTCAAGTACAATTGAAATTGGACACTAGAAATATAAAGGAGTATGTATAGGTACGATAAGAAAAATGATCTATGCACCGCGTGGCACTGTTGAAGCTGCGCAGGGGAAAAAAAAAGTTGGAAATTTTTGGCTTTGCGAAGTATCCGCACAGGGTTGCAAATGGATTTCCGCGCAGTTCAGCGCAACACTCAGAGAAAAATAGCCGTTGCATGGCTTTTCATAAAAATAGCCATTAGATAACCGTTACAGCAATCGCTTCAGCATTTAAAGAGAAAATAACCATTCTGAGCACGCTGACGACGGAAAAGACCGAAGGATCCGCTCAAATCCGCCAATGGAAACCACATTAAATTCCTATCTAGCCATTGAAGGGCATGGGAGGGGGTCTACTGTGCCTATAAATAACATCGTTGGGAAACTCGCGGGCATTACCAAGCACTTAGAATTTTCTTGTGATTAACCTCTCCGAGCTAGTAGCCATCTATATTCTATCTTCCTTAGCCACTACCTCATTAGTGAATGTCCAAACCTTCCTATAGAGAAGAAGAACTTACCATTGAAGAAGCACTAAGGATCTTTCAGCACGGAGGGATTCAGCAGTTAATGAAAACTCCAGTTAAGAAGGTCGTTGTAGAACAAGGTGAAGGATCCCGCAGATCACCAAGAATTAATCCGACAATGTAGGAAAAAGTGAAAGATAAAGGGAAAGATGTAATTGCACCTCGAACCAAGATCATAAAGATGGGCTCCTCGACACAAAAATCGCCAGTCTTTCATAAAGAACCCTTGAAGATGACACCCGAATATATCTCCCCGCGGGCACTGAATGCCCCTGTGTTTAAATTGTCCAAGAATGTGAGATATGACATCCCACTGTCACCTATCTCAAAACATGTAAAGACTTCTAAGAATCTACTGGGAAAGATAGCAGAATGTAAATGGGAGGATTATGACCTCTTGGGAATGAAGAAGGATGAGCCAGATGTTCCCAAGTACCCAGATTTTCAACCAGACTAGTATATGTGCTGGAAAAAGGATGCCAAGGGAACTATTAACCTGGTTGCCGAGAGATGGCTAACACCTGTCGTTCAGTTGGGGCTACTAAACTTGCTCAGATTGCCACATTTTGACCATTCCCCAGAACTTAATATCGTCGTTTGCACACTCATGGCGCGAATCCACCAAGGTTATCTGTGGCTGGACAAGAACATTGATATTAACATCAATTTGATCCATCGCATCACCGGGATAAGCAAGCACGGTAAGGATCCTAAGCAATTCTTCCAGGGGAAGAGCAAAGAAAAAGAGGTTGTTGAGAAGATGAAGAAAACCCATCAAGTGCTGAAGGGAAAAAGAGGTTTCTCAGCAGAAGATATAGAGGACAGAGAAACAAAATTTGTAATGCAGTTGCTCGCAGGCAAGATACTCAAAACAGCTAGGCCTTCAGAGGTGCCTGCAGGCGCAATACTCCTGGGTGTCGTAGCGGCTGAAGGTACCAACTTTAATTGGTGTCAGTTTCTATTGAATGAGATCCTTGAAGAACTCAACGACGCACAGGTGAATGGCGGCAAGTTCCATTTCACCTGGCTCATCGTCCTGATTTCCTTTTGTGTATGGAAGGAGCCGCGAGATTATGTGGGCGTCATTATGGACACCAATGATCCTAGAGGATTTAAGTTCATCAACCTCTGGGAAAACAAAAATGCAGAGCGCCAGCATGCCACATCAGAAGTCTTTTACCAATACTATATTCAATTACGCTGCAATCATGAAGACAACCCGCGTTACAAAATAGGTCACAACGAAGTATATCCGCGTCATCGACTTTGAGGCGGATATGAAATGTATCTTCATATCGCTGAAATAAACGACGAAACTGGAGTGGTTCCTAGGGAACTACATCATGTATGAGCAGGACGTTGAGGACTTCATGAAAGATTGGCCACCAGAGTTCCGCATAGAGGTTATGGACGTGGAGACAGATTCAGGAGAAGATGAGCCAATCCCGCTCGCATGCCCAATCACTGAAGAAACAGGGAAGAGAAAAGAACCTGAGACTTCGTAGAAGCCAAAGTCAAGGAAGAAGGTGAAGGCCACAAAGATTCAGTCGGAGGCAGTCCTCAATGATGATGACTACGAGATGATAGCCGAAACATTCTCAAAGAAGATGAAGGAGCTCATGGCAGATAAAGATAAAAAGGACATGGTCATCCAGGATGACTTGCAGAAGATGTGGCTCGCAATGTAAGGTCTGATGAAGAAAATGGACGATGTCCAGAAAAGCCTTACCTTGCCGTGGGAAGCAGGAGCTAAAGAGAGGTCGGTAGGGACCTCACAGCAAGAACCATCACAGTTAGAAATAATGTGTCCATCAAAGACTAGAAGTGTCCATGTGGACCCATTGGCTGTTGCATTGCCAATGGCAGAACAAGTTGTGTTGGACATAAAGGGAGTCGAGAGGGTAGAGCTCAACTTAGCCAAAATCCCCTTACCAGGATTGCACTTCATCCACACGCAAATCATTGAGGAGATGCATGACCGGATGGTGGAGTCGATGAAGTCACAAACAGATCTCACCGCAGCAAACAGGCGAATTCAGTTGCACGCAGAAATGTAGCTACGAAACGAACTGGACCGTCAACAAAATTTGGAGACTACCATATCCAATGTTGCACAGGATATTGAAGGTATAGAACTCCAGGATGATCCTGCAGACATAGTTCTGAGGATCGGGGACAGGGTAAGATATTTGAAGTCGGAGATGCAAGATAAGGAAATTTTTTATCAGGCTGATATTACCTCGTTGAAGGCACAAATGAACATACATGCACCATTAACTGAGCAGTAGTTGAGAGAGAAAGCTGTCAAGACCGCTACGAACAACATAACAAGTGGCATGGCTCAGTGCCAAGATCTATTGGAACAAGTTTCCAAGGCATTCACCACCCTTGAAGAGGATCAGGGGCTGCTGCAGGTAAAGATCGTGGTAAAAGAAAAACAGACCGCGTTAGAAAAGTTGGACGTAGAGCTCAAGGCTTTGCCACCCAGGGAGAGGCTATCCAGGTACAAGGAAGTATTAGGCTTAAAGAAGCAAGTCCAAGCATTAAGAGAGAAGGAGACTGAGATGGACAATCAGTCACAGCAACTCCTGGAGGATGCTACAGCAGTATCGCAGCAGATAGAAGATAAGCTAAAGGAACAACGCGAAAACCAGGAGCAGGTACAGGACCAAATTGGAGAAGAGATAACTCTAGCGCTGCTTGAAATGGTTCAGTAAGTTGAGCAGGATACCAAACAAGTAGTGGAGCAGATGCTCGATGTACATAATGAGTTCATGGCCAAACTAGTCCCACCGGTCGTGGAGCAGAGTGAGACAACTGAAGCAACAAGTGGCTCGGGGACGAGCCACATGTAAGTGTTAGGGGCATGTTGGGCCCAGGTTGAGACAAAAGTTTTGGAAACACCTTTTTGAGATAAGCAGGGAAATCCAAGCTGAGCGCAGCATAGAAATACAAATTTTCCTAAGTATTGAGGATGATGCGAAGTTGCGTGCAGCATCCAACTTTTGATCAGACTACGGAGTTGCGCGCAGCATCGAAGTTTTGGCTGTGATACGAAGACCATTACTGCGTAGAAGCAGTGCTACAGAGTTAGGAGGCCACATGGATCCAGCAAGGTAGAGTGCTGGACAAGTATCAGGTGTAGGTACCAGTTGGACCGGTAGCAGCCATTTTTTGAAAGATATTCCAGGATTACCGAGCGGCGGGCATAAGAAAATCAAGAAGGCGACCACGCGTGGGTTGTTAAGGAAAGCGATGTTTGGCATGCTTGGAAGGAGAAACCGTTAGAGAGAAACAGTTTGGCAAAAGCAATTTGTAGGCACATGTGCGACAGGAAGGTCGATAGTGACAAGATGAGGAAGTGGAGATCCACCATGATCAAGCAGATGCTACCAGGAGCCAGCAAGCCGGTTTGGAAAACCGGTGCAGTTTTGGAAACCCTTAGGGTTTTGGGTTTTTAGGTCTTCGATATTGTACAAACATGACCTTCGGGCATCATCTATTTAAGAAGACAATTTTGTATGGGATGGGGTTGCTCTATTTTTGGGGGCTAGATGCTATTTGCTAGAGTAATCATAATATAACCTTTTGTATTGAGAAATCTCTCCGAGCTGAGAATATTGTAAAGGCTCTGCAACTGTGTGCGTAGAGACCTATCCGAGAGAAAGGAGAGTCTACAGCTGAGTACGCAGACTAAGGACGGTTGCCCCATCCCTTTTGAAAGAAATATATTACCAACCGTTCTTATGGACGTATCTTTCCATCCGGGGAAGTGAACCACGTTAAATCCTGTGTGATGTGATTATGTTTTATGAATGAATGACTGTCTGTATTGCCTGTAGAATGAATGTTTGAATGTTTCCTTGCATGATGTAATAGGAGAACTTTGATATGCATTTACCAATAGGAGAAGATTGGGAATGATATGCTAGGTTCCACGGGAACAGATGAATAGCAAACATTTCAATTATATGTTAAGATCATGAATCAATCATTTAAGTTTAATACTTTCTTAAACACAGTGAAGGAACACAGCACGGTTTGTCGCGTCTATCATTTCAGTTCACATTGTAATATACTAAGTCCTTGAATGAATGCTAGAAAGATAACCAGTAAGTGCTTGAATAGATGGATGGGTGATATTCATCTCAGTGCCTTAACCCTTTCAAGATCTTCCAAGTAGAGGATAAGTGTGGTTGATTCGCAACTCCAGTAGAATATTCACAGCGGTAAGAATCCCTTAGTGAGGCCCACATGGTTGCCATCACCGCACCGTAGTCACTCGTAATGTAGATCCTGCTGCGTACCACATCGCTTTGACCCACAATGCACTCCTTTTGTCCTTCATTGCGCAGCTTGTTCATATAAACAACTCATCATTTACTGTGCAAACCTGATTCCGCAGTACCCCATAAGATACACCTCAGGTGAGACCTCAACCTGCTCGCAGGTTGTTGTCGAAAGGGCCGGTGCGAAGGGGTTTTGTTGGTCAAAAGGGAGAACCGCAAAGAACCTGGGTCTAATTGGAAACCTCTGGGTCATTTTAAGCCAACATAGTTGCTCGGTGTATATAATGAGTTCGCGGCCAAACTAGTTCCACTGGCCAAGAAGCAGAGTGAGACAACTGAAGCGGCAAGTGGTTCGAGGATGAGCCACATGTAAATATTAGGGGCATGTTGGGCCTGGCCCAAAAGGGACATTTTTTATAACATTTTTGAGGCTAGATGGAGCTGAGCTGAGCGCAGCTCATAAAAGAAGTAAATTTTTGCTAAGTATTGGGACTGCGAAGATGTGCGCAGTACCGAGTTTTGAAGGATGCTGCAAAGATTAGCATTGAACAGGTTCAATACTGCGAAGGTAGTAGGCCATGTGGAGCCAGTAAAGTTGTGTACTGGATGGAGGATGGCTAGATAAAGTGGATAGACCAGTGATGGTCTAATTTTGGTAAGACTGTCGAAAAGATGCTGAGTTGAGGGCATAAGCAGATCAGGAAGGCGGCTGACTGTACGAGTCCGTTAAGGAGACGACAGGTCCGGAAAGTGACAGTTCAGCGTATAGTAGAGTACATGACTGTTAAGGGGAAAACGACGGATGGACAATGACTGGAGCTAAGCCACGTTAAATAGTGTGTTGAGTGACTTAATTTTTATATGTGTGTTTATATTTATCTATTTCTGTTAACACCCAAAAAGTGTTCACTACCTCATCTACCACATTATATGACTCATTTGTCCATTTTCCTACCATATTTCCCTTAAAAACCCAAAAAATCCCATTAAAAAGCCTCCAAAAGGCCTAAAATGCCTCCAAAAGGCCACAAAACCCTTAAAATAACCTTAAAAAGGTTTAAAAACCCATTTTTCCTCCAAAAATATCCAAAATTCCTCTAAAAATAGCAAAAACCCCCTAAAAAGGGAAGAAAAATATAAAATAATGAGGAAAAGGAGGAAAAAACCCTATACAGCTGCCCAAAACCATGGGTCAGCACTCCACCACCAAAAAACTATAAATAGGTGATGGAGATCCCTTATTCCAGATCCACAATCATAAGCACCCTTACTCTGCCAAAATCTCTCTTGAAACCCTAGTTCACCATTGAACTACTTTCACCTTGAGAGCCACTTTTGGCCCATTCCCACCATTGGAGAAAGAGAAGGAGCACATTGGAGCTTGGAGCAACCCTCTTGGACATTGCAAGGAGCTTCATCAACCTTCACATTGAAGGTAACATTAATACAAAAAAGCCATTCTTTACATCTTTTGTTTATGTTTAATGCACAATGTTTACAATAGTTTATATCTTTGTTTTAGCTTAATTATTTACATTTACTGAACTGCTACTAAGGAGTCCATTCTCCTTAGTAGGTGCCCAATTGCACAAGCTAGGGGTAAAACCCTAGCTATAGTTTCTGTAGTTGGATGTTTGAATATTGGCTTGCAGTCTATTATGAGAAGGCTTTTATATGCATTCGCCATCAAGAGAGTATGGAATGATATGTTAGGTCTGCATGAATGGATGTATGGTTAGTATTATCTTTGGTTCTAAGGACAGTGAATCTATCATTTGCTTGAGCATGGGGAAAGTTGTTTACGTGTTTAAATGGATGCAGTCGATGAATGTATAACATTTATTTTGCACCTAAGGGTTATGCCTAAAATAGTAACATTCTAAGTGTGTGTTATGAGTGCTATGTAATAAGTTAATTAAGTGTATGACTGAGTGGATAAGTGGTATTCAGCTCACTTCCTTAAGCATTTTGCACTTAGCCCAAGTATAGGAAGTTAAGTGGCAGTGTTCATAATAAGCCCCACAGTAAGGAAGAAGGTAGTGGTGCAGACCGCGGTGTTGGCCATTGCCGTGTAGTCCGACCTTCGCAGCACATAGCTGGTGCACTGCCGCGAACTTCGTCACAGTCATCAACTCATCACTCACTGTGGACATCTGAGTCCACAGTGCCCCATTAGAAACACCTCGGGTGAGACCCAGCCTGCTCGCAGGCTGTTTCCGAAAGGGCCGGTGCGAAGGGGTTTTGTTGGTTTAAGGTAACCACACAGAACCTGGGTATTCATAAAGCCTTTGGTCAACATTGTATAGCCAACATTATTCTTCTAGTTTCTTATTACCCATGACTGGATCATATCTTCTTGGGTAACTTGTAATATCTAATGGTGACCATTTACCATTGGATCCTAACTTCCTTATGGCTCGGATTTTAATTTTCTTGCTCATAGAAGAATAAATGGATAACAATTGCAGGCGTAAAGAGGGTGCCAACATGGTGCACCTGGAAAAATGTGACACACTGCTCACGGTAATTTGAAATACTTAGAGCACTACTTGTGGTGAACTACTAGGAAATGAATGCACTGGAGACACAACAATTAGTTTTAAAACTAACTTCAAACAATGCACTTTATAAAAGTGATGCACCGTTGCATGGGTATTAATAAAAGCATTGTAACAGTGCATTTATGATTCTAATAAGAACCATCTAAAATATTGTTTTAAGCCTTATAATTGTTCATCCCAATGTACGGACCATCAACGCTATATAAATATGTGTTGCACCATCAGCAATGCCTACAATAGTTTTTAATGCACCGAGAATAAAGATTATTTTAAAAGTTTAGTTGGTGCTTTTTATAAGAATGAACGCATCGTGATGACGCTGTACACTCTAAAAAATTTACCCGGTGCTTACTTATTAAACGCATCGGTCAATGGTTTGAAATATGTCATTATTTCATTGATGTTTTAACTGATGCATATAAGGTAATAGAATGCACCAGTGCCTTTTGTGGCTATCACCACCTATGCACTGATTAAAGTGATGCAACATAAAGGATGTTGTGTTTTTTTGTTTATCTTTCGCGGTGTGTTGTATTGTTTAACATATAGCACATCATGGTAATAGTGTGCTATATTTTACGAGTGGTTGCCCCGCTTATGGTGCGCCCTTTAAATTTTCAAAGTGCCTGATTATAGCAGTTCAAGCCAAACTATTTGAATGCACTGCACAAATTCTTTTTATTTTTATTTTTAAAGTAAGAAAATTGAAGGTAAATTTTAAATTTGAATCCACTAAAATTTTAAAGTAGAAAATAACAAAGACCAAAAAAACATCTTCCATGTAAACCAAAAAAACAAATTTCCCCACCGTTTGGAAAAATTCCAAATCCACGTATTAAGCAATAAACAGGGGAAAATCGAGCATGAACAACACCAATGGAAAGGAAATTTTGGGAGACAAGGGTAGCACGAGTGCTTAGGATGTCTACAACACAGAAACAGGGTGAAAATGAATTCACCCTTCGATACTTTTTTTTTTATTTTACCTTATTACAGTGCACTCGATACCCAAACACAATGGTGCATTTAGAAGGCCTGACCACACTGATATTCAATATAAAACATAAAATTTCCAACCCATAAAATTTTAATTTAACCCTAACATGGTGCACTCTCCTATAAAACACATTGATGTGTTCGTATTAGTTAAATGCACCGTGAGAGAATAATAAATTATTTTGAAAATTTTTGTTGGGTTTTTCTAATTTTAACCTAATGCAGTGCTTTCAAGTATGGACGCACTAGGGATTTTGGAGGATATAAATGCACCGTTAAAAAATATAAAAATATTTATGTCTGACAACTGTTTTAATTTCACCCTAAGTTAGTTCCCTTAAGTACATGACACCCCAGTGCTATTGGTACAACAAAACAAAACATTGTTAATATGTTGGTGCTCTAATATAAAGAGTGCCCTAGTGCATTAGGATATATAGAACACACTGTATTTGTTGTTAATTCTCTTTTTTTAAACATATAAAAAAATTTAGGCGAAGGGTTTTTTTGCTAATCCTCATGCCTTAAGTGTACTTACACATTTATGCATAAGTATGTATTGAATGCACTAATTTTTGTCACTGGTGGAAATGTAAAAGAAATATTTTTGTCAGTGTTGACGTCGATTTTTTACACTAATGCATTTGTTTAATAGACGCAACGATGTGTTTCACATGTATAAAAGCATCATAAAAAGCATTCCCTAAAACCTACTCCCACTCGGCTCCACTAGACACCTCCACTATGAATGGAAATTCAGGCCCTTTCTATAGGAGCTTCTGCAAAAACATCTACTAGAAGGTCTTTTTCTTATAGTGTTATATCTTCATATTTATTATTACTACGAAAAGTTGAAATAACTGAAAATGAAATGAAAGTAGAAATGGAAATAGTGCACCATCCACACAATGAACACACTCATGTTGATATAGGTCCTCTCAGAGACCTGCCTTATTCTTGAGAAATAACCTCTATTTCAGTCCATAGCTATTACCAAAATGCTACAGTAACTAAATGGCACTCATCTTCTTTCTTTAGAACTCGATTCTCTTTCTCCTTGATCAACACAAAATGTTATTCACACACTTCTGCAAAATGTAGTTCAGAGAAACTCACGAATCTCTTCAACCGTGGCTTTTCTCAAAAATCCACTTGCGGAATCTCTGAATTCGTTTAAGGCTTTACTCCACGCAATCTTTCCACAGCTTCTTAAATCCATTCCACCATCAATTCTACTCAAGAGTTTCTGCCCAAATATCCACATGCAGGCATTCCTTCTACAGGTTCTCTCTCCCGTTCTACAGGGCTATTCACACAAAACCCCAATTCATGTATAATGAATTCTATAGTATGCACAAATTCATATATGTCGAAACTCTCCACATTTCACACACATATGCTAGAATTCGTAGTATGTATATTATTGACACATGGAAATGAAGAATCTCTCTACACAACCAACACACAGTGATTTCAATATAAAGATCTATTGAGGGTTAAAATCATCAATTCCATACATTCAAATACAAAGAGTAACACACAGGTTAAACATAAAACTCTGTTTCTTTTTCATTTATTCAAAAGTTTGTTAAATGCATAAGATCTTACTACTCTACTGTTGTGCATGGTCCATCCCCCGACTCTTCTCCTCAATTGATCTCTTGAACCCTAACCTCCTCTTCTACGGCCTAGCTCTTCCTCTCCCTAACCCTCTCTCTCCCGAGAGTTACAAAATTCTGTCTTTCTTTTCTTTTTTCTCGAATTGTCGTTAGCCAGATTCTCTCTAACAAACACTTGCCCAAATTTAAGAATTTCTTTCTAAATTTAGCCAACTAACTCCTAAAATTTGTAACAGCTTAACTAGATGGATTAGTCTCCTCGCATGGAGCTATAATTAGCCATTTATTTCCTATTTAAGCTCTATGACTGACAACACATCATTATCTACATAATTAATCATTCAACAAAATATTCAAATAAGTTTTTCCTTGGTTTTCAGGTTTCCTTAGTTCAACTTTAAACCACAACATGTGACAAAATGATCACATTGCTGGTTTTTCGCTTGATGCTCCTGCATCAGACTCCCAGGGTAAGAATATTATGACCTCCAGTTCATATACATCCATGTGCAATCACCTGGTTTCCAAACCTTGTACTGTAACTCTCCACTACCTTCACTTTCATCACAATTCAATTTTATTCTCAACTTGCCATGTTTCCACACATTATATTGAAATATGCTATTGCATTCACCCAGCACTTCTTCTTCAGCTAATAAATTGAAATAATTCTTCTCTTTCTTCTTTATATTGCACATTCTTTTAGAATGTCTCTGCATAACTCTCCACAACTCATCAAGTTCTCTATCCAACTCCATACTTCCACTTTTAAGCTGCTGACTTCCTTCTTGCACCCTTACATCCTTAATGTTCTTGAGGACATCTCCCACTACAATATACATTTTCTATCCCCGAGCTTCAAATTTACTTCCATACTCAGGCTCCTTCAGCAAATATATCAACTCAACTTTCCTTTGACAACTTTCACGTTCTTCATCATAATGCCAATCATAGCATTCTGCTTCCATACTTCTTTCACCTTCTATCCCAACAAAACAATATTGCTTGAGGTTAGCCATCTTCTCTACTGCATTTATCATTTTAGCTTATAAATCATACTTCATAACTTCATTTTCTTCACTATCCCTCAAGAAAATTTTATGTTCATTTTCACCATACTGTAGCAACTTCATCATCATTATGAGACGTAAAGCTTCACTTCTCTCCATTCCAACTTGATCTTCAAAACCAATTTCCTATTTTGAATTTACTTCAGATTTCCACGTTTCCACACACAGATTCTTATCAGATTTACACAAATCCCTAGACACAAAGTCTTCATTGTATTTACTCAAGAATTCAAATTTCTTGACTGCTTCTTTTTCAGATTTGTCATTGGTGACAATCTCATCCTCTCTACTCAATTCCAATTTTACAATTTGAATGTTCATTTTCTGTTTTGCTAGTCTATTCTCCAAGAGACTTAGCTCATGCCAAAAATCTGTCATCTCATTTGGAACTTCTTCCAAAAGATTTCCACTTTCTTTATCATTCTCTTCCTCTGTATTTATTGTTAACCAACCTTTTTTTTCTTGACTGTCTTCAAGGTTAACATCCTTCAGAAATTGGTGATCACCCACAAAGTCTTCAGTAGCAACATTCAGTAGTTGCTCTTCTTTAACTTCGGCCTTCAATGACTGTCCCATATTTACAAAGTATTCTACAATAGTATTCAGTAATTATTCATTTTCCTTTCTCACAAGATTATACAAATCTTCTTCCTGATCTTGAAAAGCCTGAGCTTTGATTTTCTCATCTCCTATGACAACATGAGATAGTTGTCCTGCTTCATTATTCCCTGCATTCACAGAAAAAACATCAATGTTAAAATCATGTGATTATAATATCTCTCTAGATGGTCTCAACATCAATTCTTTCAGCTGACTTCCATTGTCAAAACACATAATCAAGTTCTTCTTGAATTGTATATCCACTTCATCAGTTTTCCAAAGGAAAATTTCTGATTCATGTTCACATTAATAGACTTCTTTCTTCATTATCTTTTCTTGCTCCATATCAGCCTTCTTGAGGTCTCTATCCTTCCTCAAGACTAATGAATGTAGTCTTTGCCTCTGTTGCAATGTAAACCACTGCACTCTCTTTCTCTTCATCACCCATCCATAATGTTCATCTTCATTGCTTTCCTGAATCAGTCTCTATAGTTTACTAAGTCTTTCTCTTATATCAACAAGCTCTTTATCATTTCCCTTTTGACTTGTAATTTGCATGTCGTTCAGCTAAACATTCTTCTTCACCTGACTGTAATCTTTCTTTATATTCCTCGTATGAACATGAGTAGTCATATGTCTTCCTATCTTCATGACAACATTAAGAAACAATCTTTTATTACCCATCCCTGAGCAATCTTCATGGCCATAGCCAGCCATCTTCTTCTTTACTTGTGTGACAGTTGCAAGTGATTTTTCAGCATATTTCGAATTTGTAAAACCTGCATACATACACCAATTATTAGTTTCAAAATTATAAGGCTTCAATGCCTCTTTTGTGGTCTCATACATCAGTTCCTCTAACTGGTTTTCATCCTTCCAAGGATCCATGAAACCATCATCTAATATCGTGTCTTCATCTTCATCACTACTCTCATTAAGAGCAAATCCTTATTCAGGTTGACATAGATAAAACTCTTCCTCATCACACATTCTTTGCCGCAACTCATCCTCTCTGAGTTCTTCTTCCAATTGAACTCTTGTATCATTCTTAAGTCTCCTTTGTAACTAAATCCACTTGATTCTTTTCCTCTGAAGAACCTAGCCATACCTTTGGTCCTCCATATTCCTCTATACAAACTCTTCCATTACTTCCAATTGCACTTTTATTTCATCCAGCTCCCTATCAAGATTTTCCTGACTTAATCTTCTATGGCCCTTCTTTGAACCTTCATTATGACTATCAGTAACCACAGTCTTCTTTCCCACATGAACTCCCCTTTGTTCATCATGGACTACAACCAATCCATCACTACAAGCTGACTCCATCAACTTGTCTGTAGATACCACACCAATTATTCCCATGCTTGGCCTTCTATTGGCATCTCTATTGGTTTCTCTTTTCTGATTATGACTCCTCCTTGAACCTCTAATATAACCATCTATGGTCATCTCTTATTTCCTCTGTGGATTCATCCTATTCCACCTTGTGGGATGCAAACAACCTCTTCTACTTTTGAAACAAGTACAACACCTATTCCCAGTCCCAAGTCATCTCTTGGTGACTCTATTTCTTCTTGTCTCTTCACATAGAACCTTCCCTTGCGCACTCCTGCTCTTCAGCTTTCAAAGTTGATAGGTTGTTTCTTTATACCTACTCACCTTTCTTGGAGAACTACAGTTAGTCTCCCTTCTCCAACAATACACTTTGCTGCCTTAGTTCATTCACAATCTGCTTTTGCTTTCACCTACAAGCAAGCTATCTCTTCATATGAAAGACAATGAATATTGAAATCCTTGACTCTTACTTCTTACCAGTATCTGCTTCAGCCAAAACACTGCTGCAACTTCACTAATCCTGCTAGCTGAAATTCCTGAATCTTTTCCCCTTCTTTAAGAGCTTTGCTTGCTCTTCTTCTTCACATCCTCCGGGATATGACTCACTATCATACTTTTCCCTTCATTTATTTCCTTCCAAGAACACATGCATATTATCTTATATAATCAAATGACAAGACATAATCACTTACCAAACTTCCTCAACCTTGCCTGGTTGAAATCCTTCTTGCTGTCTGCAATTTCTTCTCTATTGTGAATTCTTCACAAGCCACTGTCCACAAATATCTCTTCCAGAATCCTCCTTTGTTCTTCCCAAAGAACCTTTTCTTGCTCTGATACCAAAATTGATGCAGGGCCCCTCAGAGACCTGCCTTATTTCTAAGAAATAACGTCTATTTCAGTCCATAGCTATTACTAAAATGCTACAATAACTAAATGGCACTCATCTTCTTTCTTTAGAACTCGATTCCCTTTCTCCTTGATCAACCCAAAACGTTATTCACACACTTATGCAAAACACAGTTCAAAGAACCTCACGAATCTCTTCAACTGTGTCTTTTCTCGAAAATCCACTTGATGGTCATACAAAAGACCCCACTCTGCACAAAACCCAGATTGCAGAATCTCTAAATTTCTCTTCGGTTTTCTGAAAACTGGGCTGCAAGTTCAATGACGATTTTACTCCACGCAATCTTTCCATAGCTTCTTAAATCCATTCCACCATCAATTCTCCTCAAGAGTTTCTGCCCAAATCTCCACATGCAGGCATCTTCCTTCTATAGGTTCTCTCTCCCGTTCTATAAGGTTATTCACAGAAAACCCCAATTCATGTATAATGAATTCTATAGTATGCACAGATTCATAGATGTTGAAACTCTATAGATTTCACACACATATGCTAGAATTCGCAGTACGTATATTATTGACACGCGGAAATGAAGAATCTCTCTACACAACCAAGACACAGTGATTTCAATATAAAGATCTATTGCAGGTTAAAATCATCATTTCCATACATTCAAATACAAAGAGTAAAACACAGGTTAAACATAAAACTCTGTTTCTTTTTCATTGATTCAATAGTTTGTGAAATGCATAAGATCTTGCTACTCTACTGTTGTACATGGTCCATCCCCCAGCTCTTCTCCTCAATCGATCTCTTGAACATTAACCTCCTCTTTGACGGCCTAGCTCTTCCTCTCCCTAACCTTCTCTCTCCCGAGAGTTACAAGATTCTGTATTTTTTTTCTTTTTTCTCGAATTTCCATTAGCTAGAATCTCTCTAACAGACACTTGTCCAAATTTAAGAATTTATTTCTAAGTTTAGCCGACTAACTCCTAAAATTTGTAACAGCTTAACTAGATGGCTTAGTCTCCTCGCAGGGAGCTATAAATAGCCATTTATTTCCTATTTAAGCTCTATAACTGACAACACATCATTATCTACATAATTTATCATTCAACAAAATCTTCAAATAAGTTTTTCCTTGGTTTTCAGGTTTCCTTAGTTCAACTTCGAACCACAACATGTGACACAATGATCACATTGTTGGCTTTTCCCTTGATGCTCTTGCATCACATGTACCCCAGGGAAACAAAATATAAGAAATGCTTAACTAGAAACTGAGGAATATCCTCTTCCTCTTTTTCTTCTCAGTTATTAAATGCAGGTACAAATAAAGTGCACCCTATGGATTTTCCGTGGACACTATGTCCTAAATGGATACATGATCTTCTACCTCCTCTATAAAGCTTCAATATTCCACTCCTATATGCTCTTTTCATCTATGGAAACCTACAATTCCAATAGAAACTAACCGCTTTGTATAGTAGTGACCTAGTATTTAATATGGCCTCATAATCATCTAGGTTTAGGGTTAAGGATTTTGCATCCCTTAACCCCCAATTAATGTTAGGATTTTAGAACATCTAGAATGTCCACATGCTTAGCTCCACGTGTGTGGCTAATGGAAGATGGCATGGCATCCACTTAATATCATGGTGGTCAACAAGATAGGTCAACTTGGAAATGACATAACATATGTGTATAAACTCCAATTGAGGTGATTTTTACATTGTTGAAAATATCTTGATCTTTGAAACATCATCGGGAGTTTGGGAACTATGTTTGAAAAAATTTAACCCAAAAATCATTATTTAAGGCCTTAAATGGGCTCTTAAATTTTCTAGACCCCAAATCACCAAAGTGGGACTTTCCCAAAAAATCTGCCCTATAAGCCAATACATTTAATTTTTCCACCGAGAAAATACCGAAATAGATTAAAAAATTATATAGTGATTAATTTCAAATTAGTCATTTATTAAGGGTATGAAAAAATGTGGCATCCCCCAAGAGTTATGTTGGTTGCAATGTTCCACAAATGTTATATACAATTCCTAAATTTAAACATAATAAAAATACATGATGCTATGATATGATACTTAATAGCAGTTGTAACATACCCACCCATCCATCCAAAGCAAGGAAGGGTACCTGATGGCAATCTCTGGGGATTTCACATAAAACTCAGCCCACTCATTAGATTCATATCATTAAAAGAGATGTGTGCAGATGGAAAACAAGAAAATGATGCACAGTGGAATTAAAACATCCACACACATTACTCATGCATACAGCATATCAACAGTCATTGAATTAATACAGTGTAGAAGAAAATATATAGGCATAAAAACACTTATCTTCATTTTTGCAACTGTCCCAAACAACTAGCTATGTCGCTACAACGTTCCACCCAACCATAGGCTCTTTGACAGCTTATACTGAGTCCGTTCGAAGGCCACCCCCGAGCTGGGCATGATTCTCACAAGGAAAAGGGGGCATTCACTCATTCACAGCCCATTTCTCATTTCCTCTCAGCCAAGCCAGTGCACAACTGGGTTTATCAGGATGCATTCGAACCCTAGAGGCTTACACTCAAGATCAAGCCAAAGCAATGGATTTTCCAACAAGATGGCCATGGGTTTGGGCTTTCCCAAATTGTTTCCATCCAAAACGAATTGTGGGATGAGGAAAAACATTCACAGGGAGGAAAAACGATTTCTCCCCAACCATCTCAGCGTTTAATAGCCATAGTGGTCTCTATGGAACCCCAATTCGATTTTCCATCTTCCCCACTGGTATACAATACAAAAACGCCCTTATCCCAGCTGAGGATCAAGGAGAACACCCAAAAACATGGCTGGAAAACACCCAGGTAGATCCCCACTCGTGAGGGAGAGCAAAAATTGGTTGATGGATAATGGCTTGGGGAGCAATTCATGGCTCTTTTCTTGCCCAAGAAGAAAAACGTGATTTCCCATGCAGGGTGGCTTGCCCATACCCGAATTTGGACAGCCATACCTCCCATTCCCCAAGGCATTAACTACCTCAACCAACTCTTGGGAGAAATCAATGATTGGGTACAAAATTCAACATGGGTAGTTGAGAGTTTGATGGGTTCTCTCATTGAAACTTGGCTTGACTTGATTGGCTCAAGGGTTTGAATGTTTTCCCACCCAATTCCTTGTAAAATCATGCCCCCATCTCTTTGTTGCATTGCATAGCTAGTTGTGGGTATTTTTATTAAAATGCATCTTACATGATATTGAAATTCCAATGTGCCTGGCTAGCACACAAACCATATGCATCACTAAATCGATGGCGGGGCCTTGGCCTTGAGCTCCTCACCATGATTTCATAACAATATTACATCAATTACATTTGAATGTAATGGGGTCAATAATGGGGACGTTACAACAGTCACTTATATTTAAATTTACAATTTGTGTTGCAACATTCATGTAAGTTCTAAACATGTGTAGAGAAGCTACGTATACAGATTCTTTTAAGAAAAATAGAGATTACACCACAACATTCACACATAGTACACAGAGATTTACTCTGGAAACCCTTAACCGGGAAAACCAACAAACCTTGGAGCCACCACTCCTATTTTTTTCATCATCTCATTATGAATTTCTCACAATACAATATAGGTATTCTGCAGCATCAAAAACGCTAATCTGTTAACTCGGATTAGTCAATCGACCCCAATCCCTTAACCGGGATTAAATTACATATTTTTAGAATAATCCCCCAAAATTGCATGCGATCCCCAAAAATTGCATGCAATGTCAATTTAGAATAATCCCCAAAAGGTGCTAGAGGGATCATCACCTACACCGTTAACATGCGCACTCTCCCCTTCACGTATATGCAGAGAATATAACACATATCCAACAATTAAAAGGTAGATAGTATGACCGACTTCAGTATTATATGGCATTGCCACATTTAAAGACAAATAATTTAAGAATTTGACATCAATATTGTTACATTGTGAAATTTGACAATAATAATGTAATTGACTTTAATGCTATGTTACATTGTGATAAAGAATAATAAATTTAAAACTTACATTTAAAGTTAACTTCAATGTAATGTTATGATTAACATAATCTAAATGAAAATTTTAAAATGATAAATAAAAATATAGATAATATCCAATTTGATGTAAAACACATATTTCATAGTCTTGAGAAGATTAACTATTCAATATTCAAAATAAAATATAATAAATCTATAAATATATTATGTCGAGGTGATCTCATCCTTTATCAATATTTGATATTATTTATCAAGTAAACTTATTTTATTTTATATTATTCAAGGGTTTTCTTTATGTTTCTTGCTCGTCGTAATGTACATGCGTCTCTCTTACCTCACTAACATAAAATGCCAAATAAGTTTCTGTTAACTCAAATAGCATAAATGTCAACATTAAAGAAGTGGTTGTGGTGAATACAAATACTCCAATCACGATGATGCATAATTGTTTGTGAACAAAATCATAACAATATTAATAATATACTTCTCACACCTTGCTCATTGCCCTCGTAGGGTTTCAATTATTTTAGGTTTTGGATTAACCCTTCTTCCCATGTTTGCCATCACGCTTACACTTCTATGGCGTTTTCCCCTTGTACTCTTCGGGTGATGAGAATCCAATTCACGATTAAATTATTTATCGATATTTTAGGTTACGCATCTAAAATATATCTCTTCAATAATAATAATATAATTTAAATGGTCTGTATTACTATTCTACTTTATTTCGAATTTAGATTGACTTTATAGGTTGTTTGGTTTATTCCAGAATGGAATGGTTGAGAAATTAAGTTAAAATATTTAATAATATAAAAAATAAAGTAGTTATTTATATATATATTTCAAGTGTTTTTATATGTAGATGTAATTTTTTTATTAATTTTTGTAAAATTAGGAAGTAGTTTTCATGTTAAATGATGAGATGTTTTAGTTAAATTGTAATATTTTAGTTTTAAAATTGTATTTTTAAATATATAAAAAAAGGTGTAGTCTAAATCTTGTTTTGTTCGTATTTCGTAAAAAATCTTAGAATCATATATATTAGCTACAAAAATTGTATAATTTGGGTGTTATAGGGGTATTTGAGGGTGATGAATCTATTTATGGATTCAAAAATACAAATTTATTTCAACGGATTCAAAAGTACAATTTAAATACGTAGAAATTTGGATTTTACCAAAAAAAAAAATTACCACATTCCCACCAAAACCCACCTTAAAGTTGAAAATGTAAAATAACTACACTACTCCTATCAATGTTTTTAAATATTTTTATTAAATCTTGATTGTATAATCTAAATAATTAATATATTTTTTTTCAACACAAAAAAAAAAACATACTATTGTTATTTGGTTGAATCAAAATAGTACAAAGATAGGTCTGAATTTATCCCAAAATCCAAATTGCGAGATCAAAAACTATGTCAATACTCCCCCCCACAAAGATCATAGAAACAAAACTGCACAGAGCAGCTACCCACTGAGAACTGAAACCAAGAGCTGCTACATATTAATCCTTACAAAATAAAATCACATAAAAGTGAGCAATAGATACTTTCAGTTCAGATGAGCTACAAAGAAAACCCCTAACAAAATTAGAGTAAAGAGTATGTCCCCATCTCGAGAGGGTTGGAATTCCACCATTCTTCCCACACTATATGACCTTCAATGCCTTCAAGAGCTTGCTTGGATAGCTTATCCACCTTGGAATTATACTCTCTGTAGATATGTTCAAATGTAATGAAACCATGCATATCAATCTCCTTTCTTGTACGTTGACACCAATGACAAAGAGCTATAACATTAAGTTGAAAGTCTCCAGCAACCCATTTAATAGTCACATGGGAATCTCCAAATACTTTAGATTAACCAACCCAAAAATATTTGCTACCTGTTAGGAACCCATGTCTTTACTTTGTTAGTATGTTGTTATTGGACGCATATGCTTTGTAAGTCATCCCGTAGTATTTGTTGATCAATAGTTTGTGTTATTGTTGTTGGCACATATGTTTTGTAAGTCGCCCGTAGTATTGTTGATCCATAGTTTGTAGCGGCCCATGGTTTTGACCCATAGTATTGGCGCCTAGACTTAGTATATAAGTGTGTGTTGAGACCTATGAAGGCACCGTGAAGTTATTTGTATTGAGCTTGCTCATAGGAGGTTGCCCCCTCGAAGTGGCATGTGATCAATATAAAAGTGATTCTGAGTTCTGTCATTTCTGCTATTTCGCATATTCATATTAATTAATTGTTGCATGTGCATCACATCTGGTATCAAAGCACTTTCTTGGGCTCGTTGGGTGAAATTTGTGCAAATTTTTTTTTCGCATCTATTGTAGGTTCGGATTTGGGAATAATCCCTATCCGCTTAACTGTGGAAATTACTTGGGCATAAGCCCTAAAACTCATTGTGAGGAGTACCACAGGAACCCCGAAGTAGCTGGCCCATTGAGAGGACCTACCAGCGAAAAGGAAAACGACCCCTACCTGATTGACTAGTTCCCACCCGTGAGGTAAACCAAGAGCTGTCGTTTGTGGCAAAGCGGTTATCAGTTTTACCTGAGCCGTGGAATGAGGGGTACTGCCCCAATACGCAAGCCGTCAGACAACATTGGTGGCCGAGTGAAACCCCTGAACTATTAGGAAGCCGCACATACCTGGGGTCCATATCTACTTTCAGCTGAACTATTGTCGATCACTACTGCATCATTTCAGATCCATTTTGCAAGCCGTTCCAGATCTAGCCGTTTTCAATCCATTCGGCGCTGTTCCAGATCCCTTCCAAGCCGCTCTAGTCGAAGAAAAAAAAAAGTATAAAATTCAGTTTTTTGTCCATATCTTCCTTGTTTTCACTCTGTTTTCCTTGAAATTTTCGAGGAACCCCCGTCATCCCATTCTGCATATTTCATTCCTGAGGTCCCTATCCCCAATTCCCCTTCCCAAAGCCCGAAATCCCACATTTGCCTATTTTTAGGGTTTGCCATAACTTCCTCAGATTTCACCCAATCACCTTCAAATTTTACCACAGAGTTCCTTTCTGAATTCTGCTTCCTTGTCCCCCTCTGCCAAATTTTCCCATTCTTTCACCCCGCTTCTGAAATCCTCATTTTTGCTTCCCTATCTAGTCGACAGTGTCCAACACCTAGTCAAACCCCAATTAGCCTTCAGATTTTTTCCCAAGTCCATATTTTCCCTTACTGAAGCAGTTTCTGTTTTTGTTTTCCTACCCAGTCAAAAAAAAAAAAAAAAAAAGCTCCTGGTTATGGTTGTCACCCGTGCAAGAGCAAAAACCATGGAAGAAGCACTTGCAGCCATCCAAGCCAAACTCCAGGATCTTGATGAAAAATTTCTCGGCCTCCATCTTGAACATTCAGCTATGAACAACAAATGACAGTCCGAGTCTTCATCAGACAATGGGTTCTCTTCTTCTAGCAATTTTCGTGGTCCGAAGCTTGATTTTCCTCGCTTCAATGGTACTGATCCAACTGGATGGATCTATTGTGTAGAACAGTATTTCAGTATGCATAATACTTTTGATGTCAACAAAGTTCCGCTGGCATCATTTCACTTGGAACAGGAAGCTCTTCAATGGTACCGTTGGTACATCAAGGTTCATCCAGAGCCCAAATGGTCAGACTTTTGCTAGCTCCTTTTGCAACGATTTGGTCCTAGTGCTTTTGATGACTTCACCGAAGCCCTCACTAAACTTCGCCAAATTGGCACTGTGAGAGAGTATCAAACAGAATTTGAGAACCTAGCCAACCACACCGAAGGATTGTCTGATGACTTTTACCGGAGTTGTTTTATCAGTGGTCTAAAGGATGCCATCCGCTCTGAGGTCAAAATGTTATGTCCCACCACAATGATGGAAGCCCTAGGGTTGGCTAAGTTGGTAGAAGACAAGATTGCAGCCCAACAACGCTCCAAGCCCACTTTTGTTCCCTTTCGAAATATGGGTTCTCAGCGACCACCTATACCACAGGATCCTCGACCGACTCCTATCAAGCATTTGTCTGAAACAGAGATGCAAGCACGCAGAGAAAAGGGGCTTTGCTATAATTGTGATGAGAAATTCACTCGGGGACATAGATGTGTTCAGCAAAATCTCTATCTCTTGGATGTGGAGTCTCCGCCTGCCTCTGAAATTGGTGATGAAGATCCAGAAACACTGGATGCTCCGGTCGACATTCAAGAACCGCCTATTGACCCTCCGTCTCAGGATGACCAGCCAAAGATATCTCTCCATGCTTTAGCTGGAATCACCACCCCCCAAACAATACGGGTCAGGGGTTACTTCAAGAAGCTTCCTCTTACAATACTCATTGATTCTAGTAGCACTCATAATTTCATTGACCCTCGGATCGCCAAACAAGATGATTGTTTTATCTATCCTTGCTCCAACTTTGAAGTCATGGTTGCCAATGGGGGCACCTTACCTTGCAAAGGGAAGTGTCGAAATGTGCGTATCTCTATGGGAGATTATACCTTGCGCTCTGACATGTTTGCATTTCTCTTAGGCGGATGTGATGTGGTTTTGGGCGCTCAATGGCTACGCACACTTGGCCCTATCTTATGGGATTTTGCTCAACTTTGGATGCAGTTTTTCCTCAATGGACAACAACACACATTGACAAGATTACAACCAGGTTCTCTCAACATCATCAGTTCACATCGCATGGAAAAACTCCTCAAGAAGAATTCACATGGTGTCATCACTCAGATCCATTCCATTCAGATGCAACCATCAGCGGTCTCCACTACTCCTTTGGATCTACAACAAATTCTGGATCGATATACAGGTGTCTTTGCTGAACCAGTGGGATTGCCACCTTCCAGGCCAGAAGACCATCATATTCAACTCCTTCCTAGCAGCGTTCCTCCCAACATCAGGCCCTATCGCTACCCATTTCACCAAAAAACGGAGATTGAAATGCTCGTTCGGGATTTATTGAAGCAAGGTATTATTCGCCCAAGCACTAGTTCCTTTTCTTCTCCAGTTATTCTTCTCCGCAAAAAATATGGGTCATGGCACCTCTGCATTGACTTCCGAGCACTTAATCACCTCACCATCAAGGATAAGTTTCCAATTCCTGTTGTTGATGAGCTTCATGGGGCTCACTTTTTCTCCACGTTGGATCTTCGTTCTGGGTATCATCAAATTCGGGTTCATGAGGATGATATCCCTAAAACAGCTTTCTGCACACATGATGGCCATTATGAGTTTTTGGTCATGCCCTTTGGCCTCAGTAATGCTCCTTCCACATTCCAGGCCTTAATGAATAAAATATTTCAACCCTACTTGTGGAAATTCATTCTGGTATTCTGTGATGATATCCTCATCTACAGTAAAACATGGGATGAACATCTCCAACATCTGGATCTTGTCAAGCAACTTTTCTCTGACCATCATCTCCATGCCAAGCAGTCTAAATGTGTTTTTGGATAGAAGGAAGTTGAGTATCTCGGGCAGATTATCTCAGCACAAGGGGTTCGCGTGGATCCTGCCAAAATCGATACCCTAAACAATTGGCCACATCCTCAGACACTCAAGAGCCTTTGTGGTTTTTTGGGGTTGACTGGCTACTACCGCAAGTTTGTCAAGGATTATGGGAAGATTGCAGCTCCATTAACTGCTCTATTGAAAAAGGATGCTTTTACATGGACACCTGTTGCTCAGTGTGCATTTGAAAAACTTAAACAAGCTATGTGTACTACACCTATGCTAGCTAGGCCCAATTTTTCCAAGCCCTTCACTATTGAGAGTGATACTTGCGGAAATGGACTTGGTGTTGTTCTCCTTCAAGATGAACACCCCATCGCGTTCACCAGCAAAGCACTTTCATGTAAGAATTTAGCTGCCTCTACCTATGAGAAGGAAATGATGGCTATTTTGCATGTAGTACAGAAGTGGCACCCATGCCTATTAGGGAATCATTTCTGCATCAAGACTGATCACCAGAGTCTGAAATATTTCTTGGACCAGCGTGTCTCCTCCCCGGCAAAACAGAAATGGGTTAGCAAACTCATGGGTTATGAGTATGAGAGTACTTACAAGAAGGGTAAAGACAATATTGTGGCAGGTTCTCTTTCTTGCACATTTGATGCCCAAGGTTCTCTTTCAACTATTTCTATGCTTGTTCCAAATTGGTTGCAATCTGTTCAACAGGGTTATGTCAATGACTCTTCCTTATCTCAAATCATCCAACGCTTGACCAACAACCCTTCTACTATACCACATTACTCTTGGGATGGTGCTTCTCTGCGATACAAGGGTCATCTGGTGCTTCCCCAAAGCATAGATCTTCAACAGGCTATCTTCTATGAACTCCATGCTTCTCCATCGGTAGGGCACTCCGGGTTCCTCAAAACGTATGAACGAGCACGGCGTAACTTCTTTTGGCAGGGCATGAAAAGGACAATTCAACAGATGGTGGTCGAATGTGATACCTGCCAGCGCAATAAGGGTGAAACAACACTCCTTCCAGGATTGGTTGAACCCTTGCCCATACCTACACAGATTTGCACAGATATTTCTATGGATTTCATTGAAGGGCTCCCTAAATATGGCGGGAAGACCGTGATTCTCGTTGTGGTTGATCGCCTCTCCAACTATAGCCATTTTTGTGCTCTCAACCATCCCTATACAGCCTCCTCCATCGCTCAAATTTTCCTGGACCAGATCTTTTGTCTTCATGGCATCCCTTCTTCCATTGTCTCGGATCGTGATGCGACTTTCACCAGTCATTTTTGGACATAACTATTTCACCACATTGGCACCAAACTGAAGATGAGTTCAG
This sequence comes from Larix kaempferi, assembly GCA_027924585.1. Classification (NCBI taxonomy): domain Eukaryota; kingdom Viridiplantae; phylum Streptophyta; class Pinopsida; order Pinales; family Pinaceae; genus Larix; species Larix kaempferi. Next base: position 2,799,724 of record BSBM01001595.1, on the reverse strand, counting down.
GGTATCACCCACAAATAGATGGTCAGACTGAAATTATCAATAAATGCTTGGAAACTTATCTTTGTTGCTTCACCTCGGAACAACAACATCAGTGGGAAAAGTGGCTCCCTCTCGCTGAATGGTGGTACAATACCTCTTACCAAACTGCCTCTAAAATGACCCCATATGAAGCAGTTTATGGTTAGGCACCTCCAGCTCTTCTTCCATACACCCCCACCAGTTCACCAGTTTAGGAAGTTGACACGGTCCTTTGAAACCGCGATCAGATTCTTCGCATTTTGCGGGACAATCTTCACATGGCAAGAAATCGCATGAAGCAACAAGCTGATCAGCACCGTTCTGAGCGCACTTTTCAAGTCGGCGATATGGTTTTTCTTCATCTCCAGCCGTACAAACAATCCTCCTTGAAACTCAAAGGGCGTCATAAGCTCGCTCCAAAGTTCTATGGGCCATATCGGATTCTTCAGAAGATTGGGTCCGTTGCTTATAAATTGGAACTTCCTCCTTCTTCCTGCATTCATCCAGTCTTTCATGTCTCTTGTCTGAAGAAATTTCTTGGCACCAACATCAGTGGACAAACGATTTTACCCGAACTGGATAATGAAGGATCCATCCTTTTGGAGCCAGAGGCCATCCTCAATCGGCGCACGCGTCAACTTCGCTCTCGCTCTATCACAGAGGTCTTAATTCAGTGGCACGACATGCAACCAGAGGATGCTACATGGGAACCACTTCTTCAGATTCAACAACAATTTCCACATCTAAAGCTTTGAGGACAAAGCTTTTTTTAAGGGGGAGGGGATGTTAGGAACCCATGTCTTTACTTTGTTAGTATGTTTTTATTGGACGCATATGCTTTGTAAGTCCTCCCGTAGTATTTGTTGATCAATAGTTTGTGTTATTGTTGTTGGCGCATATGCTTTGTAAGTCGCCCGTAGTATTGTTGATCCATAGTTTGTAGCGGCCCATGGTTTTGACCCATAGTATTGACGCCTAGACTTAGTATATAAGTGTGTGTTGAGACCTATGAAGGCACCGTGAAGTTATTTGTATTGAGCTTGCTCATAGGAGGTTGCCCCCTCGAAGTGGCCTGTGATCAATATAAAAGTGATTCTGAGTTCTGTCATTTCTGCTATTTCGCATATTCGTATTAATTAATTGTTGCAGGTGCATCACACTACCCTCATAACACATCAGAGCGCCAAAAGCTCAGCCTTCATGTTTGTTCCCTTACCACAGTTTAAACACAAAGAGAAATAATGGTCATCATTTAAATAAATTACTCCTCCAGCTGCAGAAATACCATTTTGTGCCGCACCATCAAAAAATAGAATAGGCTAATTGATATCAAAAGAGAAGAGCCCAACTCTATCAATCCTCTGAATAGACTTCTCAATCTGATATTGCTGAACCAACTTCAAAATACTTACTGCACACACCATCACCTCAAGTTTTTTCTCCTGAAAAACTGCACAATTTCAAGTATGCCAAATTACCCAAGCAATAAAGATGGGCAGAAAGAGGAAATTCTTATATGATTTGTACCAGTTCAACAAACATTGCTCAAAATTACCAACATCCCAAGAAAAGTCAAAGTTCAAGTTTGCACCACATATATTCCAAACATGCTTTACAAACTTGCAACTCACAAAAAGATGATTAACAGATTTGGATGAGAGCCTACACAGGATGCACCAATTAGGTCCGATCCAACCTCTTCTCTGGAGAATGTCCCAAGTTTTAAGGCTACCCTGAAGAGCGTGCTAAAGAAAACATTTAACTTTAAGAGGAATCTTCCAGCTCCAAATCCTTTTGTACCACAAATGTTAGGGGTAAATACATCTTTCTTGAATGATTCTAGCATAAGCAGTCTTAGCAGTAATAATACCTTTCTTATCATTACCAATCCACACAAGCTTGTCATTATCCCTGCTTAAGAGACAACCAATAGAGTATAAGGATCTAACAAAACAATCCCATTCCTGAGCATCCACTCTAGTAAGTCTTAGATCATTTGAGCTTAGATAATAATTAGCAGAAACTGAAAAAACTCCCTAGTTTTTTACTTTATTCAAAGTAGTCATCCCATAGTACTGTAGAAAAGCCAGTAATCTATCAGACAGAAGATAGGATTCCTCCATTCCCAGAATGGGATCCTTGCCAACAATGATATTTTCTCTTGTACCAACCTGCCAATAGATATCCTTTGCTAACCAATCGTAGACCTTCATAAAACCTCTCCGTAAAGGGGAAACACACCACCCCAACTTCTTTGGATTTCTCATCCAAGAAAACACATCTGGTTATATAATTTTGATATTTTTTTAATTAAAAAAAAATTAAAAATTAAAAACAAAATAATCTAATCACAAGAATGTGGTATATCATAACTAAGCCCAAGTGAGGTGAATGAATGAATGTAAATTTTTTTTTATTATATTAAATGTCCACAATGGTTTTCGTTTAAATTTCCTAGGGAATCATGAATTATGGGTGAACTCCCCTTAGAGGTGGTACCATGTCAACAAATCTACTAACACTTAAAACATCAACCTGAAACCTAAACCCAAATAAATGCTTATCATTTTATTATATCTTTGAAAAGCGTCTGCCATCACACACCTTCACAATTAAAGGTGTTAAAAAATGATGAGCACATTCAGGCTTCAATTTTGAAGCCTTCAGGGCTCATCAGAGGCCATTTTACACGTCATAGTAGACCAACTCAAATTTTACCATGCAAATAGAATTTAATTTCATGGTCAGCCCATCAATAATTAAACTAACCACTACTGTGGGAAACTTCAAATTTCACCCATCAACAGTTTTCAGTGGGAAATTGGGAATGCAGCTACTAGTTAGGTGACTTGGGAGTGGTACTTAGTACTTGGTTACTCTCCAATCTCCACATGTTCAATCATCGATGGATCATGGGCCATTGGGAATCTAATAATATCATTGACCAACTTACGTGGACGGGCCTACACTGTGCATCCCATGGCTTGAACACTTCTCGTGTTAGTGGCGAGTGCTTACGTGTTTAACACATTTAATAGCAGCAAAAACTTCATTAAACATTGTTGGTGGCTCATACATGGTGCTGGGAGTCGGCTTACCAAGTTACCAATTATCACATACCAATTTTTTACTTTTGACTACGTGAGTTAATTGAGTATTCAATGTAGAATGCATTATGTTAATGTGCCCTGAATTTGGCATTTCAGGCAAACTCCACAATCCAGAAACTTCTTGTAATGTTGCAGGTTGTCGCTCCCTCCCGCGGCCTCGACCCACAACCCTGTGTTTTCTTTGTTGTACCAATTTAATCCTATCGTCTATAGATCCCAGCCTCACACCCTGTGTTTTCTTTGTTGCATCAAGTCAATCCCACGGCTCCCGAGTCCCGCCTTGTGGTTTCTTTGTTGTATCAAGTCAACGCTTGAATTCCATGTTTCCATGGCTCCGACCATCAATATATAATATTATAGGAATACAAACAAGATTTTGCTTATACCCCTGCTCCACTGTGGTCGATCTACTTTCAAGTTCCACCTACCCTATCTCCTCCAGTCCTCCAAGAGAGTTTGCAGAGCAGAGCTACCAATGCCAGCCTGCCATAAACACATATAAAGAAATTCGTTTTGTTAAAGGAGCTCAACTTCAAGGTTGAATCGGTTGCTGACATCCTATGAATTTACATGTATGTACATCATTCTATCCATTCATGATCCCATCAGTTATTTAAAAAATTTGTTATTTGATTAAAATTCTGTAACTTCAAAGTTCAAATACACTATTATTATTTGATTGAAATTTTGTAACTTCAAACCGTTCTTGAAGGCTTCAAATTTGAGGCCTGAACCCGAGAGTGGGTTTGTCACAAATCTCCGTCAAAGGTTGTTCAGAATGACATTTATCGATTCCCAACTACAACAACAACGACAATTGCTTCTTTCTTCATATGTTATTTGTACATGGATATGATTCCATGTGCTCCTTTCCTTGCCCTATTTCCATTGTCACCCGATCGAAGCTCTTGATAATTTTTCCACCCTTTAAATTTCTTGAAATGGATGGGATAAGGAAGACCATTGTTTTCACTTTGAAACCGAGTGCTTCCCTGCGCAACTTCCATTAGCCACGATTGCATCCCTGCGAGAAACAGGTGTGCGCACTGTGCCCCCCAACTTTACTAAAAAGCCAGGGGATTTGGGGAAGTTCCCACTCTGCCAGTCTCCATGCATCTAGTTAATGAATCAGATCAAGAATACATATTTTGTATCTAAAACTGTATTGCATGAGCCATTTTCCACAATTGCTTAGTCGTCGACTCGACACCTTCCTCTAGTACATGGTTTAAGATTCTTTGGATTTATTAATATGAAGACCACCAATGCTACTACACTTACAATCCCAACTAGCTATCAAATTTAAATATGATTGAGAATATGAAACAACATCTAGTGAAAGACAATGTTGAAAGTTGGAAATTTTCTTAGAATTCCCAGTGCCCACTCCTACGTTCGACTATACGAACTGGGATAATTTTTTTTTTGTAATCTTGATTTTTAGAATGACAGTTCTACTTTACCTTTTTATTTTGTTGCCCTTATTGGTTGGTCTTGAATAGAACAGGAACTTCAACTATCTATGCATCTCCTCTCTACTTGGTCTACCTACTTTTTACTTATATGCCTCACAACCCATACTCTACTATGTCATACCATAGAGTTAGTATGTATAATGAGATCTAGGGGGAGGGCTATAAAGAAGAAGCAGCCAGGGTCCTTAATCATCTATTGAGAACATAATTTTCCTGGAGTCAGCTAGTTCTCTTTGCTCAAACCATAATATAGAATGTAACATGTAAGGAGTGCTTAAACTTCTTCTCTCCCACGTACGTGTGGCATTCATAGTCTTGAATAAAAAATTAAAACATGTATCATTGTCATCGGCATTCAGTTCTGTTGTAAGGTAGACAATTAGAGTGACAAAGAAACTTGCTACTGGTTTTCAATCCAATCCACCTTCTTTGTTGAACTGTTCTCTCTTATAGACTTGCGTGAAGGAGGATTATAAATGGAATAGGAAACGTAGTTGTTTGATAGAGGTGCATGAAAGTGAATTCCGGTCCTCAATTCAACTAACTAAAAAAAGTTACCATTCATATTCTTTCCCTTCACCTTTTTATTTCCTTTCTGCATACATATCTATTGTTCACTAATTTAGTAGTAGATACAGACCAGACTCAACGTCCAATGTTTTTGGTTTCTGAAACTATTTCTTCCTTTTTTGGCTTACATTATAATTTTTTCCATTGTTAAGTAGCCTAGATTTTATGTAGGCTATAATTTATATTAGTTTGAAGAACACTAGTGATTTACAAGGATTGAACTTTTCCAAAAATAAGTATCGCGTTGCTTTTAGAAGAGTTGAAGAACCCAATTCTTCATCAAGCTTGTATTGTTCGAAGAAGCCTAGGAACCCATTTTAAGAGGTATTAAATATTATTATACTGGTTAATACTTGGATTGGAATGGGGCTAGCAAGCTAACTATAGCTGCACTAATGCAGAAAAAAGATCTATAAGATTAGTTATGGCAATTCATACTAAACATCTGGAAAGTAGATTTTCTATGTGTCTCCTAAGTTATGTTTCACTAATAAATTCCTCATGTTCAGGAAGATCATGAAAGAGTAAAATAGTATTAATTTTCGCTGTAAGGATGAAATTTGGATTGGAATGGGGTTAGCAAGTTAATTGTATTATTATATTGGTTAAAATTTTAAGAGGCAAGATCAATTTGGGAAATTGTTGAGATGGCAAAGGTGGCATAGTGGCCTAGAGATCGAGCCACTAGATCGGAGATCGGGGTGAAATATGGTTGTGTTATATAAAATATATAACATTCAGTGCTGACATATCCACTGCAAAATAAGGCCTCTCAACTTTACTACTTCAGTAAAACATGGCCATCGTGCTTGTAATGGTGTTCCAACTTTCATAGTCCAGGGTGACTACTCAAATTAAGGCTTACCACTAGTAAATTTTACTACTCATGAATTAGTGTAATCATAACATCGACTAGAGCCTGAATAACCATGTTATAGAAAGCACTATTAACCTAGTATAAAAGCTTTGTACTCTTAAATATCTAATAAATAATAACACTGTCATAATTTATGGAGTACTATGTATTAATGCAACATGGTATCAACTATGTAATAGTTATGTTCTTTGTACCAAGTCAGAGTATAAGACCAATAGGTGCTCTGGTATCATAATAACCCTGTAGGTTGTAACAATGGCCAAATTATATATGCTTGAGTTGTTACTCTGGTTATAATTGAAATATCAAGGCGTAGAGTCATAGTCATAGATATGAAATAATACGTACTCGTAATACTTAGAGCTCCTACTTATGAGTAAAGCATAAAGCTAGCTGGTAAATATGCATACTAATTATATATGTGTAGTATTAATATGTTTACTCGTGCTTACTCTAAGCTTGTTTCATGGTTTGAATCCATATCATAAACTAATGAATTTTAGAGCTCTTTATCCATGTGGAAGGAAGAGAGGAAAGCAAATCATGTAACTCTAATTATATTATGGTACATAATAGAGTTACACCAGCTCAATAAATTGGACTTATAAAGTATATGTGAAATAAGTAGTAACGCTATATTACAATGCACTATGGTTTACGGCATGGTGGTAAAATATAAATCGCCTAATTCATACATAGTTTAACCGGGCTTCTTATGAATAGTTATAACATAATACTCATGTTTACTACTTAGATTTAGAGTGTCACATGCTAATCATGATTATGTATTTGCTCATCATCCTATAAGATTAATCAGTTAAGAAGCTCTTATCCTAATAAAGCAAAAGCACTATGATCTATAGCGCTTTATGCGGGCTTAATCTTGTCTTATACTGCTATGTTTCAGCAATTACATCATGATAGGGTTAATTTAAGAGCTACTAGCGATAATCCACTTATACCACGAGCTTAATTACTACAAAGCCCTTTTTACTTTAGTTCATGTTATTACACTTAAGAGAAGAATAGTAACCATTGAGTATAAGTGGAGCTCCTAATACAAGTTTTATTGGTTATAAAACAAGTGATTTTTCTATTTTTGTTTTTAAATTTTTCTTTATAAAAGTTTTTGGACTATAATCCATATTAAAATAATATTGCTTCCATTACTTTTAATAAACAATTTAATGTATGAGTACATTTTCAAATAAAAAGAATGACTTATTTTTAAGTGTAAACATTGCTTACATTACTTTTAATAAACAATTTACTGTATTAGTACATTTTCAAATAAAAAGACTGACTTATTTTAAGTGTCAAGTTCAATATCTCATAACCCTTCAAAGTGAAATGGGACCCACCCTTTGATCCCTGGGCACATTGACAAAAATGTTCGTTGACATCTTGATTATACGCTCTGGCGATTACCCAACAACGACAATCATGCAAGTTTACTTTTTTTATTATAGGAGATCACGATGACCCAACGATGGCAATGGACGTTTGAGTGTTTTTATTAAATGCTATAAGAAAATGGAATAGAGGAATATACGCCGAATATGTGGCTGGAATGGTTGTCCGACGACGAACTTTCACGAACAGACGAAACTTCACGAACATTAATATATATCTTCGAATGGCTCAGTTGAAGGGAAGCCATAGGAACTGGATGGAGATACCTTCATGCGCAGCTCTCGCTTAAGTAAATAAGGTAGGGATCTCTACACTTTTGTTGTCGTCCAATCGAATGTGTTGTTTCGCTCCCATTATCATGTTTCAGGCCGTCTTTTGCTTCCAGAATCCCATTATCATGTTTCAGGCCGTCTTTTGCTTCCAGAATCAAGGAACCGCCACAAATCGTTAGAGCGATCTGTGAGCTTTGGCCCGAATCTAGTGTAAATTTAGCTGGAATTCGAAGAACGGAGAGATTTTCTGTTCAAATATCGATAAGCATTAGGAAAGATTGTGGATATTGCAGTTAACAGGGTTAGATTTTTCGAATTTGGCTTTTGCCGATTTTCCTCTACGCTTTTCTCAACTGGTCGGCTTAGTCTTAGAAGACTTTCTGCCGCAGTTTTTGACTCGATCCTTTACCAATTTTTAGACTGGCTTTCCGTTTATAGGATTTAGCTTCCTGTTTTGAAGAAATTGGCTGTGTGAGATTGAAGATTCTTACTTCGTAGTTGTTGAATTTCTTTTGTTCTTGGTTGAAGCTCAGATGGTCTTGACTGTAAGTTGCTCGCTTTCAGAAAATTCTATCTTCGGTTTAAAAATTGTCTCTATCGTCAAAAGGCTTGCTTCATTTTTCGCATCGTTTTACGAATTCTCTTATCCAGTTAAAAATTATTCTCAAGCTTTTTTTATACTCATGAGTAGATTAGTTATTACATTTAGTCCTACTGTACATTGATTGTGAATTTTTTTAAAAATCTGCCACATGAAAATTGGCTGAAAATAGCTTGTTTTTCAAATGTTTATTTTCTTGAATCTTAATGATCTCCTGCCAAATCTTTAAATTTGGTTGTTCTGTTTTGTACTTTTCTGGAAAGTGTTGACAAAGCCGCCTAGTTTTAATAAATTGCGCTTTGTGCTGTGTAATAGGCAAAATATTTTCAGGAGAAAGCTTCGAAACTGCAGGTTTGGCATCATGGCTAGAGATCAACTGGAAGTATTAAATGCCTTGGACGTCGCGAAAACGCAATTGTACCACTTTACTGCTATCGTTATTGCAGGTATGGGCTTCTTCACGGATGCCTATGACTTGTTCTGCATCTCCACCGTCACGAAGCTGCTTGGAAGGATTTATTACTTCAATGGAAACAGCGGGAGCCCCGGAACTCTGCCTCTGAATGTCGCGGCTGCGGTGAACGGAGTGGCCTTTTGTGGAACACTTTCTGGGCAACTTTTCTTTGGTTGGATGGGCGATAAACTGGGACGAAAGAAAGTCTACGGATTAACGCTCATGATCATGATCATTGCCTCCATCGCATCCGGGCTTTCTTTCGGCAAAACCGCTAAATCGGTAATGACAACGCTCTGTTTTTTCAGGTTCTGGCTCGGCTTCGGCATCGGCGGAGATTACCCTTTATCCGCCAGCATTATGTCCGAGTATGCCAACAAGAAAACCCGAGGGGCATTCGTCGCAGCAGTGTTTGCTATGCAAGGCTGCGGGATTCTCGCCGGCGGTGCCGTGGCCATTATCGTCTCTTCAGGATTCCACCACGGATACAAGGAGAGTCCTCAATTTTCTACCACCCACACTAAAGCCGATTATGTATGGCGGATCATTCTTATGTTCGGAGCCATTCCCGCTCTGTTGACATTCTACTGGCGAATGAAAATGCCCGAAACTGCTCGCTACACGGCGCTCGTCGTAAAAGACGAAAAGAAGGCCGCGGCCGATATGTCCAAGGTTCTTAACGTAGAAATTGAGGCATACCCAAGGGATGTTGAAACGCTTAAACGGGATGAGCCGAAATTCGGTTTATTTTCCAAAGAGTTCGGAAGGCGACACGGCTTGCATCTACTGGGCACTGCAAGCACATGGTTTCTCCTCGACATCGCCTTCTACAGCCAAAATCTATTCCAGAAGGACATCTTCACGGCCGTGGGATGGCTTCCAGCAGCCAAAAACATGAACGCCATAGAAGAGGTTTATAGAATAGCAAGAGCGCAGTCGATTATTGCTCTGTGCTCAACAGTTCCGGGCTACTGGTTCACAGTTTTCCTCGTCGACCGCATTGGAAGAAAAACAATTCAGCTCATGGGATTCTTCTTCATGACTGTCTTCATGTTCGCGCTTGCAATTCCATACCACCATTGGCGAGGTTATACATGTAATAATGGCGGTAACAACATATGCGGCGGCAATCACATAGCCTTTGTGGTACTCTATGCCTTCACCTTCTTTTTTTCGAACTTCGGTCCAAACGCCACCACATTCATCGTGCCGGCGGAAATTTTCCCAGCAAGGCTCCGTTCTACATGCCACGGCATATCGGCAGCAGCAGGCAAAGCAGGAGCCATAGTCGGAGCCTTCGGTTTCCTGTACGCAGCTGAACCCACTAATAAGAAGGACCTTGATAAAGGCTATACCAACACGGGTATTGGCGTTAAGTGGTCTCTGATATTATTAGGATTCACAAATGTTGCCGGTTTCCTTTGCACGTTTCTGATCCCCGAAACCAAAGGCGTATCCTTGGAAGAGCTCTCCCGTGAGAATGAGGAAGAAGGAGTCGAACTCGAGCACTCTAAGTCAGCACGCAGAAGTAACGCAGCGATAGAATAGGTGGGAGACCTCCATTTAGTGGAACAAAGTTGTGTTAAATTATTTTACTAGTGAGTACAATAGGCTAATCCAATCCTCTGCAGGAGTACTATAATATAGATGCTTATTTGAATTTCTAGGTGCTACGTGCACAATAAATTACAGGTTGTGTGAAGTTAAATTGAGTTTGTTTCACGGCCACAAAGGGTTTCCTGTGCAGAATTATTTGAATATTTGGTTTGTTTGGAATTCCAATATTCCATATACTTATTATTTTAGTTGTTTAACTCATGAAGTTTGTGTATTTATGGAATTCTATGCAATACCTTGGTTTGGTTTATACGTGTAATGTGTAATGATTAGCGTATATATAAATTGTCAATGTATGAAGCTATGCTATAAATAAATGATCGTCTTTGTAAAGGTTGTAAATATTTCATTATGCATTTTTATTATTCAATTAAAATTAAATCTAATGTTTAACTACTTAATGGTTAGGAAATATATTACAAACATGTTTATATTAACCATGTGATAGGTTTGTCATGGTGACTTCTAGCTGGAATATAATACCTAATGATCCAAGATGATGTAAAGAAAGCATACTAAAATATTTATGATTGCACCAAGAGTAGAAAAATGAGAAAGGCAACTTATGGGAAAGTAATTTCTCACCTCATTTATTTTATAACATAGGCCTGAATTGAAAGCATCCATCTCCCTTTACTTATAAAATTATAAAATTAATAATTGAATGCATGCAAGATTTTAGTGGGAAAGTTTTATCATATAGTTATAGAAGCATGGACTAAGTACAATCATTATGGGAAAATGTAAGAGATATACATTAACTTTGATGGTAACTATATCATTCCTCTCAAATTTGTTATTGTCATTCGTTTTAAGAATTCTTTTTCTGTAGTTCTCATGTTCATGCTCTATGTTGCTCATGCATCATTCTCCATTGCTAAACAATAACCAATCTTGAAATTGACCAAATCAAATCTGTGAAGTGCATCTAACATATTGAGTTATTTCTACTTACATTGAAGTGCATCAAGTGAAAGAATATTATTAAGCCCTATATATTGTGACATTGCATTTATATTGGTAAATATTAGTATTGTATTTATTGGTGGGATAGGACCTTAATTGTAATTGTATGGTTGGCTAGAATTGTAATTGTACCAGGGTATTTTTTAAGGATTATAAAAGTATACTTAAGTATAGTATTCTAGGCGATTATTTTGGATTGAAAAAAACATATATATATATAGATTGGTAGGAAAATATTAAATATGAGACATACAATTTAATATTGAAACATGTAAATCTTGACGAATATTATGATAAAAACAAACATATTTTATGTAAATATAAGCACTATTAGAGACTAAAAATTACCAAATAGCAAATCTATTTTTTGAAAAAAGTCCCCAAAATAGCCAATTGGCGAAATTTCACGCCTACCAAGGAGACCTAGCTTTAGGATCATCCTCTTGTCTTGTGTATTTTCTAAATTGTATAAGGAGGTTCCCCCCTTGAAGAGGCTTCTTATTCATCTATTTTTCATTTTTAACGCATTGGATTGCTGTCTCTTTCTTAATTTATGTTATTTTGGGAATTTGGTGTCTAACATTTGATATCAAAGCTTGGATGCTTCCAAAACAAGTAATTTTGAAATTTTAACTGTGACTATTAAATTTTTGGGGACATTAAGATAGTGAAACTTGAAGGGGCCTTAGAAGACATAGAAAAATATCTGTGGTAGAAATTTCAGGTCCTGAGTCATTACAGATTTTATACCATTTTGAAGTTAGGATTTTTTACTAGTCCAAAAACTAGTCTCAAACAGATAATTTCGGTAAAACTATTATATTTGTAGTTTGAGAGATCGAAATTGAGTGAGACACATTGCATCATAAATAAGATGGACCATAGTGTTTATGATACAAATTTTAGAACTAGAGTTGGAAAATTGGACACATGGAAAGCCGTACACTTTTGCATTCCTAAAAGTCATAAAAATAACATGTTTTGGTAAAGTCAACATAACTCTCTATTGGAACATCAACATTGGGTGAAACCTATGACATTTTATAGAAGACATATAATTCTACTATATAACGAAAGTTTAGTCTAAGAGGGGCATAAATTTCATAGTTTCCTCAATTGGAAAGTCGACCAACAAGACAGTCTCCAAACTAGGGTTTTTAAAGGTATGTTAACTTGAAACATGCATAACTTTTGGTTGGAATATCAGTTTTGGGTGATTCAAAAGGTGTGATAAAGAATAAATACATAATAAATCTAGTAAATATCAGTTATATCTAATGTAAAGAGGTGGAGTAAAAATTACTTCTGCCACTAAACCGTTTGAAATATCAACCATCACTCATGATGGAAATGAAGAAATGGGTCATCAGTTGTCCAATTTGGAGGCCAATTTGAAGGAATTGAATAATAGTTCAATGAAACATATTCAATTGATCAACCTAAAAAATGATATAGAAAAGGATTGTAAAAAAATGCCTAGTAAAGACAACCTTGAAAATATGGCCATGGAGATGACTAGTAAAGAGGATCTCGAAGTTTTGAAAAAGGAAAATTTGAATGCAATGAGGCATTTATTTCCTCATTATTTAGCTCCTAAAGAAAAGGAGAAGGGGAACAAGAGGGATTTGTCCTAGACACATATTGAGAAAGAGGTTCGAGTCTGTTGGGATATTCCTATACTCCATCCTAGTCCTAACAACATTTTGCATTTTTGCATTTTCAGTCATGCATGCATTTTTGCATGCAAGCATGCAATTTTATGCATCCCAGTCATCAGTCCCAACACCTAGTCCTCATTTAGCTAGCCCTGAGAGCTTCTTTCTGATCATTTTTATCCCTCCTAGTGATTAGTGTGCCCTCCTCTCACCTACCACATGTGAAAGGTGCCCTCTCTCACCTACCACTCAGTTAGTTCCTTGATTATGGATCTGCTCCCTGATTTAAGGACAAATGGCCTAGTTAACTCATTGAAACACTCCGATGGACCTCCAGAGAGCCTATATTGACTATTTTGACTCCAGTTAGCTCTTCATGACTCCAGTTAGCTCCTCATGCACCCTCCATCAGTGCTCCATGCATCAGTTACACCTTCTACACCCAGTTGGACTCAGTTTGACACATGGTTGATGGTTACTTGTGCTTTGATGACACTCTACTGATATTTTGATCTATCCATGCAGGCTAATTCGAATTACACCCTTGGTATTTGAATCATGTGCATTGTATCATTATTGTTTATTATTCAGATTAATGAAACTTGTGTGATTATCCTACTCCTATCTAAGTTCTATTGCATCTATGTTCTACTGTTATTCTTCTTCTATTTTCTGAAATTCTTTCTTATGAGGTATACATTAGCTCTTAGATCTGTTGTGAGGATTTTCACATGGTATCAGAGCCATTTGAGAGTATATTCTATCTCCATTCTTAAGAGTTTTTTGCAGGTTATTCGAAGTTCCAGCAGTTGCAGCAGCAGTAGCAGTAGTTTTCACTTTGCATTCGCTCCAGCAGTTGAGATGAGCAATTCGAACACTTCCCTCACTCCTAGAATCCCAAATCCTTTCAATTACTTTGATTGGAAACTTGATATGGAAATGTCATTGAGAAGCAAATCTCTACATAGGATAACAGTGGGAAGGGAGACCGAACCAACTTCAGCTGTGGAGAATGTCAAGCATCTGAATCGATTAGATGAAGCATTTGGTTACATGTGCATTCATATTTCTAGAGATCTACTGTTTCATCTCGAAGGGTTGAGGACTCCAAGAGATTTATGGTTGAATTTAGAGGCCCTCTTTGGAAAACATGATGAGCTAAGAGGCCATGCTCTAGAGAATGAATTTGTTTCCCTACAGCCAAGCACTTTTGATACCATTCAAGAATTCTTCTTGAAATTCAATAGTTTAGTTATGCAATGCAAGCAATGTGGCATTGATAATAAGGATGAGCAATTGGTGCTATCCATTCTCAGTAAGCTAGGATCCGAATTTTTTGTCTTTGTATCTACCTTCCACTATGGGCGAATGTCAATCCTTAGTTGGAAGATGCCCTCCTTAGAAGTTTTTACTGTAGCTCTCCTCCAAGAACAAGACAAATTGATCCAAATGGGTTCCATCAAGGCCTCCAAAGATCAAGCTCTTCTAGTTGGAGAAGCAAATAGTGCAAATGTGAAAGGGAGGCATAAAAGTAAGGACAAGAAGCCATCTGAACCTAAGCTGAATGCCAAGTCAAGTCCATCAAAAGGAGCCTCCAGCTCCAAGAAGGACAAACATAAGAGATATGATGGATCTAAGTGTCCCTACTACAAGAGAGGAAACTACCCAGAGAGATCTTGCATGCACAAGAAAATAGATCAATTAACCAAGCTTCTTGAACAAAACAAATTTGCTATTCCAAAAGATGCAAAAGTGTCTGATTCTGGAAGTGGATCCGATGGTCATGAGGATTGCCATGCATTGATGGCTGGATTTTCGAAATCAAAGGCCCTCCTCATAGATTCTGGAGCCTCCAACCACATGGTTTCCTATGAAGAATCATTTTCTTCTTTAGATCTCAAATATGGTCCTACTATTCACATGGGAGACAACTCTTAGATTTCTACCAAAGGGATGGGTACAGTACATATGGAGCATGGAAAATTCAAGAATGTTCTATTCGTTCCCTCTTTGACAGCAAATTTGTTGTCTGTATATCAGATGACTCACGCCGGATCACCAAAGAAAGTGACCTTTGGTCCCGACACAATTGAGATTACAAAGTTCTCTACTGGGAAGACTATAGCGAAAGGGTTTGCAAATCATGCCTCCAAGGCATATGAATTGTCGCATTTTTTTCCCTTCTCTCTTCCTACTCCTTCAAAATTTGATGAAGATCCGAGTGACTCTTCTTCCAATGAAGATGAAGATGAAGATCTTGATGTTGAGATCAAAGTTCAAGAACATTCAAATTCAGATCCAAAACCAACACATGTTCTCAATCCAGAGCCAAGGCCAATATGGGCTCACACAGTCCTTGCAGCTGCTGGGAACACATTTGAGGATTCATCTGATCACAAAACTACCAGATTTCAGCATCATTCCAATCTTGCATTATGCCATCTGCCTCTTCCTAAGAGATGTTGCATGATGGTGGGGTTCAATCTACCATCATTTGGGAAGACTCATCATGATCCATTCGTTCCAGTACCATAAAGGTTTCCTGAAAGACTTTCTTCGGCCAATACATATTCTACACAGTGGGAGGCACATCAGAAGACCAGATTCAGATCTAGCACCTACATTGGCATCCTACAGAGGATCAGCTTGCCAAGTTTTCTGCAAAAGTTTTCACTGAGGAAAGCTTCTTCCTTCTCTGCTTAGTATGATGGTTCTTTGAGTTATTTACTGTTCTTTTGAGGGGGGGTATTTTTCCGATGAGGTTTTCCCCATTTCCTCGGTTTATGGACAGTTCTTATTTTTTTATCATTTATTTGATTGTATGGGTGACCTTTGGTCCTAGTTACCAAGGCCCAGGATGGATTAAAGGGGGGTGTTGGGATATTCCTACACTCCATCCTAGTCCTAACAACATTTTCCATTTTTTCATTTTTCAGTCATGCATGCATTTTTGCATGCAGGCATGTAATTGCATGCATCCCAGTCATCAGTCCCAGCACCTAGTCCTCATTTAGCTATCCCCGTGAGCTTCTTTCTGATCATTTTTAGCCCTCCTAGTGCTTAGTGCACCCTCCTCTCACCTACCACATGTGAAACGCACCCTCTCTCACCTACCACTTAGTTAGTTCCTTGATTTATGGATCTGCTCCCTGATTTAAGGATAGATTGGCCTAGTTAACTCACTGAAACACTCTGATGGACCTCCAGAGAGCGTAGATTGACTATTTTGACTCTAGTTAGCTCCTCATGACTCCAGTTAGCTCCTCAGGCGCCTTCCATTAGTGCTCCATGCATCATTTACACCTTCTACACCCAATTAGACTCAGTTTGACACATGGTTGATGGTTACTTGTGCTTTGATGACACTCCACTGATCTTTTGATCTATCCATGTAGGCTAATTCGAATTACACCCTTGGTATTCAAATCCTGTTCATTGTATCATTATTGTTTATTATTCAAATTGATGAAGCATGTGTGATTATTCTGCTCCTATCTGAGTTCTATTGCATCTATGTTCTACTGCTATTCTTCTTCTATTTTCTGAAATCCTTTCTTGTGAGGTACACATTAGCTCTTGGATCTGCTGTGAGGATTTTGACAGAGTCCCTGACATTTAGCAATTAGTCACATCATTCAATTCACGACCAAGTAACTACTTCATTCCCAAGATTGTTATGAGAAATCTTGATGGCACTGATTCAATTATGGATATTCTAGATGGAGCAATTCTTCAATCTATGCCAATTGCCAACTTAAGTACAAAAGGTAACTATTGCATCATTATTATATTTAGAATCTAATCAATTTGTCTGGTACCAATGGAAAGCACTTATACTATGAAACGAAAACTTGACATAGTTCTCAATTTTCTCTCTCCTACTTTTAGTAGCTATTTTTACCTCCGTTTTAAAAAGGGTTGATACCAGTATCACACATTTTCTTTTTGAGGCATTTTTTGGGGCCTTTGAATTATCTTTGTCGTAAAATATTTTAATTTCTATTTTCAAATGTGTTTTTAGAAATTAAACAAAATAACATACATTTATAAGCAATTTATAATGAAAAACGTAAACATTTTGCAAATTTTTCTATAAAATAAGACATTTTTATGGACAAAATAAGACATTTTTATTGACAAAATTGTAAAAAATTTCAGAAAATAAAGACATTTAAAACCATTTTCAATGAATTTTCAGAGATGTTTTGTATAAAAATGATATTATTTCATATTATTTTCCGAAAAGTGACGATTCACATAAATTCAAGAAAAACTATACCATATATTTGTAAAAACATATTAAAAACATTATATATAGAAACTTTATTTCTAAAATAAAGTCTAAAAGTCAAAACATTACTAATATATCTTATCAAAAAATTGTCAAATTTAACATTTTCTTTAAGACATGAAACTAATCAACAATATCATGCCGGCCAAATTCTTCATCGAAATTGGAGTTTTCTGGAGCTTGGATTTCATCAGGGACATCAATGTCCTCTTCCATTGGGTTTTCTATGTATGCAAGATGCCCAAAGTGCTCCTTTCCAAACACCCCTCCTAATGGGGGTTGAGGCTCTTTTGACATATTTGCAACAAGTGTTTCACTAAACTCTCCTTTCTTCAAACCAACTTCTTGCAGTTCATCTGAAAGAACTTGAATAACATTATCTCTTTTCTTGATGTAATTTCATTGTAGTGGATCATTATCAATGGATATGCAATTTATTCCTTTCTGTAAGGAGCATGCTATTGTTGTACCTAATCACCAAAAACAAAACAAAAATTAATTCAAATAGCATAAAGAAGCATACTTTAAAACAAAAAATAATGAAGAATAAGAAAAACAATAAAACTTGAAATATGCTTTCATATGTAATATCATAAATTTTACCTGAACCCGAGAACAAATCTAAGACCCAATCTCCTTTTCTTGAAAATGTATCTATGAGATAATTAATCAACACTTGTGGCTTTTGATATATGTTTACAGTCACTCCTTTCAAATCCCTTTCTTCATATGTTAATTTTTTAACCACGACATTATAACTCAACACCTGACTATATTTTCCTTCAATCTTTTCATTGATTAAAAGAGATTCATAAGTCTCATCTTTTGTCCAAGTTGCAAGATGTATGTTTTCAATATCACTCATAAATGTATCACTGCTGGAGCTACGATATTAGGATTTTTTTTGTAACAAAAAAAAAAAAATTAATTAACTTATTAATAAATATAATTGATTTATAAATTCATAAACTTGATAATATATTGCAAATATCTTACCAATAAAGTTGCTTCCTTGTTTTTCCTTTACCCTTGAAGGATGCCAACAACCCCCTGTTGATGCCTCGGTTGTGCAGGTTAGATGCAAAAGGTGCTGGAATGTTCCAAGACACTCAACAGAGGAAGAAAACCCAAGTTGAAAGGCTTCAAAGGACCTTGTGCAAGGGAAATTGTATCCACAACCTATTTGGTGTGGTGATCCCCCACAGATATTAGGCCTCCATTGGCACTCTAAGAGTAAATAAGTTGACCTATAATATAAGTTTTCCAGTCAAGGAAAAACTAAAGTATGGATATGGTAAAACAAAGCTAACCTAACCTATTTTAGAAAAAGGAAACTAGTCGAAGTCAGTCCTATTCTAAAATGAAAGCTTGATCTTGTGCAGATTAACCCTAGGGTGTGGTGAATAAGTAAATTACAACCTTTCACAAAAATGATTTTAGTTGTTTCACTTATTAATTTAAATCACTATCTATTAATGAAAATTAAGAGATAATAATTCAAATGCTTAAGCTGGTTCAAGATAAATCTGTAAACACTTTGCTAATTGAAAAATTAACGATAATTATTATGCTATAAATCACTTGCAGAAATCGATAAAGAAAGTATTTAAATTGAAGAAATTCAATCAAATATTTTCATACATACACCAGTTATACAGAAAAATCAATACAACAGATTTATGCATTGATTAAATATCTAACAAGAGATCATGTATATATCGGATGATAATCTAGAATATAAAATTAGAAATTCTCAAAGAAACTTGAGTAACAACCAGAAGATGGATCCAAAGATAACATTACTGTATTAAGATGTCTTGTACCAAAATTACAATGACTCTGGCCACAGAGTATCTCCAGTCTTATCTTCTGCTGAATTATAATTCCAAAAATTCCAACCCCTCCCTCAGAGAGGTATTCCTTCTTAAATAAAAATATTACAACAGAGTACAATGAAAAATTCCCAAAAGATAGGAATCCCAAAATCACGAATGAGTCTATTGGGCCAGAAAATCCTACCACTTATCATATATCTCTAACAATTCATCTATGTTTGGATAGTTGGTAGATTCTAGGCCTATCAATTTCTACCTGCGAAAGATCATCATTGTCGAATATAGCATAAATCCGAGACCAATCCATTTGATAAGTCTCGGTGACCTTCCCGCTGGTATCTGAGAAGATACCGAAGTTGGGGTCTTTGGTTAGGGTATCTCTGAGAACGACCCTGGACCGGGTACTTCTTGACATAGTGGCGAACTTCGTAATTTCTGACAAAATAAAAGTGAACAAAAATAAAAAAACAACAATCTCAAACAGCCAAGAGACCAACCGAAAAATGAAATGACAGCAATCCTACCTGTGATAACTGAAAACTGACAATCAACTGAAGCAAGAAATCCACGGTAAAATCAGCACAGCGGAGTAATTTTCGGCGAGTAAAAATGATAACGAAAAATAGGAAAAACCCTATATTTTTCAATTTACCCAAGTTAAATCACAACCATAGGATTGAGAGTAACGAACGACTGAGATTAACCGATGCAAGATGCGGGATCGGGTTCAAAAACACAATAAAAAGTTTTATTTACCATTCCTGAAAGCCGAAAACCAACATTGGCGGGTTTCGGGTTTCGTAATATAACCAAATCAAAACCAAGTTCCCGAAAGCTGCAACCCGACACTTGCGGGTTGCGAGTTTCGGGACGCAATCAACGCAAAGTTAAAAAAAAGTAATTTCTGAATCCCGAAACGCGACATTATCGGGTTTCGGTTTTCGGGTTTATTAAAACTTAGAAACAAAAATCTGGATTCCCGCAATGCGGCATTGTCGGGTTTATATAAAACAAACTTCGAAAAATGAAATCCCGCACCCGCAACCTTCGGGTTGCGGGTTTCGGGATGACGAAAATCCAAAAAAAATGAGAACACCAATTTCCCGCACCTGAAACTTTTGGGTTTCGGGTTGTCCAAGTGTCAGGTTTTGGGTTGGTAGAGAAAAAGGTTAAAACACTCAAAATTTAAAGATTTCTGCAAACCAAACACTTAGAGATAATCCAAATCAGGCAGAAACATGGAGCAAGAAGGTACGGGTATTAGACTTAAAGAGATCTAAACCGAAAACTCATATTCACAAAGGGAAACTTACCCACATACCTTCGAATTTATTAAAAATGGGGCTCCCGTGCTTTAGCTAAACATGGGATCTGTTGTGGCCACAACAAATGGCGATTGGCTGGGAAGCACCAATTATCTCTGCAATCAAATCTGACTAAAGACAACATGTTAATCAACCAATTTCTTGAAACTCAATTCAAAGAAAATACTCAAAAGATAACAGCCAACAAACAGTAAATATGAAAATGGATACATCTCAAGCAGTGACCATTTTAAAGATAACACTCATATGATAAGGAGACTTAAAGAACAATACTGAATCTTTACCATGATATAATCATCGAAAAACAGCTTGTGTTGAACCTGGAAACAGTCTTAGAAATGCTCATGGATATCCTAATTATAGATCACCTTGGGTTATTAGATGCATGTGTAATCAGTGATCCTCTTTGGGTTATATACACTTCTTTATCTTTTCTTTTCCTCTTTTTTTTTATTATGTGCTGTTTTTCTCCCTTTTTTAAAAAAAAAGATGGATTATACATAAAACCTTGTTGATACAAGACCACTATACTGACTTGGTGATCAGATAAAATAATGCCATTCACAAGCCTAATCTGGAAACTGGTCAAACTAGCTCGATGATGAGACTCCTTGTCTTCTAGCTATAAGACCAAAAGAAATTATCATGGCTTGGTGACCACATTATGATAATTCCAGTCCAAGGTCAAACCCATGATCATAGTAGGGATGGCTTGTGACAAGACCCCCATGTTATTGTAGGCAACAAAATCCTATAAATGAAAGACAAAAACAATTTATTTTGGCATAAGCTACAAGGCATTACCATGGCTTGGTGACCATATCGTGGTAACGTTACTCACTAGTGCTTTGCAGATCATGAATGGACCGACCTGTAATAGGATCTTCCACCTTCTAGCAAAACTGAAAGTCATCTTCCAAGTGTGGTGGCTTGATGTGAAGATGGCATTCCACTTAAACACCTATGAACCTAATAGGTTGGCTTGATAGCAAGACCACCCACCTTGTAACTTATAATTTTAAAACAAAATTTTATAATCAAAGTGATTGTAAAAGGATCCATGAGCAATCGAAGTTGGTCAGGTTATTATGATATGTTGTTCAACTATGAAACACCAGATAAAGAAATGATGACCATCCTCCATACCTCAATTACACAAATAAAGTATTGTGAAAGATAATGATCAAAGTGAAAAGTATCCAAAAGTACTGCACTTATTGACTGTTTATTCTTTAGAGCAAATTCTAATCATAAGCCAGAAACTAAGGTTGATAGTGATGTTGAGAATTCAGAAACAATTGTTGCTAAGAGACTTCAGAAATAATTGTTGCTAAGAAAAGTGATCATAAGCCGTTGCCAAATGTGTGGAGCCTTATTATTGAAAAACTAAACAAAACGAAAAGACCAATCAAAATATCAACACAAAGAAAACAAATGAAAGAGAAAAAAACCACACCTATATACAAGTGCGCTAGATTGTTCAAACAAAATACTTTTTGAGAAGAGACACATTCACTGGGTAAGTGTCCACAACTCCCTCCAGTGTCTGTAATCGAACTGTGCTGGGACCAATCTTTTCTGTAATAATGAAAGGCCTTAGCCAGAGGCGCTAAAACTTGGTATACTGGTTCTTATATTTATGTTTCTTATCCCACCTCAGAACCAGGTCACCAACAGAAAATTCCCTGTCAGATGAAGATTTTTCATCAAACCATCTTTTCACCATTTGTTGGTGATGATACAATTTGTTCTTAGCTATTTCCCTGTCCTCCTCTAGCTTCAAAAGAGTGTCAATTCTTTGCTGGAGAGGAGAAGAAACATCTTCTTGGACAGGCTGGGCCAATTGTAGTGAAGGGATGGTAGGAAGGATGGATTCTTTGCCATAAACTAGACAGTAGGGAGAATTTGCAATTTCTACCTTTGGGGTAATTCGATCTGCCCATAAAGCATTATATAACTGTGTGTGCCAATCTCTGTGATGAGAAGCTACAGTCTTCTTGAGAATATTTATCATATTTTTGTTTGGTGACTCAGCCAAACCATTGCCTTGAGGGTAATAATTGGTAGAAAACTTAAGCTTAATCCCCTTTTCAAAAGCATATTCAGTTATATCAATTGAAGAGAAGTAGGATGATCCAGGTGGATATTGGTGGCCACCCACCTTTCCAACTGGCTCAAAACAGTTTTATGGCAATTTTGGTATTGTACTATTTTTAGCAGTTTTTCGGGTCCTGAACTTCCGGGGCCATTTTGAGGCCCTAAACGACCTTTTTTTGGCAATTTGGGGGGGCCAAATGGTTGCCTTCGGCATACATTTGGCCCCAGTCGAAAGTTGTAAATCTCGGATAGACCTTTCCAACGGGCTACCGAGCACCCCAAACGGAGATCGTATGCAAAAGTTACGACCCCGGGAAGTTGATGTACTAACTTACCCAAACGGGGCCCACATGACTTTTGGCGCTTCATCTCCTAGGGTTAGGTTTTTGGATGTCTAGGGTTTTTGACATTCCTGTTTGTTGTAAAAGGCCTTGAGAGCCTCATTGTAATCATCTTCTTGCGAAATGAGAGCAGCCGTCACATCTCTTCTCAGAGATAAGCCGCCACCATTCCAGCAAGCTTGTTTTCCGCTGCATTTTACAGTTCTAGCTTATTTCCTTATTGAATAGAAAACCAGTTTTACTGTATCTCTGTTATTTTGTGTTAAGCATCTGATAATAATCTGTATTCATTTCGTTCTGCTCATAAAATCCGGATCAGTGGTATCAGAGCGGTCTGCTCCTTGTCGTCTTAATGCATGTCCCCAACGAGGTCAGGGTACAAAGAATTGGGTCTCGAGCTTGTTTCTCTTGAGGACAAAAGCTCTCGCACGCCCAAGCGACCTCTCATGGCAGGAGAAAAGAAAGATGACGGGACAGGAGATCCTATCAAAATGTTGCTTGAGGAAGCCCTCACGCAGCAGAGGAACGAGATGATGGATAATTTCGCGCAAATCCTTCGGCGACTACCAACAAGCGACGCATCTTCCTCGAGCGGAGGCGCCGCCCCCTTCAAGGTACAAATCAACTTTGATATCCCTATATTTGAAGGACAGATAGACGCAGATGCTGTAGATAAGTGGTTGAATCTACTAGAAGGGTATTTTTCTGTCCATAACTTTTCGAATAAAGAAAAGATTACTTTTGCGCTCCTCAAAGCCGTTCCCCATGTCAAAGATTGGTGGGAAACATTCTGCGAGCAAAAGGACACAGAAGAAGGCTCATTATTTTCAGTCACGGCCACCTGGGAATCCTTCAGGGATGCTATTAAGGAACAATACTACCCTGTTGGAAGTTATGACGATTTGTATACCAAATGGACCACACTGCGACAAGAAAGAGACCAAGCAGTGCCAGAGTTCACAAATATCTTCCATACCTTGCGCACCAAGCTGGGTATCAAAGATTCAGAGCGACATCTGGTGCTCAAGTATCGCGGTGGTTTGCATAGATACATCCAGACCGAAATGGAATTTCTGGACATCTCTTCCTTGGGCGCGGCCTACCGATATGCTGTCAAAATCGAGCAGAAGCTCAAACAAAAGACACGGCAATTCGGGCCTGGGAACCCTTCACAGCAAAAGACAGGAAAGGGCAGCCCCAACCCACAGAATAAAGGACAGAGCAAAGATGGACAGCATCAGGACAACCAATCCAAGCCACAAGCAAAGAAGGACACTGGAAAAACAAAGAAAGATACCGGGAAGTGGTGCGACTTCCATAAGAGCCCTTGGCATAACACTGCTGATTGCCGCTCAAAGCAGTCGCTGGTGGCCGAAGTGAAAGCATCTGAATCAGATGCGGGTTCTGACTCTGAGTCCGAACCAGAAAGGGGAAGACGGATCATTGACGCGGAACCCAGTGCCACCGTTGCCACCACCAAACTCCAGCCTGATGAACCAGACGAGCCAGAAGAAGGAGAACGCCTCTTCCATTCACAGATGTGGGTAAAAGGCACCCCGCTGCATTTCATCGTTGATAGCGGTAGCCAGAAGAATCTCATCTCAGCAGAGGTCGTCAAGCGCCTGGCCCTACCAACAACGCCGCACCCACAACCCTACACCATTGGATGGCTCCGCAAAGGAAGCGATCTCCGCGTCAGCCAACAGTGCCGACTGCCATACGGCATCAAGCCCTTCAAGGACGAGGTATTGTGTGATGTTGCTCCTCTCGAAGTTTCAGATGTTCTTTTGGGCCAACCTTATTTATGGAAACGTCATGCTGTATATGAGTCCAGGCCTCGTAGTGTTATTATTTCTTTGAACAGGAAATTATACAGGATACCCGAGGCAATCCCTCCTAGTGCTATTTCCTTGATCTCTGCCAAGCAATGCAGGAAGGTCATCTCTCAGACCGGGAAATTTGTCTTCTTCGTGATTCGCTCTCAGAGTGAAAGAAAGATCGCAGCCACATCTCGGGCCTCTGCGACCGATCTATCCACACAACAGAAGCAAGTGGATAAGGTGGTGGAAGGATACTCAGATATCTTCTCCTCTCCGACCGGGGTACCTCTGCACTGCCAGGTCAAGCATCCCATCGATCTGACCCCAGGCGCACCGCTACCCAATGGGCCAGTCTATCGCCGCTCTCTGTTGGAAAATGAGGATATCAAGAGGCAGATCCAAGAATTACTCCACAAGGGGCACATCCGTCCCAGTTCATCACCTTGTGGGAGCCCAATCGTGCTGGTGCAGAAGAAAGATGGGACCTGGCGACTCTGCATTGATTACCGGGCCCTGAATAAAATCACAGTCCGTAACCGGTACCCGATTCCCCGAATCGACGACCTCCTTGATCAGCTCACGGGGGCCAAATACTTCAGTAAGATTGATCTGAAGTCGGGCTACCACCAGGTCCCAATAGAACAGACAGATGTATGGAAGACTGCCTTCAAGTCAAAAGAAGGTCTTTTTGAATGGCTGGTCATGCCTTTTGGTTTGACAAATGCTCCAGCAACTTTTATGAGGATGATGGACGATATCCTACGACCTTTCACCAACAATTTTGTAGTGGTGTATCTGGATGACATCCTCATCTACAGCAAGACTTGGGAGGAACACTTGCAGCATATTCAGCAGGTTCTGCACACCCTGCGGAAGCACAAACTATATGCAAACTTGGAAAAATGCTCCTTCGGCATGGACAGGGTCCATTACTTAGGCTACATCGTTGATCGACATGGTGTGCATGTGGATCCATCCAAGATCCAGGTCATCCGTGACTGGCCAGCACCAACCACAATCACTGAACTTCGGAGCTTCTTGGGCCTCGCCAATTTCTATCGCCGGTTCGTGCTGGGATTCTCTCATATCGCATGGGCCCTCAGCCAAGTGACCAGGGGTGGTGGTAAGGCAAAATTTGTGTGGGGCCTGTCCCAACAACAAGCCTTCGATGACTTGAAGAAGCGTTTGTGCTCATCGCCGGTACTCTCATTACCGAACCTGCAACATCCCTTTGAGATCGAGACAGATGCTTCAGATTATGCTGTGGGTGCCGTTCTCACTCAACACGGCCACCCCGTGGCATATCATAGTGAGACACTATCAGATGCTGTTCGCAAGTACCCTACCTATGACAAAGAAATGTACTCCATTGTACAAGCCTGCCGCCAGTGGAGACATTACATTCTTGGGAAGGAGACAGTCATCCACACTGATCACAAGCCACTACAGTTCATGCAGACCCAGGGAAAGTTGCAGAATGACCGCCATCAGAAGTGGTCAACATATTTACAGCAGTTCCACCTCAACATCAAATATAAAACAGGGAGTACCAACCAAGTTGCTGACTGCCTCAGTCGACCTCCAGTCGCGGCACTTACCACGGTGCTAGACTCTTGTGGCCACGAGACCTCCGGATGGCCTCACCTCTACGAGACAGACCCTGACTTCTCCGCCACCTATCAAATGTTGGGCACCAACTCAGTGGTTGCTAATTTCCATCTTCAGGACGGGTTGTTGTGTCATTTGGGCCATCTCTGCGTTCCATCAAGCGAGCGTGCGAAGCTGATTTGGGAAGCTCACTATAGTCGGGTGGCAGGACACTTTGGCGTCGAAAAGACAGTGGCAGTGTTGCAGAAACATTTCTACTGGCCGAAACTTCGACAGGATGTCGGCAAGTATATCAGGTCCTGCACCGCTTGCGCTATTGCCAAACCGACCACTAAGAAACAGGGCCTATACACCCCTCTGCCTACTCCTGACAGGCCGTGGGAATCCATCTCAATGGACTACATGTCGGGCCTCCCGTCCACCAAGAGGGGAAACGACTGTGTTTTCGTGGTTGTTGATCGCTTTTCCAAGATGGCGATTCTAGCCGCTTGCAAGAAGAACATCACAGCAGAAGCCACTGCCAAGCTCTTCTTTGAACGAGTATGGGTACATTTTGGGATCCCACAGACCATTATCTCAGACCGTGACAGTCGGTTCCTCAGCTCATTCTGGTCAAGCCTCTGGTCACTGCTGGATACCAAGCTCACCAAATCCACTGCCTTCCACCCCCAGACCGATGGACAAACGGAGGTCGTCAACCGGATGGTCGTACATATCCTGCGCATGTACAATTCAACACACCCCCGCACATGGGATGAGAGTCTCCCGTATGTCCAACATAGCTACAACCGGGCCTTGCATAACTCAACTGGCCACAGCCCCTTTCAGGTGGGGTTGGGATTCCAACCATTGGGCCCCATGGATGTTGCACTTCCCCTTGCGACCACCTCGGCCGACTCGTCCCCAGAAGCTGACAAAGCCTCCCGGTTCATTGAACGGATCCAGCATATCCGCCAACAGGTTCAGGATATTCTACAGAAGTCTAATGCCAAGTACAAGCAGCGCCATGATCAACATCGGGTGCCACATAAGTTTCAGGTGGGAGACAAAGTTTGGTTGCATTTGCAGAAAGAACGCCTTACAGGGCCCCATCGAAAGCTTCGCCCACTCCGTTATGGGCCGTACACCATCACCAAGGCGGTGGGTGACAATGCTTTTGAGCTCAACATTCCCCCCTTCCTGGGTCTGCATCCAGTCTTCAACGTGGCTCTCCTTCGGCCATATTTCCCACCACTATTAGACACCTCAGAGATAGCAGAGAAGTTGACACCAACAGAGCTCAACCCTGACTGCCTACAACAAGCATCCAGTGATCATATTGCAGACACACAGATCAAGGGCACTCGACATCAAAGGATCCAGCTTTATCGAGTTGTCAAAGCAGGGCAGCTCCTGCACCAAGGCAAGTGGCTCACCCAAGGCCAAATTCAACAGAAATTTCCTCATCTGATGGGGGAACTCAACGCAATGGAGACCATTGCTTCCTAAGGAGGGAGGATTGATCCAGGTGGATATTGGTGGCCACCCACCTTTCCAACTGGCTCAAAACAGTTTTATGGCAATTTTGGTATTGTACTATTTTTAGCAGTTTTTCGGGTCCTGAACTTCCGGGGCCATTTTGAGGCCCTAAACGACCTTTTTTGGCAATTTGGGGGGCCAAATGGTTGCCTTCGGCATACATTTGGCCCCAGTCGAAAGTTGTAAATCTCGGATAGACCTTTCCAACGGGCTACCGAGCACCCCAAACGGAGATCGTATGCAAAAGTTACGACCCCGGGAAGTTGATGTACTAACTTACCCAAACGGGGCCCACATGACTTTTGGCGCTTCATCTCCTAGGGTTAGGTTTTTGGATGTCTAGGGTTTTTGACATTCCTGTTTGTTGTAAAAGGCCTTGAGAGCCTCATTGTAATCATCTTCTTGCGAAATGAGAGCAGCCGTCACATCTCTTCTCAGAGATAAGCCGCCACCATTCCAGCAAGCTTGTTTTCCGCTGCATTTTACAGTTCTAGCTTATTTCCTTATTGAATAGAAAACCAGTTTTACTGTATCTCTGTTATTTTGTGTTAAGCATCTGATAATAATCTGTATTCATTTCATTCTGCTCATAAAATCCGGATCATAGGATGCATTATCGAAAACTAGGAACTCTGGAGCACCAAACCGTGTGAGGATCTGACTATCAAGGAAGGAGATTACTTGAATGGCATTACATTGTTTAAGAGGGGCTGCCTCCACCCATCTGGTGAAGTAGTCAGTTGTTGTAAGAATATATTTATGTTGGAGGGACAAAGTAGGGTTTATAGGCCCAAAAAAATCCAGTCCCCATTGTTGGAATGGAAACTGGATTATGACCGGTTGAAGAGGAAATGGAGGTTTCTTGAACTTCCCTGTGCATTTCTGGCATGGTTCACACCTCCTTACATAAGCATAAGCATCTTTAAACAATGTGGGCCAATAATATCCAACCCTGAGAATCTTATGTGTTGTAGTCTCAGTTGAAAAATGACCTCTAGCAGGTCCTGCATGAAATTGGAATAAGATGTCATCAGTTTCATGTTTTTCCAAGCACCTAAGAAATACTCCATCATAATTTTTCCTAAAAAGAACTTGATCAATAAACTGATAAGGAGCAGATTTTAGTCTCAAAGCCCTTCGTTTCTTAAAATCAAGGTTTTCGGGAGAAAACCCATGGTTAGAAAAAAATCTGATATCATCATACCATTCTGATGTCGAGGCATCAATATCGTTAACAACACCTGAGGGAATTTGTTCCTCCTGATCCCATTCAGATTGCTGCTGCGTAGGGTCATTGGATTGAGCGGTAAGACGAAAAAGGCCTTGCCCTTTGACAATTTTAGCTGCTCTTATCTCAAGATCATATTCTTGCAGGGCCGTCATCCAATGGGCCCTCTTTTCCCCTAACTCTTTCTGGATTAGGACGTTTCTAATAGCAGAATATGGGACAATGACTTTGGTTCGAGATTTCAGCAAGTAGGGCCGGTAATGTTTGATAGACTTATAGACCGCATATGCTTGCTTATCAATCTGTGAGTAATTAAGCTCTGCACCTTTGAATGTTGAGCTCATAAAAGAGATCGAGATATCTGCATCATTTCCATGCTTTTGCGTTAGGACAGCTGCATAAGAAAAGTCAGTGGCAAAAGTATAAAGAATGAAATCCTTATCAAAATCTCGGGACATGAGAGCAGGAGCTTCAGCGATAGCCTTTAGAATTTTGATAAATGCATCTCTTTGTTCTTGCGACCAGGTAAACTGCACATCTTTCTTGACCAAAAGTTGTAATGGTTTGACTATTTGAGCAAAATTTGATACAAATCTACGTACAAAATTAATCTTACCCAAGAAGGATTGCATTACTTTGTGCGAGCCTGGTAACCCAATCTTTGAAATAGCCTCTGTGCATTCAGGATCAATAATCATACCTTCTTTCGAAACAATGAATCCCAGAAGCTTTCCTTCTGTTACTGTGAAAATAGATTTCTTCGGGTTGAGAGAAATACCGAATTTTCTACAGCGGTCGAAAACCTATTTCAAGGCAAACACATGTTCATGTCATTTTTTGGAGTAAATAGTGATATCATCAAGATAAACTATGATAGAATTATGCATTAACCCTTGGAAAGCTATGTCCATAGCTCTCTGAAAAGTGGCTCCTGCATTGATCAACCCGAAAGGCATCCGCCTGTAGGCGAAAGTACCCCAAGGGGTCCTGAAAGTTGTTTTTAATTGGTCGTCCGGGGAAACCATAACTTGGTTATATCCCGAAAAACCATCTAGGAGGGAAAACATTTCCGACCCAGCTACCTTTTGAAGAATCTGCTCCATAGGTGGAACAGGATAGTTGTCTTTCTCAGAAGCCTGATTCAGGTTCCTGAAATCGACACACAGTCGAATTTCACTGCTTTTCTTGCGGATAGGCAGTAAGTTGGCTATACATTGAGTGTGACTGACTGGAAAGATAATTCGAGCTATGAGCAGCTTCTCCAACTCCTTTTTTACCGAAGGCTCCAAACTGGGGTGCATCTTCCGCAGCTTTTGTTGGAATGGCTTAACCTCTGGTTTCATGGGTATATTATGGAACACGACGCTAGTGTCAAATGTTTTCAATTCGTCATAAGTTCAGGAAAAAACATCTTTATACTGCTTACACAATGCAATGATAGCTCTCCAATCTTTAGGGGTACAATCAACTCCCAAATTGATAAAGCAGGGTTCCTGGTCGGTGCCTAAATTGACTCACTCATAGTTCAAAGATGAGATTTGAGTTTTGTAGTTGGTTTTATGTCTGAATTTGTCTTGTAAATCATAAAACTTCTCCAAATTAATCACAGACTTCGGGATGACATTCAAGGAATCGGAAAGATATTTTTCATGTTCACCCTCGTCTATAGTCGTGTCCTAGAATGTGTCCTAGTTTGTTAAAAAATCAAGTATCTGCTGATCATCATTGAATACTTTCCAGTTTGTCACGTTATCTGGTATGGAAGGCCTATACATCAGTTCTATTGAAAATGTTTGAGGTGATAGGCCCTCTGGTGGAATCAATTTGGAAGCTGTATTTGCCAACAAGTCAGCATCAAAGTTATGAGACTTAGGAACTGAATTAATATTGAATGCAATAAAAGAGCTGGTAAAATCTCTTACCAATTTCTGATAATTCAACAGGCAAGGGGACAGGCAATGTATTTTATTCCTCACCTGTTTCACAATGATTTCTGAGTCTCCGAAGCAATGAATGATTGGTAATTTCAAGTCAATAGCCTTTTTAAGTCCCTGTATCAGTGCTTCATACTCAGCCACATTGTTAGTACAATCAAACTCTAATCTGCATGCAATCATAGTTTTTGTTCCTATTGGATCTATAAGAACACATCCTGCACTAGCTCCATCCTTTGTTTTAGAGTCGTCAAAAAACAACGTCCAAGCAATGGGATCTAATCTGAAATTGGTATTTACATTAAAAACATTATGTACAATTTCTCCTGAGAATGGTACAGAAGTGAGATGAGTCACCTGAGATTCGTTCTGTGCATACTCCAGTGGCGAAACATCAGCTGATAAATTCCCGAAAAAGGTATCAAAGGTAAAAATTTCAATGTCCGTGTTGAAATAATCCACAAGATCACTTGCATCATTCAAATTTGTAACCGTCTGTTTCATAAAAGGTTCCCTGCTTATCTTGATCTTGTTTGGCTAACCATTGTAGGGTAACCACAAATGGGACCAATCAGTGGCAAAATAACCCTTTAACTTTTCTGACCAGTCTCTACTAAGCCACATACCATATGCTTCTGGAATATCAGCAATGACTATATCAATTGTTTGATCGATTTGAGGATCAGCTGATAATGTAATTAAAACATTTCTGAGTCTTCCTACCACTCTGACTTTTGATCTGTCAAGTTGCACTATCTGAGTATGGCAATGTTCCCATGTGGCATTCAACTTTTTGCAGACAGAAAAAGGCGTCACATTTGATGAGGCACCAGAATCTATCATGCAATTATGTACGTTTCGGTTGAAAATCTCAAAAGTAAGTAAAAAAGGCGGTGTCCTTTTGCTGCCATACTTTTGATCATCTGGTTTTGTGAAAGAATCAAGGTTATTATTCTGCAATTCTCTTGGCTGTTTAACCACCATACTTTTGGGTAAGGTATCCCTCATGGAAGGGATTTTCAATAATTCAAACAAAGAGATGTTTGCCTTTACTCTTTTAAGATCTTCGACTAAATTGTACTCCATCTCAGGGATGACTGTATCCTTGTGGGGGACAGTCTTGCCCTTATTAGGAACAAGTGTAGAGGATGAGGGCTCCTGAAGGGGTTGAGGTTTGGACCTTGTTTTATAAGGATGTTGGACATTAAACACAGTCTCAGGTTCTTCTTCTTCTCCACACATAGGAAGCTCTGAAAAGTAACTTACAGTGTTGATTTGTGGATCCTCATGCTCATTTTCTTCTTCCTCAGGAGGTTGTGGATGAGGAACAATTTGATCATTAGGGACTTCTGGGGTGTTCTGAGATTCTGCTGCTAAGGCTCTAAAGATAGAATAAATTTCTTCATCTGTGAGGCCTTCTGTTGGATTAAGAGGTGATGGATTTGTTGGATGTTGATAAGGTCTCCTAAAAGGTGGCCTCACAAAACCTCTATTCTGGTTTTGATTTTCATTGTTGGTTCTTTTCAAATCTACCATCTCGTTTGACATTTTCTGGATTAGCTTTTTCATGTCAGTTATGTCAAATGGATCTTTACTTTGTGTAGTGGGTTTATGAACACTGTCATTCTTCTTCTTGGAAGTTGAAGGCTGTTCATATGCAATCTCCGGATTGTCCTTAAGACAAAAAATTTCCTTCTCGACTTGTATTTCTTCGGAAAACACTTCCAGTAAAGTCCCCTTTTGTGTTCATTTCACCCACATTGAAATTGAAGTAGGTAGGCCCTTTTCATAGTAGGCTATCAACAATTCTTCAGCAGGAAGAAGATTGATAGGAATTATATTCTTTAAGTATGAGAACCTCTGATTGAAATCTTTAACCCTTTCTTTCCCTTTGATTTTCATGGAGGATAATTCCAAAACAAGATCCTGTGGTGTTTTGTCATCTCCAAACTTTTGGATGAATAATTTCTCAAACTCATCCCAAGAAACAATAGACCATGGTGGCAGGGCAAAATACCATGTAGTTGCTTTTCCTTCAAAAGTATAAGGAAAGAGTCTGCAGACCACACCTTCGTAAATGACACTTCTAAACCTAATAGCCTGCATGAAGGTTTTAACATGGTCAAGGGCAGGTGATTTGTCATCTGGGTTAAACTTGGGTAACCACTTCTCAGGGTTTTTAGGTAGTCTATGTTGGTCTCCAAGTACCCATACTGCATCTTGGTCAAGCCAAGGTCTATTTTGGCCTTCTGCAGCCATCGGTGGTTCTTCCTCTTCTTCTTTTGATGAAGAGTTTGAAGAATGTTCACTGTCTGAGGAAGAGGACGAAGGAGGAGATGGTGGTGGTCCACCAGTATCAAGTTTCGGCTGATCTTATGTTTCCTGAAAAAGTTTGCCAAGGCTGTATTCACGGGAACCTGATTGACCAACCACTTCTTGACTTTGAGGTTGTGGATTATCTGTTTGCTGATGTTCAATATTGTGATCTGTGAAACTGTGTTTTGCTGAAGTTCTTGATTACTCGTTTGCAAAAAAAATTGTAAATTGATCGTTGCAAAACCACGTCCTTGTTGATCAACAAGTCTTTGTTCTTCCTTGGCAACCCTATCGGCCGATGTTTTCAATATCTACTCTAGTGAGAGTGTTCCCCTGGTAGGTTATACAATAAAGATGTTCTCCCTGTTTTCCTGTTGTGCTACAGATACAATAGGTGTAACAATTTGTTGAGCAGGTGTGACAGCAGTGACCATGGGTAGTGGCTCTATTGGTTGTTCAGATGTTGAAGCCCTTGATTGGCTTCGAGTTTGAACCGTTGAAGTATTTGCTGGAGGAGGTTTCCTAATGGCTTGTTTAGGCATGTTGTACTATTGGCCCTCCTTATAGCACCATTTGTTGATGCCTCGGTTGTGCAGGTTAGATGCAAAAGGTGCTGGAATGTTCCAAGACACTCAACAGAGGAAGAAAACCCAAGTTGAAAGGCTTCAAAGGACCCTACGCAAGGGCAATTATATCCCCAACCTGTTTGGTGTGGTGATCCCCCACAGATGTTAGGCCTCTGCTGGCACTCTAAGAGTAAATAAGTTGACCTATAAGATCAGTTTTCCAGTCAAGGAAAAACCAAGGTGTGGATATGGTAAAACAAAGCTAACCTAACCTATTTTAGAAAAAAGAAACTAGTCTAAGTTAGTCCTGTTCTAAAATGAAAGCTTGATCTTGTGCAGATTAACCCTCGGGTGTGGTGAATAAGTAAATTACAACCTTTCACAGAAATGCTTTTAGTTGTTTCACTTATTAATTTAAATCACTATCTATTAATGAAAATTAAGAAACAATAATTCAAATGCTTAAGCCGGTTCAAGATAAATCTGTAAACACTTTGCTAATTGAAAAATTAACAATAATTATTATGCTATAAATCACTTGCAGAAATCGATAAAGAAAGTATTTAAATTGAAGAAATTCAATCAAATATTTTCATACATACATCAGTTATACAGAAAAATCAGTACAACAGATTTATGCATTGATTAAATATCTAATAAGAGATCATGTATATATCGGATGATAATCTAGAATATAAAATTAGAAATTCTCAAAGAAATTTGAGTAACAACCAGAAGATGGATCCAAAGATAATATTACTGTATTAAGATGTCTTGTACAAAAATTACAATGACTATGGACACAGAGTATCCCTAGTCTTATCTTCTGCTGAATTATAATTCCAAAAATTCCAACCCCTCCCTCAGAGAGGTATTCATTCTTAAATAAAAATATTACAACAGAGTACAATGAAAAATTCCCAAAAGATAGGGATCCCAAAATCATGAATGAGTCTATTGGGCCAGAAAATCCTGCCACTTATCATATATCTCTAACAATTCATCTATGTTTGGATAGTTGGTAGATTCTAGGCCTATCAATTTCTACCTGCGAAAGGTCATCGTTGTCGAATTTGGCATAAATCCAAGACCAATCCATTTGATAAGTCTCAGTGACCTTTCCGCTAGTATCTGAGAAGATATCGAAGTTGGGGTCTTTGGTTAGGGTATCTCTGAGAACGGCCCTGGACCGGGTACTTCTTGACATAGTGGCAAACTTCGTAATTTCTAACGAAATAAAAGAGAAAAAAAATAAAAAAACAACAATCTCAAACAGCCAAGAGACCAACCGAAAAATGAAATGACAGCAATCCTGCCCGTGATAACTGAAAACCGACAATCAGCTGAAGCAAGAAATCCACGGTAAAATCAGCACAACGGAGTAATTTTCGGCGAGTAAAAATGATAACGAAAAATAGGAAAAACCCTATATTTTTCAATTTACCCAAGTTAAATCACGACCGTAGGATTGAGAGTAACGAACGACTAAGATTAACCGATGCAAGATGCGGGATCGGGTTCAGAAACACAATAAAAAAGTTTTATTTACCATTCCTAAAAGCCAAAAATCGACACTGGCGGGTTTCGGGTTTCGTAATATAACCAAATAAAAACCAGGTTCCCGAAAGCCGCAACCCAACACTTGCGGGTTGTGGGTTTCGGGACACAGTCAATGCAAAATTAAAAAAAAAGTAATTTCCGAATCCCAAAACGCAACATTGTCGGGTTTTGGTTTTCGGGTTTATTAAAACTTACAAACAAAAATCTGGATTCCTGCAACGCGACATTGTCAGGTTTCGGGTTTATATAAAACAAACTTTGAAAAATGAAATCCCACACCCGCAACCTTCGGGTTGTGGGTTTCGGGATGAAGAAAATCCAAAAAAAATGAGAACACCAATTTCTTGCACCCGAAACTTTTGGGTTTCAGGTTTCGGGTTGTCCAAGTGTTGGGTTTCGGGTTGGTAGAGAAAAAGGTTGAAACACTGAAAATTTAAAGATTTCTGCAAACCAAACACTTAGAGATAATCCAAATCAGGCAGAAACATGGAGAAAGAAGGTACGGGCATTAGACTTAAAGAGATCTAAACTGAAAACTCATATTCACAAAGGGAAACTTACCCATATACCTTCGAATTTATTAAAAATGGGGCTCCCGTGCTTTAGCTAAGCATGGGACCTGTTGTGGCCACAACACCCCCCTAATTGTGTGTCTGAATGGAAAAAAACAAATATCCATAGTGGTGATGTGCCATCTACAAATCCTGAAAGCACTTTATTGAATGATTGGTAAGTATAAGGCTCACAATCATAAGTAGTGTTTTAGATATTGTATCCATGAGGGATATCTGCAATAACTAATGCGCACTCCTTTTTAGGAACAAGATTTGTAATGTCTGCACAGTCACCTAAAATGAATTTATATTGCACAGTGTCAATCCCATTCCAAATATAATGATCAAGTGTATCATCAATTTCAACGTTTGCAAGACATTGTCTCCTTTGTCGTTCTATTTTGGCTCTTTGGATATGAATTTTGAAGGACTCTGGTACTCCATATGTACCTCTCTTTGGCATCTTCAAATGAAAATTATCTCTATAAATAATAAAATAGAAATGAATTGAATTACAATAAATAAAATAGGATGTATCATAGATCAACATACCTTCTTGAATGCAACAAAAAAATGTTTTAAGGTTTCTATTGAGCTTGATTCTGGATAGTTGCATTTGAAATCATACCAACTCTTCTCGTTCAACATTATAACCATCTCCTCTTGTATTTTCATGTAAATCTTGTGACTAGACATTGAAACAATAAAGAATGTTTACAATCATATATAGTAATATAAAATAATACTTAGAAAATAACAAAATTGTTAAACTCAAGAAAAAAACATCGTACCATAAAAAAACATCAACTTACTTGTCAAATTCATTGCACATTTCCTCCATGGATAATTCACTTGAATTTATCTGTGATAGTATTGTAGCTATTAGTGTTTCATCCTTCACATCTTGCATTGTTCTCCAATGTGTAATAGTCATGTCTTCTGGTAGATTCTTGACGTCAGGACCTATCTTACCACCGTTCCATGGAACAAATTTACTTTTCTTTCACTTTCTGATTTTTTATGCCAATATTCTCCCACAAGATAAATATGTCATCAATCAAATCCCATGTTTTCCCAACTCTGAATTCCAATGGGAAATAGGCATCTAAAGATATGAATGCATCACTTTCTTTGGCATTTTTTTGTTTCACATTATCCTATTTAATAGGGATACCTATTTCCAAACAACATTGTTTCCAAAAACTTGCATCGACTCTAGATTTTTCCCCACCACATATTGGCACAAATTCACTGTGGATAAATCTCACCCTTTGAATAAATGTCATAGTCAACCTATATTCACTATTTGTGTTATGATCCCATGCCAACAACTTTTCTTCTACATCTATTAAAACAACATAAATGATGCATTTAACTGTTTCAAAAATAATGTTATTGGGATATTCTTGCATCAACTCTCTTCTTGCCTCTGCAGAATGATTCACTCCAAGAACATAATATTTGTAATGAAAAAATCTTGTTTGATCAAATTCATCTCTAGTAGGAACATCTTTCAGGTCAACAAATACTAGGTAGTCAACCACATGTGCATAGGGATTGTGCCTCATCAATGCTTTAAAGTTGTTAATATGTAAGTGATGTGGTTTTCTAATTATAAATTGATCTTTCCCTTCTATGGGTCTATAAATTTTATTCACATTCAACTCAAATGTATGTCCATTGTTAACCAATTTATCCCTCCACAATCGATCTCGAATACCATTTTGTGTTGACTTGACAATGCCATCCTTTAGATCAACACCTGTAGAAATGATCTCCCTACTGCCCCCATAATTTTCACTCTCATATTCAGGAATAACATTGGCTTCAGTAACAACAAATCTCCTCTTTTTCTGATTTGAAGGGGTTCCTTTTAAATCAACAATGCCTTCAACAAAAATTGAAACACCCTTGTTGGCTGCTTTCTGGATAAACCCGGGTTTTCAGGATGCGTAGCAACAAACACCCCTTTGGCGCACTGGCCCTTTCGGCAACGAGCTGCGCAGCAGCCCGAAGTCTCACCCGAAGTGGCTATGGGGGGGCTAAGGAATCAGGTTTCCTTAACCTAGGTGGTGTGGAGTCTACAGTCTTCTCCCTTCCCTTCTTGGAGGATACCCCGGAACAGAACGTTTTACTCTTTCACAGGTCTCACAGCGCCACAATGCTGAGACTCACTCTTCTCAGCCTAGCTACGCGGTAGCCCCGCGCCTCTGCACGAGGCGTTTACCCGCTACGCCCGATACACTAGGTATCGTTTCTGCCCTTGCGCCACAGTGCAGTAACACACTCCTTAAGCACTGCGGAGACAGTATTCTACCAACTCCTTTGACAATGCACCAGTACACGTCTAAGGGAGCTTCAGGGATTTACTTTACCAATCATTCATAAAGATAGCGAAACATTCATGGAAACATAGACAGTAAAGCAAAGAAATGCAATCACATAAAGCATCACCACAACAACAAGAATTATGAGGTTCACTTCCCGGAGGGACACCACGTCCATGGGAACTGAGTTTTATATTATCTTGAGATGGGACTAACACAGTTACGCTACGCACACAGCTGCAGCCTTAGATCTTTCTGGGAAACTCCACGCACACAGCTGGGAGCCCTTCTCTTAGATCTATTCTCTTCTTCCACAGATATTACAATAACAAAGACATACAATTACATTCCTCTTAGTCCTCTTTCGACTGGTCAATACATACAATGGCCCTTACACCAAGCGGTCTTCCTGCGAGATCGCAACCTTCTCACATGCACAAAATGCTCATTAACAGCTTTACAAGACACAACAATACCAGTGACTCAGTGACTATCAACTATCTAACTACCTAACCAACCAACCAACCCTTTTTCCTTTTACAATTACACATATATATAGGTGGCCATGAGGTTCGCATCTTTACAAAACTGTGGGCCTTTCCCAACAGTGATCCCCAAAAACCCTAACCACTGACATGGCTAGGTGTACTGTAGGCACCTCTTGTAGTCACGTCCCAACTTCCTGCAGACTCCGCGATTTTCGGCGTAGATCATGGGTATGGGCTCTGCTTCATCGTTCTTTGCTCCTTGTCCTTCGCCTTCAATGCTTCGGCCCATTGGTCTTCCTTGGTCCGAGCAACCATAACTCCTGTACTTTTCCTTCAATGCTTCATCCCATTGCTCTTCCTTGGTCCGAGCAACCATAACTCCTGTACTTTGCCTTCAATGCTTCATTTATTGTGGTGGTTGAGCTTTCTACTCGACCACCTTATTTACTCTTTCCTTTGACTTGTGCGCGCGAGCTCCGTGATTTTCAGCCCGCAATCTACAGTGAGCTCGTCCATCTGGCGCCGTACTACGCATTGTTCATTTCTACCCAAAAATGGTGCTTTTCCTCAAAATTAGCACTTTTCCTTCAAAACTTAGTGCTTTTTCCTCAAAATTTGGTAGCTTTACCATAGCTACGGCCTATGCTCCAACAGGCCCCTAACACTTACTTATGGCTCATCCCTGAGCCACTCGCACTAGCTTGCAGTCATTTTAGTTGTGCATCTGACTTGGCTTGGGTCGCAGCGAAGGCTTGCTTCCACTGCGCAATAGCGGAGTCCATGTATTGCACGCATTCTGTGGTTGTCTGCACCAGGTCTGCAGTAGCTTCTTCTCCTTCTACGCCATCGACCAACTCTTGAGACTCGGCAAATGCTTTGACCTTGGCCTCTGCTTGGGTAGCAAGTTCAACATACTCATCCATAAACGGCTGAATGATGTTGGCGAGAGTAGCATCTTTGTTTCTGAGCCTGTGTAGTTCTTGCTGGACTTTGCGGACTTCGCTCATCTTTCTCATTTTGGCTAAGCCTTCCAAGGGCTTAGATTCTTCGTTCAGAACAGTTAGGGACTGTTCTGCTGCTTCCACCTATTCCACAAGGGAAACTTTAGAAGGGAGCTTCTCAAGCTCAGCCCAAGCCTGCATAGCTTGCGCCATTAACTGCTGGGCTTCATCTGTTCTGCACTTCATTTGGGTAGAAGCTATGCGCAGTGCTTCAAGTCGTTCTTGTGTCTCATCTACAGGAGGCACTACGACACGAGCTTCCAACTCGGCGAGCTTCTTTCTATGGTCTTTAGCCATAGCAACTACTTGCTGTTCTAGGGCTTGCGCCCTTCTGCCAATGTGTTGCACTTTCTCAACTAAAGGAAGGTCTGGTTGAATCTGGTAGGCTGGCAGCTCTTGGGCGATTTCATCGACGACATTCCTTAGCCCAGTGTCTTGTGCTTCATGAAGTTCGAGCTGCGCAGAGATCTCCTTATAGCCTGCCCTTAACTCTACTTCCTGCGTCTGTAGTCTTTGATTGGCATGGAATGTGGAGATCTCCCTAGCTCTCAGCTCAGTAGAGACCTGCTCCTGAACCAACTGTAGAGTTTCCAACAGAATCAGTGACAAATTTATTTCAACAGGGCCAACCGTGCTTACCTGCAGTGCAGCTAGAGGATCCGGGAGTGTCATGCTTGCAGGCAGGATGTGGACGGCAGTGTGCCTCTTTATAGGTACTTCGACCCTCTCGGTGCTTGTAGATTCTTGCGGCACCCGCGAGCCGGATGCTGGCGCATGGGTCTACGCAACTCGTCCTACGAGACCTTTCAACTCCACGAGCTGCAGGTCCAGAGCACTTCTGATATTAGCCTGAGAGGCACACAACTCATGAAATTGCTCCTTCAAGTACTGGTTGAGCACCGCGGCAAGGGTCTCATAGGGATCTCCAGTCACTTCTGCGGGGTGCGACAGCTTCTGCTTCTTGGTAGCCGGTCCTGACGGACCTTCATCATTCTTTTGCGCGACCTTTTCCTTGCCCTTATCTTTCTCTGGCGCCTCAGGGGGTGGCATCGTGGCAGCAATTTCAGCGGCCTGCTTCCATTCATCTGGCCAGGACTTCACAGTGTCCTCCACGTCTTGGGTAGTCATTCGGTAGAGCCCTACGGCCCATTCTTTCGACTAAATTTCGCGAGGGCGGAAATAGATTTCATGCAAGTTGGCAGAAAAGACCAACTTCGTTCCATAGAGTTCTGTCGTCTCCTCAGTAAGCCTCAACATCTGCAGGATGGTATCCCTGAGGAGATGGTAGTACTCGAAGAACACGGCGCGGTTCATCTTGTGCTTCACGGGATTATTAGAATCCCAGAGGTTGACATAGCGCATCCCTGTAACCTCTCCTGAACAGCACGGAAGAAATTGAGTGTTGGGCGGTTCCTTCCACCCGACAAAGGCACATAAGATCAAGAGCCAAGAGAAATGGAACAACTGATTGGCGGTGTCCTGAACGTTGCGGCAGTCTTCCAAGAATGTATTTAGGAGGAAGACACACCAGTTATACTACTCACCCTCCGCAGCTGCAACTGCGAGCTCTACAACAGCTCCAGGGACTTCTTTAGGTCGGCACTTCGTTAAAAGTCTGCCTGCGAGCAGACTGCCTGTGAATCTGAGTGCTTCATCTTCAACTACAGTGAGGTCATAAGCCCGACCTCCTCTCGACAATTTGTATTTCTGCACCACCTGTGCAGCCAGCTTTCGGTCCTTGTCTTTACCAACGAAATGGACGTTGGGGTCCTTACCAACCTTAGATAGG
Source organism: Larix kaempferi (assembly GCA_027924585.1). Classification (NCBI taxonomy): domain Eukaryota; kingdom Viridiplantae; phylum Streptophyta; class Pinopsida; order Pinales; family Pinaceae; genus Larix; species Larix kaempferi. The sequence goes on along the minus strand of BSBM01001595.1, from coordinate 2,758,098 downwards.
CTGGTAATTCGGTGAATCAGGTCCACATTTAGATCAATTGGCCTCCCTAGCCAAATATAACCACCATGAACACAGGATAATAGGACCTTGACAACCGCATTAACTTCATTGCTACGCCCGAAGTGCGGTAGCTTCAACAGGTTCAACAGTCTAGGCCTCTCTAGATTTACTGCAAATTCCCGTGGGAAGAATTGGTCAATCTTCTTAACAGGATTATGGACCACTGTCAGATAGTGATCTGGTGCGAACTGAGGATACGTTCTATAATCTCCCAAGTTGAAGTCAGAAAACTTAACCAGTGGGAGATGTCCAAGTAGGGATCCTTCTTCTTGCACGACTTTCTCCATTGGTCGCAGTAGAATCGAATACTTGGCATTCTTGGGAATACGCACCTCGGGTGCATCATCTGGGTGCAGAGGAATGTAGTTAACCAGAGTGGCCAAGGGCTCTGGAACGGGTTCCTCCGGCTGCTATTGCTGGTGCTGTTGTTGAGACGCCCTTGTCCCCGGGGATTGTCTGGGATCAGGAAAACTAGGAAGCTCGACAATCTTGATTGGGGTACCCATACCGAAATCTAACCCTCTGCGTCTGAATTGACGGACGAATTCTTCAGTTGACAGTTTCTCCATCATGAACTTGCATACAAGACAAACAGTGAACCAAAAAGGGCGAAACAACATAGGATGCGAACTCTGAAAACGGGAAAGCAGTCTGCACGACACGGCTCTGAAAAAAATGACTTAGACTCTCAAACAGCACAACTATACAACGCAATAGCAAGGAAAAGTAACCCAAGCATATACGAATGAGGGGTATTTATAGCTGAAGGTGGTAGTAGATGCGGACAAGTGGCACTAATAACCGTTGGTGCCTAAGCGGATGAGTTGACAACCCCCCTACCCCCCGCGCCTCTGTGGTGCATTAAATGCGAGGGATGGGCTCTGACAGCCTTCGGGAGATGAGCTAAGGCCTTTGGCTCCTTAATTAAATGTGGATATTAGGGAAATCAAGCCGAATCTGTCAGAGCAAATACAATTAAATGGCGGTCTCGTCCTTCATTAAGACTCAGACGCGGCTACAGAACTACCGCAATTCAAATTTTCGGTGGGTAACTTCAGCATGGGTAACTGTGCACATGGAGGGCTCCATGGCGAGGAGAACTCCGCAAGAATGACAAATAGACAACAGGGAACTCCGCAAGAGCGAGAGTTCGACAACCCGGGGGACTCCGCAAGAGCGAAAGTAGGCTCGCTCAGAACAGGCTTTATTGACTGCGCGGATGCTTCGAGGAACTGCGCGGGAAGCCAGAGATTGAAAAATGTCTCGTGACTTCCGTGTAGACTGCTAAGTGTGATGCCTCTTTCAACTACAATGGACATCTACACGAATTTAGCAGCTGATTAGGTCGACAGGGCGGAGTGGCCATTGCGATAAAGCTTGAGCCGACTCCCGTTGATCATTGTGGGCAGCAACTCTCCATTAAGCTTCGCAAGTTGAACTGCTCCACCTTCGGTTATCTTCATCACTTGAAAAGGGCCTAACCAATGTACATGAAACTTTCCTGGGAACTTGATGAATTTACTATCATAGAGGAGTACCAAGTCTCCTTCCTGAAAGACTTTATTCTTAATATGCCTGTCATGCCAAGCCTTCTGTTTGGCCTTCTGCACTTGTTGATGGAATCCAGCTAAAATCCTGTCTTCTTCTAAGGCAACCAATTGTGACAGCCTTTCACTCATAGTATCAGTATCTGCCATTTCTGTAATTTGAGCAATTCTGAGACTGGGAACAATGTATTCCATGGGCATGACTGCTTCTTGTCCATACACCAAACTGAAAGGTGTGTGACCTGTTAATTTCTTGCATGTGGTTCTGTAAGCCCATAACACAGCTGTGACTCTAAGGTCCCAATCATCTCTTTGTTGATTACAGATCTTGGTCAGGGCATTCTCCAGAATCTTATTGAATGCCTCCACCGTACCATTAGCTTGAGGGTGGTAGGGTGTACTCTTATGGTGACTAATGTGGAATTCTTCAGTAAGAGCCTCTATAGTCTCGTTCAGCAAATGTGTGCCCTGATCACTCATTAGAATCAGTGGACATCCAAATCTAGTGACAATATTCTCAAAAATGAACTGCTTGGCAGTGATAGCGTCGCAATTCTTAACTGGCTTTGCCTCAACCCATCTGGTGAGGTATTCAGTAGCTGTGATGATGTATCTTGCGCCGGTTCTCTTTCCTGGTGGGTTGATAGGTCCCACAAAATCAATGGCCCACTTATCAAAAGCACGCACTGTTATCTGGGGTCTTAGCGGCATTTCATCTCTTCTTGAAGGTTTTCCTGTTCGCTGGCACACATCGCAACACTTGCGGAATTCCTTAGTATCCTTGTGTAATGTTGGCCACCAAAGACCTGCGGCTAAGATCTTTTGCGCAGTCGGCTTTCCTGTGAAATGGCCTCCTGCAGTTCCTAAGTGTAGCTAGGGTTTTACCCCTAGCTTGTGCAAATGAGCACCTACGAAGGAGAATGGACTCCTTAGTAGCAGTTCAGTATATTAAACTAATTAAGCTAAAACATAAATTAAATTACTTCTAAAACAAGCATGAAACATAAACAACAAATTTAAAGAATGGCTTTTTGTATTGATGTTACCTTCAATGAGAAGGTTTGATGAAGCCCTTTGCAGTGTCCAAGAGGATGCTCCAAGCTTCAAGATGCTCCTTCTCCTTCTCCAATGATGGGAATGGGCCAAAAGTGGCTCTCAAGGTGAAAATAGTTCAATGGTGAACTAGGGTTTCGAGAGAGATTTTGGCAGAGTAAGGGTGCTTGTGATTGTGGATATGGAATAAGGGATCTCCATCACCTATTTATAGTTTTTTGGTGGTGGAGTGTTGACCCATGGTTTTAGGGAACACATGGTTTTGGGCAGCTGTATAGGGTTTTTTCCTCCTTTTCCTCATTATTTTATATTTTTTATTCCCTTTTTAGAGGATTTTTGCTATTTTTGGAGGAAAAGGGGTTTTTTTAGCCTTTTTTAGGCTATTTTGAGGGTTTTGTGGCCTTTTGGAGGCATTTTAGGCATTTTGGAGGCTTTTTAGTGGGGTTTTTTTTGGGTTTTTAAGGGAAATATGGTAGGAAAATGGACAAATGAGCCATATAATGTGGTAGATGAGGTAGTGAACACTTTTTGGGTGTTAACAGATTGCCCCCTGATGTGCGAGGTCAGGAGCTCATCGTATGGCCGATGGACATCATAAGTCATGAATGGTTTTCCTGGGATGTGGAGAGAAGAGAAGGAACAAACTGGAGCCCGGAACAACGATCCCGAACAACTGCAAGAACTAAAAGTACATAACCTCAATAATGGATGAGGAATCATCTGATCATATGGACGAGGCGGGCATACCCATGCTCGTATCAGGATATAACATAACAATAACAATGGGGTCCAAAAAATGGGGACCTGACATATACATGACCTCAAAAAACTGAATGAGGAATAATCTCAATATATGGACGAGGCGGGCATACCCATGCTCGTATCAAGCTATATAAACATAACTGTGAGGCCCGACAAGGGGGACCTGTAAGATACATGACCACTGTGTACATCATAAGAGTCCAGAGGGACACAAAGCTGGGACATACTGCTGAGCGGATCATGTGTGAACTGCAGAACTGGTGCACTGGAACAATCAACAGTGCTGCTAAGTGCGGTACCAAAGGGGCTGATGAGCTGCTGGATCAGAGTGACAAGGGGTACACTCACAATGGTACACTGAACTGGAACTGATCTGGGACTGAAACTGGGTACTCAAGGAAGCATATAGCTGGATGGCTTCCGAATACAAACGCCAACGCAGCCCGGACATCCACGGGAACATATAACTGGGCGTTCCAAAGGGACTCACCAATGTGCTAGAGTCGGGGGAAATCCGGGGTCTTCGACTAAAAACTGATGGGATATAATCCTACGTGATCCTCAACAATGCGATCAAGGTGCTGAAGTCGAGCATGTGAGGAACAACCACGCGGAGAGGCAATGATGTCTCCTCTCAGAATGATCCGTAGGCACTTACCACAGATGGTGATAAGTCCAAGGCGTAGGGACCTCTGGGCCTATCCTCTGGAATAGAGGAGCTGTCGTCGACAGAGGGAGACCTGCAACTATCAAGGCAATGATGTTTCCTTGACAGGAGTGCGAGGTACAAGACCGAAATGTGATAGTACTGATGGCAGGACTGATAAACTGTGGGGGGACAACTGGGCAAGTAGAGTGGGTGGACTCAAACTTCCTTTGTTCAGAGTATGATAATGGGAATGATCTGGCAGCATATGAAACTGACTGAGGGGAAAGGGATCATAGCTGTAATGGATCTGGGAGATGATTGGCTGAGGGAGACTCAAGTTGGTGTAAAATGGCAGGAGACTGCAGAATACTCTGAACAAAGGCGACCTGATTGGGGGTGCTGCCGAGATGATTGATCAAAGTGCCAGGAGGCACGGGAGGGGACTTCTTCATGGGTTAGGGAACTAGAAGAAGTGTGTGTAAAATGATACTGTCGTGTGGATTTTACGAGCCCAGGACAGTGCATGCTCGTGGTTGCTTTCAATTTTAAGGAGTCTGAAAGCGATAAGAAGACTCTGAATGGAATGGTACTGTCGGGTAGATTTTACGAGCCCAGGACAGTTCATGCTCGTGGTTGCTTTCAATTTTAGAGAGTCTGAAAGCAAGTAAGAAGACTCCAGGGGGTTGCTTTTTCGTAGATTTAGTCTCGAAGGCCCAAAGAAGCATAAAAGGATGCAATGAAGAACTCTTCTAGCCGGTGTGACTAGAGTATTCCTTTTTCGTAATTAGTCTACCAGGTCCGGAAAAGGGTTAAACTTATACCAGATAGACGCCCTTTCAAGTACTTTAGCGAGCATGAAAGGAAGCAAGATTGCTCGGCGATATTTTCATTCTTTTAGGAGTCAGAAAAGAGCTTAACAGAAACTCCCTAAGTGCCTTTTTCGTAAAGGACTTGTCCGGCCCGAAAAAGGGATAAAATTATACCGAACAAAAGAAATGGCCAGGCAAGGAGGAAGTGTTCAATCAAGGATCAATAATGGTGACCAAGAACGAGGGTAGGGGGGAACACCGGTGGGCCTCCTTGCGGGGTAGATGAAATGGTGGTAAAATAACGAGACATTTGCAGTATGACAGGAGTGAATGGCTCATGTAAAAATGTGGAACAATCCGATGGCGGCCGATGTGGCATGCAAACCGAGGCAGCAAGGTGGGGGGACACAATGTGGAAATTGTACCAAGTGAGAGCGAGAAATCATCTCAAGCATCATCACGAGCTCGGAAAAATTAATACGGCGATATAAAGGATGTCAAAAACGGGTAACGGTCGATGTGGCACGCAAACCGAGGTGACGGGGGCATTTTGAAAAAATGCCCGGAAAATCGGGGGGTGAGAGCGAGAAATGATCTCAAGCATCATCACCAGCTCGGAAAAATGAATCCGATGGTATAAAACATGCGAAAAACAGAGAACGGCCGATGTGGCATGCAAACCGACGCGACTAATGGCGTCTGAAAAATGGGCAAAAAATAACGAAACGAAAATAATGCAACGAGGTGACCATCATGACGGTCTCGTCGTGCTGATTCCAGTGGTGGAAATGGTTTGTAAAACGGACAAAAACAAAACGAAAGTACTGTACAACGCAGACCAATGAGGCCGCGGGTTTCTTTTATGGGTAAAAACGCTTGAGATACAACCCATTACGAGGGTTGCGCAAAGGACGGCCTTCGGAGTCAGCTAAGATGTATGCCCCCTTGCCGAGGCAGGTCTGCACGACGTAAGGGCCGTGCCACATAGATTCAAACTTCCCTTTACCGGTTTTGTCATGGGCTTGGTCATAGGCGAGGACGAGGTCCCCTTCGTGGAAAGTTCGAGGGTGAACATGTTTATCATAACCGGCTTTGGAGCAGTTTTTGGCAGCTTCGATGTTCTGGAGAGTGGCCCGACGGTCTTCATCGGCTTGTTCGAGTTGTAGCAAACGCTGCTCGATGGGGGAGGTGTCAGGGAGAAGCTCAACGGCGATCTGTAAAGCAGGAATCTGACACTCGATGGGGAGGACAGACTCTACACCGTGAACTAGATGAAAGGGTGTAAAACCAGTGGCGGTCTTAGTGGAGGTGCGGTAAGCCCACAAGGCAGGGAACAACATGTGGTGCCAATTGGACTTATGCTTGTCAATCGTTCGTTGGAGGATGGTTTTAAGGATTTTATTGATGGCCTCTACTTGGCCGTTTCCTTGGGGGTAGTAAGCAGAGGAAAATTGGTGTTCATATTTAAGGAGGGTGGATAACTCATGCCAGACGGCATCTTCAAAGTGTGAACCATGGTCAGAGACTAACTGCTTAGGGACCCCGAATCGAGCGATGACATGGTTGAAAAAGAATCGGGCAGCAGTATCGACGGTAGAATTGAAGGTAGGCATGGCTTCCGCCCATTTGATGAAGTAATCAACAGCGACAACAATATATTTGTGGCCATTGGCAGACTGGGGTCTACATTCCATGAAGTCTATGGCCCACTTACAAAAGGGACCAATGGTGACGACTGGGTGTAACGGAGCAGGAGGTGTCCGGGCCTTGGGGGCAAAAAGTTGGCAATTATGGCAGTGTTTGACCGCAGTGATGCAGTCGGTGAAAAGTGTGGGCCAGAAGTATCCGGCGTGGATGACTTTTTGGGCAGTGGCCATCCCTGAGAAATGACCTCCGCAGGCACCGCTATGACAGTCATTAAGGACGCGTTCAGCTTCCTCGTGTGTAAGGCAACGACGAAGAATTGTGTCAACTCCGCGCCGGTAAAGGACATCACCTAAGAGGAGATATCGAGAGGCCTGGTGGCGGATGCGACGGCGTCCATTGCGGGTAACTTTGGGTCTGAACTTCTGTGTGCGTAGGTATAACAAGATATCACCGTACCATGGGTCATCGGACGAGATAGTGAACAGGTGATTGTCGGGTAACTCATCGGAGATTGGTTTGGCCAGGAGAAGGGAAGGGAGATCAGTAATGAGCTGGGCAAGCGCGAGGGCTTTAGTGCTCTTAGGTGTTTTGAAGGTAAGGTCATATTCCTGGAGAATAATGACCCATTTAGCAACACGACCTTGCAGTAGCCGCCGGTTTAGAAGATATACCATGGGGTTAGAGTCGGCAACGACGGTGGTATGACTCATTAAGATGTAGTGTCGCAATTTTTGTACGGAAAAGACTACGGCGAGGGCGAGTCTCTCCTCATATGGGTAACAGAGGGGTGGACCAAACAAGGTCTGGCTAACGTAGTAAATGACGTGTTCCTGGTGAGAAGCGTCTTCTTGAACCAAGACTCCGGACACGGCATGCTCGGAGGCCGAGACGTATAGGATGAAGTCCTGGGAGAAATCCGGAGGGGAGATCAGAGGGGCTTGTGTGAGAGCCTTCTTGAGGGCTTCGAATGCAGCTTCTGCTTGCTCATCCCAGACGAAAGGTATGTGGGTACGGAGCAGGTGCAAGAAACCATGAACGGTAGTGGCATAATCAGGAACGAAGCGTCGAAGGAAGTTGGATCGCCCCTGGAGACTTTGGAGTTGCCAGAGCGTGCGAGGAGAAGGAAGGTCTAAGATGGCTTGGACTTTTAGAGGGTCAACAGTAATTCCTTTCTGGGAAACAATGAAACCCAACAATCGGCCTGCCGGAACGCAAAAGACACACTTGTGTGGGTTCAAGCGGATTTGGTATTTGCGACACCGCAGAAAAACTTGCCGAAGGTCGTTAAGGTGGTCTGATCGTTTCCGGGGAACGAGCTTTAAGGTCATCAAGGTAGACTAACAGGATATGGACCAAGTCGTGAAAGCAATAGGTCATGGCCCGCTGGAAAGTGGCACCAGCATTTTTGAGGCCGAACGGCATGACGCGATAGGAAAAGGTGCCCCATGGGGTAGTAAAGGCAGTTTTGTACTGGTCTTCCTTACGGATCTGAATCTGGTTGTATCCGGAAAAACCATCCATGAAGGAGAGGACTTCATGCCCCGCACATGCATCAATGAGCTGGTCAATAAATGGCGTGGGGAAATTGTCCTTGGGACAAGCGCGGTTTAAATCGCGGAAGTCAGTGCATACTCGAATGGTGCCTTGTTTTTTGTTAACGGGAACGGGATTTGAAACCCAAGTGGTATAGGCAATAGGATAAATGAATCCCGCCTTGCGTAGCTTCTCAATCTCGGCTTTAACAGCTGGGAGTTTTGAGGGATGAATGGGTCGCTGTTTCTGACGAACGGGGGGTACATCAGGCCATGTGTCAATGTGGTGCTCTATAATTGAGGGGTCAAGACCGGGCATTTCGGTATAGGACCAGGAAAAGACATCACGGAATTCTCTGAAAAGGTTTATGTAGTCCTCAATCTCTTGTTTACTGCAGAATGCTCCTAAAGTGATGAGTTCAGGGGCACGTCCTGGGGCAGCGATATCAACTTGGATGACAGGTGAGATGTTGGCCATGTTACCCTCTTCGAAGGCATCAGGAGCAGGGATAGGGTCCTTGAACAAGTCGACCTTGGTGGGGAGGAAGTCTTTGGATTCAACTGTGAATTGGTTAGCTGTGCTAGAGGAGGATTCTTCTGGGATGAAGTAGGAACGATGATGCATATCATCCCAAGGATAATCCGAGGCAGTAAGGGCCTCAACAATCTCCTCATCGGTACGGAAAGTTTGCGTCGTCAAATCGGTTGACGAGGGAGGAGTGGTGGAAGAAATCATATAGATGGTATTAATCTCTCCAGAAGGTGAAGAGTCTGGGGGGTAGATCTCCTCAATGGTAGGTGGTGCCGTCTCAAGATCCAGATTGTTCATCTCATAGAGAGCCGCTCTATAATCCGGGAGATCGGGACAATGATGTGAATAATGCCCGTAAATACCGCATATGGCGCAGGAGTGGTTGGTACGTAGGGACCTATCTTTAGGCTTGGGAGTGGGATTTAGTTCGACTGTTGGGATGTTAGGGTCATCGTCGAGCATTTGCATGTGCTTCTGTAACGCTGGTAACTGTGGGCATTGGTGGGTCGCATGGCCTAACTCGTCGCACAGCGAGCATTTGGGAGGAGCACGAAATACTGGAGGGTTTTTTACTGTCTTTGGAGGTGGTACAGCAGTGTAAGGTTGTGGACCTCTGCCCCCAGTGGGTTTGGGAGTAGGAGGGGGCGTCATGGAGGACGAAGGGGTAGAGACACCGGGAGGTGGCTGAGTGGTAGTAGCCATGGGTTGCACCGGTTGGAGGACGACATCTGGTGTCGGCGGGCGAACGGGAGGCGAAAGATACCATACAGGTAATCCCAAGGTTAACCCAGGGAGGCTAAGGGTAGCCATGACCGGGGCGCTTACGACTCCCGATGGAGGGACTAGGAAGGGGATCGTATGGATCGGTGTAACACCAATGTGGCTAGGTACCAATGGTGGTTTAGGCAACAAGGGTGGTTGAGTATTAGTTGGTAGGTTGTCATGGGACAAGGTACATAAGTCAGACATTTCGGGCGTGGATGATGGCGGAGGAATGGATTGAAAGGTGGAGGTCATCGGCGCGTCTGAGTAGACTCCAGGCCCCGTAGAGGAAACAAACGAGGTGATGGCAGGAGAAACAGGTTGTTCAACCATGGGGAGAACATTTTCAGGTGCCGCCGGAGCACTGGGATCATAGTAGGTGAGCTGGTCAATTTTAACCACGCGTCCTTCATGGGGGAACATCATGGTGCGAAAGACGGAAGAGGCAACCGCCCGCATGGCATACATGTAGCTACGGCCAAGTAGAAGGTTATAATCCAATTGGGCATTGATTACCTCAATGTCAATGAGGATAGTTTTACCACCTAACTGGACGGGTACGTTGGGTAGGAGGCCTTGGGGTTGGGCCGAACGACCGTCGTAGGCACGTAACGCAGTGGTGGACTGCTGGAGAGGAGGGGATCCTAGCTTCTGCCATACGAATGTAGACATAATGCATGTGGAGGCACCCTCATCGATGATGCACCGATGGATGACAAGATTCCTAACGGAAACAGTAACTTGGAATGCTAAGCTGGAAGGTAGGCGTGGTTCACACTGGTCTAAATCAAATGCCATCATATCCGAATCATTTGGGTCAATGCCCCCAATGGCGGAGAGTAAGGTCTTGCGCTGGGAAGGGCAGTTCTTCAAGACCTCTAGTGCAGACATGGCTGCGGGTGATTGGGCTAGGTCGTCTACAATGCTGTAGTTTGACGCAGCGCGTGCATTGGGGTTATTGTTGATTCGGCGAAGTGGGAAACGAGGGGCTTTTGCAGCGCCGTCTATGGGAGGCGGAGGTATACGTAACGCCTGGTCGGTGGGATGGGCGTTAGTAGGTTTATCCGTGGGATTGGCTGCAGAGGTGGAGCCATATTGGTTCCGACGGGTCTAGAGATTGACGTCAGCAGATGACGTCATCAGTAAGTGGTGGGTACCTGAGTCAAACATGGGTTGATCAGATGCAGCGTACGTGATCTGTTGTTGCTGGGGCGCATTGGCTTGATGGGGAGCCAACGGCTGAGTATTCACTACGCCTTGGGTCGGTAAGGGGTTTTGCAATACCAAAGGGGGTTGTTGAGGTTGGGGGGGGTTGGGCGGTGCTTGGGGAGCCGCATGCCCTTGGCGATGGGCCTCGTCAACCCAGAGTTGCCGAGCTCGCTCTAAGTGTGGGCAAGCATGTGTGTAATGGCCATAGACCCCGCAAATAGAACAACGATGGTTTGTTCGCAAATTGGGGTTTTTAGCCTGCTTGGGTGGGCGATCAGGGTTTTGAGTAGCGGGGGCCGCGTTGTTGTTGTCGGGGGGATTAGCCGGTTGACCAGCTTGGTCTGCAGGTTGGTTGTTCCCACGATTACGGCCCTTGCCGCGGTTCTGTTGGCCCTGGTTGCGTTGGTTGTTCTGGTTTTGCTGCGGGTTTTGTTGGGCGTAAACTTGCCCTTGGGCAACAGGTGGATTTTGAGGTTGCGCAGGTGCTGGAGCAGGCTGCGGAGGATGATATGTAGGTTGAGGCTGAGCAGGTGCAGCAACTTGAGGGGGTTGCTGATAGGATTGCGGAGCCGGTTGTGGATGTGCCGCAGGGGCTGCCTGTGGCGGATAATAAGCTGGTGGGGCTTGTGAAGGCGCAGGAGTTGAGGCAGCCTGCTGATGGTAGTAAGGCTGAGGGGCGACTGGAGGAGCATAAGCAGGAGTCGCATACCCGAAGCACTGCGGTGGGCATGAGGGTCCATGGGAATGGTGATGTGTCATAGGAGCATACGAGTTGGTTTCTCCAGACTGTGAAGTAGCCCGCGACAGGTCGGGGCCAGGGGTAGGACGTGCTATAGAAAATGGTTGGGGATGCGAAGAAACACGGCCAATGATACCATCTGCAGCGTGGGATGCCCCCGGCGCATCATGCTGGGAGGACTCGCCGCGAGGGGCATCAGGTATAATGGTATAAAGGTAACCCGATTGGGCGTAAATGAGGTCGAACTGTTGAGCCTTAAGGATGGCTTCTTCTTCAGACTGGGGTCTTTCTGAGGCTACATCCTTAGCGATAACAGGGAGAAGGGATTTGAGGAACCAATCTAGGAAGATACGGTCGTCAAGTTTGATCTTGCATAAGCTACGGCGTCGACGCCACTCATGGATGTGGTTCGTGATATGGGTAGCCGTGTTTTGTCTACAAGATAGAAGGATCTCAACGCCCGCGTCATAGCGGACAGGCAACTGGAAGAACTGCAGGAAGGTCGAGGCCAGGGAAGCAAAGGTGGCATGGGTCCCATGAGGTTGCTCGATATACCACTTGGCTGCAGAGCCAGTGAAGGTGCGCTGTAAGAGACGGAGGCGAACAGAGTCATCCACGATGGAGTTAGAGGAACACCATAGGTGGAAAGACATGATATGGTTTTGTGGGTCCTCACCGGCCTTGCCCTCGAACTTAGGGATGTCAGAGGGTAGTTTGGTAGGCATATGAGGCCATGTAGGGTCGTGTCGAATAGGATCGTTGGTCAATCTGGCCAGGTCAGGTAGGTTGAGGCTAGCCATGAATGGCAAACTGGAAGAAGGATGTGACACAGTAGTGGGTTGGACCAAGTTGGGGCCAGTGCCCCCAAGTGGAGGGACAAGATTTGGGGTGGTGCCCCCAAGTGGGGGAACTGAGGTAGTGGAGGATGGTCCAGCACCACCATAGGTAGTGTGAGCCACTGACGTAGTGGGGATAGGTATTCCCGCTGTGGGAATAGGTACCGTGAGGGGTACAGTAGATGGGATCCCCATGGAGGGCATACCCAAAATAGGTGTAGTAACTGGTGTAGTGGTGGATGTGCCACCAATGGTCCCTATAACGAATGGAGTGGAAGTCGTGCCAGCCATGGGGCTAGTAGGGGAAGTATAAATAGGGTTCTCAGACTCTTCGTCAGAATCAGAGGTAAAGTAAGGTGCGTCACTATCTGGTGACGGAGACCTACGTCGCTGACGAGTGGAGTCAAGTGACAAGGCTCTAGATCTGTGATGGGTGGTATCAACGGATGATGATCGGAATCTATGACGAGTGGTGTCAAGAGAACCGTGCTGTGGGGGCTCGCCCCTGAGGCGCCGAGAATGTCTCGGGGACTCAATGGTGACAGATGGTGTCTAATCTCTGTGGGTTGAGGTGAGTATAAAAACAGCTCAAAAAATCCTAATGCAACCGTGCGTGCAGGAGGAGAGCTAAAAGAAACAAGGCACTCAGGCCAACGACCAACTCAAAACACACACTGCAACAGCTGTGCTACAATGGGTGGAGTAATAACAAAGATGGTCAGAATACCAACAAGCAGCAGGTTTCCTAGAAACATAAAATGGTGGACTCACTAGACCAAAGGGAGGTAAAGGAGCATGCAAACACCTAACTAAAAGTATTCTGACTCAACTAAACATATCCTCTGCAAGGTGATGAAATCCAAGTCAGACAATATGAGTAGGAAAGCCAAGTGGCTATGATATCCCCCTACCGGGAGGGACACCGGGTAGTCAATCCTAGAAGAATGGCAACTAAGATACCCCGTTCATGACACGTCCAGAAAGGTGAATCTGCCGTTTAGTTCGTTGGCCGCAATACCCCTATACAGGGATATCCCGCGAACCGCGAAAGGTAGCCCTTCGGTTACTGAATGGAGTGCGGTATTCCACTCAGGCCTCCGGAACCAGTCTCCCGACTTCAACCCTCCTAAGGGAGAGGCCCTCTGACAAACTGGTCGTGACCGTGCCAAAAAGTACAAGGGGATTTTGGTTCCCTATTTGGACAACAACTATGTCTCAAGTGAAAGTGACCGAGGGGTGTTATTGGAAGCCTATCCCCCCGACCCTACCTAACTACAATGATTCTTTTGTGTTCCCCAAGTGGGGTTAGAATGTTGGTTCAATTAGGTACTTTTTAAGGCTCACTTGATTTATGTGACAGAGTGTGTGCGCGTGAGGTGATGAACCGAAAATATAGAAGTGCCACAAGGGGGGCAACTTCCAACTATCAATAATGCTGAAATTGAAAGTGTAACTTGCAAAATTTTCTGAAAAAATAACGAAATTTTAAAAGAATTCTGTAAAGGGAACAGAAATTATATTGTAGGAAGGCGGTAAGGTAGTGAGGCTGCAGGTAGGACAGAGGGCTGTTCAGATGCAGAAAATATTGCAGCAAAAGGGGCTGGGCTCAAAACAGGAAAACTGCAGAAATCAGACTACGGGTCTGTGCCGAAACAAAACAGGCAGACCGCGGGTTTTGGGGAAATAGTTGCGGTCAGGTCGCGGCTTTTGGACCAATAGCGGTGGTCGGGACGCAGGAAATAGGGAAAAAGACGCAGTCGGGTCGCGGCAAAAGGGCTAACAGGCGCAGTCGGGACGCGGGAAAAAGGCCGACAGGTGCAGTCAGATCGCGGCAAACAGGCTGATTAGCCACGGTCGGATCGCAGGTAACAGACTTGAATCCGCCGGCGGGGCGTCGGAAGCAGTCTGAGAGCCGCGGTCGGATCGCAGGTAAAGGCCTGAAAGGCGCGGTCGGGACGCGACTGCAGAGGGAAAAGACGCGGTATGCGGCGGCCGAAAGGGACAGCCGAAAGTAAAAAATTCAAAACGGAAACCAGAAATTCAAAATCTAGGGGAGTCGCCAAAACTGTAGCTAGGGTTTTACCCCTAGCTTGTGCAAATGAGCACCTACTAAGGAGAATGGACTCCTTAGTAGCAGTTCAGTATATTAAACTAATTAAGCTAAAACAGAAATTAAATTACTTCTAAAACAAGTATGAAACATAAACAACAAATTTAAAGAATGGCTTTTTGTATTGATGTTACCTTCAATGAGAAGGTTTGATGAAGCCCTTTGCAGTGTCCAAGAGGATGCTCCAAGCTTCAAGATGCTCCTTCTCCTTCTCCAATGATGGGAATGGGCCAAAAGTGGCTCTCAAGGTGAAAATAGTTCAATGGTGAACTAGGGTTTCGAGAGAGATTTTGGCAGAGTAAGGGTGCTTGTGATTGTGGATATGGAATAAGGGATCTCCATCACCTATTTATAGTTTTTTGGTGGTGGAGTGCTGACCCATGGTTTTAGGGAACACATGGTTTTGGGCAGCTGTATAGGGTTTTTTCCTCCTTTTCCTCATTATTTTATATTTTTTATTCCCTTTTTAGGGGATTTTTGCTATTTTTGGAGGAAAAGGGGGTTTTTTAGCCTTTTTTAGGCTATTTTGAGGTTTTTGTGGCCTTTTGGAGGCATTTTAGGCCTTTTGGAGGCTTTTTAGTGGGGTTTTTTTTGGGTTTTTAAGGGAAATATGGTAGGAAAATGGACAAATGAGCCATATAATGTGGTAGATGAGGTAGTGAACACTTTTTGGGTGTTAACACTAAGTGCGCTTCTGCGATTATGGAGTTCTTCTCATGCGGTAAAATGCATCTGCGCAAGACTTCATCAGGGCCCAACTTATAGAGCTGGCCTGCTGTCAAAGTGAAGTCTGCGGCTTTGACAACAAGTTGTTTCTTCTGCTGTATTGAGAACTCAACTGGTGCTTGCCCTGTAGTGAGAAACTCAAGGATATTGGAATAATATTCGTCTGTTGCTTGAACAGAAAACAGCTGCGCATCAGGCAGATTGTCCTCCAAATTTGTAGGTTCCTCCCCTAACTCTATCCTAGATAAATGGTCAGGTCCTGCATTCAATCTACTTGGCTTCACAATAATCTCAAAATCATACTCCTGGAAGAGGAGTACCCATCTGCAAATTCTTCCCCCTAACACTGGCTTATTGACCAAGTACTTCAAGGCAGAATGGTCAGTATACATTTTAAAATGAGCACCCAATAGATAGTGTCTGAACTTCTGTAAGGCATACACCATAGCTAGTCCTTCTCTTTCTATAGTGGTGTAGTTCTTCTCAGCTGTAGACAGCTTTCTGCTAGAGTAAGCAATGGGGTGGTCAATACCTCCTTCTCCCAGTTGTGTCAGTACAATGCCCAATGCTATGGAAGAAGCATCTACATGAACATGAAATGGTTTTCTCCAGTCTGGGAAAACTAGAATAGGCGCTGTGACCATCTTTCCTGTAAGTGTGTCCAGGCTCTGTTGGCATTCTTCTGTCCATTGGAATTTCGAATCCTTTTTCAGCAGTCTTTCCATAGGCGCAGTGATCTTTGCATAACCCTTGATAAATTTCCTGTAGTATCCTGTATGTCCCAATGTAGTGCGCAATTGTTTGACTGAGTTGGGCGCAGGCAAGTTAGCAATGATGGAAACCTTCGCAGGATCCATCATGAGTCCTTGTCTGCACACAATGTGACCCAACAAAATACCAAAAGGAGCACAGAAGATACATTTTTTCAAGTTAAGGGAGATCTGATACTGTCTACATTTTTCGAACATCATCCTTAGATTCCCTATATGGTTCTTTAGTAAACCAAACACAGTCCAGTCATCAAAATAGACTTCTAGAAACTTATGAATGAATTCTTTGAACACAGCAACAACGACTCTAGAGAAAATAGCAGGAGCATTTTTAAGACCAAAGGGCATTACCGTATACTAGAATGAGCCCCATTCAGTCACAAAAGTGGTCTTATGGCGGTCCTCTGGATGGATTCTGATCTGATGGTATCTTGAAAAGCCATCAGTGAAGGAGTAAGCCTCTTGTGCTCCCACATTGTCAAGCACTTCGTCGGTAAAGGGCGTAGGAAATGGATCATGCGCTGATGCGTCGTTGAGCTTGCGCAGGTCCACGCAGATTCTTATTTCACCTTTTGTATTTTTCTCTTGTACCACCATAGGACTAATCCAATCACTTTCCTCTACTAGCTCAATGATACCAGCTGCGAGCATCTTATCAATTTCTTCTCTGACCTTTTCTTTATATTGCGGGTTCAACCTATACGGGCGTTGTTTTACTGGCTTAGCATCCGCTTTCAAAGGTATGCGCATAACTCCTAAATCTCCTAGGATGCCTTTCATTTCTGTAAACTTGGTAGGAAAGATATCCTGGTACTCATGTAGTAAATCTGCAATATGGTCAACAGTTTCATCATCCCAATAATCTCCTATAGAGGCAACCTTGGGTTCGGCTTCTGTACCAATGTTAATCTTCTTGAGCTTGATGTGTTCTGTAATGGCAGGGATATCAAGCTGAGGGCCTTCGACTTTGCGCGTCCCTTCTGAATCTGGAATATTGATGTTGCGAGGATCATCATCCTCTTCTCTAGTGGTGAAATTATAGCATTCCAGGGCATGTTCCATTTGGACAACCCAATCTGGTTGAGAATACTCTGGTAACGGACATTGTCCAAATACCTTCTTTCTAATACACTTTAAAGCCTGATCGATGCTTGGATGTTCTGACTCAAAGCTGAAAGTGAGTTGAAAACTTTCAATCATGAGAGGCCAAGTGATAGTGCCTCTGCGTAATTCTGTTTCAGTGTACCAGTTCCTTGGAACTATATCCAACGTGTGGATGAATAGGTGAACCCACTCATCCTCTGGAATATCTGACCATTGCTGAATACATGCTTCAACGTGTGACCTGGGGTCACTCTGTCCATCAAATTTGCGCAAAACTCCTACTGTAGTCTCTTGAAATCTGCGCAGTATCAACCTGTGATAGTCTTGCCATGTCTTGATATTTTCTTTATGCGCACCACACCATCTTGCGGGTGTAGCGCGTAGTGCTACATCCAATGCTTATATGCGCTGCTCATCTGGGATTTCTCGTTCATATGCATGTATGAATTCACTTACTCCAGTTAAACCATCAAGGATTGGAGTGTTATTCAATTCTGTGCCAATCCATCGAATGGATTTAGTCATCATGGTGCAACGCCTTGCAGAAACCTCATGTAAGCGATTCTGCCAGTTTTCCAGTCCTGCTTCCAAATCTGATGTGCACGAGCTATCGCATCACCAGTTGATATGGCCGTCCGCTGTGGGATTGACATAATCATTATGACTAGGAGTCATCTAATACAAACTTTCCATGTGGCGCACTTCTTCTTCTGCTCGAATGGGTTCAATATATCATGGTCCTTGAAGGGGATCAAGTGGTGCAATGACCCTAATCTGGTCATCCTCAAAGGTCATCTGTCTTTTCTTCAAATTAATGACAGCCAGATTATCAAATGCCCAGTCTATGCCTAAAAGTGCTGGGTAAGGTCTACTGTCATCCAGAATTTTGATTACTTCAAAGTCTACAGAACTTCTTACTCCCTCAATATCAATGGGTACATTGGGTAATCTGCCCAATGGAGAAACTCGTTGCTGATTTGCTAGTCTTAGATGGATAGGAGATCTGATAAGCTAAGGGCTACCCATCTGTTCCCATGTCTGCATGGTGAGAACATTAACTTCTGAGCCTAAATCCAAAATGATTTCATCCATTTCAAATGCTCCAATCTGCGCTATGAGTCTCATCTCTCTTCCAGTTCTAGTATGACTCCTGATGTGATGAACAACATGCTGCGGTGTGTTCATCGAAGCAGATTGTTGACACTGATCCAACAGGTGTTGGAGTTCCATAGTTGCTTTTTCATTGCGCAACAACTTTAAGCAGCTTCCTAGGGAAATCATGAACACTGCCTAGTGTATCCTCCTCATCAGGCCTTCCAGATGTAGTGGCCTGCTCTCGTACCAGGTTCTCTTGTAGTGGCACATGCGGTCTGATATCATTGTGCGGTAATGCGACAGAACTTGAAGCTCGTGGATCTGAGAAATACTCTTGAGCTTGCTTGAAGGCTTCTTTTTGCTTCTGTAGGTCAAGCGGGGATGGTTTAATATTGGCGCGACGCACCCATTGTGTCATTGGCTTTTCAGTTCCCGACTCTGGTGCACCAGTGGTTGCACCACTGCGCGTCACTATATTAACTGTAGGATCTGGTTCTCTTTTTTCTGCTGCAATCAACTGAATATTTTGGTTAACCTGTGGCTTCTTTTCTTGCATCTTGGCCATCAACTGAGGGCATTCTTCAATGACATGATCATAAGATTTACAGTATCTGCAGGTGGTTGTAGGGTTTTGGCAATCCCTTGCATAATGGCCTTGAGCTCCGAAGTTATAGCAAGTGATCTGTCCTCTTCCACGACCAAAACCTCCTGCATGTCCTCGACCCCTGTAATTTCCTCCTCGGCCTTCGCGAGCTAGGTCATACTGCGGACCTGCTGTGGGTCCCTGTGGTTCTGACTGTACTCTATAAACATCGTGTTTTATTTCTATCATAAGGTCATATGCTCTGCAATTGTTCTCATCATGGCCTACTGATTTACAAAAATTGCAATATAAATTCTTTGGAGTTTGTACATATTTCTGTAACAAGTGACACTCTTGTGGTCTGTGGCATCTAGTTCTACAGATTTCACACCAAGGCCCCTGAGCCTGTGGTAAAGGGTTAGGTGCTCCGGTTGCAATATAATCTATGAAAACATGACAATGGTCCTTTGAATGTCCTTGTGCTCTACACTTTGTACACCAAATTTCTTCTTTAACATCCTTCCCTTTCTTAATATCATGCACTTGCAAGGTTAGGTTTGCTATTTGGTTCTACAACTGCGCAACATCGTTGCTTGTTCCAGCAATTGGTGAAGCTTCTAGTTTCATAGCCATCTCTAGAGCTTGTTCTTGAGTAGGGAGATTCTGTTGCATAAGAGGAAGTCTAATATGAGGAAGCAGCGCAGCAATGAACCATTCCTTATGCTGCTGCGGTGCAAACTCAAAGCTTACTTGATCTATCAAGGCTTTGAACTTCTGGTCAAAGTCCCATACTGATTCTGTAGGCAACTGTTTTATGTCTTTGAGTTCTGTTATGCACTGTGATTCTGATTTAGGTTTCTTGAATTCTTTAATCATAGCACTTCTTATGTCAGCAAGCATCCTATTCTGTGCTGCTGAGTATTTCATAAACCAGGTTAAGGCTCTCTCTCTTAGTGTGGTTGCTAACTGAACCAGCTTAACATCATCATCATTAACTTGCTTAATCGTCCAAATGGCTTCACATAGAAACCAGTGCTGCTCAGGGTCTTCTAGCCCTGTTCCTCTAAAGGTTGGTAGCTTCATGCCATCACCCATCCTTCTTGCGCTAGGTTGATGTGGAGGTGCTGTGGCACTACCTCCGGGATGGTTAAACAAAGGTGGGGCTGAGGTACTAGAAGTACCATGCGGGCTACTAGAGGGTGTTACTGTGGGGTTATGCTGAGCCCCATCTGGCTTTTGCGGTGTAAAAGGGTGATAAGGGATATGAGCACTCCCTTGTCTCTCTATATGGCTCGCTCTACGAGCTCGACTATCTTCTAGGCTAGACTCAAAAGAATGCTGGTCGAGGCCTACTTTATACCGTTTTCTGCTATGAGTGCAACCAATAACTTCAAGATCACTATCAGAATCTGCGGACATTACTTGTCTATGCTATTCATCAGAAGCTATGCATAGTTTTCCTTTTTCATATAAGAGCATTTTAATCCACAAGTTCAGAGAATTTAAGAACTTACCCCTGTATGCTTTGAAGAAGCTCCTCTCAGCCTCGCTGAAGCTCTTTCTCGTATCTACTGCAAACTCGGTGATGAAGCCTTTCAGCAGACTATTCAACCAAAAGTCTACTGCGCGGGACACAGGATTATCTACCCGCTTCACAATGCTAACTAGCTCAGGCGTCCAAACGATAGGTTGATCAACATGCACAGTGGGTCCAGTATCTGCTAGCTTGGATACCCACTCATGCAAGTCGAGTGCAAATGTTACAAAGAATATTTCGTGAAGGTGAGTATAAATATGCTTCTGCAACCAATCCTCTGTCTGAAGCCTAGGGCTTCTATTTTCACGTTCAGCGAACTCTCTAGCCTTTGAATCAAACCACTCTTGAATTTCTTTAGATGTAGGATTCCAGCACCACATTTCCTTCAAAATAATAGGGTCAAAGCCGGCAACGGAACCATTTGTTGGCTGCTTTCTGGACAGACCCGGGTTTTCAGGATGCGCAGCAACAAACACCCCTTTGGCGCACTGGCCGTTTTGGCAACGAGCTGCGCAGCAGCCCGAAGTCTCACCCGAAGTGGCTATGGGGGGGCTAAGGAATCAGGTTTCCTTAACCTAGGTGGTGTGGAGTCTACAATCTTCTCCCTTCCCTTCTTGGAGTATGCCCCGGAACAGAACATCTTACTCTTTCACAGGTATCACAGCGCCATAGTGCTGGGACTCACTCTTCTAAGCCTAGCTGCGCGGTAGCCCCGCACTTGCGCATGAGGCGTTTACCCGCTACGCCTGATACACTAGGTATGGTTTCTGCCCTTGCGCCACAGCGCAATAACACACTCCTTAAGCACTGCGGCGACAGTATTCTACCAACTCCTTCGACAATGCACCAGTACACTTCTAAGGGAGCTTCAGGGATTTACTTTACATAATCATTCATAAAGATAGCGAAACATTCATGGAAACATAGACAGTAAAGCAAAGAAATGCAATCACATAAAGCATCACCACAACAACAAGAATTATGAGGTTCACTTCCCGGAGGGACGCCACGTCCACGGGAACTGAGTTTTATATTATCTTGAGATGGGGCTAACAAAGTTCCGCTGCGCACACAGCTGCAGCCTTAGATCTTTCTGGGAAACTCCACACACACAGCTGGGAGCCCTTCTCTTAGATCTATTCTCTTCTTCCACAGATATTACAATAACAAAGACATACAATTACATTCCTCTCAGTCCTCTTCCGACTGGTCGATACATACAATGGCCCTTACACCAAGCGGTCTTCCTGCGAGATCGCGGCCTTCTCACATGCACAAAATGCTCATTAACAGCTTTACAAGACACAACAATACTAGTGACTTAGTGACTATCAACTATCTAACTACCTAACCAACCAACCAACCCTTTTTCCTCTTACAATTACACATATATATAGGTGGCCCTGAGGGTCGCACCTTTACAAAACTGTGGGCCTTTCCCAACAGTGATCCCCAAAAACCCTAACCACTGACACGGCTAGGTGTACTGTAGGCGCCTCTTGCAGTCACGTCGCAGCTTCCTGCAGACTCCGCGATTTCTGGCGTAGATCGCGGGTATGGGCGCCGCTTCATCGTTCTTTGCTCCTTGTCCTTCGCCTTCAATGCTTCAGCCCATTGCTCTTCCTTGGTCCGAGCAACCATAACTCCTATACTTTGCCTTCAATGCTTCATCCCATTGATCTTCCTTGGTCCGAGCAACCATAACTCCTGTACTTTGCCTTCAATGCTTCATTTATTGTGGTGGTTGAGCTTTCTACTCAGCCACCTTATTTACTCTTTCCTTTGACTTGTGCACGCGAGCTCCACGATTTCCGGCCCGCAATCTGCGGTGAGATCGTCCATCTAGCGCCATACCGCGCACTGTTCATTTCTGCCCAAAAATGGTGCTTTTCCTCAAAATTAGCACTTTTCCTTCAAAACTTAGTGCTTTTTCCTCAAAATTTGGCAGCTTTACCATAGTTGCGGCCTATGCTCTAAGAACCCTCAACCATATTTATTTTACGATATTGTTTCCTATTATTATTAGCAGGAGTATCAACCTCATTTGCAACAATTTCAACATGTTCAGTTGGGCGAGATGAAGATTTAAATGTAACCCTTCTAGGTACCTGATTTTATTGTTGGATGCCCTTTCCTCTTTGTGCTTGTACTTCTTCAGTTTGAACATTTGACACTTGTTTCTTCTTCCTTTCTTCTTGTCCCTTTTGAACAATGGAATTAATGACATCCATAGGATTGTCCTGTGTATAATAAATTCCATTCAACATTTTTGAAATCAACATGGAAAAATCCTGCAAAATAAAAACATTATCATATTAAATATATTACATTGTGATATCCAAGTTATAACAAAACCAATTTAAGAATAATATCAATATTCAAACTTACTCTCCCGTTGTCAAAATCATGCATGAACCCTTGACAAAAATATGTGAAATTTTCTTGAACATTATATTTTGAAATATTCAAACAATATTGGATTTTGGCAAAGGTCTTGCATTGTTTCACTCGTGCATAAACAATTTATGTACCCGGCATCACACACATATCTCTCAACAATCCCAATGGATGGTAATTTGGTTGAATATATGGAAATGCAGAAGAATATAAGTGAATACTTTATGGTTTTCCTTAATATTTTTCCTTTAGATGCCAATAATACTCTATTTGTCTTCTTCTGTTGCATATTTCCATTCTCTAGCATTCTTGATTTTTAAATCCTCAAAGTTCAAAACTTCATCTTCAGGCTCAACATTCTCAGATGCCTCAACTGTTTTTTTCGATGCAATCATCGCCGCTCTTGATCTAGAAACATTTATAGATATCTTCTTGATGTCATTCTCCCTATATCCAAAAGGTAGAATTTTAAAATACAATCAACAAACATTCATAATCTAAAAAAAATCAACATCAATATTCACTATAAATTGTATTTGAAAAACGTTTAAAAAAATTAAAAAATATTTTTACCCCTACCCTACCTTGTCCCTCCTCCCCTTCCATCATAGATAAAACCAAATAGAAAACAATTAAATACTCCCCTACCCCCTAAACTCCCCACACATAAAAATAAAATATAAATTACCCCCTAACTTAGGAAACAATAAAAAGATTCAAAACAAATTAAACCCCGCCCTACGCCACCATCTCCCAACCCCCCTAAACTATATAAAAATATATATATATAATAAAAAATAAAAATAAAAAATAAAAGCTAACCGCTAACCCCCTCCCTTCCCCCTCCTCCCCTCCCTCCTTCCTCCTCCTCCAACTGCCCCTCCCTTCATCCTCCTCCTCCCTTCCTCCTCCTCCAGCCGCCCCTCCCTTCCTCCTCCTCCTTCCGCGCCCTTCCCCCTCCTACCCGCCCTCCCTTCCCCCTCCTACAGCCCCTCCCTTACTCCTCCTCACACCGCACCCTTCCCCCTCCTCCCCCTCCTCCTCCTCCCTTCTCCCTCCACGGCCCTTTGGTGCCCAAGTGAGTGGAGGGAGAAGGAAGGAGGAGGAGGGGGAAGGGTGCGACTGGAGGAGGAGGAAGGGAGGGGATGGAGGAGGAGGAAGGGAGGACGGGGAGGAGGGGGAAGGGAGGGAGCATGAGGGAGGGCGAGGATGAAGGGGAAGGGAGGGGGCACGAGGAGGAGGGGTAAACTTGGGCTCCAAAGGGCCGCCCGTGAGGGGCGTCCCTTTCGTGCCCAAGTTTCCTACTCCTCCTCGTTCCCCCTCCGTTCCCCCTCCTCCCCCCCCCCTTCCCCTCTCTTCCCGCTCCTCCCGCCCCCCTCCCTTGCCCTCCTCCCCACCCTTCGTTCCTCCTCCTCTGGCCCCTCCCTTCCTCCTCCTCATGCCAACCCCTCCCCCCTCCTCCCCCTCACTAGTACAAAATGAGAGATAAGTGACTAGGTGACTAAATAAATTAGTCACCATAGTTTTTTCAAGGGATAAACGACTAGAATTGAACAATTTTAAGTGAACCAACTATAAATGATTAATATAAATGACTAATTTAGTCACGAGATAAAATATGCGACTAGATAACAAGTGACTAAAATAAAAATGACTAATGTAAACGACTAATTTAGTCATAGGAATACAAATATGATTATCTAACAAGGACTAAGAATATGAATTAGTCATTTATGTTAGTAATTTTTACTTGTGTCACCTTGGCAATGGAAAATTACAATTTTGACAATGAATTTG
The DNA here is from genome assembly GCA_027924585.1 of Larix kaempferi. Classification (NCBI taxonomy): domain Eukaryota; kingdom Viridiplantae; phylum Streptophyta; class Pinopsida; order Pinales; family Pinaceae; genus Larix; species Larix kaempferi. Next base: position 2,733,842 of record BSBM01001595.1, on the reverse strand, counting down.
TACAATTTACTAAATTTTAACATTGTAGATGGATTCAAAGATTGCCTTTAAAGGGGTCTCTGAATCCATCGGCTACAATGTTAAAATTTAGTAAATTGTAGCATTGTAGATGAATTTAGAGACTTGAGTGACGTTAATTATATCACTCTACAATGGAAAATTGCAATTTTGACAATGAATTCTTATAATTTACAGCTTAACACTTGTCTCGATGGATTCAGAGACCCCATAGGGGTGTCTGAATCCATCTGTAGTGTTAAAATTTAGTAAATTGTAACATTGTAGATGGATTCATTGTTGATGTATATGTAACTTCGGAATGTATTTCACCCATGTATTTCATCTATGTATATTGTACTCCTATAGAGATGTTATTATTCCTCTATATGGAAGTGTCGTCATTTGTATTGACAAGTGTCGCAAGTGTCGTAACTTGCCGATGGGTTATTAGACCACCATGTGTAGGGTCGGCCCTGATTAAGTTAATATTGGGTTATTGTACTACACTAGACAAGTCGGCCCCATAAGGTTATTGGGAAATCAGGACAAGTATAAATAGAGATCTCCTAATCTCTATTTGGATCACTCAGAACTCACTCTTCCTTCACTTGGAAAGTGGTGCACATGTGAGGAGGAGGATCAGCTGCTAGGAGGAGTCTATCTCTGTGTACTTGGGTTGTACTTTGGTTGTATCATTGCTCTAACTATCTCTGAGGAAGTTGTGGGGTTTTTCACCATAGGGTTTTCCCCACGAAAACTCTGTGTGTCTATTGTCTCTTATGTTTTCTTCTTGTGATGATTCACATGCTTGCTATGATTGATATGCATTGATATACTATACATGTTATTCTCTCAGCAAAGATCCTAGAGTATCTTGAATTAATGCTCAAAATTTAACATGGTATCAGAGCTAACCTGAGAAGAAGACATTGTGCAGTGGCGGAAACCAGGGTTTCTTATTTATTGGGTTTCTCTCCACAGATTTTGGAAAAGCAATATGATAGATTGACTCTCCTTAGCAAGGTGAATCTTTCTGTCCAATCAGAATTCAATTTTGAGCACTTTCAGTTTTGGCCCTAAAAATTAGGGTTTCCTCAAAAATAGGAATTTATGAAATATGAAGACACAGCTGGAAGCTCCTTGGAAAAATCAAAGTTTAGAGCTTTGGATCGAGATTTTTGGCTGGGTAAATCTATAGGAAACTCAAACCCTAATTCAAGGTCCTCCTTAGTGAATCCAGAAAGACTAAAAGGCATTTCTGAAGGGTGAAACTTTGCAGAACTCAAATTCTAAGTATACCAGGCTGATCAGCTCATCAAGGCACATCTTTCTATCTTTTCAGAAAGTTGAATTTCACATTTTTAATTTTTAGGGTTTCTCTGACAAACCCTAATCCGGGACCAGATCCAGTTTTCAGCAAATCAAGTGGTAAGACCTAAATATTTTCTATTTCAATTTGAAGTACTCTTTAAGATGTCTCACCACACCAAGCTTGAGGATAAGCTTGAAGGGGCTGATAAATTTCGAGCCTAGAAGTATAGGATTGGGTTAATCCTGGAAGAGAATGAGTTGGACTCATATGTAAAAGAAGAGATCCCTATCCTAGAGGATGAAGAGGCTAAGATATTGCATAAGAAGAAGTTGGTCAAGGCAAAGAGAATCATTGTTGATTCTATCAAGGACCATCTCATCCCCCATGTGTCATCTTTGAAGACACCCAAAGAGATGTTTGATTCCCTATCCAAGCTATTTGAAGGGAAGAACATAAATTGGAAGATGACTCTGTTGAACCAATTGAAAGGGGTAAAACTTCAGAATCGAGAATCCATTCAATCTTATTTTTCTAAGATCTCTCAGATCAAGGAACAACTAGAAGCAGTGGATGAAATGGTGGAGAATGGTGAAGTTGTCATGACCACTCTGAATGGCCTACCCAGGTCATGGGACTCCTTTATTGAAGGAATTTCTACAAGAAAGAAGTTGGTATCCTTCAGCAGACTACAGGAAGAATTTTCACAAGAAGAAGCAAGGCTTGTGGAACAAGAAGAAAAGATGGAGAATGAAGATCAAGCTCTCACAGCTCACTCCAAGAAAGGAAGTCCAAGAGAGATCCATCTCACTTCAAGAAATCTTCACATCACCACAAAGAAAGGAGAATATGCTTCACCTGTAATGAAAAGGGACATATTGCCATAAATTGTCCCAAGAACAAGAAGGACAAGAACAACTTCAACAAGAAAAAGAAGGGCAGCAAAAGAAGGTACCATGCTCATGCTGCCGAGGATGACAAACCTCCCAAGAAGAAGGCTAGAGCAGAAAGTGATGATGATGACTCATCAAGCGAAGAAGACTATGTTCTAAACTCTGCTCTCACAAGTACTATTTCTCATGGTTGTAATGATTGCCTTATTGATAGTGGGGCTTCCAAACACATGACTGGGCTTAAAGAATCTTTTGTAAATCTATCTGAACATGAATCACCCCATAAGGTGAAACTTGGGGATGATTATCAATACCCTATCAAAGGAAGTGGGGAAGCCTCCTACAGCCTAGATTCTGGAAAGTCTTTGAAGATGAAAGAAGTTCTTTATGTACCTGGGCTCAAGAAGAACCTACTCTCCATATCTGCATTGGATGCAAAAGGTATGAGGCTTGCATTTGTGGATGGCCAAGTTCTAATGTGGCCAAAGGGAAAGACCATAGATGATGCAGTAGTGATTGGAGAGCAAGAGGGAGGATTATATAAACTAAAGGGATAACCTAAACATGCCATGGTGCATGAATCCATGGAGCCAAGTGAACTTTGGCATAGAAGACTTGCTCATATGCACTATAGGTCACTTCCAATTGCAAGCAAGGCTGTAGAGGGTCTTCCTGAAATCAAGACCAAACATGAAGGTGTTTGCAAAGGATGTGCAAAAGGAAAGAACATAAAGAAGGCATTTCCAAGTAGTGAAAGCAAGGCAAAAGATATCTTGAAAATTATCCACTCCGATGTATGTGGTCCGATATCATCCAGTTCTCCGAGTGGGTATGCTTACTATGTCTCTTTCATTGATGAATTTTCTAGGAAGACTTGGGTTTACTTCTTGAAGAACAAAGATGAAGTGTTCGATAAGTTCAAGGAATTCAAAACCTTGATGGAGAACCAAACTGATAAGAAGATCAAAACATTCAGATCTGACAATGGTGGAGAATTCACTTCAGGTGACTTCAAGAAGCTATGCAATGATTCAGGGATTAAGAGGGAGTTGATTGCTCCTTACAATCCGCAACAGAATGGATTTGCAGAAAGAAAGAATCGAACAATCATGGAAGCAGCAAGGGAAATGCTGCATGACCAGGATCTACCTATGCATCTATGGGCAGAAGCAGCTAGAACAACTGTATATGTGCAGAACAGAACACCCCACAAGATATTGGACAACAAAACACCAGAAGAGGTCTTCTCTAGTAAGAAACTTGAAGTCAACCATATCATAATATTTGGTTGTCCAGTATACACTCATGTCCCAAAGGAAAAGAGGGCCAAGCTAGATCCTTCAGGAAAGAAGGGTATCTTTGTGGGTTACAATGAAAGTTCGAAGGCTTACAGAATATACTTTCCAGGGTTCAAGAATATTGATGTCAGCAAGGATGTGACATTTGATGAAAACTCAGCATTCATCAAATCAAGGAAGACACCTGTTGAAGATTATGAAGAACCTAAGGAAACTAGATTTCAAGACACTACTATGACTGACGCAATTCCAGATGCAGATCGTGAAATTGAAGATCTGCAAGAACCTGTAGATCCACCCCGTGAGAATAACTCTCGCAAGAGGAAACCTGCATGGGCTAGAGAGCTCATTCAAGATGCAGAAAGATATGGTATTCCAAAAGAAGAACACAAAGCAAAGAAGAGAACTAGATCACATACCATCTATGTTGCTTTACTCTGTGATATCATGAACAAAGAACTTTCCAATTACGAAGAAGCAGCAGAAAAGAAAGAATGGAAGGATGCCATGGTCGAAGAATACCAATCAATAATGAAGAATGATGTTTGGGATGTTGTCCCAAGACCTGAAGGGAAGTCTGTTGTAACTTCCAAATGGATCTACAAAATCAAGTATGCTGCAAATGGCAGCATAGAGAAATACAAGGCAAGATTCGTAGCTCGTGGCTTCTTTCAGAAGGAGGGAATAGATTATGAAGAAACTTTTACTCCTGTAGCCAGGTACACTTCCATCAGATCAGTACTTGCTCTGGCTGCAGTGATGAAATGGAAGATACACCAGATGGATGTCAAGACTGCTTTCTTGAATGGTGTAGTTGAAGAGGAAGTGTATGTGGAGCAGCCACTCGTTTTTGAGACACATGAAAGCGAGTCATATGTGTGCAGACTGAAGGAAGCCTTGTATGGCTTGAAGCAAGCTCTTAGGACTTGGTATGGTAGGATGGACAGTTTCCTATCCAGTTTGGGCTTTACCAAGAGTAAAGCAGATTCCAACCTTTATTACAAGGTTGAGGAAGGCAATCCAGTGATACTAATTCTGTATGTGGATGATCTGTTTGTAACAGGTAATGATAGTTTGATTGCCGATACCAAGAGGAAGCTTGCAGCCGAGTTCGAGACAAAGGACTTGGGGATGATGCACTATTTTATAGGCATGGAGGTGTGGTAGAGTGCAGATGGTATCTTCCTTGGACAAGGGAAGTATGCAGTAGAGATCCCGAAGAGGTTCGGGATTATGGACTGCAAGGCCATGACCACACCTATGGCATCGAACCTGAAGCTTCTGTGTGATGCTTCATCTGAGCCGATTGATGTCACTATGTATCTTCAGATGATTGGGTCCTTGATGTACTTGATGAAAACAAGACTAGATATTTGCTTTGCGGTGAACACATTGATCTAGTTCCTAACGGATCTGAGGAGTGTTCACCTGGTTGCTGTAAAGCATATTCTGAGGTACCTGAAGGGTACAGTTGACTATGGGCTCAAGTATGATGCGAATCAAAAGTTTAACCTACAGGGTTATGTTGATTCAGATTGGGCAGCCAGTGCTGAAGATAGGAAGAACACTTCTGGGTGCTGCTTCAGTATGGGATTAGGTGTGATCTCTTGGTTTAACAGGAAGCAGTCCTGCGTAGCACTAAGTATGTTGTAGCCTGTTCGGCTAGTTGTGAGGCAGTATGGATGAGGAAGCTATTGTCTGAGTTATTTGATCTACCGTTGGAGGATACTGGTATATTTTGTGACAATCAGAGTTGTGTGAAGCTTTCTGAGAACCCGGTGTTCCACGATAGGTCGAAACACATAGAGATCAAATATCACTATATCAGGGATATGGTGTAGAGGGGAGCAGTGAAGCTCCTGTATGTTGCGTCGGATGAGAAGATTGCAGATGTGTTGACGAAGCCACTACCCAGAGTGAATTTTGAGTACTTCAGAGAGAGGCTTGGTGTTCTTCAGATCGATGACACTTTGAGGAAGAAGTGATGGAGACATTTGCTATAGCCATTCCTAGCATGGTGGAAGGGGGATCCTTCACATGGCTGTGTATGTAAGTGCTAGATGATGAGCATCAGGATGATGTTCTAGTTTCTGCTCTGTATGATCAGTTGGATCATTTATGTATGTACGCATCATGTTGGATGCTGGATATGATCAGTTGGATCATTTATGTATGTATGCATCATGTTGGATGCTGGATATGATTAGTTGGATCATTTATGTATGTACGCATCATGTTGGATGCTGGATATGATCAGTTGGATCATTTATGTATGTGCGCATCATGTTGGATGATGGATATGATCAATTGGATCATTTATGTATGTACGCATCATGTTGGATGCTGGATATGATCAATTGGATCATTTATGTATGTATGCATCATGTTGGATGCTTGGACAATGTATCTGTATATGTATCAGGTGGATACGTTGTATGATCAGGTAGATCATGTGTGTTGATATGTATCAGGTAGATACATTGTGTGGATCATGTATCTATGTATGTATCAGGTGGATACACTATGTATGGTGATATGTATCAGGTAGATACTTGGTATGCATCAGGTAGATGCATTGTATGATCAGGATGATCGTGGATGACGAGCTTCTCCAGATGACATGCATCAGGATGATGCAGTGATGATGATCAGGATGATCATGTATACATCAGGATGATGTATGGAGAGTATCAGGTTGATACTCTGTGGCCGTGGACAGGTTGTGCAGATGAGCATGTAAGTAGACCTGGGAGATATGGACAAGATGAAAAAGGCCTCAGATGATCTTTCGAGGCATTGCTCTGGAAGGACATGTAAGTAGATCTGGGAGATCTAGACAGGATGAAAAAGGCCTCATATTCTCTTTTGAGGCATTTTCCTATGGCATGTAAGTGGACCTGGGAGATCTGGACAAGATGAAAAAGGCCTCAGATGCTCTTTTGAAGCATTTCCATGACCACATGTAATATGCTCCTGGGAGATCCGACACGTAGAGCTATGTGCTCATAACATCCTGGGATGCTTCAGTGAGGTTTTGTGGTGGACCACATGTAATGTGCTCCTAGGAGATCCGAAAGGTAGAGCTGTGTGCTCTTAACAACCTGGGATGCTTCAGCCAGGTTTTGTGGTGAGATCACATGTAATGTGCTCCTGGGAGATCCGACAGGTAGAGCTGTGTGCTTGTAATAGCCTGGGATGCTTCAGCAAGGTTTTGTGATGGGTCACATGTAATGTGCTCCTGGGAGATCCGATAGGTAGAGATGTGTGCTTGTAACAGCCTGTGATGTTGCATCCAGGTTTTGTGACGCACGTAATAAGTCCTGAGGATTCCACAGTATGGCCAGTGATGAGGAAGACCTGCAGGTGGTGGGCCTATATCCAATATGAAAAAGGACTGGCGCTGTAGAACTTCCTATGACGATTAGATTCAGAGATTGATTGAGATAGCAGCAGCAGTGATGATGATGATGATTCGAGGATGATGATTTGTTGATGATGATCCAGAGAAGAAGACTTGTGCTAGCAGATCTGTGTCGAGAAATACCTTCCTATTTAAGAGGGAGTGTTGATGTATATGTAACTTCGGAATGTATTTCAACCATGTATTTCATCTATGTATATTGTACTCCTATAGAGATGTTATTATTCCTCTATACGGAAGTGTCGTCATTTGTATTGACAAGTGTCGCAAGTGTTGTAACTTGCCGATGGGTTATTAGACCACCATGTGTGGGGTCGGCCTTGATTAAGTTAATATTGGGTTATTGTACTAATCTAGACAAGTTGGCCCCATAAGGTTATTGGGAAATCAGGACAAGTATAAATAGAGATCTCCCGATCTCTATTTGGATCACTCAGAACTCACTCTTGCTTCACTCGAAAAGTGGCGCACATGTGAGGAGGAGGATCAGTTGCTAGGAGGAGTCTATCTCTGTTCTGTGTACTTGGGTTGTACTTTGGTTGTATCATTGCTCTATCTATCTCTAAGGAAGTTGTGGGGTTTTTCACCTTAGGGTTTTCCACACGGAAACTCTGTGTGTTTATTGTCTCTTATGTTTGCTTCTTGTGATGATTGACATGCTTGCTATGATTGATATGCATTGATATACTGTACATGTTATTCTCTCAGCAAAGATCCTAGAGTATCTTGAATTAATGCTCAAAATTTAACATTCATGAGAGAATCCCTTAGTCACTCGACAACATTTTATTCTTTCAAGCCTCTTCTGTAAATGTAATATTGTTGTCAGTATGCGCACTCAACTATATTAGACTCGATTCACATGAACTCATGAATCCTTAACATGCTACGTGGTGATCACAACGTCCTAGTACTGAGACACCACATTTTGATGCATTGTCGTCACGATCTGCATATACACTTATATTAATCATGGACTCAACTCACAAATAGTCAACCCTAACATATAATCCATAAATGTGTGGCTAACAAGAACATGTTCATGACCACACTACCATTGACCCCATGACCATTTTGTAGCCATCTATTATTGATCATTAAAATATATATCTAAAACATATAATAAACAAATAATAATAATTTTATTGAATATTGAGTTTAAGTTTAAAAATTTAATTCTTATATTACATACACAATTAACAATATATATAATTTATTTAACCTATAATATAATATACAATATATAATTACATACAAATCCTATAATATTAAAAATAAAACATATATATAACATACAAAAGAAACCGTATAATATATATATTATAACACAACAATATAGAATATAAACTTATATTATGTAACACAAAATATAATATATAATAAATTAACATATATTGAGTGTACTGTAAGCAAACCCCTACAACAGTATTACACTACCAACGGGATCCAATATTACCCAATTTCATGAATGATCGGCTGTGTCATCATGAGTTCGAATTCATGAGTTAGATAAATGGCCTGAATTAGTCCAATTAGTGCCCCGTGAAATCGATATTTGGCGCCAAATATTTCTCAGTGTTATGTTCCTTGCTGGGACTTGGATCGAAAACAGAACCTCGGAGTTTCAGAAGATGGAAGGGGGAAATCTACTGGATTCTTTTGTGTTTTGGCTCACTCCGACTAGAACAAGGTAAGTCCACGTTCTGAAAACTTTCATTGTGTTCATCATATGGATTCATAATTCCACTGTAGTGGTAGATAAGTTTAGAGAACAACATCGAAGTGATGGGTTTGTATGGCATTCATAGTAATGGTAGGCTCAACATTATGGATAGGTTTGATGTAGTTTAAGGAAAGAAATGTTGTGGTTTTATATATGTGGGATGATTTTTTCAGGTGTGATCTTGTTATATAGAGTGGAAGAGTGCTCCTGGAGCTAGCATCAGGGATGGTGAAGCCATTTGTATGCCATCTTAGGGCAGCTAAGGAAAAATTTGATAAGGTTGGGTATTCAATTATATTGGAGGTACCTGCTGGGCATGAGAGATCTTGTTTTACCAAAGGTACATTCGAAAGGTATGCAAAAGGTTTTGTATCTAGAGGATTGGAGAAATGATTATTTGATGTCAATTCCATGAATAATTTTTAGTTGGTAGATTGGATATTTACACATACAAGTCTTGTGTCCAATTCTTATGTTTTGTTATCCATCTTTAGTACATTTTTGGAGTGGATAAAAGATTAATCATTGTCGATTTACAATTTTGCAAGTTTTGTGAATATTTTACAGTTGGTAGGTGGGATCTACCCATATGAATAATGAGTCCAATGTAGAGCTTTTCTGATCTATTTTTAGTACACATTGTAAAAGAATTGATGTCACTTCAAAATTTTACAATTTCATTGAAGTTTTCATGGTTAGTGAGTTGGGATCTACCCATATGTGCATTGGGTTCATGTCAAAGCTTTATAATGCATGTTCTTGTTAAGTATCTTTATAATTCTTTGTATTTTATAGGTTTGTCGAGTTTGTGAGCACTCCATAGGTCCTTGAGAGGGTTAACATGATTAAAATTTAAAATGATTTCAATAAACCATCTAATAGAGGCATTGAATCATTTTAATAAACCATATAATAGAGGTATTCAATCATTTTAAAATACAAAACTATAGACTAGCAAAGGCCCTTTGGTCCTTGCCACTAGGACAGAGTGAACAATGCAACTACCATTTGCGCAGTAAAATTGCTGAGGGGCAGAGAGGTAAAATGGGGTTTGGAGGAGCTCGGTTCTATTTCACCATCAAAAGAAATAATGGTAGCAACTACTTCACCCATATCCATTCTTCGCCGGCAGAAAATTTCTCAATGGTTTGTGTGCTTCTCTGAGATGCTGGTGAAAGAAATGGCTGTCAAAAGCCAAGGTTTTACAGTGCAAAGTTTGCGTACTCAAGGGATTAAGGTTAAATATAGGGTTTAAAGCTGCATATAATAGTTCTTGAATTTTATAAATACTAAACCAAGCATTCGAAGGAAGGGGTTTCTGGTGAGAATTTAGCAATGGCGCAACAATAACATCAACACCAACATAAAGTTCATTTGCATATGATGATGCGGTCGATTTATTTCCTCTATGGATCGATGCTGGTTATTTTGGCTTTGTTATCGCTCGTTACAGGGCCTTTCCTTGATATCGATGAGTTTCCATACCAATATAGAACGCATCGAAGTTCCTTGGCAATGATAAGTCAAATTCCTTCCAAAAAATGTAGCTGAAAAATGTAACAGTTGAATTACTGAATTCATTTTGGCTTCGCATTAGTAATGTTTGCATGGTTTTTAATTTAAATAAATAAGGTCAAATTTATTATCATTTTTGTTGTAAATCTCTGAAAACAAAATAAATTAAAAGAAAAAGAAAATATGGGATGATTCAAGTACTTTTTGTAAGACGGTTTTCCATGCAATCATTTGGGTGATTCCCTGCAACATTTCGGCCTTTTCTGAAGCCTTTCCATGTCCCCCACATGTTAGCATAATTTAGCTTTATCAACAGTAGGCCTATGACACAGTAGTTTGTATAGGAGTTTTTGTTATTACAATGGCTTCAAGTAGGCGTCTTTTTCACAAACTCCATTCACACCTGCTTCTCCATACCTTCATCAATCAAATGGGTGCTGCTAGACACTCTAACTTCACGAAATTAAAGAATAGTTTATTTTTAATCAAATCAACTCCCAGGTTCGACTGTATCTCCATTTTTTCATCAATCAAATGGCTTCCAAACACTCTACCTTAACGAAATTAGCCCATAGTTTATTGCAATCAAATCAACTTCTGGGTTCCAATTAACAATTTTCAAGCATATGTTATTTACAAGCGTTAAAGCCACGAGGACCCCATGGCACTTTGGAGATTCTGGAGAGAAAATCAGATCATTTCCCGATATATGTATATATATCATATTATGCTTTGGATTAATTATGCACAAAGGGGTTTCAAGAAATTTTGTGTTGGACTTTAATACTAAAAGTTTCTGCCTAAAGATTTGTAATTCATACACTAAACTGGCTTCAAGTACTAGTATAATGGAGTCCCATGGAAGGCATAGGCATATGGTGGTGAATTCTGTTTGGAAGGCACAGGCATACGGGGGCAGAGACAGTCTGTTTGTTCGATATTATCTTTCGAGTGGCAATGGACAGTGGAATAAGATGTTGAGGTATTGTAACTTCTAAGAATATTATATTTGTACTTTATTATTTCGTAGATGTTTCATTCCTCCGTGGAGACCCTATTATATATCCGGAGATGTTTTATCCCTCCGCGGAGAATGTGGTAACTTGGGTTATTAGACTTCCCTAGTGGGGTCGTCCCTGTATGAGTCATGTGGTTTAAAGGGTTATTAGACCACTCTAGTGGGGTCGGCCCAGTCAACATTATGTTAAGTGGTTAAGTTGGGGCTGACCTAGCTTGTGTAAAAGTTAAGTCAGAGTTGTGTATAAATAGAGGAGGTGTGTTCCTCATTTAACAGACATTCAATCACTTGTGATTGGCGCATAGGAGAGAGAGAGATCTGCTATGGAGGAGAAGGAGCTCATGTTTGGAGATTACATCTTTGTATTTTATGGTCATCTGTATTGAGGAATCTTTTCTGGGTTTTCTTCCCCATGAGGGTTTCCCAGGATAAATCTGTGTCTCTTGTGTTTATGTTGTGCTTGTTGTTCTTTCAGTGTTCCTGTATATGCTATTGTTGAGAAATGGAATGTAATACTGATATTTTCTATCTTAGCATATTAAATATTAACATGGTATCAGAGCTAGCCTGAAGGAAGGCAATGTATGGCACTTATGACACTTGTCTCACTTGAGACAATTTGAAAGTTAGGGTTTTGAATAGAAAAACCTAGTCATCGTGGCATTTTTGCTATAAATCCAGTTTGGAGGAGGTTCAGGTTCTAAAACGTGTACAAGTAGAAGATAACATCCCCATGTACCTTTTTTCCAAAGAAAAACATCTAATTCGTTGTACTTTATGATTTATGATCCATACAAGTTAGGGTTTTTGCCTCTTCCAGATCTCAGTCATAAACAGGTGACCTAGGAAAAAATGTCACAACTTGGGATAGGAAGCTCCAAATGAAATTTTGTAAAACATGACAGTAAGAGAACAGACTATAGTTTCACAGGTCTAGGTCTCAGAGGACTAAGTTTAAATAGTGACACGTGGCACTCCGTACAAGCTCGCTATACTGTTTAATCCCATAAACAGGTCACGTTGCGACATTTGGCATATCTCTCTCTCAGAGAATCCATTTGAGGTCAGATCTATGGGGTTGGAAACATGATAGGTCAGGATACCATAGGCCAAAGTTTTAGACCCTGCAGATCTGAAATTGCAGATATGCACGAGAAACAATACGACACATCTGAAATGGATAAATGGAGGAAATCTAAGATGAGGAGGAAGAAGCTCTCACTTAGGTTTTTTCAGTTTTTAGGTCTGGAAGGACCTGATACAATGTTGGAGACACCTGATACAACATTGGAAGCTTTGATAATGGATTTGGAATCCATTCATCATAGATATTGATCCTCCATCAAAATGTTGTGGGAGGAAGGAAATTGAAGATTAGGGTTTTGAAGTAAGAAGAAACCCTAGCAAAGTTGGGAGACTCATAGGGCAGCGATGAAGAAGGTTCAAATGGTGCTGATATTCATCATCCTAGCACCATGAAAATATATAAGATTTTTGCAAGTGATCTACCTTGTATGGTTAGGGTTTTACCCTTATAGAGAAGACTACTCGACAGGTATGACTTGAGAAGATACAGGTATGTTTTGAAATTTGTTCCTCGATTAAGTTCATAATATGTTTGTCTTCATGTTATTAAGGTCATTGAAATTATTATTGTTTGATAATGAATGCATGCGAGTGATAGAAGAAATTCATTGATTAGGGTTATGACACTTATGATTGTACTAATGCACCTGTGGTGTTGTATGAGGATGATGTTGTCTGCTAACAAGATACAGGTACATGAAGAAAGACAAATCAAGCTCTATGACCATGATGACATGAAGACAAAGACTCATCCATAGTATTTAACCACATAGAAGCTCTACTTACGAGGTATGTATGACTTTGTTCTACTATGAGATATGTAGGTTCTAGCACAAGGTATCGAAATCATTGAAGAGGACAAAGAAGATATTGTTTGGGTATGTTAAGACATAACCAAGAATGATAATCGAGGTATGTTTTCCTATATCAAGTTAGAATCCTACTTTGTGTTAGGATCTTAGGTAAGTATAACTATGTATGAAATGATCATGACCATACATACTTAAGATTATTTAGAATCATAATGTTTTGATAGTATTGAGACTATACTAATGAATGTATGATTATGTATGAGATCATGAGGATGAACTAGTGCATACTTGAGCATGCATAGTGGTCCAGGATGGATAGAAGTTCAAAGACTTATAATCATGATGCTATCATAAAATAGAGATCAAGCGGGAGGCAACCACACAAACATAAAAGATAGTATTTGAGTTGTTATTTGAATCTATGAATAGTTAATGATATTGCTCGTAATAGTTGTATGCATATTTGTATTCCTAGAATATATCATGCATAGTATAGCATTGAACAGTATACTACTAATATGCATATGATGGGTAAGTTGGACAAACATTCCATTGTTGCTTGTCTAGAATGAAACCTCTTTGTTGACATGCTGAGAGCTGTGCACGCTCTTGATAGTATGTTTTGGTACAGATGGAAGGCATCTAGATAGCCACTGTATGCATATAGGATATGGAAAAGTGTTGTGCCAAAGTATTGGTCAAGATAGTTGCATAACTATGTGAATCATATCTGTATGGATAATAGGTTATCATGTCAACATGATTTGATGATTATGAAGTATTACTAATCATGTAATTAACTTTGATTTGTAGGAAAGATCATGAAGAATGATGAACACCAAACAAGTGATGGATGTTCAACAAGAAGACTTATAAATCAAACATACTTTAGAAGGCTCGTGGCTAGAAGATTCTCTTAGAAAGAGGAAGAGGATCATGACAAGATGTGTGTTCCAAGTGGCTAGATAATACCATTCTCTTAATGGTGTAATTGAACAAGAAGTGCGAATTGAGAAAACTCCCAGGACTCAATTGAAGAAAGCTCTGTATGGGTACCCAGGATCGATAGTCATTTGATGAGCTTAATGATCATCATGGGTGATGCGGATTTCAACCTTTGCTACAAGTTTGAAGATGGTGTCTATATACATATGAAATTTGTCTCTTAGATGGATGCAAGAAGGAACTCACCACAAAGTCCAAATGATCTTGAGGCTCATATGAGTAGACCCATCTGACGGGAGATGGCATGGATAGATATGCAGAAGATCGCTCAATGCAGAGTGTGAATGATGTTTAGTCACAGAGAGAGAATTGATAGCTTCTTGACAAGCTTGGGGTTTACCAAAAGTAAAGTTGATCCTAACCTTTACCTTAAGGTTATGGATGGTGTACTTGTCATTGTATGTGGATGATCTCTTTCTGATAGGGAGAGAGAAACAAATCATGGAAAGCAAGAAGAAGCTAGCTCTCGGATTGATGCATTACTTCCTAGGTTTGGAAGTATAGAAAGGCCCAAAAGGAATCTTTCTCATGAGGGAAAGTATGCTGTGGAAATCTTGAGAAGATTTGATATGTTGGAATGTAAAGCCATGACCACCCCCATGGATTGCAACTTGAAGGTGTTAGCTAATGACTCATCAGAGTTAGTGGATTTGACTCTGTATAGACAAATTATTGGGACATTGATGTATCTGACGAATACCATGCCAGATATATGCTTTGCTGTGAACACCTTGAGTTAGTATCTAGTGGAACCTAGGCATGTTCACCTAATAGCTGCAAAGCATGTGATGAGGTACCTAAAGGGTACGATAGAATTTGGTCTATGCTATCTTGGAGATCATGAATTCAAATTGTATTGCTACATAGATGCTGATTGGGCAGGAAGTGTATTAGATAGAAAGAGAACATTGGGAGGATGTTATTGTCTGGGATTTGATATGATCTCGTGGTTTAGTAGGAAGTAGTCTAGTGTGGCTCTCAGTACAGCTGAAGCGGAATATATAGCTGCTTGCTCTGCTAGTTGTGAAGCGATATGGATTCGGAAGTTGTTATCAGGATTGTTTGACTTAGAGATGGACCCCACTATGATCCTGTGTGACAACCATAGTTGTATCAAGATGACAGAGAATCCATTGTTCCATGATAAGTCAAAGCACATAGAGATCCAATACTTTTATATACGGGATATGGTGTAGAAAGGAGCTATCAAGCTCGAGTATGTGAGCACTGACAAACAAGTTGCTGATATATTGACCAAACCTCTATCTCAAGTAAAGTTTAAGTATTTCTGAGACAAGATTGGTGTAGTTCAAAAGGACCCTCCTCGAAAGGGGGAGTGATATGGTCGACGATGATATTTGGATACTGGTATCGATGTGGATACCTGTATCGATGATGAGATTTCCTATATCGATGGTAAGGTCAATGATGAGGATACCTGTATTGATGAGGATACTTTATCGATGACGAGGATATTGTATTGATGATGAGGATATTGTATCGATGATGTGGATACTTGTATCAATGATGAGGATACATGTATTGATGATGTGGATACTTGTATCGATGATGAGGATACTTGTATCGATTATGAGGATACCTATATTGATGATGTGGATACTTGTATCGATGATGAGGACACTTGTGTCGATGATGAGGTTACCTGTTTCGATGATGAGGTCGATGATGAGGTTAGCGGTTCCGATGATGAGGTCGATATATGGTCCTTAGAATTTGTCTAAGTGGATGAGGAGAGATTGTATCATCCCTGGAATTTGGTCCCTGAATTGATCTGTAGACAGATGTCTCTTGGAAGTGGTGCCTAGTGGACAAGAGGATTACATAATCCCTGGACTTTGGTCCCTAAATTGATCCGTAGACAGATGTCTCCGAGAAGTGGTCCCTAGTGGATGAGAGGATTGCATCATCCCTGGACTTTGGTCCCTGAATTGAACTGTAGACAGATGTCTCCGAGAAGTGGTCCCTAGTGGATGAGAGGATTGCATCATCCCTGGACTTTGGTCCTTGAATTGATCCGTAGACAGATGTCTTCAAGAAGGGGTCCCTAGTGGATGAGAGGGATTGTATCATACCTGGACTTTGGTCCCTGAATTGATCCGTAGACAGATGTCTCCGAGAAGTGGTCCCTAGTGGACGAGAGGATTGCATCATCCTTGGACTTTGGTCCCTGAATTGATCAGTGGAAAGATGTATCTGAGAAGTGGTCCCTAGTGGATGAGATGATTCCATTATCCCTGAACTTTGGTCCCTAAATTGATCTGTAGACAGATGTCTTCGAGAAATGGTCCCTAGTGGACGAGAGGATTGCATCATCCCTGGAATTTGGTCCCTGAATTGATCCGTAGACACATGTCTTCAAGAAGTGGCCCCTGGTGGACGAGAGGGATTGTATCATCCCTAGACTTCGGTCCTTGAACATATTTGTAGATAGATGTCTTCGATAAGTGGTCCTTAGTGGATGAGAGGGATTGTATCATCCCTGGACTCCGGTCCTTGAACAGATCCATAGACAGATGTCTTCGAGAAGTGGTCCCTAGTGGACGAGAGGGATTGTATCATCCCTAGACTTTGGTCCCTGAACAAATCCATAGACATATGTCTTCGAGAAGTGGTCCCTAGTGGGACGAGAGGGATTGTATCATCCTTGGACCTCGGTCCCTGAATTGATCCATAGACATATGACTCCGAGAAGTGGTCCTTAGACATTGTCTAAGTTGACGAGTGGACTACATCGTCCCTAGACATGATATGGTGTCTTAAAACGATAAGGATTGATCATCACATAAGATAGATCATGTGTATTGGAAGGTATGCTGCTATGGTGCTGTTGATCTAGAGATCCAGACGATGATGTTGTTGATCGGGAGATCCAGATGATGATACTGTTGATCGAGAGATCCAGATGATGATACTGTTGATCGAGAGATCCAGATGATGTTGTTGATCGAGAGATCCAGATGATGATGCTATTGATCGAGAGATCCAGATGATGCTGTTGATCTAGAGATCCACATGATGATGTTGTTGATTGGGAGATCTAGATGATGATATTGTTGATCGAGAGATCCAGATGATGCTGTTGATTGGGAGATCTAGATGATGATGTTACTGTAGTTGTTCGAGTGCTGCAAAAGATGAAGACTCAGTACTGAAGATGTTGATGTTCCAGTATTGAAGATCTTTAAGATGTTCTAGTAACTATTTGAGTTACTGATGATGCTAAAGAAAGATTCCAATGATTTATAGATGCATCATGTATCATGTAGTTGATGACTCCTTGCTCCTGTAGATGTTGTTATAATATCCTTCTCGTTAAGGGGGAGTGTTGAGATATTGTAACTTCTAAGAATATTATATTTGTGCTTTATTATTCCGTAGATGTTTCATTCCTCCGTGGAGACCCTATTGTATATCCGGAGATGTTTTATTGCTCCATGGAGAATGTGGTAACTTGGGCTATTAGACTTCCCTAGTGGGGTTGGCCCTATATGAGTCATGTGGGTTAAAGGGTTATTAGACCACCCTAGTGGGGTCGGCCCAGTAAACATTATGTTAAGTGGTTAAGTTGGGGCTGGCCTAACTTTTGTAAAAGTCAAGTTGGAGTTGTGTATAAATAGAGGAGGTGTGTTCCTCATTTAACACACATTCACTCACTTGTGATTGGCACATAGGAGAGAGAGAGATCTGTTATGGAGGAGAAGGAGCTCATGTTTGGGGATTACATCTTTGTATTTGTTGGTCATTTATATTGAGGAAGCTTTGCTGGGTTTTCTTCCCCATGAGGGTTTCCCAGGATAAATATGTGTCTCTTGTGTTTATACTGTGCATGTTGTTCTTTTAGTGATCCTGTATATGTTATTGTTGTGAAATGGAATGTAATACTGATATTTTCTATCTTAGCATATTAAATCTTAACATAATATTGCCTTGAATTCAAGGGAAGTAATGGAAAGGCCAGATCCTCGGTGGAAACAAAATTTCTACTTGGAGTGCAGAGCGATTATTGAAGACGTGAATGTTATTTGTGAATTGCAAAAGCACTTTGTGAGGTTAGAATTGAGGCGGAGAAGCATCAAAGTTAAAATATTGGGAAATATGTTTAGAGCGTCCAAAGTGGTGGGATGGGTTGAGATACCATGGAAGGATTTGTTGGCATCTCCCATGCTAACAATCAAAAGCTGGTATCCCTTAATACCTACTATTACTAGAGGATCGGAGCAACCACCAATTTTGCACCTTGCAATCTCTCTAAAGTCGGTGGATTTAGTTTCACGGCCTCCTCAAGAACATCAGGCAGATATGGAAATATATGATACATAAGTTATGAATTGCAGGAATGAAATGAGAAGGAATTATGTGAATGTGAATATGCACATTAGGCATCTAGAATGCGATTACTGTGGATGCCGAGGAAAAGTATGCAGCCAAGGCCTCCATGAGGAGGGTATTTTCTCTGGTGTGGTATGATCAACGTTGATGTGTATCAATTGTATATATCTTAATTCAAATACGTTCATATTGAACTCTATAAGTTTGTACTACCCTCCTCCATTAAAGGGAACAACTAGTACACACCAAATGATGGAGGTCCACATATCGGATCCTTCAATGAAAATTATACAATTCGTATTCATATTATTACACTCCATATAATATTTTTGTTTCAGTGAAACAATGCACATTTTAAAAATGAAAATGGGGTCTCAATTTTCTATCTCTACTCTTTTGTCATGTCCAACACCATAGGTCTATTTCTGTAGACCAACCGCACAGTGACCAAACTTTTACATTAATTTATGCAGCATTAAAGATATAACAATTTTGTAGGGAATTATTTCTCCTATGTTATTTAGTTTTTTAGACCATCTTACCCTTAATATAGATTTCTCAGAAGTCATAACACGAAATGAGATGTGAGCCATACCAATAACACATTCATCATGTTAAATAGGCCAAAGCATTAGACAAAATATGGTGGACACATGTGCCAAGATGTCCTCCATATGCTAGGAATCCCAAATGCTTCACAATGACATGAGGGCAGTGAGGTATCTTGTCATGGTGTTTTCCATGATTTGGTTGGGAAGGTGGAGAGCATCTTTTAGTCACTAATTGGCATCAAGGGATTGTCCTTTTGAGTTGCAAACTCATAAGTCCGGAGATATCAATCCTTAATATACAACAGCGATCCCCCATAAACAACATAGGTAGGCCTCTCTCTGTCCAATTTGAAAACAATCATCCCACTGTCATGCCTAGCTGCTAGGAGATTCATCTCAGGTTGAGGCCATGATATAGTCCTCCTCAATTACAATATAAAATGTTGTCATGTTTCTTATTAATAGTAAATACATATATTTTAAAAAATAAGTCAATACTGAAATTACATACCAACTATGGTAACACGAACTTACGGCTTAATGGAAACTTTAACGATTAAATTATGCTGCTATGATGCTATCAGACATAAATCTGCATATTGCGGATTTTATTATTAAAATGCTAACTGGTAGTGGCAGGTGTGAGTCAGGTTTGATGGGTTTGTAGTTTGTATATATGACACAACAATTCTTCTACTGCAATAGGGGATGTAACTAGTGACACTAGTTAGTTGTATTGGGGGAACGATATGTTTAATATATAGGTGTGATAAGTATTGCGCCAGAAATTCCTCAGTAAACAACGTGCTTATTATTTGATCATGATTCATAACAATGCTATAAACAAAGTTGAATGGCCATCAGCACTAAGTTGATAGGTCTTATGGTGAGAATCCTAAGCTAACTTTACATATTAAACTAAGTTTCAAAATAGTGAAATAAAATAATCAAAAGTGACATCTCTTATGGACGATGTCATGCATAACTAGTGGTAAGAATCCACCCCTATTCGTACATGATAACATATATATGCACATCTGATGCCTTATAAGCTATGTGCTAGTTTGTGGGCATTTAATGTTATTTATTGTTTATTTTCAATAAATATCACAATCTTTTCCCATTTGACAGCTTCGATCACCAAAACACATTGAATTCACTGGCATTTAAAAGCTATTGGCATCTTAAAGGGTGAAAATTTATGTTTTTCATGGCATTGTTTGGTTGTATTCTATATCATTGTACACATACATTCTGACATTCATAATCAAATCCCCATTTCACTTCAATGATTCATCTCCTGTGAAAACCTGAAGTGTACAAAAACATGCAGATATGTAGCTTTCATCGCAGACCTTTTGGTCACTGTATTCCAAAATAGGAGATTACATTATTAATATATAGTTTATTGTATTCCAAACAAATGAAATACCATTAGTAATATTATATGATTGTCACCATACCATACGAAACAATTGATATTGTACCTTTTAATTTTTCTGCCAAGGAAAAACTCATGGGATCACCCCCCTCTTATTGAACATCCAATTGAAGGGCGCCACAACCGCCAACCATAGTAGCCTCTGGTAAGTTAACAGGACTCATATGGACTTGAACCTCAGCTGGACTAGAATTCAATACCTCATGGTGAACTCTACCTTTGAATGGTTTGTTCAAATTGATTGAGCTAACCCACTGGGTTAAATAGGTAAGAATTTTAGCTATAAAATCACACTAAAAAATGTTATTATAATAATTAATTTATTACTTATGTCTATATCAAGTATATTAAGTTGTCTTCCGTTTTTACTTGTTTTAAACTCAAAGCATAACTTAGAAAGGTTGGTTTCTTCTTTGTTAGTTTTGCTTTCTTTGGACTTGCTCTCCATTCTCCTTCATCTGTATGAGCACTTAGTGTGTGATGAGCACCTTGCTTGGTGGGAGAGCGCTTCATGGGAGTGAGTCTCAATGATGGGTCTTTTGTCAAATAACCCATTTTCATCTACTTTTGACACATGGAAAATTAGGGTGCACTTACTTGGAGATGTTTGGATAGGAGGGTGCCCATCTTGTAAGCAAATATGTGGAGTGGGTAGTTGGCACATGTGGGCATGTGCATACTTACCTTGTGGGACACCTTACTTTTATTGTTGCTTGGAGGAGTATGTTGGGAATGAATTGGTATGTAACCACTTGCTTTGACACTGGACTTGGAGAGCACAACACCTTAGTGGGAATTTTTGTGCTTGGAGTGGTTAGGGTGGTTGGCACATGTGGATTTTGTACCTTCCTACCCTTGGGTGCACAATTTGAGGAAGGGTGTTGTATCTGGCAGTGAAGGAGGTTGCTTGAAGGAAGATTCTCATGGGAGATTGTGATGAATGGTTAAGAGCTTTGTTGCATCAGAATTGTTCCCACCTTCTAGGAAACTCGTTCCTAAAGTTCTCACATTCCATGGAGCTTTGGAATAGGTATGAAACGTTCCAATTTCCATGAGAATGGTTCTGAGAGCTTGGGGACGTGGTGAAAACCTTATTGTCAAAAAATCAGGAACTTGGAAACTCTATATTGAATTTTTTGTCCTAGGGAACCTCTACAAGTTCGATACAACACTGGGAATGCCCATAGGTTCCCAAGCCAATGGCCCAAAAAAGTGGGGTTTCTCATGAATTAACCCACCAATATATCCAACTAAAACCCTAAACACCCTTCAATAATACATAACACAAGTCAATTGCTTTCTTCTTTGATTTGTTTGAGTGAGCAAGACTGATTTTGAGAAAGGTAGAGGTAGGTTGTGGCTTCAAAGTTCTGCACCGTGACTGAGAGAGATTAATTTTGAGGGTTGAGTTGACTCAGTGAGTGCGAGAGGTGGCTTCAGAAGCACAGGGCAGCAAGCTACAACATGTATAAATTCAAATTGTGAAGCTTAAGCATCACCGATTCACCAGTCTTAATTTTACTTCACTCTATTACAAATTCTTTCTTGCTGCTTGAGGAGATTGTATGAATTATAGTTGTGTTCTTTCTCCGTTGATTTATTATTATTTACTAATAAATTTGTGATTTATTATTATTTACTAATAAATTTGTGTGAGTGGAAGCTCTAATAATATTCTACAGACACAGTAACCAATGCGTCATTTCCTTGTGTTCAAGCAATGGTAATAACACTATAAATAATAAGTCTGGAAGAATAATTTCTAAGCTTTTGGTTAAGACTTTAAAGTCTGTCATCATATAGGAATGAATTCTTGATCTACCGCTGAGGGTATGAATTAGGTTGATTGTTGGTCCTCTTTGTAAGGACTGTTAAATTAATGAATACACTTATTATTTACTAATAATGTGTGAGTGGGAAGCTCTAATAATATTCTGAAGACACAGTAACCAATGCGTCATTTCCTTGTGTTCATGCAATGGTAATAACGCTATAAATAATAAGTCTAGAAGAATAATTTCTAATCTTTTGTTTAAGACTTTAAAGTCTGTCATCATATAGGCCTGAATGCTTGCTTCTGTCGCTAAGGGTATGAATTAGGTTGACTGTTGGTCCTCTTTGTAAGGACTGTTAAATTAATAAATACACAATAGAGTTATCTGCCATTTACCTCAAGGGTATCTTCACCTGCTTGATTCCACTTAGAGTGTCTTGATGAGATGTGGCATTCTTCTCACATTTATGGATTATTATCATGTTGTATTGCTTATTAAGTGTCACACTCCACATTTGAACTTGTTTCCATGCTATTAAGATGGATCTATGCTGGTTATCTAAAGAGGGCCTAGCCATTTTACTGAGCAAGTGTGGTAGAGCACAAAGATACAGTGGACCTCAGTCATTACCTCTGTCACATTCTGCTGTAAAAGAGGTCGATTCCACTGTTGGCTACTATCTGCTGATAATTTGTTTCTACACACACCTGAGATCAATTCTTGAAGGGTGCAGAGTTCCAGTTGGAATAGGTGGATGCATTCTTCACATTTTCGTACTGCTAGGTGTTTCTTTCATTTGTCTGAGTTGTATCCACATTCAAGACAACCCTTTAAGGTGCAGGACGAGCTCAGTTGGACACCAAATTAATGATCATAATAATCAACACTTCCAGGTTTGAGATCTGATGTAAATATGATTTTTTTTAAGAAAATATATACTGCTGTTGTGACTGCTATGAATCTACATGCAGTTATTCATAAGTAGGAATGGGTTTGTGATCATAATAGTGACAAGATGATGTTCATGAGTGGCTCTATAATTTCCAATGACTATTTGAATGCAATCTGAAATTCATAAATACAAAATACCTTCCAAAACAAACCATCCTAAACAAGATCTGGGCCATTTACAGTACTGAGAAAACAGTGTCTCACAAGTATTCAATGACATATGCCAACCCAGTTTGTACTATCAGTAATAATCAGAATCATCAGTTGAGGACCATAGAGTTTTATTAGACCCTTGGGTATGTATTGAAGTATTTAACACTATTCTGTGCCAAAAACATAACTAGTTAGTTAAACAACTACCTATTTCCTAGCAAGGGATATTACGTTTTGGAATCAAAGTTGATATGGAATTTGTTGAAGTTATATACTGAGGCGAGTTATGTTCATGGTATACAAGAGGAAATAGTTCTTGTCACATAATGGTTGCAAATATAGACAAAAACTCAACTCCTGAGAACTTGTGGTCGGTGGCTTGGTTGGTTGGTGACATGCAATTGCATTGTATTATGATTAAATTCAGACTGACACTCAAGAGTTGGAAGAATACATGAATTTACCTGTTAAATCTATCTGCAACTTCTCTAAATCTTACGAAAATTTGCCTACTCGTGACTGGCTGTTTATTTTTTTGTATGATTTGTTGTTGGAAGTCATTACAGCCCAAATTTACAATACTCAGAAAGTGCACTATAATACCAACAGACAATTATTCCAACATAAATCTAAAACATTAAATCCAGAGTTACCATATTCGGCTCAGCAAAAACCTTGGTGAGGTAGAAAAGTCAAGAGTTTGACTTGGATAGGGAAAAACTCGGCAAGTAAAATATGAAAAAATTGTAAAATGGTGCTATTTTGGGGTTTTGTAGAGACCTTGGCGAGTTTGATGTTCAAAGTTTTAAACAGATTCAAACTTGGTCAATCTGAGTTATACTTCTGTTAAATCACAAGTACAACTTGGTCATCCTGAGTTTGAATTTCCCCGAGCTGGAAAAAATTGTTTTGATGCCGATCCGAATTAGAATTAGAATTTGGCAATACTAGTTGTGATTCCTGTTACAAGGATTAAATTACTGTCACACACCCTCATATTGGAGCACATGAAGTTAAATACCTGAAAACCATCCTGCATTTAACAAATCTAAATTTCCAAGGAGTTCATGGAAGTTGGGGAGTTTGGGTGTTGAGTTGGTTTCAAAACAGAATTAGTTCAAATGGTCACTAACTTAACAAGCTAAACCTCTTACCTCAATAATTTTCATCCCTGACACCAATATTATAAAAGTTGAATCTAATCCCTGAATCCAACAACAAGGGATCCAAATCCTTTGTTTAGCCCGGGCTTAGACAAGAAGATATGAGTAGCAGGCAGGTTAAGAGCTAACATATTTTCAAATAAACCACATAATCTATCTAGCATTGGTCCTCCTGATACTTTGAGTATCACGCCATACGTAACTTCTCAGTTTGTTTCTTGAGATGTTCAAATCGTGATTTTTTATCAACAGGAAATATCTGCATCCCAGCTACCTTAAGTCAACCCCAGGTGAGGGACTTTACACATAAACCATTACATCTGATGGCTTTGTCTCTAATCTAAATGATGTTGCAGCTTCTCTCCACGACTGTACATCGGCCTCAACTTCACCTGCATTGACCCACTTATTGTCAACACTAAATGCTACATTAAACTTCTGAGCTCCACTCCCAGTAGACCCTACATGAACCCAAGTAGTCACTTGATATTGCAAAAACAACTTTAGCTTCTCTTCAAATGCTTGTGCTGAACCTTCCCAGGTTTGTTTGTGATTGGTAACAAGAATATAGTTACCACTTAGGGATTGTTTCCACCCAAGTGATTCCTGTGATGCTAGAGGAAGTATGTGAGGTTAACAGGTGGCTATATTGAGAGAACATGAACCTAAAGCTAGAGAATACCACCGCATCAGGCCATCAAAATCATTGTCATTCTCTAGAATGTTTAGCCCAAAAGCAGGATTCATGATACAAAGTGCTGATCTACCATCTAACTTTGATCTCTTGTGCTTGTTGTCATATCTTTCACAAAACACTAAAGGGACAATGCTGCTCCTCTAAAAAAATATAAGCTGCATGTCTATAACCCATCTCAACCAAACATAGATCCTCGATGGCATTTGTTCTTTGATTAGATACTAGCTGTCAAGTTAAAGAATGCACAAGCCCATGACTTTGCTTTTAATTCTGTCTTTTGTTATATATATGGGATACATCCAGCGGATTATATTTTTCTACGTAGCGCTTCTGTAGCCAGCCAAAGAAACAAGTGAGTAAATAGTCAAAAATTCCAATGAAAGATTTTGCTGGGATGAATTTCTACTAGTTTGTCTAGAAGGATAAATATGTTGGGCAAATGTTCTTCCTACAATATAGCATTAAATTGTGTTTTCTGACAAACTTATCTTTTATCAGCCACTGAAGATGACAAGACCAAAGGAGCCATATCTTGTGACCTCACATCGGTCCAGAACTACAAGGTGTGCAGGTCTACTTGTTTTTCCTTAGATTTATGCTCGGTCATTATCACAACAATATGATGAAAACATCTATCCATTTAATTCAAAAGGATAGAATCAAATCTACGAGTCATAAATTTATTTCCAGTACTGAGCTTTTGAGGCATTCAATCTACCAGGATTAAATTAAAAGTTCAGCTGAACTTGAAGAAGAAATGAATGCTAACATGCTGTTAACACCCAAAAAGTGTTCACTACCTCATCTACCACATTATATGGCTCATTTGTCCATTTTCCTACCATTTTTCCCTTAAAATCCCAAAAAAATCCCATTAAAATGCCTCCAAAAGGCCACAAAACCCTCAAAATAGCCTAAAAAAGGCTAAAAAACCCCCTTTTCCTCCAAAAATAGCAAAAATCCCCTAAAAAGGGAATAAAAAATATAAAATAATGAGGAAAAGGAGGAAAAAACCCTATACAGCTGCCCAAAAGCATGTGTTCCCTAAAACCATGGGTCAGCACTCCACCACCAAAAAACTATAAATAGGTGATGGAGATCCCTTATTCCATATCCACAATCACAAGCACCCTTACTCTGCCAAAATCTCTCTCGAAACCCTAGTTCACCATTGAACTATTTTCACCTTGAGAGCCACTTTTGGCCCATTCCCATCATTGGAGAAGGAGAAGGAGCATCTTGAAGCTTGGAGCATCCTCTTGGACACTGCAAAGGGCTTCATCAAACCTTCTCATTGAAGGTAATATCAATACAAAAAGCCATTCTTTCAATTTGATGTTTATGTTTCATGCATGCTTTAGAAGTAATTTAATTTCTGTTTTAGCTTAATTAGTTTAATATACTGAACTGCTACTAAGGAGTCCATTCTCCTTAGTAGGTGCTCATTTGCACAAGCTAGGGGTAAAACCCTAGCTACAGTTTTGGCGACTCCCCTAGATTTTGAATTTCTGGTTTCCGTTTTAAATTTTTTACTTGCGGTTGTCCCTTTCGGCCGCCGCATACCACATTTTTTCCCTCTGCAGTCGCGTCCTGACCGCGCCTTTCAGGCCTTTACCTGCGATCCGACCGCGGCTCTCAGACTGCTTCCGACGCCCCGCCGACGGATTCAAGTCTGTTACCTGCGATCCGACCGTGGCTAATCAGCCTGTTTGCCGCGATCTGACTGCGCCTGTCGGCCTTTTTCCCGCGTCCCGACTGCGGCTTTCTGCCTCTTTCGTGCGTCCCGACTGCGCCTGTTAGCCCTTTTGCCGCGACTCGACTGCGTCTTGTTCCCTATTTCCTGCGTCCCGACTGCCTCTGTTGGCCCGATAGCCGCGACCTGGCCGCCGCTGTTTCCCTCAAACCCGCGGTCGGCCTGTTCTGATTTGCCACAGACCCACGGTCTGATTTCTGCTCTTTTCCTGTTTTGAGCCCAGCCCCTTTTGCTGCAATATTTTCTGCATCTGAACAGCCCTCTGTCCCACCTGCAGCCTCACTACCTTACAGCCTTTCTGCAACATAATTTCTGTGCCCTTTACAGAATTCTTTTAAAATTTCGTTATTTTTAATTCAGAAAATTTTGCAAGTTAAAATTTTAATTTCAGCATTATTGATAGTTGGAAGTTGCACCCCTTGTGGCACTTCTATATTTTGGGTTCATCACCTCACGAGCACACACTCTGTCACATAAATCAAGTGAGCCTTAAAAAGTACCTAATTGAACCAACATTCTAACCCCACTTGGGGAACACAAAAGAATCATTGTAGTTAGGTAGGGTCGGGGGGATAGGCTTCCAATAACACCCCTCGGTCACTTTCACTTGAGACATAGTTGTTGTCCAAATAGGGAACCAAAATCCCCTAGTACTTTTTGGCACGGTCACAACCAGTTTGTCAGAGGGCCTCTCCCTTAGGAGGGTTGAAGTCGGGAGACTGGTTCCGGAGGCCTGAGTGGAATACCGCACTCCATTCAGTAACCGAAGGGCTACCTTTCGTGGTTCGCGGGATATCCCTGTATAGGGGTATTGCGGTCAACGAACTAAACGGCAGATTCACCTTTCTGGACGTGTCATGAACGGGGTATCTTAGTTGCCATTCTTCTAGGATTGACTACCCGGTGTCCCTCCCGGTAGGGGGATATCATAGCCACTTGGCTTTCCTACTCATATTGTCTGACTTGGATTTCATCACCTTGCAGAGGATATGTTTAGTTGAGTCAGAATACTTTTAGTTAGGTGTTTGCATGCTCCTTTACCTCCCTTTGGTCTAGTGAGTCCACCATTTTTTCTTTTTAGGAAACCTGCTGCTTGTTGGTATTCTGACCATCTTTGTTGTTACTCCACCTATTGTAGCACAGCTGCTGCAGTGGGTGTTTTGAGTTGGTTGTTGGCCTGAGTGCCTTGCTTTTTAGCTCTCCTTCTGCACACTCGGTTGCATTAGGCATTTTTTGAGCTGTTTTTACTCACCTCAACCCACAGAGATTTAGACACCATCTGTCACCATTGAGTCCCCGAGACATTCTCGGCGCCTCAGGGGCGAGCCCCCACAGCACGGTTCTCTTGACACCACTCGTCATAGATTCCGATCATCATCCGTTGATACCACCCATCACAGATCTAGAGCCTTGTCACTTGACTCCACTCGTCAGCGACGTAGGTCTCCGTCACCAGATAGTGACGCACCTTACTTTACCTCCGATTCTGAGACAGAGTCTGAGAACCCTATTTATATTGCCCCTACTAGCCCCATGGCTGGCACGACTTCCACTCCATTCGTTATAGGGACCATTGGTGGCACATCCACCACTACACCAGTTACTACACCTATTTTGGGTATGCCCTCCATGGGGAACCCATCTACCGTTCCCCTCACGGTACCTATTCCCGCAGCGGGAATCCCTATCCCCACTACATCAGTGGCTCACACTACCTATGGTGGTGCTGGACCATCCTCCACTACCTCAGTTCCCCCACTTGGGGGCACCACCTCACATCTTGTCCCTCCACTTGGGGGCACTGGCCCCAACTTGGTCCAAAGCACTACTGTGTCACACCCTTCTTCCAATTTGCCATTCATGGCTAGCCTCAACCTACCTGACCTGGCCAGATTGACCAACGATCCTATTCGACACGACCCTACGTGGCCTCATATGCCTACCAAGCTCCCCTCTGATATCCCTAAGTTCGAGGGGAAGGCTGGTGAGGACCCACAAAACCATATCATGTCTTTCCACCTATGGTGTTCCTCTAACTCCATCGTGGATGACTCTGTTCACCTTCGTCTCTTACAGCGCACCTTCACTGGCTCTGCAGCCAAGTGGTATATCGAGCAACCTCATGGGACCCACGCCACCTTTGCTTCCCTTGCCTCGACCTTCCTGCAGTTCTTCCAGTTGCCTGTCCGCTATGACGCGGGCGTTGAGATCCTTCTATCTTGTAGACAAAACACGGCTACCCATATCACGGACCACATCCATGAGTGGCGTCGACGCCGTAGCTTATGCAAGATTAAACTAGACGACCGTATCTTCCTAGATTGGTTCCTCAAATCCCTTCTCCCTGTTATTGCTAAGGATGTGGCCTCAGAAAGACCCCAGTCTGAGGAAGAGGCCATCCTTAAGGCTCAACAGTTCGACCTCATTTACGCCCAATCGGGTTACCTTTATACCATTATACCTGACGCCCCTCGCGGCGAGTCCTCCCAGCATGATGCGCCGGGGGCATCCCACGCTGCAGATGGTATCATTGGCCGTGTTTCTTCACATCCCCAACCATTTTCTATAGCACGTCCTACCCCTGGCCCCGACCTGTCGCGGGCTACTTCACAGTCTGGAGCAACCAACTCGTATGCTCCCATGACACATCACCATTCCCATGGACCCTCATGTCCACCTCAGTGCTTCGGGTATGCGACTCCTGCTTATGCTCCTCCAGTCGCCCCTCAGCCTTACTACCATCAGTAAGCTGCCTCAGCTCCTGCGCCTTCACAAGCCCCACCAGCTTATTATCCGCCACAGGCAGCCCCTGCAGCACATCCACAACCTGCTCCGCAGCCATATCAGCAACCCCCTCAAGTTGCTGCACCTGCTCAGCCTCAACCTGCATATTATCCACCGCAGCCTGCTCCAGCACCTGCGCAACCTCAAAATCCACCTGCTGCCCAAGGGCAAGTTTACGCCCAACAGAACCCGCAGCAAAACCAGAATAACCAACGAAACCAGGGCCAACAGAACCGCGGCAAGGGCCGTAATCGGGGGAACAACCAACCTACAGACCGAGCTGGTCAACCGGATAATCCTCCCGACAACAACAACGCGGCCCCCGCTAATCAAAACCCTGATCGCCCACCCAAACAGGCTAAAAACCCCCAATTTGCGAACGAACCACCCTTGTTCTATTTGCGAGGTCTATGGCCACTACACACATGCTTGCCCACACTTGGAGCGAGCCCGGCAACTCTGGGTTGACGAAGCCCATCGCCAAGGGCATGCGGCTCCCCAAGCGCCACCCAACCCCCCCCAACCTCAACAACCCCCTTTGGTGCTGCAAAATCCCTTACCGACCCAAGGCGTAGTGAACACTCAGCCGTTGGCTCCCCATCAAGCCAATGCGCCCCAACAACAACAGATCACTTACGCTGCTCCTGATCAACCCATGTTTGACTCAGGTACCCACCATTTACTGATGATGTCATCTGCTGACGTCAATCTCCAGACCCGTCGGAACCAATATGGCTCCACCTCTGAAGCCAATCCCACGGATAAAACTACTAACGCCCATCCCACCGATCAGGCGTTACGTATACCTCCGCCACCCATAGACGGCGCTGCGAAAGCACCTCGTTTCCCACTTCGCCGAATCAACAATAACCCTAATGCGCGCGCGGCGTCAAACTACAACATTGTAGACGACCTAGCCCAATCTCCCGCAGCTATGTCTGCGTTAGAAGTCTTGAAGAACTGCCCTTCCCAGCGCAAGACTTTACTTTCCGCCATTGGGGGGATTGACCCAAATGATTCGCATTTGATGGCATTTGATTTAGACCAGTCTTAACCACGCCTACCTTCCAGCTTAGCATTCCAAGTTACTGTCTCCGTCAGGAATCTTGTCATCCACCGGTGCATCATCGATGAGGGTGCCTCCACATGCGTTATGTCTACATTCGTATGGCAGAAGCTAGGATCCCCTCCTCTCCAGCAGTCCACCACTGCGTTACGTGCCTATGACGGTCGTTCGGCCCAGCCCCAAGGCCTCCTACCCAACGTACCCGTCCAGTTAGGTGGTAAAACCGTCCTTATTGACATAGAGGTAATCAATGCCCAGTTGGATTACAACCTTTTACTTGGCCGCAGCTACATGTATGCCATGCGGGCGGTTGCCTCTTCGGTCTTTCGCACCATGATGTTCCCCCATGAGGGACGCGTGGTTAAAATTGACCAGCTCACATACTATGATCCCAGTGCTCCCGCGGCACCTGAAAACGTTCTCCCCATGGTTGAACAACCTGTTTCTCCTGCCACCACTTCGTTTGTTTCCTCTTCGGGGCCTGGAGTCTACTCAGACGCGCCGATGACCTCCACCTTTCAATCCATTCCTCCGCCGTCATCTACGCCCGAAATGTCTGACTTATGTACCTTGTCCCATGACAACCTACCACCTAATACTCAACCACCCTTGTTGCCTAAACCACCATTGGTACCTAGCCACATTGGTGTTACACCGATCGATACGATCCCCTTCCTAGTCCCTCCATCGAGAGTAGTAAGCGCCCCGGTCATGGCTACCCTTAGCCTCCCTGGGTTAACCTTGGGATTACCTGTATGGTACCTTTCGCCTCCCGTCCGCCCGCCGACACCCGATGTCGTCCTCCAACCGGTGCAACCCATGGCTACTACCACTCAGCCACCTCCCGGTGTCTCTACCCCTTCGTCCTCTACGACGCCCCCTCCTCCTCCCCAACCCACTGGGGGCAGAGGCCCACAACCTTACACTGCTGTACCACCTCCCAAGACAGTCAAAAACCCTCCAGTATTTCGTGCTCCTCCCAAATGCTCGCTGTGCGATGAGTTAGGCCATGCCACTCACCAATGCCCACAGTTACCAGCATTACAGAAGCACATGCAGATGCTCGACGATGACCCTAACATCCCAACTGTCGAACTAAACCCCACTCCCAAGCCTAAAGATAAGTCCCTACGTACCAACCACTCCTGCGCCATATGCGGTATTTACGGGCATTATTCACATCATTGTCCCGATCTCCCGGATTACAGAGCAGCTCTCTATGAGATGAACAATCTGGATCTTGAGACGGCACCACCTACCATCGAGGAGATCTACCCCCCGGTCTCTCCCCCTTCTGAAGAGGTTAATATCATCTATATGATCTCTTCAACCACCACTTCAACCACTACCCCCTCGTCAACCGATTTGACGACGCAAACTTTCCGTACCGATGAGGAAGTTCTTGAGGCCCTGACTGCCCCGGATTATCCCTGGGACAATATGCACCATCGTTCCTATTTCATCCCAGAAGAATCCTCCTCTAGCACAGCTAACCAATTCACAGTTAAGTCTAAAAACTTCCTCCCCACCAAGGTCGACTGGTTCAAGGACCCTATCCCTGCTCCTGATGCCTTCGAGGAGGGCAACATGGCCAACATCTCACCTGTCATCCAAGTTGATATTGCTGCTCCAGGTCGTGCCCCTGAACCCATTACTTTAGGTGCATTCTGCAGTAAACAAGAGATTGAGGACTACATACACCTTTTCAGAGAATTCCGTGATGTCTTTGCCTGGTCCTATACCGAAATGCCTGGTCTTGACCCTGCTATCATAGAGCACCACATTGACACCTCTGAGTCAAGGGGCATCATAGATTCTCTTGACCCTGGGATAGGGGGCATGATCAATCATTTTGACCCTGCCCCATCACATTTATCTCAGCATGTCAATGAACCCATCGTTCAAACCAACACATATGTGATCCATAATCACAAACCCCATGCACATACCATGGGGGCAAGTCATTAACCCTGCTCACTTTTTCACATGTGTGATCTCGACCATTTTTGAGGTCACATGTCACTTGTATATCTGATTTGATTTGATACACCTAGTATTCTTCCCCCACGGGTCATCATTTCTCCCCACCACTGCATCCTTGCCTTGGTGGGCTCACCTTTGACTATTCCGAAGTCCTGATAACCTCCATTTTTCGCACCATTTGCACTGTCGGATTCATATTTCCGTGCCCATGATGATGCTTGAGATCATTTCTCGCTCTCACCAGAACCTTTATTGACATCGTGACATGACACCTTGTCCCCTCGGTTTGCGTGCCACATCGGTCGTTCTCCGTTTTTCATGTCTTTTATATCATCGGATTCATTTTTCCGAGCTGGTGATGACGCTTGAGATCATTTCTCGCTCTCACCCCCCGATTTTTCGGGTATTTTTTCAGACGCCACTAGTCGCCTCGGTTTGCGTGCCACATCGGCCGTTACCCGTTTTTGACATCCTTTATATCGCCGGATTCATTTTTCCGAGCTCGTGATGATGCCCGAGATCATTTCTCGCTCTCACCTTGGTACAATTTTCAACATTGTGTCCAGACACCTTGCTGCCTCGGTTTGCGTGCCACATTGGCCGCTATCGGATTGTTCCACTTTTGTACATGAGCCATTCACTCCTGTCATACTGCAAATGTCTCGTTATTTTTCCACCATCTCATTTACCCCGCAAGGAGGCCCATCAGTGTTCCCCAACACCCTCGTTCTTGGTCACCATTATTGATCCTTGATTGAACACTTCCTCCTTGCCTGGCCATTCCTTTTGTTCGGTATAATTTTATCCCTTTTTCGGGCCGGACAAGTCCTTTACGACAAAGGCACTTAGGGAGTTTCCGTTAAGCTCTTTTCTGACTCCTAAAAGAATGAAAAGATCGCCGAGCAATCTTGCTTCCTTTCATGCTCGTTAAAGTACCTGAAAGGGCGTCTATCTGGTATAAGTTTAACCCTTTTCCGGACCTGGTAGACTAATTACGAAAAAGGAATACTCTAGTCACACCGGCTAGAAGAGTTCTTCATTGCATCCTTTTATGCTTCTTTGGGCCTTGGAGACTAAATCTACGAAAAAGCAACCCCCTGGAGTCTTCTTACTTGCTTTCAGACTCTCTAAAATTGAAAGCAACCACGAGCATGCACTGTCCTGGGCTCGTAAAATCCACACGACAATACCATTCCATTACTTCAGAGTCTTCTTATTTGCTTTCAGACTCCTTAAAATTGAAAGCAACCACGAGCATGACCTGTCCTGGGCTCGTAAAATCCACACGACAGTACCATTTTACACACACTTCTTCTAGTTCCTTGACCCATGAAGAAGTTTTCCCCCGTGCCTCCTGGCACTTTGATCGATCATCTCGGCAGCACCCCCAATCAGGTCGCCTTTGTTCAGAGTATTCTGCAGTCTTCTTCCATTTTACCACAGCTTGAGTCTCCCTCAGCCAGTTATCCTCCCAGATCCATTACAGCTATGATCCCTTTCCCCTCAGTCAGTTTCATATGCTTCCAGATCATTCCCATTATCATACTCTGAACAAAGGAAGTTTGAGTCCACCCACTCTACTTGCCCAGTTGTTCCTCCACAGTTTGTCCGTCCTGCCATCAGTACCATCACATTTCGGTTGTTCACCTCGCGCTCCTGTCAAGGAAACATCATTGCCTTGATAGTTGCAGGTCTCCCTCTGTCGACGACAGCTCCTCTATTCCAGAGGACAGGCCCAGAGGTCCCTACGCCTTGGACTTATCACCATCTGTGGTAAGTGCCTACGGACCATTCTGAGAGGAATCATCATTGCTTCTCCGAGTGGTTGTTCCTCACATGCTCGACTTCAGCACCTTGATCGTATCGTTGAGGATCGCGTAGGATTATATCCCATCAGTTTTTAGTCGAAGACCCCGGATTTCCCCCGACTCTAGCACATTGGTGAGTCACTTCGGAACGGCCAGTTATATGTTCCCGTGGATGTTCGGGCTGCGTTGGCGATTGTATTCGGAAGCCATCCAGTTCTATGCTTCCTTGAGTACCCAGGTTTATTCCAGTTCAGTGTACCATCGAGGTTGTTGCTCCCAGACACTATGATCCAGCAGCTCATCAGTTCCTTTGGTACCACACTCAGTTGCACTGTTGATTGTTCCAGTGCACCAGTTCTTCAGATTACACATGGTCCGCCCAGCAGTATGTCCCAGATTTTGTGTCCCCTCTGGACTCTTATGATGTACACAGTGGCTCTATATCTTACAGGTCCCCCTTTTGTCGGGCCTCACAGTTCTGTTTATGTATCTTGATACGAGCATGGGTATGCCCGCCTCGTCCATATATTGAGATTATTCCTCATTCAGTATTTGAGGTCATGTATATTTCAGGTCCCCATTTTTTGGACCCCATTGTTATTATTATGTTATATCCTGATACGAGCATGGGAATGCCCGCCTCGTCGATATGATCAGATGATTCCTCATCCATTATTGAGGTGATGTACTTTTAGTTCTTGCAGTTGTTCGGGATCATTGTTCCGGGCTTCGGTTTGTTTCTTCTCTTCTCTCCACATCCCAGGAAAACCATTCATGACTTATGATGTCCATCGGCCATACGATGAGCTCCTGACCTCGCACATCAGGGGGCAATCTGTTAACACCCAAAAAGTGTTCACTACCTCATCTACCACATTATATGGCTCATTTGTCCATTTTCCTACCATTTTTCCCTTAAAATCCCAAAAAATCCCATTAAAATGCCTCCAAAAGGCCACAAAACCCTCAAAATAGCCTAAAAAAGGCTAAAAAACCCCCTTTTCCTCCAAAAATAGCAAAAATCCCCTAAAAAGGGAATAAAAAATATAAAATAATGAGGAAAAGGAGGAAAAAACCCTATACAGCTGCCCAAAACCATGTGTTCCCTAAAACCATGGGTCAGCACTCCACCACCAAAAAACTATAAATAGGTGATGGAGATCCCTTATTCCATATCCACAATCACAAGCACCCTTACTTTGCCAAAATCTCTCTCGAAACCCTAGTTCACCATTGAACTATTTTCACCTTGAGAGCCACTTTTGGCCCATTCCCATCATTGGAGAAGGAGAAGGAGCATCTTGAAGCTTGGAGCATCCTCTTGGACACTGCAAAGGGCTTCATCAAACCTTCTCATTGAAGGTAATATCAATACAAAAAGCCATTCTTTCAATTTGATGTTTATGTTTCATGCATGCTTTAGAAGTAATTTAATTTCTGTTTTAGCTTAATTAGTTTAATATACTGAACTGCTACTAAGGAGTCCATTCTCCTTAGTAGGTGCTCATTTGCACAAGCTAGGGGTAAAACCCTAGCTACACATGCCAAAGTTCGAAGCAAGGCCACTGAACAAGAAGGTATCGCATTTAATGATTTAACTCTTCAAATGATATCGGGATGAAAACTTTGTGTTAAATATTTGTAGTGATGGAGATTCCCAGCTTGTTTCATGTTCAAGGCAGTAAAGTTGAACACATGATATTTGTAATGAATGGCTTGCAGATTCTTGAAACTCCACTTGGTTTCCTTGCCAAGACGCACGCCTCAATTACATGAATTCCAGGTAGACATGTCTATCAAAATAATAATGTCATAGTTGTAACAATGAATCGTGATGACACCATTCTATCATTTTTTAATTTGTGAGTATTAATGTTTGATAGCATGACAGGAATTCAACTTGAAAACTTCAGAACGAGGCCTTCTGCATATGAATGCACCAAATAACGTTGCCTTTGGATCTGAGATTAGATTGGTAAGTCTCCCAGATTTTGTGATTCTTCTTGAACAATAGGTCTCTGAATCTCACAAACGCAGTAACTCCGCAATAAACAGTCGATTCAATGCACCTTATGGACCTGTATCTGTATCTAATAGCTGTATCTGACCGACTTCGTGAAAACCCTCCTCGTGATCATGTTCCTACTGCTAGACCTGTGGGTCATCTTTCTCAGAGTTCTGGCATTCTGCATGGGGATAATATTTTCTCGAAAAAATTCCTCAGCAATACCAGGAGCTAGATTTCCTGGTGTTGGATCTAGTGGTGGTATTGATTATCATTCAAAGGGACCTTCTTCGGTTTCTATGATGCATGAGACTGGGCCTAACTTGAGACAAAGAGTGGATCCACAAGAGGAAATCACATTTCGACTGTTATGGTCAAATGATAAGGTTGGAGGCATCATTGGAAAGGCTGGAACCATAATTCAAGGACTTTTGAGGGATATAGGTGTTGATATCAAGATTGTTGGTTCTGTTCCCGAGGAAGATGAGCGTGTTGTCATCATTTCAACATCTGCGGTAAGACATTTAATGACCACTGAGGTTGGTGCATAATGTTCCTTACTCTTTTGGTTGATTTGAGTGTTATGAGTAAATGAGGAGTTTCTTATCACTGCTAATAGTTTGTTTATTTTGTCACTTTCATCTGCTATGCCTACATCATGTCTTCTAAAAATGCAATGGAATGGTTGTACTCTAGACACATTTTTAGTGATTTGCTTCATGCCTACTATTGGATTCTCTGAATGGTAACTTACAAATCAATTTTAATTACTGCAGGCAACTGGTGAACAGGGGGCAATTCAAGAAGCACTTGTACATATATCAACAAGGCTGCAAAACAACCTATTTCCAGAAAAAACCTGCTTGGTGTTGGGATGTACCCTGACCACATGCCTCTAGTTCCTGGTCCAATGCCACCATACAGGGGTGGACCTGAACCTGGCTCTCCTCCTGGAATGTATCCTCATTTGGGATGACCCCAACAGGACATTGATCAAGAAGGATGATTACCTCACAGTTTTGAGCATGTAGGATTCCCTCCCAATATGCATTGTCTTGGAGGAATGCATCACAACATTGACCAACTGCCTTCACCACGTCCATGGGCAGTGCAAGTAAGTTTTTTTTACGATTGTTTTGATGGTAGCTAATTATTAATCTTGTATTAAAGTGGTATGCTATTTTCTGGTTTTGTTTTAAAGAATGATTTTGTTTTCTACAAGTGAATGAAAATGAAGAAATAAACAGAGAAATACTTATGTTGATATTGACCCGACAACATAATTTTTATGTAAGTAGAAAGAAATGTGTACAAAAGGTTACACATGATATGAAGCTATATCATAACTATATTGTTGCTGCTTATAACTATATTCTAATAATATATTGATTATTATAAACTGTATATGCAATTTGCTTGGAAGAGGGTTAATGCAGGTTAATAATAGGGTGGTTGATGCATAACTGGATCTTAATTTAAAAAAAGCAGTTGGATGTCTTCTAATTTCTTTTGATTCAATATTGTGGCACTAGGGAATGGTTGGTGGCAGTCCAAGGAGCATGACTGACTATGGAGGAGGATTTCCACAAAGAGGAAGCCTAGGAAGGTTTGTATACTATAACATCACTGAAAAAAGAAGTTATATTTGAAAGTTTCTTTTATGCTGACTTTTAACTATTTTTACTATTTTCCTGATAATTTTGTTTTTTCTATAGTGGTAGTCAATCTGCTATTGTAACAAATATAACTATAGAGGTTGTTGTCCCAGAACATGTCATTGGCTCTATTTATGGGGAGAATGGCAACAACTTATCCCATATTTGAAAGGTAGGTTTGTATGATGAAAAAAATTGAAATGAGCAATATGGCTTATCGCTTTGTTTATAATTGTACACTTTCTGCACAAATTATTTCTACAGTGATCCTTCTCATTGATGATTCACATTTATTTGGTGCTATAAATTTCAGATTTCTGGAGCAAAAGTTATAATGCATGACCCTAAAACTTTATGAAAAAGCTTGCAGGAATGGGATGCCCTTTTGCATCAGGTATGTCTTGTCAAGTACTTGGGATTCTTTGGTTTTGTAAACTGGAAGATATAATAGATAAGCATTACTCCCAACAAGTTCTTTTGGTGTAGTATACACAATAGGTTGTTGGTCGAAAACAAAGAAGACTTATGTGGTCTTTGTTTTATAAGGTGGGTTGTGCATAGGCCTTCAAGTGAGAAAATCGTTTATGAGCAGAAGTGTGATATTCTTTGAACAAATGAGCATACGATATAATTTTATGGAGTCTAGTATATGCTTATTTATTAACGTTCCTGAGTTTTCTTTACACACATTCTCATTTGGAAGCAATCAAGCCATTGCCACACATATTACATTTGCATATAGCTTTTGCTATTGTGCCATGTTTTTTCCATTATCTCGATAGATAAACATGGATATGATTATATTGTTCTTACTTGTTTGAAAAATGATGCATATTTGGTAGAGAAAGATATTATGTAAAGACACAGTGAGTTGATTAATTAATAATATATGTATTCAAACATTGCAGAGACTATATATTCATTACTTAAATTATGGAATCAACATATGTACAACAGAACATTGTGTAAATAGTGAACCTTCAGTCCAATATTGTGGAAGAACTATTGTAGATTGAGCATACTAACAACCTAACATTGTTGAAGCAATGGACTCGTAAAACAACATTGTTGAGTTTTCATCACAAAGATAGCACACCTACATCCCAATGTTGCAGGATCAACATACCCGCAATCCATTATTGGAAGATAACATTGCAATGTTGATATAAACACTATATAATTACCTTTTCATTCCATTTTTTTCTTAGGGCACCCTTACATATTGATCTCACTGATTGTTCTTCTTAGTCCCATTCACCTTCTTTTTGGTCCTTTGTTGGAAATTAATAAAATTATCTTATCTTATCTATAATGATATGATGGCATTTTCAGAAAACCCACCTGTGCTCAGTTGAAGCAGATTAGTTTAGTTTTTGTCATAGATTTTACCCTGGATTTTTTAGAGGAATTCCCTACCTTACTTCAGTATAGTTGTATAGGCAACTAACAAGCATAACTAAATGCCAATGTTTCTTGGAATTCCTCATGCCTTAATTAAAAAGACATGCAAGGCTTCAAGAATCAGAGGAGTTTGATAAATTATAGGAAGAAGGAAAAGACATTCAACGCTTGTATTAATAACAACAGTCACCTTGGATGCACCAAATTCCCTATCAAAAATTGACATCTGGCAATTATGTTAAAGTGGTCTTTAGAGGGAAGTCAATCAACGTAAAAGGCTCAACTAATGATACGAACCGTTACACCAAAACCTCGAGATGTTAGTGAAGGCCTCCCACTAGGATCTTAACATCCCACCACGCTCCGTAGTCCAAACTCTGGGCTGGATGTGCACCTGTACGGTGGTGTCCCCTTTGAGCCGTACGAGCCTCGGGTGAACACTGCAATGCTGACGTTTCCACCCGCTCTGTGACTTGAACCTGGGTGGAGGCTCTGATACCAAATGATACAAACCATTACACCAAAACCCCAAGGTGTTAGTGAAGGCCGCCCACTAGGATCTTAACAACTAAGAAGTGAGCATGCATATATGTTGATAATCAATGAGCACCCTTATCTGTATAGATCGCCCATTTGAATCATTCATTCATCATACGATGGGCATTTGCAGAAAAAATCAGTCTTGTATTACAAAATACAACAAATTTACATCAATTACAATAAAGAGCATTAGATTCCCCACCTACCCAGGCCAAAAGAGCAAGCATATTTGACCAAGCCCCATGTCAGCACTTTTGATATACTTTATACACAAGATTAGTAGAGACACAAATTGCCTATCCATCCAAATATCTATGGATCATAATTCCACAACAGTGCAACTGCTACCTTCATGGTGTATTTACGTCTCTTATGGACCATCAAAATGAAAAAGCCATTAATCTGACCACTGACAAAACAGGCTAAACAAGCAATAAAAACAAATCAAGGTTTCCAAAAAGAACCACCTCCAACGAAGTGGACAGGAAAACAGAGAAGAGAAATGTTGAAAAATAGCCTTCCACAAAAACTTCACAAAGAAATAATCCCAAAATATATGTTCAATGTCTTCTATTTTTCCACATTAAAAGCAGAAGGCCATCCAGGAGGCCAGTCTTATCTCACCTATGCTTGATGAAGAATGAGCCAAAACATAACTCTGAGCTCAAAATCTCATAAAGGGCTACATATAACATCAATTCTTTTGAGCCACCTGTCTTTTGCATCATGAAGTTTGTTAGTTTTTGTACCTTGATATGTGTTCCCCTAGTGACTCCTAGCCTAAGTCACTAAAGAGGGGGAAATGGGACCCTCACATTAATTACACTTTAATGAGACTTTATGTTTTTTAAAGTCACTTTTTGTCTAAAGTTAAAGAGAGTGAGCATTAAATTAATTTAAGTGATTTAATTAATGTGCCTTTTGCTCACATCTAATCCTAGCCATTGGATTGGAAGATTCTCCACCATTGGATTAGAATCACTTTTAGGGATTGGACAAAAAGGAGGGAGGCTCCACAAACCTAATTCATTATTGTTATGTTTGAGAATGAGAGAGAGGTCGAGACAGAGCTGAAAGGATACTAGCGTGAATGTAATTTCCCTGGCACGAGTTTTCAGGTACGGGTTCCAGTATTAGCTCAGAGTTCGAGGCACAGTTTGGTATTTTTTATCAGCATGATGAATGATGGCAGCAGCAGTTATCTTAAGCAAATTTCGTGGTAATACCGTGCAGCAGAGACCATATCCCTAGCTTGCATTTCGTGGAGTTCTGGGTTCTGTTTTGAGGCAGCCTCACACTAAAACTGTGGCTCAGATATCGAGACTTCTACCCAGGCACAAATCACGTGGTATGCTAGCATGCATTTCAGGGATATATTGCTGTACGTTTTTCTGGGAATGACTGGTACTGTTCAGATCCGTACAGCAGTCATTTCACTCAAGTTCTGAAGCTAACAAATGCACAGAAATCGAGATAATTTTTGCTCTGATTTTAGGGTGGTTTGGCACTAGAATCGAGGAGGAGGATACATCACAGAATCCAAGTAATTATCTGCACAGAAACCGAGAAGAGTCTACACACATTTCTAGGCAGCTGTTGTGCACAGAAATCAAGGCAGTCTGGGGTGCATTTAATGTGGAGATAAGTTGTATTTGCTTTTGTACTGCTGTTAAATTATCTTGCTGAAGAAATAATAAATATCTCTCTCTCTCAACTGGTTTTCCCCGTGGGGGTTTTTCCAGGGCTCGATTTGGCCAAAAATCCCTGAGTCATTTTCATGTGTGAGTGTTGTTAAATTTACTTGCAACCTGTTAAATGCTTTTACTGTGTGTTTATTGTTCAAGCATTTTTGTAATAAGTAACCTACAGCCTATGCAAAACCGGCTGTAGGTGAAAACCACCAAAAACTGACATAAACTAGCAGGCAGTTAAAGGGCAGAAAAATCTTCATGGTATCAGAGCACAGGGGGCAGAAAAACAAGTGAGTTTGCAGACACACATAAAAATTGCAGATCTCAGAAAGTTCAGTATTCTTTCCTTCTGTTAGTGTGCAGCGTTCTATTGGTTTGATCTTTAGATGGATACAAGTTTGAGGATTGAAGACAGGTTGAATGGGACAGAAAATTTTGTGCCTTGGAAGGCCAGAATTTTGTTGCTTTTGGAGGAGAATGAGTTATGGGTAGAGGTGGTGAGGAACACCACCACAAACCCCATTACCATTCCAGATGGCTCGGATGCTACAGCTCTTTCAACCTTCAACAAGAAAGACTGTAAGGCTAGGAGAATCATACTTGATGCAGTAAAAGACCACATCATCCCTCAAATTTCCGGGAAGACCAAGGCACATGAGATGTGGAGTGCCTTGATCATCTTGTATGAGAGCTCCAACGAGAACAGGAAGATGGTTCTCAAGGAGAAGCTCAAGAGTATCAACATGACTGGAGGAGAGGGAGTCACAGCTTACCTCACTAGGATTTCAACAGTTCGGGATGAACTGGCAGTAGTTGGTGAGGTGTTATCCCCTACAGAGCTAGTACGCACAGCAGTGAATGGGGCTTCAAGGCCCTGGAGTGCATTTGTGCAGGCCATTGTGGGCAGGGAGAACCTACCATCTTGGGAGAGGTTGTGGGATGACTTTGTGCAGGAGGAGACCAGGAGGGGTCTCATACAGGGTAGTTCATCAGGTGGTGTAGCAGATGAGGAGAATGTGGCTCTGACAGCCAAAGGGAAGAAGAAGAAGGGTCCCAAGAAGAATGGGGCCAAGGGTCAGCAGCGACAGCAGCAGCAGCAGCATCCATAGGTTGGGCAGAAGAAGGACTTGAGTAAAATCAAGTGCTACTATTGTTAGGCGTTTGGGCACTATGCATCTCAGTGTCCAAACAAGAAGAGGAAGAAGGGACTGGGTCAGTAGACAGCAGCCTCAACAGAGATTGATGAGTTTGGTGACAGGTTTCAGAGGGATTTTTCCCTATATGCTGGACAGAGTGAGAGAGAGAGAGTCTCCTTAGCCACCAGCATTGACATGGATTTGGAGATTGAGCACTCATTGTTGACAAGGCATCAGACAGGTCCTTCCACCACTCGTACGTGGTATATTGACAGCGGAGCCTCGAGACACATGACAGGTACTCGAGAGTTCTTCTCCGAGTTATCACAGACAGAGAGAGAGGTGGAGGTTGTGCTTGGTGACAACACCATTGTTAGAGCAGTGGGTCAGGGGACAATTATATTTGAGAGGGAGTCCATGAGTCCCATGACTTTGAGGGATGTGTTGTACGTCCCTGGGCTGAAAAAGAACCTTGTTTCAGTTTCCAAGATTGAGGACAGGGGTCTTGGGGTGTGCTTCTCAGATGGAAGAGTGCAGGTGTTTCCCAAGACCACAGGTGGATCTACTCCCATGGATATTGGAGTTAGATGTGGACGACTGTACAAGCTATTGTTTCAGCCATAGCATGCTCTAGCACCTAGCAGCAACAGCAGTGAGCTGTGTGAGTTATGGCACAGGAGGATGGCCCATTTACATCACCCCGCTCTGGGAGTGTTGAGGAGCATGGTCACAGGTTTACCTGAGTTTGACACTGAGCAGAGTGATGTGTGCAGAGGGTGTGCTTTGGGAAAGTACACCAAGACCATGTTTCCTAGCAGTGACACGAGAGCAGCAGGGGTGCTCGATCTGATTCATACTGACATTTGTGGTCCTATGTCCTCAGTATCTTTGTCTGGCAATGAGTACTATATCAGCTTCATTGATGACTACGCCAGGAAGACCTGGATCTACTTCTTGAGGAGCAAGAAGTCCCCACTTGTATTGAGTGTCTTCCAAGGGTTTAAAGCCCTTGTGGAGAAGCAGACGGGGAGGAAGATCAGGATGTTGAGGTTAGACAACGGGGGTGAGTATACCGCCAAGGAGTTCAGCGCATTCTGCAGACAGGAGGGTATACAGCGTCAGTTGATAGTTCCCTACACTCCTGAGCAGAATGGAGTAGTAGAGAGGAAGAACAGGTCGATCGTTGGAGCAGCGAGAGCCATGCTTCATGATCAGGGGTTACCGTTCTTTCTGTGGGCTGAGGCTTGCAACACTGTAGTGTACCTACAGAACAGGAGTCCCCACCGTGCCGTGGGGAGGATGACTCCAGAGGAGATGTATTCAGGCAAGAAGCCTGAGGAGAGCCATTTTCAGATATTTGGCTCTCTGACTTACTCTCACGTCCCCTCTGAGAGGAGGACGAAGTTCGAGCCCACCGCAGAGAGAGGTATCTTTGTGGGTTACGACGAGACTTCGAAGGCATATCGGCTTTACATTCCTGGCCAGAGGTGAGTTGTAGTTAGGCGGGAAGTAAAGTTTGATGAGGAGAGGGCCTTCAGGAAGTCGAGAGAGATGGATCAGGGGGAGACACCAGCTCCCACACCTCAGTTGGTACAGGCTTCTTCGATACAGGTTACAGGTCCACAGGTTTCTGGGGTGACTGGATCACAGGGTACAAGCACAGGTTCTACAGGGTCAGTGGTTCAGATTACAGGTACTTCAGGGACAGGTACAGGGATTGGCACAGGTTCAGGATCACCAC
This sequence comes from Larix kaempferi, assembly GCA_027924585.1. NCBI lineage: Eukaryota > Viridiplantae > Streptophyta > Pinopsida > Pinales > Pinaceae > Larix > Larix kaempferi. The sequence continues at coordinate 2,689,118 of BSBM01001595.1, read as the reverse complement.
TTTCAGGCTCACAGATTGCAGGGTCTTCTGGGACTAGTTCATCAGCTACAGGTCCTAGGGGTGTTAGACCTCATGCTTCTGGCACGCCCTCAAATGAGGAATCACCAGGTTTGGAGGAGCCTTCAAGGAAGAAGAAGCCTAAGTGGCTTCAGGACACCTTGAAGGAAGCAGAGGCATTTGGCAGACCTCAGGAGCAGATCAGGACGATTTTTGAGCCAGACAGATATGGGACGGCCCTTGTTGCAAGTCTTCGTGACTCTGCGCCTTCTACATATGAGGAGGCTTCTCAGCATCAGGTATGGAGAGATGCCATGATGGAAGAGTACCATTCCATCATGAAGAACGATGCTTGGGAGATTGTGCCGAGACCTGAAGGGAAGTTAGTTGTGACTTCCAAGTGGCTCTACAAGGTCAAGCATGCAGCAGATGGCAGTGTAGAGAAATTCAAGACTCGGTTTGTGGCTAGGGGGTTCTCACAGGTTGAGGGAGTCGACTATGATGAGACTTTTGTTCCAGTGGCTCGGTATTCCTTTATCAGGGCAGTGATATCGATTGCAGCAGAGATGGGTTGGAGGATCCACCAGATGGATGTGAAGACCGCATTTCTCAATGGTCTTCTGCAGGAGGAGGTGTATTTGAAGCAGCCACAGGGATTCGAGATACATGGGAGAGATTCTCATGTGTGCAGGCTTAGGAAAGCCTTGTACGGTCTGAAGCAAGCTCCCAGAGCTTGGTACTCCAGGATAGATGCTTATTTGACTTCGATGGGATTTCAGAAGAGTGAGGCTGATCCCAACCTATACTACATTGTGGTTGGTGGAGATCCGCTCATTCTTTTGCTATATGTTGATGATTTATTTATCACTAGAGATGAGCATCTTATTGCACAGTGCAAGAGAGATCTTGCTACTGAGTATGAGATGACAGATATTGGGCTGATGCATTACTATTTGGGGATGGAGGTATGGCAGGAGCCAGGACATATTTTCCTAGGATAGGGGAAGTATGCTGCAGAGATTCTGAAGACTTTTCGGATGGACGACTGCAGGCCTATGTCTACACCTATGATCACCAACTTGAAGCAACTTCATGCTTTAGATGGTAAGTTGGTGGATCCCACATTATATCGTCAGCTCATCGGATCGTTGATGTATCTGGTCAACACCAGGCCAGACTTGTGCTTTGCAGTCAACACTCTTAGCCAGTTCATGGTGCAGCCTAGGAGTGTACACTGGAGTGCTGCAAAGCACATCTTGAGATACCTTGCAGGGACGGTGGATTATGGTCTGGACTACAGGGGTTCAGGTGGAGTTAGTTTGATTGGGTTCACAGATTCAGATTGGGCAGGTTGTGTGAGGGACCGGAAGAGTACTTCCGGTTGCTGTTTCAGCTTGGGCTCAGCAGCAGTGTCGTGGTTCAGCAGGAAACAGAAGTTCGTTGCATTGAGTTCTGCTGAAGCTGAGTATATGGCAGCCAGTCAGGCGACTTGCGAAGCACTGTGGCTTCGTAAGTTATTGGTAGATTTATTTGATCAACAGCTGAGGCCTACGGTGATTTACTGCGACAATCAGAGTTGCATTCAGCTCTCTGAGAATCCATTTTTTCATGATAGGTCGAAGCACATTGAGATCAGGTACCACTTCATTCGGGACTACGTTCAGAGAGGAGCAGTTGAGCTACAGTATATATCCACTGATTAGCAGGTTGCAGATGTCCTGACGAAATCTTTGGGGAGGGGGAAGTTTGTCTTCTTCAGAGATAAGTTGGGAGTGGTGCGGAACACCTTCCTCGGTAAGAGGGAGTGTTAGTTTTTGTACCTTGATATGTGTTCCCCTAGTGACTCCTAGCCTAAGTCACTAAAGAGGGGGAAATGGGACCCTCACATTAATTACACTTTAATGAGACTTTATGTTTTTAAAGTCACTTTTTGTCTAAAGTTAAAGAGAGTGAGCATTAAATTAATTTAAGTGATTTAATTAATGTGCCTTTTGCTCACATCTAATCCTAGCCATTGGATTGGAAGATTCTCCACCATTGGATTAGAATCACTTTTAGGGATTGGACAAAAAGGAGGGAGGCTCCACAAACCTAATTCATTATTGTTATGTTTGAGAATGAGAGAGAGGTCGAGATAGAGCTGAAAGGATACCAGCGTGAATGTAATTTCCCTGGCACGAGTTTTCAGGTACGGGTTCCAATATTAGCTCAGAGTTCGAGGCACAGTTTGGTATTTATTATCAGCATGATGAATGATGGCAGCAGCAGTTATCTTCAGCAAATTTCGTGGTAATACCGTGCAGCAGAGACCATATCCCTAGATTGCATTTCGTGGAGTTCTGGGTTCTGTTTTGAGGCAGCCTCACACTAAAACCATGGCTCAGATATCGATACTTCTACCCAAGCACAAATCACGTGGTATGCTAGCATGCATTTCAGGGATATATTGCTGTACGTTTTTTTGGGAATGACTGGTACTGTTCAGATCCGTACAACAGTCATTTCACTCAAGTTTTGAAGCTAACAAATGCACAGAAATCGAGATAATTCCTGCTCTGATTTTAGGGTGGTTTGGCACTAGAATCGAGGAGGAGGATACAGCACAGAATCCAAGTAATTATCTGCACAGAAACCGAGAAGAGTCTGCACACATTTCTAGGTAGCTGTTGTGCACAGAAATCAAGGTAGTCTGGGGTGCATTTAATGTGGAGATAAGTTGTATTTGCTTTTGTACTGCTGTTAAATTATCTTGCTAAAGAAATAATAAATATCTCTCTCTCTCAACTGGTTTTCCCCGTGGGGGTTTTTCTAGGGCTCGATTTGGCCAAAAATCCCTGAGTCATTTTCATGTGTGAGTGTTGTTAAATTTACTTGCAGCCTGTTAAATGCTTTTACTGTGTGTTTATTGTTCAAGCATTTTTGTAATAAGTAACCTACAGCCTATGCAAAACCGACTGTAGGTGAAAACCACCAAAAACTGACATAAACCAGCAGGCAGTTAAAGGGCAGAAAAATCTTCAAAGTTTTCATCTCTGATAAGATTATCAATCACTGAATGTCTTTAACTAATCCACCAATAGAGAGCACGGGTATTATACCAGAAAATAGGTCAACCACTATGGTACAACCTTTATTTCCAGCTTGGTTTACTGCATTTTAAGGCCACCTTGAATCTTTCACCTGAATCAAATGTAGACATAATATCTGTGTTGAGGGCCTCGTGTTTTTCATGATGAAATAACATCCTAGATAGATCCCTCAAGGAATATCAATATCCTCTGACAGGATCATAAAGATCCATTCAAGAGGCTAAACCACAAAAAGAGGTCACCCTCACTCCACTTCGATTTTATTTGGAAAAAAACACTATATTCTAGTTCTAGGAAGCTGCTAAAAGGTCACCTACACATCAACATCCTTTAGAGCATAGCACATTCCATAAATATTTATCCAAGAGCTGGCTTGATCTCCAGAGGAACTTGTAGCAAATACTAAGGATAAAGTTGTCATCCAAAGGAGTTTGTTGGGCATATTGAAGATAAAAGTTGAGTTGATCTCGAAAAGAAGTTGTTAAAAATACTGAAGATAAAATTTAGTTTGATCTCCAACGAGATTCCTGCAAATAATAATGATCTCCAAATGAAGATGAGTTGATATTTAAAGGAAGTTGTTGAAATTACTGAAGATAAAAGTTAATTTGATCTCCAACGAGTTTCCTGGAAATTCATTCATCTCTAATTGGGCCTGGAAACACTGATTTGTCATGGTATTTCAAGGTAAGCTTACTTGGTTGTCATTGGAATTATAACTTACATGTATCTGGTTTGCTTTATATAAAATGAACATGAATAGATATTGAATATCGACAAGCCCAAGATAATTTCCCAGTGGTGAGCATACAGTTTACAAATTAACTCAGATGCCCTTATGGGGATTTGATCTAGTTACCATAATGCATTTGCTCAATCTAACCAATATTTGACTAAGTCCATTTCTTGGGTAGAGAGCAGAGGCCTCATCAACTTTCTATGGTATAGCCTAGTAACCAACCTCATGAAATTTTTTCTTTACAGTCAGGATGCGGGAGACCATCGAAGGAGAGAGGTTCACTAGTATAGCTTACAAATGCACAGGTGAACGATTTTCTCGAATAGTTAAGAGAGAAGGCTTCTCACATATATTCAAGGCCTCAATAGGACACATGTCCTCTGATGCAGCTTGGTTACCTACAAACCTCAAAAGGTTATATAAAATAGAGTGGTCCATGTTGGTAACTAGTATTAGCTCATCATCATTATCTATGCAAGCGCAACTGCTAGCTAGATATAATTCTATATTTTGAAAGGGTGAGGCATATCTAGTCCCATGGTAGGGGGATGTGTTCACTGCAAAGGAGTGAAACACAATCAATCTCCATTCAATATTATAGAGTTAAATACAATATGTCCTAAGCATACAATAATAGTTAGGTAATTACATGTGGTGCTTGGTTTAATTTGCCAAATAATAAGCTTGTAGGGCGGGTTCTCGTATATAACAAGCCAAGCAATAGAGGTAGGATAACATATAATGGTTATTTTGGTATAATACTACTTGTGTCCCATGTCAACGATAGGCATGAATGTTAACAAAACCAAAACCACTTGAATTTTTAACAAATTTTATGTTGGAATTGTTTTATGCATGATGCTAAGATCGTGTAATTACTTGTTTTTAACAAAACTTCACATCAACGAAAAAAGTAGAATGGATATGATGACTTTTGGTGCATATTCTAGACGTTTAACGCAACAAAATCAAGTAGAGTGGATATGATGACTTTTGGTGCATATTTTAGACGTTTGACACAAAAAAAGTCAAGAACATGTCAATATAATGAAGAATTTTGAATATATGTACAAAAAGCTAACCTTATCAAAATTTACAATCTGTGCAGCTGAGCTTGTATTACATGGAATGTCAATCTCAATCTCCATCACTGCAAGTGATTTCCTGTCCTCTGCAGGATAAAGCTGCATCTTCTTAACCACATCCCATATTGGCTTTGGTTGTCCATCGATAAAAACCTGAAATGTGTGAAAATATAACCGAAAGTACCAAAGCACAACCTGAAAAACAAGGAGACTTGTATAGAAACCAGGTACACTTGATGAAGCATATATACCATTATCACCCCAACCTCTTTATGATATTTTTCCACTTTCAAAGAAATCACAATAGAGCCTTGTGCATTTCCACTGCCCTTCAAGAACCTGCTTGCACGGAAAGGTGCTGAGAGAGACAAAGAACGGGGACCTTCCGTGTAAGTCCCACATTTAGTGGATGGGATTCATTATATACTTATTGACCAAAAAAACAAAACATAATGAAACCATCAACCATGCCAACCCTACTTTCTGACAAAACTGTTTCTTTCAGCACCATGTCTGGGACAGTATTCTGATGAAAAATTCGGTTATTCATGCCAAGAAAAAGGGACTGCTTGTATTATAGTTTTTTGAACTCTCCATCCTTTCAATTAATGTTCTTTCTAGCTCCAGAAATACATTGTTGGACTTTGCAAGAACACATTTCCCAATCAGTTCTCGTCCCAACAAAGAACTAATAGACCAACTAGGATGATGTACTTGTCCATTACTGTTAGTTATAGTGTGGACATTTGAATGTAGTAGAACAATATTTAATGTCTGTTGCAACATAGTTCCCTCATGTTACTTGTCTATTTTCTCATAATTAAACTCACTAGAAAAAACATGCAACTGCTGGGAGTGATAGAACCCTCTTTAAATTGAATGTCTGTCCATAAGTGCAACAAGACTGGATTTATATCGATTCTCGACAAGGGAGCAACTTAAGCCATGGAGTAAGATTTTCAGTGCATACTACTTCTCGTGGCAATGCACCATATCTTAACTTGTTGGAAGGCCTTTTTATCTTGTATACAGTGATATTATGTTCTGCATCATGTATCTTATTGTCATTATTAACCAAATTGGGATGAAAACTTCAATATGGATAAGCATAAGTTGTTGATGACTCTAAAACGTTATAGAAGCACAAAACATGCCAGAAAGGGCATGAGTTAGATTCTTCCATGTTGCATCAATTTGATCTAGGGGAACATCAAATAAGGCCCACTGTTCAACACCGGGGTAGTTTTCATTGGCACTAGATAAAGGATCAAATCCTCCCAATCATTCATAATCCCACCTTCCTTGAGTGAAAGATAACTCCATCACTTGAATGCTAAATTTTTGAACTTGCTCATATGGGTTAAGTCTAGATAGAAGGTAGACCAATCAGGTTAAGGCTAGATTTTGCCGTAGTCTGATGGACGTGCTAGAGTGTGGGTTAAGGCTGCCTCTGCACATTTGAAATGAGCTTCTATTTGCTTGATGTATGATTGTCCTAAAAGACTGTCATTTATTTCAGCAATGGGATTGAAAGTTCATCCTCATTTCTAGACTGTTTTGATTAATACCTTGAGGTCTGAATTTGTCTCACTCTGCCCTAGAGCTACCTATCTCTCTCTCTCTCTCTCAGGTATGCCAATTGTTTTGTTAGTTAATTGTCTACTAAGAGACAAATTCTGATCATAATATAGATCTGAGTATATAAAGGAAGGTCTAAACCACATTGTTTTCTTCTTTTTGTCCATTTATAATTTTATTGCACGTGCTTGACTAATTCTATTGTACAGCTATGGGACTCTGAATCCAATAGACATGTAGAGTAAATTACTACTTTCATGTTTTCAATTTCTTTTTTTGTTTGTCTAAACAATGGCATTCCATGTGGGCATTTTGGGCAAAGTTGAACAGTTGTGGGAGATTTGTTAGTTCTTTTTCAAGGTATATATGATAGTGGGATTGGCATAGTCTGTCTTTAAATTTTATTTATTTTATTTATATATCAATATGAACATCATTTCTTGCCTTGATTGCAGGTTAGTGGTTGTTTAAGTCACCTCTGAATAAAATCATCACATAAGTATTCATACTTCTTGTCAGCAAGCAAACTCGAAGGTATTGTTGCTAATATTTCATCTCATTTCATTTCCATTTATCTAGTGGCTAAAACTACTTATAACTAATGCCCATTCTTCTTGATGTGAAATGGAATTAGTAGTATATTTATTTTTACTATTCTATATACATTTTGGGTAATGAGTTGCTCCATTGGAGACTAAAGAAAATTACAAGGGATCCTATATTGTTGATTCTAAAATTTCTATCTGATTTTTTAAAAGTATTTTAGAGGTTACTTTTTCCTAGGATGGGCATATTCATCCTAGGAATGAACAACCAAATCTTATAAAAAATCTCCAAATGTTGTCTAACAATATGTCCATCCATTCTAATATCATGCAATAAGTAAATGATGTATTGGTTTATTAGATGTGGATATTTTTTGTACATATATTTTAAATATTCCAAATTTACTAGTTCAAGTTTTGGTCCTTTGAAGTTAAGATAGACATCCAAATATGATTGAAACTATCCGAAGGTTGTGTAATATGTTCATGGAACCTGAGAGAAACATGCACCTATGTTCATTTTACAAAGGATGGTGGTTTGGACCACATTGGAGGAAGATGAGTTTGGGACACCATTTGCTCATCCTTTGCTTCTATATAAACTAAAATTCTCCTTTCCATGGCATCATCCACCATTATCTTCAAGCTACTTATGAATTTTCAGTCAAATTCAGATATCTTGACATGACTCTAGATGACTCAGTAGATAGTTTAACAATGGATGCATGCTTGTCATTCCTATAAATTTCTGGTATTTTTGCATTTTGAATCATTCAAGCATACAAAATAATGATTACCAAGTTACTATAGATCCATAATGGCTTACCTTGTACTAGTCCTTCAAGTGCTTCAACTGCTTTTATTAAGTGCAAAAATATTTTTGCACTTAATAAAAGCAGTTGAAGCACTTGAAGGACTAGTACAAGGTAAGCCATTATGGATCTATAGTAACTTGGTAATCATTATTTTGTATGCTTGAATGATGAAACATTTGTTTGAATATCATCATTGTCAATAAATAACAACTTCTTAAAGGGTGCTAGTTCAATGGTAGAGCATCTGCCTAATTATAGGCAGGAGATTGGTGGTTCGATTCCTCCGTACCCTATCATAAATTAGTGACTAAGAAAACGACTAAATTCGCATATATATGACTATTAGTAGCTAATTTCCAGTATCTTATAGTGTGACTAACGTTTAGTCGTATTTATCTTAGTCATTAATATGTTATCATCTAGTAGTTTATTTAGTCGTATATTTGGTCATTAATTGTGGTAATCAATGATTATCAATGACTAAATCAGTGACTATCAGTGACTAAATCAATGACTAATAAGTCAGCCAATTAATGACTAGTAAAATACGACTAGCTATAAGATAGTGGAAATTGGCTACTATTAGTCACTGACTCAAAAATAGTCGTTTATAGTCGAATTTTAGTCATTTTTTTAGTCATTAATTCCTCATTTTGTACTAGTGCCTTCTCCTCCTCTCTTCTTCCTCCGCGGCCCTTTGGCGCCCAAGTGAGCAGAGCTCCGCTCACTTGGGTGCCAAAGGTCTACAAAGGGATAAGGGAGGAGGAAGAGGGGGATGAGGGGGGAGAGGTTGGTGGGAGGAGGAGGAAGGGAGGGGTTGGAGGAGGAGTAAGGGAGAGCAACTCACTTGGGTGCCAAAGGGACACAGAGGGAGGAGGAGGAGGAGGAGGAGGAGGGGGGGGTGGAGGGGGAAGGGGGTGGTAGGGAGAGGAGGAAGGTAGGGGTTGGAGGAGTAGGAAGGGAGGACGGGGAAGAGGGGGAAGGAGGGGGAGGAAGGAGGAGGAAGGGATGGAGGGGATGAGGGGGAAGGGTGGGTGTGCGAGGAGGAGGGGGAAGAGGGCAGAGGGAGGTGGGGAAGGGAGGGGTGGCGGGAGGAGGAGGAATGGGAAGGGAGCGACGAGGAGGAGGGGGCAGGAGGAGGAGGAAGTGAGGGGTGGCAGGAGGAAGGGGAAGGGAGCGGCGGGGAGGAGGGGGAAGGGAGGTGGCATGAGGAGGGTGAAGGGTTAGGGGGTGGGTTAGTGGGGTATGTTTTAATTTTTTGTAAATGTAGGTTTGATTTTTTTTTTTTTAAATCCAAACTAAAATTCGTGGGATAGGGGCAAGCCTTGCTTCAATAAAGTAGACATGAATTTAAAAAAAATACATTTAAAAAAATAAAATGAAATATATATATATAACTCGGAAAGTGGTAGAGCCTCCTCTCTTGAACGTGCTAGAAGCTCCTCTCTGCAATCTTCCCATTCTTCTTGAAATCCCTTCCCGAATTGCTCCAAAGTCTAAACAATAGTGTATTAATAAGATAGATTAGGTTTAAGTTTACCACTCTTAAGACTGTGAGATAAACAAAATGTAAAAAAAAAATCAATAAAGCTAGAAAATAATCATTGTCAAATTAATAAAGCCATAAAATAATCATTGCCAAATTAACATTAAAACTAACAAATTTATTAAAAACGGAAAAAGCACTAACCTTGAAAGTATTACTAAATTGTTCCAAATTCAATGATGAATAGTAGGAAATCTAAATGGTTTATATAGCCTCGAGTAGGTTTAACATTACTTGTTTTACAAATGTGGGATTAAAAGAATGAAATTAGTTAATGCATTATTATTAAATTTATATAAGATGGGTTTACATGAAATATTACTAATGTTATTAATGTGGGAGTAAAAAAAATGTAAGCAACCATTACTTTATTAAAAATTGTATATAAACAAATTTACAAGAAACTTTACTAGTCTTATATGTCTGGGATATAAATATGTAATTAGTTAATACATTATTTCAAAGTTTTTTATATCATAAATTTGTTTTTTTACTAGTTTTATGAATGTGCTGGAAATGTGTGCTTTCTTTTTGTAGGGAAAATTTTGAACGAAAATTTTGGAGGGAAGTTTTGGAGGGAAAAATTTGGAGGGAAAATTTCATTCTCATAGCTATAAGATTGTTGGTTGATAGTTGCACCATTCTACTTTTTGGTGAGGACTATGGTAAAATTTCATAGTCTTATCTATTAATATTTTGCTATAATTCTATCTTTGAGTGAGAAGTCATGGACTCATTTGAATTAAATTCCATTTCAATGAAGAGTTGTATTGTTCATCTAGCCAAGATGCTGGCAATGCAAGCAATATAATCAAGCATGTTCTTTAAGAACTTCCTAATTATGAAGATTTTGAAGACACTAGTAATGAAGGGAAAGAATGTGACGGTGATGATGATTATGATGAAGATATTCCTCCAAGTGGGGATCCTAAAGACATTAAGCAAGATGATGACAATTTTCCTTCCAGGGAGGATTTTCAAGGCATCAATAATGATTTTCCTGAAAGCTAGGATTTTGAAGGGAATAATGATGCTTTTGCTGAGCATGCATGTACAAATAATTCATAGCGAGGATTATAATGGGACGAATGATGATTTTCCTTCAAGCAAGGATTTTAATGGGACCAATGATAATTCTCCTCCTAGTTGCAAGGATTTTATTGGGACAAATGATGATTTTCCTCCCAGCGAGTATTTTTATGGGACTGATAATGATTTTCCTCCAAGTGAGGATTTTAATGGGACATATGATGATTTTGGTGAGGACGAAGACATCAATAATGGTGAAGATGATTTTCCTCCAAGTGAGGATTTCAATGGCACTGATGATGAGTTTCCTCCAAGCGAGGATTTATATGACACCTATGATGAGTTACCTCCAAGAGAGGATTTAAATGGTACCAATGATTATTTTCCTCCAAGAGAGGATTTCAATGGCACCGATGGTGACTTTCCTCCCAGCGAGGATTTCAATGGCACAGATGATAACTTTCCTCCAAGCGAGGATTTCAATGTCACCGATGATGACTTTCCTCCAAGTGAAGATTTGAATGGCACCGATGATGATTTTCCTCAGAGCGAGGATTTCAATGGCACCGATGATGATTTTCCTCCGAGTGAGGATTTCAATGACACAAATGATCATTCTGTTGACAATGAAGCCACCAATCATGAAGACAATGATTATCCTCCAAGTAAGGATGTTACATGCACCAATGATGAATACAATGATTCTCCTCCAAGTAAGGATTTTAAAGGCACCAACGATGTCAATGTTGAATATGATGACTCCCTTTTGTTGGGTCACGGATTTGTCCCTATTTTTCATTACTTATCGACACCTATTTCATCCATCTTCTTCCTATTATCACCCATTTATCATTCCATTTTCCATCCATTTGCTGTAATTGCTCGAGAAATGCCATATTAATCTTATTGATGCTTTAGTGGTTAATCATGATTATTTTCCTTTATTTTTGATGAATTGAATACTATTATGCATAATTTTACTAGTGATGGTTTATGGAGTGATTTGTCATATTAACAGCAGCAACACTCATGGTTCAAGCTTCCAAGGTTGGCATGCAAGCACACGTCCACACGGATATTTCACAACATGGTTTCATCTTATGATTAATTATGTGGATTTGTGATTTCAATTCATGCCCAATTCTAGCATGGCAACTTCCAGCTCATGATCAAACGACCTTAACCAAAAATGCATGCCAGATAACAACACATTGATTTGCGTCGCAATTTTCAGGCAGATGGAGAGGAATAGTGAACATTGGGGACATGAGTTTTGTGCGCAACGGCCTCAGTTACCTGACTTGCGAGGAAATAGCCAAACAAAGCTACGGTTTGAGCTATACAATTGGTTATTTGGACATGTAATTCTCAGATTTACTGTTGCGGTCGGTTTGATAAATTAGCAATTTGTTGAAACTGATTCCAAGTTGGGAATTCGGTTTCTTATCCTCATGAAGGATTCTTATGTATAAATATGTAATCAATATCATGAGAAAGGGAGAATATGGAAAGAAATGTTATGCTATAGGATTTGATCCAAACTCTACTGTAATGATTCCATTCTGATAATACATGCTGGTAGTTTCTTAATTCTGGAGTTGTAGACTTTCATTGTGGAGATTCAGCTCTGCTTAGTGGAGGAAGGCCCCTCTTGCCTGAGAAGATGTTGATAGTGTTGATTGTTATTTTGTAGGTTTGTTTATTATTCAGTTAATGCTTTGATTCATTAGGTTTATCATAGTTGCTTTTATGTTAATTTCGTTTCGACAGATCGTTGGCCAACATAGCATTTCTTTCAGATTTATGCAATTAGATCTTGCTTATTAAGAGGTGATTTTGTTTGAAGTGTGATTAGATTAACAGTTTGGTTTTATGAGTAGGTTTAAGGTTTGAATTATTTTCAAGAAGGTGTGATCTAGTTTACAAAGAATTTTGGTTTCATACCAATAGATCAACAGTGTCAGGTAGAAATTGTGCTTGCATAGATCTTGCACAATAGCTTTGAAATAAAAGACTTCCTCATGTTGATAATTTATGTTCTAGTAGTATCAGTTGTTTAATTAATTAGACAATTAGTCCACCCAACATTTTGGCGTCGTTGCCGGAGAAGGTATCAATAGTGCAAAAGTACATCTGACATTGTTTTGTAAATGCATTGTTAAAGTAGAGCATGTAGGTTGCATGATTACTTTTTAGTTTATTGAATTTGATTTGAGTGTGATTTTTTTTTTTTTTGCATTTAGTTTCATTTCATTATTAATTTTTGAAGCTTAAATCTTATCATTCCCTTTAGTGGTGTTGTAAGCACCACCCATTATATTAACAAGTTGACAGGAACATTCGAAGGAGGAGCCTCCAGATAGCACACAAAGAATCTAATGAAGAGATGGCAGATAATAAAGATGCAAAAGTTGTTACCTTCGAATTTCCCATCATAGATTTGGGAGGAGTGGCACCAACGAAAAGCATTCCCCCACATGTTCTACCAAATTTTCATGGTTTGGAAAATGAAGACCCTGATGTATTTTTATTTCAATTTGAAGTACTTTGTAGAGGATATGGTTATTTTTCTAATGATCAAAAGTTGAATGTGTTTCCCCTTACTCTAAAAGGAACATCCCTCCGATGGTTCATGAGCCTCGGTGGGAATTGTATACAAACTTGGGAAGATATGAAACATGTATTCTTGAAAAGGTACCAAGATTATTGCAGGGTCAATGAAGATATCTTCGAAATGACACAAGCGAAAGAAGAGAGTTTGGAGGATTACATGGAACACTTTGAATACAATCTTCAAAGATCCAAACAAAGAAAACTGGGGAAAGAGACCTTGAAAACACTCGTACTTAAAGGAATCCAGGTTGAATCTTTAGAAATATTAAATCTGATGGGAACATGTGATTTATTTTAGTTAGCATATGATGATATTTGTGGGTTATGTAGAAGGTATTCAAGAGTAAACTTCAAGACTGGTAAGAATTCTAGTAATCCTTATTTTCAATCTTTGAAATATGCTACAAGAACAAGAGTTATGGGAGATGAAATCAGTAATTTATTTGAAAATTCTAATGCTGATATCAATGGTTCATTAAATTCACAATTGGGTGTTTTGCAGGTTAAGGAAAAGCATGAGGAAATTGAAGAAATAATTTTCCCTCGGTGCCAGAAGAAACATCTTGCAATAGATTGTCCTTTGGATAGTCTCACAATTTGTGGCATATGTGACTTGAATCATTCCACAGATCATTGTCCCTCCTTACCAAGGATGAAAGAAACATATCAAAGAGATCTGGGAGTTGTAGCCAACTCGTTGCAACAGTCATGGCAACCGTGGCCTACATGTATGGTTCAAAACTCTATCCCTCTATTTCCTTACTCTCATACTCAATTATTGAACACTCTTCCACAATGGCAGCTGTTCTCTTACCTACCTTATCCACAAGGTTGGAATGGCTTATCTTATGATCACATGGCCACTCTACCTCATGCTGCAACACAACTTGGTCCTTTAGTATCAACCTCACAAACCAATCCTTTACATCATCCACATCTGTCTTCTCATCAAACTCCTTGGTATCCAGCACAATTTCCTGTCCAATCCGCCATCCACCTTAACCATAATAAAGCAGTACAGTATGCTTACAATGCTGAACTGCAAAATTTTCCTACATTTCCCTCATGTTCTACCTCACCTACACCACTTCAAAAAGACTATACAATGTTGCAGCAAATCCATATGAGGTCTGAACATGTTTTAAATCCAAGACTTGGAAGTGAAGTTTCTTATCATCATCAACAAGTTAACAAGATTACCAAATTTGATGAAGAACATACATTTGAACCAAAGATTGAAGCATCCTTCACATCATTAGATCCGAATCTCTTATGCATTTAGGAAGATAAGTTTAATAAGGAGCTTCACGGTGTAACAGCCATGAGAAATCGAGGGAACAAAGACTATATTGAAGCTTGGTTTCAATCTGTCATTGGTCTGCAGTATCATTCCTTACTTCACCATTTCTTGGCACCATAATTTCAAGGGAATTTGACCTCTCATGTCCTAGCATTCATAAAGTTATATTTTTCTGTTGGGAGTATGAGAATACTTGATTCATTTCTTCAAAAGTGGCTCCATTGGATGTTCTCCTACACTTGAGAAGAATTTGTTATTTCCAAGTAGTGTAGGGCATTGTAAATAAATAAAATTCGAGTTTCTTTTTTTTCACTTAGATCTAGGATGCATGGATAGTATCATTTTATTTTTCAGAACTCTTGGACACATAGTGCAGTAAGAGCCACCCATATTACTAATCTCTCTTTTTCAGGAAGTTGGTGAGAGAAAGGAAGCATTGGTGAATGAAGACTCCATGGAAAAGGAGCTAAACGATTATGGAAACATTCAAGCTTGAAACTTATGCGATCATCATGGTATGTGTTTAGTTTTTATTTCTATATAACACATCCAGAAAAATACACGGACTTTATTTCAACATTATATGATTTTTTAAGAGTTGCAGCTGCAGCTGTAACACACTGTGTAAGTCAGTATAGGTACTCAATGCTTGAAATTTTTGGTATGTGTGTGTGTTCTATTTAAATTTACATCATTAAAATCATTCATACCTATTCCAGTCACTTTTTGGGAGTCAAATTTCATTTATTGGATTTTTGTGGCATTTTGACATGAAATTTTTATTGAAACACAGTCGGGACAGTCCATTTTTGGGGGATCAAATGGGATTATTTTTAAAACATGTTTCTATCCAAAGTATCCCTTTGCGTCTAGTTTCTAATACAATTGGAATTTTTCAATTTGGTTGTCAAACAAAAAATATATGGTCGAAATACTGACTAAAAGTAGAGTGGACAGCTCAAGAATAGAGTTGGGATAGTCACGTTTTGGGAGACCTAATGGATGAATTTTTAAAACCTGTTTCTATGGAATATTCTACTATGCATATAGTTTCCATCACACTTTGAATCACTCAATTTCGATATCGTATGACAAACTTATGACCAAAATACTATCTAACTGTCATAAATATGCACTAAGAAAACTTTGCTTTCTCAGTTGTTCATTGGCATATTTGACCCATCAATTCTTATTGTATTAAAAACATGTTTCTATTGGGATTACATATATGAATCCAATTTCACTTCCATTTGGAATCACGCCAATCTGTTATCAAACGAAAAGTTATGCCTAAAACCGTGACTGTTGGTCTAGTACAGAATTCGAAAAACACCTTGTCATGCAGGCTGTTACTGAGCAATTTGGAATATCGTTACATAGAATTTTAAGACCCTGTTTCTAATAGACATAGACCTATGAATTTAATTTTATTTGGCTTTTGAATCACTCAAATTGGACAAGGAACGAAGAATTTATGATCAGAATACTGTTGGTGAGTCTAGATGGCCATCGCTCTCCCACAGGTATAAAGTGGATTTTGCTTCGTTCATTTTTCTTTGGATTTGTTTTATAAGTAATTGCTTGTTGATTTTTTTCATAAGTATTGTATGAAGAGAGTTCGACCACCTCTCTTCTTCCATGATCTTATGTTTTACTGTAGGCAAGTGCTCGATTTTTGCAGGTCCTTGGAAGAAGAAGGTCAATACACGCACGAGTGACTCTTGAAGACTTTTTATCAAATTGCAAATGGATTGAGAACATAAAAAAAATAGAGATATTGATGTGCAAACCATATGAATACCAATGTTCCATAAGTCAAGTTCCATTTCTACATGAATTGCTACTAAAGAATCCTCCCGAAAAGACCTTTTGCCCATCATGCTCATTCACCAACACCATGATATGCCTATACATTTCCTTCTTCGCTCTACCATTCCATTCATTTCATTACCTTATGCTTCATTTCATCACTTCCATACTTTACACTCCATTCACTACTCGCCCATGAATAAATTCTTTCATAGTGCCATGGGATCTGCATACATCAATGGCAGATTTCCTTGTTGTTAATCATGGGGATTCATCAATACCTCTTGATTGAAAAATCTTGCAGGTGACTCGACCCCAGCACATTCATTCGTACATGTCAAGATTCACTAAGGTACTTTAGAGTTCACTGTCATCAAAGGCGAGTTGCTTCACATTGGTTAAAGACATATATTAATGGTCAGTAATCCAATGATTTCTTTCCATGCTCGACCTCAGTACATTCATTTGCATGGTAAGAATTGTACCTCAATTTGGTAGCGGTTGAAGATTATATGATCTCATGGTTTCAACAGTGAATTGCAGCATCATTAGTTCCAATAGTTTTGCAGTTCCTTTTCATTTTTCATTCCAGCAGTTGATTTTCAGAATAAGAGAAGAAACTCTCTGCCTTTGTGGTAGAATTCCTCCTCATCATTCGCCTCAACAGTTAGTCTTGCATGCAACACATTTCATCATGGATCATATTCAGCCTTCATAAGTTTCATCTTCTAGCTACATTGCTCCAACATCAATACATTCATGTCGACCAAGGCTTCCACTGAGGTAACACTTGAGGTAAAATAGCATGAGTTTTTGATTTATTGAAGGTTTAGGAATATGTCATGAAGAACCACTAAGCATTATCCATTTCCATTTTCTATATAGCATTTTCTGTCCATCCATTTCCATCTTTGCCCACTCAATTCTAACACCCCATCATTCATGCACATCCAAATCAAGTCCTTCCCTACATCTCCTACATCCAAGCATAAGAAGATGCCTTGCTGCTGCCACACAAGAACCAGCAGTGATAAAAGATGCTTTGTTGCCACATAAAAACCACACAATGAGAAAAATAAAGCAATTGATACTCATGCTAAGGAAATTGAAAAAAAATGACAAGCTGGCCACAAGAACCTATAGTAGAACAAGTTGTCCAACAAAGAATACATTCAAAGAAAAAGTCTTGTTTCCAGTGTAGCATTCTCCCACAATGATGAAAGACAAATCAACCTTTGAGGTAATATGCTTATCTTTATATAGCAACAAACCAAGTTCTTTTGAGATCTGAAATTCCATGATTACCAAGTTCCCATCCACATAAGTTGAGAAGAGAAGCTATATCATATGGTGTGTGGGTTATCAATCACGTTTTACATATGGGTTGCTTGATAGAAATCTGAGTGCAATCATTTCAGAGGTTTTACGGTAACATCAGTATTTAAAAAAAAAAAGGATGCCTGCAACATTTTGTGGGTATACTTCAGCACTGTATTTTTGCAGCTCTCTTACTGAATGATTCAGTCTTAAATGTAGATCAGCTTGTCACCAAAGGTAAAAAGGGAAAATATATTTCAGATATGGTTTAGCAGAAAGTTGGAATGCTTGTTTAATACTCATGGTTAATTAGCAGCTAAACTCTTTTTTCTGAGTATTTATTTCACATACACTTCCTTGTTTGTGTGAATAGACTAATTCGAAACCACTGCACATGAATATCATCAACTATTTGCTGAGTTCTTGAAAAGAACTATTCTTTTCCTACACTGTTGAGTAAGGTTGTAGGTTGAATGCATTGGAATTTCTGGATTTCATCTTTGGGTAGCCATATCTTTGTTGGGCTATCTTAGTTATTGTGAAATTGGCATTTTGATACCATGAGTTGATTTGAATTAGGTTTGATGATATCACAAAATTTATATGCATGAGTTTTGTTGAGTGATGGAGAGCCAAACAATTCTGATCTTTGCATTCCTGTAGCAGCATCTTTAGCAAGTTTGAATGCAAATCAACATTATCTTATACATTCAAATCATGAGGAGGAAAGAGTCTAATGCATACATTGCTGCAAAAAGGTTTCTTATGGTACATAAGCAGCTGTTATAGTTGTTTGTTTGACTGTCATGGTTGGAGTGTAAGTTCAATGATGCTTGGATTAATTATTTGAGAAACATCTTGTCCTCATAATGGTTTATTTCAGCTTTCTTTATCAACTCACAGTCATGAGCCTTACTCTCATATGAACCAAAGATTTTAAGGGCACCCTCGGACTGTAAGTATAATTGATCAAGCATCTTATACTCAGCAAACAAATATGCATTATGTTCTCTCCCATGAAGAAATGAATCAGCTGCTAAAGATGAAAAGGTTTGTCGAAATTAATTGGAGAATCGTTGTATGCTGCATGTATTGGCTTATATCCTCTAAGGTATTTGAGAATGACATCATGTTAAGTTTGGGGGAGATGGCTATTTTCCAACTAAGCTAATAACTCTTACTTTCCATGAGGACATGGAAATTATTCAGTTTGGAGGATGAGTTATTATGTTTGCTAGTTTGCTCTCACATTTGGCATTCATATTTGTTTTTCTCATATATATAAAGTACATAAATTGAAGTAAGCATATCTTCCAAACCATGCTGTGGATTTTCATAAAATTTGGACAGGAAGTGCATAATATCAAGATGAACAAACTTGGTAAGTTTCAACACAATCTAGTGCACGGTTTTTGAGAAAATGGCCACCATCACCTACAACCATTTTGCCTATATCTTGATATCCGTGCATTAGATGAATTTGAGCCTTGGGGAGCAGAAGCATTATGTTAAGAGGAAGATACTCACCAATTTTATAAAAAAAATACTTCATGGATTGAGAAAAATGGCCATTATCACCTACAACCAATTTGCATTTTTCTCAAAATCCGTGATGTGCATATCTCTGATTTTCAATGTGGAGATGCATTGGACGTGTAGTAACTTGATTGCAAAATTTCAGCCAAACCCAGTTTGTATTTTGGGAGATATTAGTTCAAGAAGTTTGTTGCAACACCAGCTGTTACTCCGCCAATTTTGTCCATTTCCATATTCTGTCTGCTGTGACTCCGCTAAATGGCTGGGACTCCGCTAAATTCTTCACTAAATGGCTATGACTCCACTAAACTTTCCACCAAATTTTGCAGCTGTGACTCTTCCATTTTTGACCATTTTCGCCTTTTTCGCACCGCTGTGACTCCGCCACTTTTGGCCATTTCCTCCAATTTCCACAGTTGTGACTCCGCTATTTTTCACCCATTTCTCCTTTTTCGCACAGTTGTGACTCCGCCACTTTTGGCCATTTCCGCCAATTTTCGCAGCTGTGACTCCGCTATTTTTCGCCCATTCCGCCTTTTTCTCACACCCGTGACTCTGCCATATTTGTCCTATCTACAGTTGTTACTCTACCAGATTTGCCCATTTTCAACAGTTGTTACTACACCAATTTTATCCTATTCAGCAGCTGTTACTCCACTGATTTTATCCTATTCAACAGTTGTTACTCCACCAATTTTATCCTATTCAGCAGCATTTACTCTACCGATTAAACTTGCCAATTTTTTGGCTGCAACTCTTATGCTTGTGGTCACTATGCATGGTAAAATGAAAGCAACAGTCAAATGAGTCCTTCTAGTTTGGATGCTACATAGGTATTGGGTTGCATGAGGACATGCAACAAGTTCAGTTTGGGGGAGATGTTGGGTCACGGATTTGTCCCTATTTTTCATTCCTTATCGACACCTATTTCATCCATCTTCTTCCTATTATCACCCATTTATCATTCCATTTTCACCATTTGCTGTAACTGCTCGAGAAATGCCATATTAATCTTATTGATGCTTTAGTGGTTAATCATGATTATTTTCCTTTATTTTTGATGAATTGAATACTATTATGCATAATTTTATTGGTCATGGTTTATGGAGTGATTTGTCATATTAACAGCAACAACACTCATGGTTCAATCTTCCAAGGTTGGCATGTAAGCACACGTCCACATGGATATTTCACAACATGGTTTCATCTTATGATTAACTATGTGGATTTGTGATTTCAATTCGTGCCCAATTCCAGCATGGCAACCTCCAGCGCATGATCAAACGGCCTTAACAAAAAACGCATGCCAGATAACAACACATTGATTTGCGTCAGGATTTTCAGGCAGATGGAGAAGCATCGCGAAAATCCGGGACATGGGTTTTGTGCGCAATGGCCTCAATTACCTAACATGCGAGGAAATCGCTGAAAAAAGCTACGGTTTGAGCTATACAGCTGGTTATCTAGACGTGTAAGTATGAGATTTACTATTGCGACCGGTTTGATAAATTAGCAATTTGTTGAAACTGATTCCAAGTTGGGAATTCGGTTTCTCATCCTCATGAAGGATTCTTATGTATAAATATGTAATCAATCTCATGAGAAAGGGGGAATATGGAAAGCAATGTTATGCTGTAGGATTTGATCCAGACTCTGCTGTAATGATACCATTCTGATAATACATGCTGGCAGTTTTTTATTTCTGTTGTTGTAGACTTTCATTGTGGAGATTCAGCTCTGCTCAGTGGAGGAAGGGCCCTCTTCCCTGAGCAGATGCTGATAGTGTTGATTGTTATTTTGTAGGTTTGTTTATTATTCAGTTAATGCTTTGATTCATTAGGTTTATCATAGTTGCTTTTATGTTAATTTCTGTTCAATAGATCGTTGGCCAACATACTGCATTTCTTTCATATTTATGTAATTAGATCTTGCTTCATAAGAGTTGATTTTGTTTGAAGTGTGATTAGATTAACAGTTTGGTTTTATGAGTAGGTTTAAGGTTTGAATTATTTTCAAGAAGGTGTGATCTAGTTTACAAAGAGTTTTGGTTTCATACCAATAGATCAACAGTGTCAGGTAGAAATTGTGCTTGCATAGATCTTGTACGATAGCTTTGAAATAAAAGACTTCCTCGGGTTGATAATTTATGTTCTGGTAGTATTAGTTGTTTAATTAATTAGACAATTAATCCACCCAACATTTTGGCGTTGTTGCCGGGGAAGGTATCAATAGTGCAAAAGTACATCTGACATTGTTTTGTAGATGCATTGATAAAGTAGAGCATGTAGGTTGCATGATTACTTTTCAGTTTATTGAATTTGATTTGAGTGTGAATTTTTATTTTTTTTGTTGTTGCATTTAGTTTCATTTAATTTTTAATTTTTGGAGCTTAAATCTTATCATTCCCCTTAGTGGTGTTGTAAGCACCACCCATTATACTAACAAGTTGACAGGAACATTCGAAGGAGGAGCCTCCAGATAGCACACGAAGAATCTAATGAAGAGATGGCAGATAAGAAAGATGTAGAAGTTGTTACCTTTGAATTTCCCATCAGAGATTCGGGAGGAGTGGCACCAACGAAAAGTATTCCCCCACATGTTCTACCAAATTTTCACGGTTTGGAAAAGGAAGACCCTGATGTATTTTTATTTCAATTTGAAGTACTTTGTAGAGAATATGGTTATTGTTCTAATGATCAAAAGTTGAATGTGTTTCCCTTTACTCTAAAAGAAACAACCCTCCGATGGTTCATGAGCCTCGGTGTGAATTGTATACAAACTTGGGAAGATATGAAACATGTATTCTTGAAAAGGTACCAAGATTATTGCAGGGTTAATGAATTGTATACAAACTTGGGAAGATATGAAACATGTATTCTTGAAAAGGTACCAAGATTATTGCAGGGTCAATGAAGATATCTTCGAAATGACACAAGCAGAAGAAGATAGTTTGGAGGATTACATGGAACACTTTCAATACAATCTTAAAAGATCCAAACAAAGGAAACTGGGGAAAGAGACCTTGAAAACACTCCTACTTAAAGGAATCCAGGATGAATCTTTAGAAATATTAAATCTGATGGGAATAGGTGATGTATTTCAGTTAGCATATGATGATATTTGTGAGTTGTGTAGAATGTATTCAAGAGGAAACTTAAGACTCGTAAGAATTATAGTAATCCTTATTTTCAATCTTTGAAATATGCTACAAGAACAAGAGTTATGGGAGTTGAAATCAATAATTTATTTGAAAATTTTAATGCTGATATCAATGGTTCACTAAATTCACAATTGGGTGTTTTGCAGGTTAAGGAAAAGCATGAGGAATTTGAAGAAATAGTTTTCGCTCGTTGCCAGAAGAAACATCTTGCAATAGATTGTCCTTTGGATAGTCTCACAATTTGTGGCATATGTGACAAAAGTTTGTTGATGAGATTGAAAACATAGAATTGACAACAACGAGTACTCCCAAAAATAAAATTTGGTGTCGTACATACCGATGTAATTCATTTAATTCTAGGGAACTCCTATTTGAACTATAAATTTGGATAAACACTACATAGAATTCGAGCACTTGACGAAGAAGATAATATTACAAGACATTAATTTTGAGCATTTTTCCCTCTGAGACAATCTAGAACCTAAAAGAAAATATGATAAGATAGAAATGGATTCTAAAATTAATAATGTATCAAAAGAAAATCAATGTCTTGCCAATAAAATCAATGAGCTGATTCAATGTAATGCCCTCCTTGGTACCTTGAATGACCGTAGACTTGATGACACTTGCCAAGTAACCCGACCAAATAAACTTTAGTAATTGGTCCTTTGAATATTGAAAATGCTTGAACGACTGAAGAACACATGATGATTTGCATGACGACGAATGATAAACGAAAACGATGCAATGAACGATAATTATAGAAATTGATACTTTACTTAATAAATGAATACTTTGCTTAATGATTTGCAAATTTACGAAATGAATAATGACTGAATGTTAGATATGTTGGACTGATTGAGATAGAATGATTGAATGTTAGATATGCTTGATTAATTGAGATAGAATGACTGAATGTTAGATATGCTCAACTGATTGAGATAGAATGACTGAATGTTAGATATGCTCGACTGATTGAGATAGAATGATGAATGAAATATATGCTCGACTGACTGAGACATGATGATAAATGATGAGTAATTTGTATGCTCAATTGACTAAGATTCGAGAATGAATGATGAAAATATTTTATAGTGCAGCGCTACTAATGTGCACTTGAGTGTGTGCAGTGGCAGGTAAGACGATTTATCGACTGACCCACAAGGGAAATATAGGGGTCGTAAGAACAGAAAGAACACATGGGGGTACGACGACAGACTGTTGACCCTGAAATAGAAATTCACGCACGAGTAGGCAACCGTTTCAGCTCAACGGGGGAAGCGTGTGTCGTACGGGCGAGGCCATAACGACTTGGTCGCGTATGATGAGTTGAGGGGTGCACGATAAGGAGGACCTTATCCCTTAGAAACCCTTAGTCTCCAATAAAGCAGAGTTGGAAGGTCGCGGTAAAGATTCCCGATCGCTACGCAGTACTCCCCATAATAAGAAAGAAACAGAACTGTCGGAAGGGCCTGCCGAAGAGGTACCTAGACAAGACCCAAAGGGAGAAATTAATCAAATGTATAAATGGAAATTTCACATAAGATTTAAGAAATACTTTATTCCTTTTTTTTATTTTACTAATTTGAAAAGAGGAAAATAATTAGAAATAAAGTCAAAAATAAATAATAGAACTATTTCTTCAAATGTTTAATTCTATTTAAAATTATTATCTTTTAAAAAGAATTAGAAATGAAGTGGAATAAAAATACAAGAACTATTTATTCAAATCTTGATTTTTATTTAATATTGTAAACTTTGAAAAATAATTGGAATTAAAGTAGAATATTAATAAAATAAATTTATTTTATTTTCATTTTATTAATTGGGAAGGAGAGAAAATAGAAAACATCTTGTGGTCTATTAAAAGTTTTATTAAAAATATTTCTTGAATAAACTTAGTTGGAAAACCACTACACCTACCTTGCACCAATTTAGGAAATTAGGTGCACACTTAAGACAAGAAGAGACACTTATAGCTTGAGAATAAATATTAATAAAATATTAAATTAAATAAATTACGTGCATACGAGGACACATGGCACACAGAATTTTGTTATAAAAGAAGGGAGGAGAAGGAAAAAAGGACATCTCTTGTTTCTTAGTGCTGGATGGGCACCGGAATCGAGAATTGATGGTTCTTGTGAGTTGGGATTAACTAGATCGGGGATTGGGAGATCCCAGCACGAAGCTTGCTAGTGTGTTCTTACGACCCCAAAATGCTTGGGGGTTCGAGAGAAAGAAGAGTACCCCCGATATGGTAGGGTGGTCAACCAAGAGGTATTCGGTAAATCGAGAGATTGGATGTTTGGATCGAAGCGACAAGGAATGTGAGCTACAACCACCTTCAACCTTCGGAAATCAGATAGTCTTTTCGGGGGACTCCGAAATGGGGGTCCTTATATTTGGTATCAGAGCCGGTCGAGCCTTGAGGGAACCAGACTCATAATGCCGAGGGGTTGTCGGTATCTTCGTCAAGGTGGATCGATCTAGACAACGAATCAACCGCTACTACAACGAACTTCCCAACCTTCATTTCAAAACTCGAATCAAGTTAGTAAATTGTTTTCATATTTTCTTCTGTATGAGAGAATGATGTTTTAGTTTTATTAAAAAAAAAGAGAATCGATCTATCTTTCTGATATTTTTATAAACTCTATTGTATTCTAATTGCGTTTCCATATTTGACTACTTGCAATAGAATGAGGTTTTAGGTTTATTTAAAAGACTTGTTGTATTCCCTGATGGCGTTTCCAGATCTCTATTAGATTTCAAATTGGGAATAAAGGATTTATTTTTAAACTCTGTTTGTTTTCTCATTGCGTTTCCAGATTTGATTACTTGCAGTAGAATGATATTTTAGGTTTATTTAAAAGAGATGTTGTATTCCCTGTTGGCGTTTTCAGAAATCGACATGGTTATAAAGGAATATTTCAAACTCTGTTCTGAATGCTTAAATTATAGACTGCCGTATATATATATTTAAACCGGGATTCGATTCGTAGAAATTGATTTCAATGACGGAAAACGGATTCGATCTCAGCTATCGGGTACTCTGTTTTATTTGTTTATTTTATAAATTGTTACATACATATGCTTTTAAATCAAGATCTGACTCATCGAGTTGAATTCAATGGAGACAAACCAACCCACTTCTCATTCACTCAAACTCTGTTCTGATACTGTTTTGGATCAAAACCATTTCATCAGAAGACAAAACTCTGTTTGGAATATTTATCCCATAGATCGCTGCCTCTTTGGTTCAACTCTGTTTACATCTCACTAGATAGCTGCATTATTTGCTTAAAACTCTATTCTTGATTGTATTTCTCTTCGGATTACTGTATACTCAATGATTATGAAAGTATCCCTTAGATCACTGCATCTTTGATCAAACGTTGTTCACATTTTACTAGCAATTCCAGGATCATGGTATCAGAAGTTGATTTGGGTTTAAGTCTATTTAAGATTTTGTGTGCATTCCAGTTAGCGTTCTGGTTTTGTTTTGGTCAGAAAATCGACTTGGGTATGAACCATCAATTTTGACTCTGCCATTGCGAATATGATATGGATTCTTAATCCCCCATCAAACTTGATTCTGTCTATTTCGAATCTAATCTAGATTTTTAATTCATTCTCAATTTTCGACTCTGCCGATTCACGAATCCAATCTCGGAAGTGAGGTTTGAACCTTTTTCTTTTATTTTCATCAATTTATAAAGGTAAACCATCTCTTCTAAACTACTACCCTCAGCCTTAACGCTAACTCGCCTGGGTGAAACCGCACGGATGCGTAAAAAACCCCATTAACTATTAGTGTTGAGAGCCACATTTGTTCTGTTGAGTTCATCTATGAATCTTTGTTGTTAAACTACTGAGACCAGGTATTTATAACCTCGCTCGGATCGTTGAGGTGGTATTCTTAACTTTTGCCACGGGTTTGTCGGGAAATCGATTTTCTTAGGCCACCGATTCTGGTAAATCGATCTGTTACCCCGTGGAGATGTATGTGCCTCCATAAGATACTTTTCTATTATAAATTTGGATCTTGAAACCTTGGCTGCGTTATGGTTTTGGCTTGGCTGCGTTATGGTTGGCAAGGATGTTTTTCCAGAATCCATAAATATGTATGTAACTTGATCTTAAAAATAAAATTCGCTGTGTTTTATTTTCGAAAGTTTGAATGGCAATTTCTAGGATTCGAACTCTAAATTGAAATTGACTTTTTAAAATTTCTGAGTATTTATTCGAAAATTTGAATGACAAATTCCAGAATTCTAATTGTGAGTTATAATTAGGCTTTTACAAATTCTGTATATCTTTTCAAAAATCTGAATGACAATTTCCAGAATTCATAAACGACTTGTAAATTTCCCATTTAATTCTCTGTGTATTCTATTCTTTGATATTTCCAGAATACTGAAGCCATTATAACCTTGACCTTCACATCCTCTGCGTAGCTGCTCGAATACCTATTTGCGTATCCATATTTCTATTATGTCTTGTTAATTAAATCTATAAAAGTGCTCTTTTCATCTAATGCAAAACTGAATGGCTGTCTAAAAACTGTGAGACCATAGTTTGGAAGGACGGTTAGTGTGGTAAAGATATTATAAATGTGTATATTATAAATATGCTTTTATGCGTTTAAATTGTATTAGAAATTATAGATGTAAATTTGGGATACCATATATATTGAAATGATGGAAGTATTAGTTAAAATATTATAATAGTTTATTATAATGTTTTACGCATATGTGCTTAATTGTATTAGAAATTATAGATGTGAATTCGGGATATCATATATATCGAAAGGATGGAAGTATTAATTAAAATATTATAATAGTATTATAAATGTTTACACAGAGAAATTTTTCTCATGACGTTTGGAGGTTATAGGAATTGGATATGAAATGAATTAAAATAATATTATGTATACATTTTAGGAGTTATAGTTATATATAATACCTTTAATTTGGAAATTGGCCTTATAAAGGTGCCAATCGATTAGTTAGTTAACTTTTAAATATTTTATCATGATATTGCTTTCTTTTGTATGAAACTTGTTCTTCAATGAAATGACTTTATAATAGTTCTTTCGTCACATTAGACTCTATGAGTATTGATTCAAATAGGAAAGGTAAGTTTTAACATTACTCAAAATCTATATATATTTATTTATTTATTGTTCTTAATAAAGTGGTAGAAGGATGAGGGTCATTAAAAAATCAATAGAATAGAATTCTTATTATAATCATGTTAGATTATATGTTGATAAGTTTTAAACATTACATTCTTGTATTATTATATTGTTTTCAAGTAAATAAATGGGGAGGCATGTTATATTTATATCTATCTATCTATCTATATATATATAGTATATACATTAAGAAAAAAGATTTGAGGGATGTATCTTTTATTAATAGGATTATGAAAATAGTATTACCGTAATGTGTCAAAGAAACTACAAATAGTATCCAAAAACCTAAACATTAACTCATTGTTTTCTTGAAATTTTCAGGGGAGAGTTCTGGAAGAGAAATTTACGTGGAAGGAGTTTGGAGCAACTAGAAGGAGTTCTGAAGGTCAATTTTTTTTAGGTATGGTGAATCAAACAAAACCCTGCACAATAGAAATTTAAAGCATGTAAATATTGTTGTAGATCTTATAACCTTGTTTAGAGTTTAACTAGGTTTAGAAAAATAAACTTCATACTTACCTTCAATGTTGTAACCATTATTTTCTCACTACTTCTTTTTGTTTTATGTGGCTACAAAATTCATCATTAGGGTTTAAATCCCTCTATTGTTATTTATCATTAGGGTTTGAAAATGTTGGGTGTAGAGTACATATCTTATCATGCATGCCCCAATGATTGTATTCTATATAGAGGCAAATATGCAGACAAAGCGATATTGCCAAAATGTGGGCATAACAGATACAAAGAATCAAATAATAAGGCTAAAGCACATGGTCCTCCTCATAATATATTGAGGCACATGCCTATAATCCCAAGGATTCAAAGACTCTTTCATTGAAAAGAATTACTTATGATGCAGGAGTGGCATGCATCGAACTGAAGTGAGGATGGAGTTATGTGAATCCAGACAAATTGAATAGCCATGAAGCATATAGAGGATACATGACTCGATAAATTCAAGGTTGAAGTACATAGCCTATGATTGAGCATATCCATTGATGGTGTCAGCCCATATTTCCATCCAAACAACATCTATACTGTTTGGCCTATAGTAGTGATCAATAACAATACCCACCCATGGTTTTCCATGAAGAATGAACATCTTATGTTGGCTCTTGTAGTCCCTGAAAAATACAAGTGAAAAATATGGATGTTTACCTACAACCATTGATCAATGAATTCAAGGAATTATAGGAAGGGATACAGGTATGTGATGTGTCGAGGCCCATCCCATCATAGAGTATTTTTACACTCTATGGCATATGTGTGTACACCAACATGATTATCCGAGGTTAGGAGTTTGTTTAGATAAATATGTTGTTTTATTTGTTTTAATATTCAAAGCAATAATTTTTGACATATTTAATTCGGTGTGATTGTCTTCATCCTCAACACTAATGTGCTATTTTTACTATAACATCGTAGGTATTGTAACAAAAGATTATTATGGATGTAAATGTTGTGGACCTTATATGAAGGCTAGGTGGTCCGAAGACATATAAAAGTCAGTGTACGACTTCTCTAGGGTATTCCTCGTGGAAAACCACTCTTATAGAATAGAAAAATCTTCTTTCAATGGTAAACAAGAGAGAACCCAAAGGCCTGAAATAATGACACCGACTAACTAGCTTAGGGAATATGACATAGAGAATGAGAAGTGATATAGATAGATGTTCGATTCAAATGTGCAACCTGTGATCTATGATCCCAATTTCTTTGACAACTATGTTGAGAAAATTCCCACAGGGATTAAAAGGAAATCGATATTTTATGAGCTCCCATATTGGGAGCATCTTAGGATTGCCCACTTACTAGATCCCATGCATATATTTAAAAATGTTTCATCTTCTTTGGGGTGTCACATATTATCCAAAAAAAGTGACAAGATCAATGTCAGGAAATACCTTATTTCTTCAAATACTAAAAAGAAGCATTGGCCAAGACAAGAAAATAGAGGAGAGGTTGGCCCCTCTTTTTCATTTAAAAAGGGCGATGTCCCATGGATTTTGAAGAAATATGATCTTAATTTGGTAAAAGAAGTTACATTGGGCATGAACATGCCTTCTTTGTATGGGTTTACTCTATGACACTACTTCAGCACGTCAGACAAAAAGTTGTCGGGTTTGAAATCACATGACCATCTCAACCTTCTAAGGGTACGTATAATGCCAAAAAATTGTTGTTACTATTTATTTATATATTTTTCCACAAAAGTTAAAATGCACTTAAGTTTTTGTGTTTACTTTGTAGTGTCATTATCCGTTGTTCATATATGGGTTTTTGAACCATGACTTTCCCGATGACCTGCGGCATGCCATATCTAGACTATCTCCATTTGTACGATGGATCACATCAAAGGAGATTTACATTGCTAGCATTCCACGGTGGCGTGAAGAGATAGTTGGTATTTTTTTTATGTTTGAGAAGGAAATGTCATCGAGTTTCATGGAGTTGCAAGTTCATGTTCTAATTCACCTAGTTGATGAGGTTGAATTAGTTGAGGTGTTCTCCTATCCTTAGATGTTCTTCTTAGAGAGGTTCATGAAAAAAATGAGGGGATGTGTTCGACAAAGAGAAAAAATTGAGGGGTCTATGGAAAAGGGGTACATAGGATATGAGTCGTTATATTATGCCAATGAGTACATCAAGCAAATCGAAGGCACACCAAGTGTAGTGATTTGGGATGATGAACGTGATGAGGACAAAAGGGAAGGGGAGGTACTGGAAACAAATGAAAAAATGCACAAGATAAAGAGTAAGTCACTTATATTTTTATCTTCAATTTTCCACATAGAAAATTTTATTCACAACAAATGTCAAAATATATATTATATCCCGTCGTACTAAATGTGGTTTTGTTTCCATGATTACAACAACAAATTCAGAAATTGATGCAATAAATAAATTCATTCTTTACAACACGGAGGAAATGAAGTCGTGGGTCTCATTGTATCAAGAGAAATGGAGGAAGTGCGACATTGACATAAAATAATTCAGGCAGTTGCACGATAGGATCATGCCTTTTCCAGATCATTTAAAATAAAATATGCCAATGATCCATCCCAACAGTTGGGTTGCATACCAAGTCAAAGAGAAATATGGTGCATCCACTCATTGTCAGAACTACAGATATAGCTAAACTATCTTACCTATCTTATCAATAAATAACATATAAAAGTAGATAAGAACATAAATATAAGAAGGAAGAGAATACACCATATATACATGGTTCATCCAATTCGGCTACGTCCACAGGAAGGTTGTCTACTATTATCTCTAGAAATATCCTTCAATCTTACAAGAGAGAAACTACAAATAACCCCAATACAATATAGCAAAGCTTGAGATCACAATACCATGTGTCGATACTATCTATGAGCGTATACCACATTATCACTTGAACAACTGAGATGTGACTCCCTTGACCCTATTATATACCAAGAGATGTGGAGGAATTACTCTCACATATTGCATGTGGGATAATATAATTCTCCATAATAACATCTCTTTATATAATGATGGATATCAAGAGTATACTTTATGTTAACACCCAACAAGTGCTCACTAGCTCATCCCCTTATTCACATAACCCATTTGTCCTCGTTTCCACCATTTGAGCCCCTAAACCATCAAAATGTCACCAAAAAGACCATAATACCCCTTTTCCCCCTCAAAATATGTATTTCTTCCTCAAAAAACCCTAAAAAAGGGTCCAAAATTCCCCAAAAATATTAAAAGGGAATAAAAATATTCAAAATATTCAAAAAAGGAAAAAGAGGGAAAAAGAGACCTAAACCATGTTGGTTTTGTTTCCTCAAAACCATAATGGTATTCCCCATCACCAAAAACTATAAAAAGGTGATAGGGCTTCCTCACTTTCCATCCACATTTCATCCTATCCTTATGAAGTCAAATTCCCTTTGAGAGCCATTGCCTCCCATTTCGAGTTTGAAGAACCGCATTGAAGCATTGGAGAAGAAGAGACCATTGGACATTGGAACTTCTCAACCTTGGAGTTGCTCAACACTCACCATCCTCACCACTTGAGGTAATACAAAAGATTAAATTTCTTAATTTCTTGCTTTTGTTATAGATCTTATTGCTTATGTTTGAAATCTAGTTTTTTATTTATTTACACATGCTTATGTTAGATCAGATTATATTAATTTATTCATAATTGTTTTTGTTTTATATTGAAACTGCTATTACAAGTTAATAGGTGCATCCTTGCACATGCTTGGTTGAAAAACCAAGCAACAGTTTTTGGCGACTCCGCTGGGTTTCGAACTTTAAATTTTTTCTTTAGATCTTTATTTCAATAGTTTTTCCCATTTAAAACTGTAGATCTACCATACTAATCAGCTTCTTGATAGATGTCCTAGACATTGGCCCTTTCTGCAGCCCGAAACAGCCCAAAATTTCAATTTTTGGGTTTGTTTTTCATTGTCCAATT
Source organism: Larix kaempferi (assembly GCA_027924585.1). Taxonomy (NCBI): domain Eukaryota; kingdom Viridiplantae; phylum Streptophyta; class Pinopsida; order Pinales; family Pinaceae; genus Larix; species Larix kaempferi. The sequence continues at coordinate 2,657,307 of BSBM01001595.1, read as the reverse complement.
TACGTCTCGTAAATCGCGAGTTTTAAACCCACCGGCGCGATCCAATCGCGGCTGTTTAGCAGAAAGCTACGATCACAATCGCAGGTTTTAGCCCAGAAGCCGCGATCAGATTACAGGTTTTAGCCCGAAAGCCGCGATCCAATCATAGGTTTTAGCCCGAAACCCGCAATCTAATCACCTGATAGCGTGACTCAACTTTCAAACGCCCATATCTCCCTCTCCCGAACTCCGTTTGAGACGATTGGTTTTTTCAAATTGGGTGTTTTCGAACAAGGAATCCGAATATTCTATTAGATTCAAGAAATTTTTCATAGAAATTTCTCTAATTTTTTTATTTTAGTGTTATTTATCATTTCAGTTCACCCATTTCAGCCCATATTTTCCAGCCATCTTCCTTGCACTTTTGAACAGCCTACTGTTTCATTGTGCACCATTATTAATTTATTTTATGTTACATTTGCTTTATTAAATCTTTTAAAATAAATTTCAGTTAAGTGAAAGAGAGATTATTTAGCATTTTTTTTCAGATTATAAGTTTCATATTTTGTAAGGTTAGAACCATCATTCTGAATTGCTCAATATTTTTCCTAAGCAAGCGCTTAGAAATCCATTTATTTCTTGCAAATTTTACAATATTTGCTTTTCTTTAAAAAATTATTTCAAAAGTCATAGTTTTTGAATTATTTTTTGTTAAAGCATTTACATTTGAGAAAAAACCTTTTTATTTTTTGCAAATTGAAATCGTCTTGTTTTTAATTTGTAATCAATTGCCCAAGCAAGGCAAATTATTTTTCAGTTAAATAATCACACTTGCACCCAATCTGCCAAATTTTAAATTAACTGAGCCTTAAAATCTTCCTAAACTCAAAAAACAGTTTAACCCCACTTGGGGAACACTTAAAGATTCTTGTAGCTAGGTAGGATTGGGGGGATAGGTGTTCCAATAACACCCCTCAATTATTTACATCTGAGACATAGTGGTTGACATTTAGGGTACCAAAAATCCGTTATTATTTGTTGACACGGTTATACACCAATTTATCGGGAAGGCCTCTCCCTTAGGAGGGTTGAAGTAGCCAAACTGGTTCCAGAAGCCTGAGTAGAATACTGCTATCCATTCAGTAAACGAAGTATACCTTTTACAGTTCTCAGTGTACCACCCGTATGGGAGTACAGCAGCGATAGAACCAAACTGCAGATTCACCCAACTGAATGTGTCATGAACGGGGTATCTTAGTGGCCAAACTTTTAGGATTGTCTACCCGGTATCCCTCTCGGTAGGGGGATATCTAACCTTTGATTCCACTACTCATATTGTCTGAATTGGATTTCATCACCTTGCAGAGGATATGTTTCATTGAGTCATAATACCACTTTTAGTTAGGTGTTTGCATGCTCTGCCACCCACCTTGGTCTAGTGAGCACAACTTTTTTCTAGGAGCCGCTCGATTTTTGGTATTCTGACCGCTTTTCTGTTGATGTATATGTAACTTCGGAATGTATTGCATATATGTTGTATGTACTCCTATAGAGATGGTATTATTCCTCTATACGGAAGTGTCGTCATTTATATTGTAAATGTCGTAACTTATACTTGATGGGTTATTAGACCACCTTGTTGGGGTCGGCCCTATATAAGTCATGTGGGTCAAAGGGCTATTGGACCACCCTATTGGGGGTCGGCCATGTGGGTCAAAGGGTTATTAGACCACCCTATTGGGGGTCGGCCCAGTAAGCATTATGTTATGTGGTTAAGTTCGAGCCTACATGATTTATGTAAAAGGCAAGTCAAGTCAAGTATAAATAGAGTGCGGGAGGCACTCTATTTGTTCACTCACTTCTCACTCATGCACTCAAGGAGGAGTGGCGCACTTATGGAGGAGGAGGATCTGCTGCTAAGGATATGTCTATCTCTTATGGTTGGGTTGTATCATTGCTCTTTCTATCTATGAGGAAGTTATTGGGGTTTTTCACCTTTATGGTTTTCCCCAAGTAGATCTTTGTGTCTCTTGTGTGCTTGCATTATTCTCTCCATGATTGATATGCTGTAGAAATGATGTACATGTTGTTCTCTCAGTTAAGATCCTAGATCAGATTGAAGTAAATTCTAAAAATTTAACATGGTATCAGAGCTAGCTTGAAACAAGGCATGATATGACATGTATGACACTTGCTGCACTTACGATGCTAGGGCTTGATATAGCAAAAACCAGTCATCGTAGCACTTTCGCTATAAATCCGTTTTGAAAAAGGTTTTGGATCTGAAATCTTTTCAGGTAGAATATTAAATCCCCATGTACCTTGTGTCCAAAGGACAACCTCTAATTCATTGTACTTTGTGATTTAGGATCTTTACAATATAGGGTTTCCGCCTCTTCCAGATCTGAGTCAAAATCAGGTGACCTTGGGAAAAAGGTCATAACTTGGGCTAGGAAGCTCCAAATGAAATTTCGTAAAAAGTGATAGGTAGTACACAGACTGTACTATCGTAGGAAAATTTTGCAAAGGCTGAAGTTGAACCCGTGACACGTGGAAAGCCGTACAAGTTCGCTCTCCTGTATTATCCCATAAATAGGTCACGTTGCGACACTTGGCATAACTCTCTCTCAGAGCGTCCAATTGAGGTAAGAACTATCAGGATGAAAATATAATAGGTAGGGCTATCTCAAGAAAATTTTTCAAAGGTTGAAGTTGAAACAGTGACATGTGGCACGCCGTACAAGTTCGCTCTCCTGTATTATCCCATAAACAGGTCATGTTGTGACACTTGGCATAACTCTCTCTCAGAAAATCCAATTGAGGTCAGATCTATTAGGATGGAAAGATAACAGGTCGGGCTATCTGAAGAATATTTTTCAGACCCTATGGAGCAAAAAGTTTGGAGTTACACCAGAAACAATCAGGTACATATTTTTGTCAAAATAGAATTATTTTTGAGTACCTTCATTCATGGCTTCTGGAATTTAGGGCTTCGAAAAAAGTTGGAATTTTTGTAATCAGAGACCACGGCTGGATGCTACTCATCATAATCAAAATTTAGAGACCAAGATCAGAATTTTTGGTTGGGAAGAAGGCTGGGCTTGATCAGACCCTAGTTCGGGACTCTGATTAGAAAAGTGGAAAATTAGGGCTTCTGCAAAAATGAGAATTTTTGAAATCTATGACCACGGCTGGAAGCTCCTCATAAAAATAGAATCTTAGAGATTTGGATCAAACCTTTTGATGGGGCAGAAGGGTGGGCTTCATCAAACCCCAGTTCGGGGTCACGTCCAGTGAATTCGGAAGTTTCAAAGGAAAAATTGAGGAGTGAAACTTTGCAGTTTTCAAATTCTAAGCATACCAGTGTGATCAACTCATCAAGGCGCATATGTCTATCCTTTCAGAAGTTTGAAATTCAAAGTTTGAATTTTTGGGGTTTCTCTGACAAACCCTAATCCAGCTCCAGATCCAGTTCTTGCAAATCAAGTGAATTGGGTTAATCCTAGAAGAAGATGGATTGGTCACCTGCAAAAGTGAAGAAGTTCCTGTTTCAGAGGGAGATGAGGCTAAGGCCTTACATAAAAAGATTACAAGTGATCTCGACAGGTATGACTCATCAAGGTATGTTTTGAGATTTGTTCATGATTAAGTTTATGGTATGTTTGTCTTCATGTTATTACGGTTAGTACAATCTTGATTTTAGACTTGTTATATCACCTTAATAAAATTATGAATGCACGAAAGAAAATATTCATTGATTAGGGTGTTGACACTTATGATTGTACTAATGCCTTATGGTGTTGTATGAGGTTTATGTTGTCTACTAACATGAAAGGTACACCAAGAAAGACAAATCATGTTCTGGTTCAAGAACATATGATCATGATGACATGAGGACAAAGATTCATCCATTGTCATGGATCTCATATAAGATCCATTTACGAGGTATGTATACCTTGGTTTTATAATGGTTAACCTATGCGATATACAGGTTACTAGCACAAGTCATTGAAGAAGAACAAGAAGACATCATGTGAGTGTGTTAGACATAACTAGCTAGCATGCTAATCCAGGTATGTTTTTCCTATATCAAGATAGAATCCTACCTTGTGTTAGGATCTTATACTGTTGTGTTTTTGATAATGATTATTCATGAAGTCATAGGTTTGAATAGTCATGGTTGTATGCATATTGTAATTGATGATATGACTAACTAGAAGAATCATGAAGGTATAGGTTTGAGTAATCACGGATTTTATGCATATTATATCTCTTATCTTGATTGATGATTTAACTAACCAAAAGAGTCCTATGATCAAATAAGAATATGCATGAGTAAAAGAAGACTTCCCTGAAACCTTAAACACTAATGTTTATTATCTGTGTTTGAAATGATCCTGACTATACATGCTTGAGATTATTGTGATTATACTAATGAATGTTTGATTACGTATGAGACCTAGAGGATAACACAATGGTGATACTAACAAGCATGCATAGGGATCGAGAATGAATATAAGTTCAAGGACAAGTAATCCAGGAAGCAAAGATCAAGAGGGAGTACACTCTAGTAGCTCCTGCAAGGAAGCGAAGACTCAAAGGGAGTCCACCCAACGAACAAACAAAGATAAGTATTTGAATTGTCATTAAATAATACTGTTCAATAATGTATATACTGATGTTCCTAGAATTAGGTTGTGTATTATGCATATTAGAATAATTGCATTGATGAACAATATACTACTAATATGTATGGGTAAGTGGCCTATGGCACTGTACAACATTCCATTGCTACTTATCTAGAATGAAACCTCTTTGCTGACATGTTGGGAGTTGTGCACACTCTTAACAATGTTCTGGTAGAGATTGGAAGGCATCTAGAAAGTTACGGGATATGGATAAATGTTGTATTGAAGCATTGGCTAAGACAATTGCATGACTGTATGACATATTTCTTTATGTGTAAGAATTTGTTCTGAAAACTATGAGATGTTTTCTAATCATGAAATTTAACTTGTTGTGTAGGAAAGATCGTATGCCATCACCTACAAAAGAAGAACTACAACATTTGTTCAGCAACAAAATTATCTATTGAAGATATTGAAGTTCCCAGGATACATGAAGAATGCCATGATCCGTCGATCATGAAGAATGATGTTTGCAATGCGGTCCCAAGAGTTGAAGGGAAGTCTGTTGTGACTTCCATATGGATCTATCAAGATCAAGCATGCTGTAGACGGTAGCATAGAGAAATATAAAAGTGATGAAATAGAAGATACACCAGATGGATTTCAAGACAGCTTTCTTGAATGGTGTAGTTGAAGAAGAAGTGTATGTGGAGCAACCACTTGGTTCTGAGACACATGACAAGAAATCATATATGTGCAGAACTTGGTATGGTAGGATAGGCAACTTTCTATCTAGTTTGGTCTTTACCAAGAGTAAAGCGGGTTCCAACCTTTTCTACAAGGTTGAGGAAGGCAATCTAGTGATACTACTTTTGTATATGGATAACCTGTTTGTTACAGGTGAAGATAGATTGATTGCCGACATGCAGCGGAAGCTTGCTGCTGAGTTCGAGATGAAGAACTTGGGGATGATGCACTATTTGTTTTTGGCATGGAGGTGTGGCAGAGTGTAGATGGAATCTTCCTTAGACAAGGGAAGTATGCAGTAGAGATCCCGAAGAGGTTCAGGATGATGGATTGCAAGGCCATGGCCACACCTATGGCATCGAATCTGAAGCTTCTTTGTGATGCTTCATCTGAACCAGTTGATGTCTCTATGCATCGTCAGATGATTGCATCCTTGATGTACCTGACGAACATGAGACTAGACATTTGCTTTTCTATGAACACATTGAGTCAGTTCCTGACAGATCTGAGGAGTGTTCACCTGATTGCTGTAAAGCATGTTCTGAGGTACCTGAAGAGTACAGTGGATTATGGGCTCAAGTATGAAGCGAATCAAAAGTTTAACCTGCAGGGTTATGTTGATTCAGATTGGGTTGGCAGTGCTGCAGATAGGAAGAGCACATCTGGGTGCTGCTTCAGTATGGGATCAGGTGTGATCTCATGGTTTAGTAGGAAGCAGTCCTGCGTGGCACTGAGTATAGCTGAGACAGAGTATGTTGCAGCCTATTTAGCTAGTTGTGAGGCAGTATGGATACGGAAGCTACTATCTGAGTTATTTGATCTCCCGTTGGATGCTACTGGTATCTTCTGTGATAACCAGAGTTGTGTGAAGCTGCCGGAGAACCCAGTGTTTCATGATAGGTTGAAACACGTAGAGATCAAATATCACTATATCAAGGATATGGTGTAGAGAGGAGCTGTGAAGCTCCTGTATGTTGAGATGGACAAGCAGATTGCAGATGTGCTGACAAAGCCACTAGCCAGGGTGAAGTTCGAGTACTTCAGAGAGAGGCTTGGCATTCTTCAGATCGAGGACACTTCGAGGAAGAAGTGATGGACACATTTGCTATAGCCATTCCAAGCATGTTGGAAGGAGGATCCTTCACATGGCCGTGGATGTAAGCACTGGATGATGAACATCAGGATGATGTTCTGGTTTCTGCTGGATATGATCAGTTGGATCATTTTTATGTATGTATGTACGCATCATGTTGGATGCTGGATATGATCAGTTGGATCATTTTTATGTATGTATGTACGCATCATGTTGGATGGTGGATATGATCAGTTGGATCATTTATATGTATGTACGCATTATGTTGGATGCTAGATATGATCGGTTGGATCATGTGTATGTATTTTGTATATGCATCATGTTGGATGCTTGGACCATGTATCTGTATATGTATCAGGTGGATACATTGTATGATCAGGTAGATCATGTATATTGATATGTATTAGATATGATCAGGCAGATCATGTATGTTGATGGATACATTGTGTTGATCATGTATCTATGTATAAGGTGGATACATTATGTATGATGATATGTATCAGGTAGATACGTGGTGTGCATCAGATGGATGCATTGTATGATTAGGATGATCGTGGATGACGAGCTTCTCCAGATGACATGTAGCAAGATGTTGCAGTGATGATGATCAGGGTGATCATGTGTACATCAAGATGATATATGCTGAGTATCAGATGATACTTTGTGGCCATGGATTAGGTTGTGCAGGTAAGCATGTAATTTGTGCCCTGGGAGATTTACAGATGGTCTTTCGAGGTTTTGCCTATGGCATGTAATTCGGTGCCCTGGGATATCTGGCAAATGCTCTCTCGAGGTTTTGCTCTGGGAGGACATATAATTCGTTGCCCTGGGAGATCTACAGATAGTCTTACGAGGTTTTTCCTATGGCATGTAATTTGTTTCCCTAGGATATCTGGTAGATGCTTTTTTGAGGTTTTGTCCTATGGCATGTAATTTTCTCCTGGGAGATCTGGACAGGATGAAAAAGGCCTCAGATGCTTCAGCCAGGTTTTTCCATGACCACATGTAATTTGCTCCTGGGAGATCTGGACAGGATGAAAAAGGCCTCAGATGCTTCAGCTAGGTTTTGTGGTGGACCACATGTAATGTGCTCCTGGGAGATCCGACAGGTAGAGCTGTGTGCTCGTAATAGCCTGGGATGCTTCAGCTAGGTTTTGTGGTGAGATCACATGTAATGTGCTCCTGGGAGATCCGACAGGTAGAGCCGTGTGCTCGTAACAGTCTGGGATGCTTCAGCCAGGTTTTGTGATGGCTCACATGTAATGTGCTCCTGGGAGATCCTACAGGTAGAGCTGTGTGCTCATAATAGCCTAGGATGCTGCAGCCAGGTTTTGTGACGCACGTAATAAGTTCTGAGGATTCCACAGTATGGCCAGTGATGACAAAGACCAGCAGGTGGTGGGCCTACATCCAGTATGAAAAAGGACTGGCTTTGTAGAACTTTCTATGATGAGTAGATTCAGAGATTGATTGAGATAGCAACAGAAGTGACGATGATCCAGAGAAGATGACTTGTGCTAGAAGACCTGTGCTGAGAAATACCTTCCTAGTTAAGAGGGAGTGTTGATGTATATGTAACTTCAGAATGTATTTCATATATGTTGTATGTACTCCTATAGAGATGGTATTATTCCTCTATACGAAAGTGTTGTTATTTATATTGTAAATGTCGTAACTTATACTTGATGGGTTATTAGACCACCTTGTTGGGGTCGACCCTGTATAAGTCATGTGGGTCAAAGGGTTATTAGACCACCCTATTGGGGGTCGGCCATGTGGGTCAAAGGGTTATTAGACCACCCTATTGGGGGTCATCCCAGTCAGCATTATGTTATGTGGTTAAGTTCGAGCCTACATGATTTATGTAAAAGTCAAGTCAAGTCAAGTATAAATAGAGTGCGGCAGGCACTCTATTTGTTCACTCACTTCTCACTCATGCACTCAAGGAGGAGTGGCGCACTTATGGAGGAGGAGGATTTGCTGCTAAGGATATGTCTATCTCTTATGGTTGGGTTGTATCATTGCTCTATCTATCTCTGAGGAAGTTATTGGGGTTTTTCACCTTTATGGTTTTTCCCAAGTAAATCTTTGTGTCTCTTGTGTGCTTACATTATTGTCTCCATGATTGATATGCTGTAGATATGCTATACATGTTGTTCTCTCAGTTAAGATCCTAGATCAGATTGAAGTAAATTCTAAAAATTTAACATTTTCATGATTACTCCACTTACTATAGCACAACTGTTATAGTAAGTGTTTTGAGGTTGATTGTTGGCCTAAGAGCCATTGTTTTTTCACACTCCCCTACTGCACACATCGTTGCACTAGGGTCTTGAGTTTTTTTATCTCACCACCATCCATTGGCATTTCTAGACATATCTCACCATTGAGAACTTAAGACGATCCTGACGTTTTTAGGGTGAACCCCCTTAATTCAGTACACTTGACTCTACACGTCATAGATGTAGAGCATTATCCCTTGACTCCACACGTCATCGGCATAGAGCCCAGTCATCCGATTCTAACGCACCTCATTTCACATATGATTCTGAGGCTGAATCCGAACACCCTACCAAGACATCACCAACCAACGCCATGGTCGGATCACAATATGACCCCCTTTTCACAAGTGCTGTTGGGGCTATATCGACAACTCCCGCTACTACCATGACAACCACGGTAGCCACAACCCCCTTAGGCATGCCTAATATGGGGGACACAGCCGATTTAGGCATGCCCAACATAGGACCAACACCTATATTAGGTATGCCCAACATGGGGGTCACCCCTTCTCTCATCGCGACTACCCAGATCCTAGTGATTACTGGAAACATTCCTAACCCATTTGCAACCCGTGTTGCAGTTGGGAGCGTAGGCCCCTCCCACACCACATCGGCTGGAGGACACATCCCTTTCACACCTAACATACCCTTAGGAGACACTGGACCAATCCATAATGCTACCTTTAGCAATTATGCCCTAGTGACCATGCCATACCCATCTGCAAGTCTGCCATACATGGCTAGTCTAAACCTACCAGAATTGGCTAGGCTAACAAATGATCCCATCTGACATGACCCTACTTGGCCCCCTATGCCCACAAAGCTCCCTTCAGACATCCCCAAATTTGAAGGAAAAGCTGGGGAAGACCCCAAAACCACATCATGTCGTTTCACCCGTGGTGTTCCTCAAACTCCATAGTAGATGATTCTATTCAACTCAGAATTTTACAAAGAACATTCACTGGCTCTGCAGCCAAATGGTACATCGAGCAACCCCATGGGACACACCCTAGGTTTACATCCCTTGCCTCAACTTTCCTACAATTCTTCCAATTACCTATTCGCTATGACGCAGGAGTGGAAATACTACTATCTTGTAGATAGAACACCGCTACACACATCACTGATCATATCCATGAGTGGCGTAAGCGCCGTAGTCTCTGCAAGATAAATCTTAACGATTGTATCTTCCTGGATTGGTTCCTGAAATCACTCCTCCATCTCATAGCCAAGGACATGGCTTCTGAATTACCCCAGTCAGAAGAAGAAGCCATTCTAAAAGCACATCAATTTGATCTGATCTACACCCAGTGTGGCTACTTGTATACCATATTACCTGACGGTCCCCATGGTGATTCCTCCCAGACTGACATGCCAGGGGAATCCCATGCAATCGAAAGCATCATCAGATAAGTTGCGTCCCACAACCCACCATTTTCCATTATGCGCAATAATACTTGCCTTGATATTTGACGGGCCACATCTCACTCCGAAGCTACAACTTCGTATGCTCCCATGGCCCACCCCCACCACACTCATGGACCCTCATGTCCACCACAGTGTTATGGTCATGCACCTTTATCCTATTCACCTCTGGTTGCACCCTCTACATATTACCATCAGCAGGCCACACATGCTCCTGTTCACTCACAAGCCCCAATGGATTATTACCCACGACAGGCAGTGCTTTCTGCACCACAACCTCCAGTCCCTCAGACTTATCCTCCTAACAACAAAAACGCTACCCCCGCCAACCAAAAACTTGATCGACCATCGAAACAGGATAAGAACCCCAATTTACGAACAAAACACCCATGTTCCATATGCGGGGTATACGGCCATTACACACACACTTGCCTCCATTTGGAGTGAGTGCACCAACTGTGGTTTGATGACGCCCAACGCCAAGGGCACGCGGCATAACCAGCGCCGCCACCTCAACCACAACCCATGGTGCTAGAGAATATTTTTCCCACACAAAAAGTGGAGAACACTCGTCCATTGGATCCTCCTCAAGGAACCACAATACCACAACAACAAATCACATATGCTGCACACGAAAAACCAACCTCCAAACCATAACAACTAGCATAAGCAAGGAGGTCAACAAAACCATGGAAGAGAACGTAACCACGGAAACAACCAGCAACACAACCAAGGTGGACCACCACCTAATCCCCCAAATAATAATAATGCTACTACCCCTAACCAAAACCCCGACCGTCCACCGAAACAGGCCAAAAATAATAACTTGAGAACAAACCATCCATGTTCCATATGTGGAGTCTACGGCCATTACACACATAATTGTCCCCATTTAGATCGAGCGCATCAACTTTGGACCGACAATGCCCAATGACAAGGACATGCTGCATAGCCAGCACCTCCTCCTCAGCCATAACACATGATATTGCAAAATCCCTTACCAAACCAAGGCACGATAAACACTCATCCAAATGATCCCCCTCAAGGATCCACTACAACACAGCAACAAATTACCTTCGCAACAACCGATTACCAGCATGCAGAGTCCAACACTCACCATTTGCTAATGATGTCATCAAATGATGTCAATCTTCAAACCCATCGAAATCAATACAGCTCGGCCCCTGAGGCCACATCTACTGACCCATCATCGAGTACTCTCCCAACCGATCAACCACTTCGCATACCCAATATGCCCATGGACGGGGGTCCAAAAGCACCTCGTTTCCCTTTGAGACGAATTAACAATAACCTGAACACTCGTGCAACTTCCAACTATAACATTGTAGAGGATTTAGCTCAGTCCCCCACTACTATGTCCACTCTCGAAATCCTAAAAAATTGTCCTACATAGAGAAAATTGTTGTTATCTGCCATTGGTGCTATAGACCCTAACGACTCCAACATGATGGATTTTGACTTAGAACAAGATGAACCTCGCCTACCTTCATCTCTAGGTTTTCAAGTTTTTGTCTCCATTCGCAACCTCATCATTCATCGATGCATAATTGATGAAGGGGCCTCTACCTGTGTTATGTTGACTTTCGTATGGCAGAAACTTGGATCCCCAATGCTACAACCATCAACTACCGCATTATGAGCTTACGATGGACGTGCAACACAACCTCAAGGTTTGTTAGTGAACGTACCCATTCAACTTGGGGGAAAGCTGGTTCTCATAGATATATAGGTCATTAATGCCCAAGTTGATTACAATCTCCTTCTAGGATGAAGCTACATGTATAAAATGAAAGCTGTCACTTCTTCAGTTTTTCTCCTCATGATGTTCCCCCATGAAGGACGCGTAGTCAGAATCGACCAGATTACATACTATGATCCCAATGCCCCCGCAGCGCCAGAAAATGTTCTTCCCATGATCGGACAACCCGTTGTTAGTGCACCAACATCATTCGTCTCATCAGTCTAACTCGGGATATATTCAGATACTCCCATGACTAGCTCTTTCCCATCAATCCCACCCCCTCTTAAGGTAACTAAAGTATTCGATTTGTGCACCCTATCGCACAACAAACAACAACATCCTCAACAACCTCAACCACTACCACAAGCACCCATCGTTCCTAGTCATATCGGAACAACACCGATTCACACAATCCCATTCTTGTTTCCGTTTTCAGGAGTTGTCAGCATGCCAGTAATGGCTACACTCAACCTTCTAGGTTTAACGTTAGGATTACCTGCATGGTACTTACCTTCCCCAACTCCCCCACCGACTCCATCCATTTTCCTACAACTGGTACAACCTATGAATATGTCGAACCGTCCACCACCTGGCATACCAAACCCCCAAAATCACCCACCACCTAGTGGTTCGAACCCCCAAAACCGACCAACTCCAATAGGAGGCACTACATCGACATCTAGTTATGTCCCCCCTCAATCCTGCCACACTTGGGGTAGAGGTCCGCCAACCTACAACACTACACCCACAACTCGCACCCCCCAGTGACTCCCAAATTATATAAGAATCCCCCAACCCATGTGCTCCCTAAGTGCTCCTTGTGCGATGATATAGGCCACGCTACCCATCTATGTCCACAACTACCGGCACTTCAAGAACACATGAATATGTTGGATGACGAAACCAACGTTCCAGTTGTTAAACTAGAACTCCCCCCTCATCCTCGTGATAAAACATTGTGCAAAAACCACCCTTGTGCGATATGCGGCATCTATAACCATTATTCACATCATTTCCCCGATCTCCCAGATTATAGAGCAGCACTATATGAATTGAATAATACCAACCTAGAGATATCCCCACCTCTCATTGAGGAAATTAATCCCCCACCATCTTCTTCCTTAGAAGATATTAACACAATTTACATGGTTTCCAATGGAGACTCCTCTGTCCAGTCGACCCCTTCCATTGATCCCTCTGACCCACATATTCAACCTTTTCAAATCAACGAGGAAACCAAATGTCCATAGCATGAGGGCAGGCCCAAAACCTTTCCTACTCATCATCATTGTCATTCCTGTCGGCGATATTCGGGGCATCCACCCCACAAGGAGAATCCCCCATCATCATATCATCACTTCAGTATGCCACCATGGCCCACAGCCTCACGGTACACCCCCCGGCTAGCAGTTGGTCAATGCCCTGTTGATCCCTCTCTAAGACAGTATCTGCACCGCATTGACACCTCTGATTTAGGGGGCATAATAGTTTACCTCGACCCTGGGATAGAGGGCATGATCAATCATTTTGAACCTTCCCCATCACACCTATCTCAGTATTTCAATGATCCCATTGTTCAAACCAACACATATGTGATCCACAATCAAAAACCCCATGCACATAGCATGGGGGCAGGTCATTAACCCTACTCACTTTTTCACATGCGTGATCTCAACCATTTTTTGAGGTCACGTGTCACTTGTATATTTGATTTGATTTGATACACCTAGTATTCTTCCCCCGCAGGTCATCATTTCTCCCCACCACTGCATCCTTGGCTTGGTGGGATCACCTTTATTTGTAGCCATTTTTTAACCTAGTTATTTCCTTTTACCATTCCGGAGTCCTTATGACCTCCGTATTTTGCACCATTTGCACCATCGGATTCATATTTCCGTGCCCGTGATCATGCTTGAGATCATTTCTTTCTCTCACCAAAAACTTTCTGGCATTCTTTCCATGCCACATGCCACCTCGAATTGCATGCCACATCGACTGTTATCAATTTATTGGTGAATTTTATACCATTGGATTCAGTTTTCCGAACTTGTGATGATGCTTGCGATCATTTCTCGCTCTCACCACCATATTTATCGGGCATTTTTTCACCCACCCCTCATTGCCTCGATTTGTGTGCCACATCAGCCATGATTTTTTTTTTACGAGTCTTATATCACCGAATTCAGTTTTCCGCGCTCGTGATGATGCTTGAGATCATTTCTCGCTCTCACCCCCATAATTTTTGGGCATTTTTTCAAAATGCCACTCATCACCTCGATTTGCGTGCCACATTGGCCATTGTCCATTTTTGACGATCTTTATATTGCTGGATTCAATTTTTCACGCTCGTGACGACACTCAAGATCATTCCTTTCTCTCACCAATACCTTTTTGTTCGGTCTAATTTTACACCTTTTCCGGGCTGAGCAATTCTTTTACGAAAAAGGCACTTAGGGATTTTCTGTTAAGCTCTTTTCTGACTCCTAAAAACAATGAAAAGATCACCAAGCAATTTTGCTTCCTTTCATGCTCGCTAAAAGTATCTGAAAGGGCATCTACCTAGTATAATTTTACCCCTTTCCTGGACCTTGTAGACTAATTACGAAAGAGGAATACTCTAGTCATATTGGCTAGAAGAGTTCTCCATTTGCATCATTTTATGCTTTTTCGGGCCTTGGAGACTAAAACAAAAAAAATAAGACCATTGGAGTCTACTTATCGCTTTCAGACACTAAAAAAATGAAATCAACCACGAGCAATCACCATCTTCGGCTCGTACAAATCCATAGTACGGTACTCCTCCACCAATTCCGAGACTTCTTATCGTTTTCAGACTCCTTAAAAATGAAAGCACTCACAAGCATGAACAGTCTTGGGCTCACATAAATCCATAGGATAGTACCACTTCAGAGCACACTTTTATCCCTTCTTAGAGCTCATTAAAACTACAAAGAAGGACCCAACGATGCTTTTTGGTGCCACAACAGATCATGTCTTCTCATAAGGAAGCTTCCCCATTATGGTCACCTTTGTTTAGAGTATTCTGCAGTATGTCACCCTGAGAGTCCCCGAATAACATCCATCATCTTGTCCCCCCCAGAGTTACTCCAGTCTGCAATACATATCCTTGATCCCTTAAAGCTATGGCCCTCACACCTAAAAGTCAGTTTCCTATGCTGCCAGGTCAACCATGTCATCATGCTCTGAACAAAGGAAGCTTGAGTCCACCCACTCTATGACCCTAGTTTTTTCCACATCCCCACAGTATGTCAGTCCTATTATCACAGTTTCGTTGCACACCTCGCACTCCTATAAAGGAAACATCATTTCCTTGGTCGTTGTCAGTCTCCCTCTGTTGATGCCGACCAAATCTATTCTAGAGGATAGACCCAGAGGTCCCTATGCCTTGGACTCATCACCATTAGTGATGAGTGCCTATGGATCATTTCGAAAGGAGTCCTTAGTGCCTCTCCAAATGAGTGTTTCTCACATGCTCAACTTCAACACCTTGATCGCATCGTTGAGACTTGTACAGGGCATTGGTCCTTTCAGTTATTTGTTGAAGACCTCAGATATCACCTGACTCTACCACATTTGAGAGTCTAATTGAGGAAACAACCAGTTACATTTTCCTATGGATATTCGGGTTGCACTCGGCGACAATTTACAGATGTACTGAATTTTTATACTCCCTCGAGTATACAGTTACATATACACCTCATAATTGACTCACAGTTATTGAGTCCCTACAGATGTTGGACACCTTCAGTTTCAGCAATTCATCAACCCTTCTAATACCTTATTCAGAATGGTTGTTGCTTTATTCCAGTGTATCAATTATTGAGATCAGTCATGTCATGATCATGAGTACGTCTCAACATTGTGTCCCCTCTGGACCATTATGAGGTACCAATAGATTTTTATGTATTATCCAGGTCCCCCTTCTTGGGCCTAATTGTTATGTATATATCTTGATACGAGCATGGGTATGCTTGCCTCGTCCATAATAAGAGATTATTCCTCATTCATTTTGAGGCCATGTATTTTTTTTATTTTTTTTCAATTTTTGCAGCTTCCAAGGGGCCATTGTTCCAGTCTCCAATCGGTCTCTTCTCTTCTCCATAGCCCAGGAAAAAGATAAAATAATTATGATGTCTATCGGCCATACGATGAGCTTCTGCCCTCACACATCAGGGGGCAATCTGTTAGCACCCAAAAAGTGCTCACTAGCTCATTCCCTTATTCACATGACCCATTTGTCCACTTTTCCACCATTTGAGCCCCTAAAGCCATCAAAAGGTCACCAAAAAGACCATAATACCCCCTTTTCCCCTCAAAATATGTATTTTTTCCTCAAAAAACACAAAAAACCCTAAAAAAGGGTCCAAAATTCCCAAAAAATATTAAAAGGGAATAAAAATATTCAAAATATTCAGAAAAAGAAAAAGAGGGAAAAAGAGACCTAAACCATGTTTGTTAATACCATTGGTTTCCTCAAAACCATAATGGTATTCCCCATCACCAAAAACTATAAAAAGGTGATAGGGGCTTCTCACTTTCCATCCACATTTCATCCTATCCTTATGCTACCAAATTCCCTTTGAGAACCATTCCCTCCCATTTCGAGTTTGAAGAACCCCATTGAAGCATTGGAGAAGAAGAGACCATTGGACATTAGAGCTTCTCAACCTTGGAGCTGCTCAACACTCACCATCCTCACCACTTGAGGTAATACAAAAGATTAAATTTCTTAATTTCTTGCTTTTGTTATAGATCTTATTGCTTATGTTTGAAATCTAGTTTTTTATTTATTTACACATGCTTATGTTAGATCAGATTATATTAATTTATTCAAAATTGTTTTAGTTTTAGATTGAAACTGCTATTACAATTTAATAGGTGCATCCTTGCACATGCTTGGTTGAAAAACCAAGCAACACTTTACCATAATGAATATGGGCCATAATGTATTACTCTTTCGCATAAGATTGTGGATAACTTACAACATAATATAAAGACATTACTACCTTCCAAGGAATATAATTAACATATTCCAACACTCCCCCTTAATAATGTCTGGGAGAAAATCCCTTACGAACACTAAGGAACGAAGGAGTCATTACTACTCCCCCTTGATTACAACTTCCAGAATATCCATAAGCTAATGGAATTTGATGAAGAACAACCGTTTCTTACTGAATCATGAAATTGCACATGAACCAAGTTGTATGATGAAATACCAAAAACAAGATGCCCAGATCTAAAGAGAATCCTTTATGTCCACTAGATCCAACAATAAAATGCTGAGAACATGTGATGCAATCCAATAGCAAGGTGCCCATATTGTTGACCGAATCGCAACCTCACAGTCTACAGGGCTCCACCAACTATCGACACATACCGCAGTCTACCTGGGCACTGGCCCGGGAAGGTTTGAGCCCACCCAGTAACACCCACAGAGTGGATGAGGTCTCACCCGAGGCATCCAGGAAGAGTAGATGGAACCATGTTTCCACCGAGGGAGGAGGCATGTTGCGGCAGTATGATACTAACAACAATTCCAAACATTCATCATGAAGTTCTAGCACATTGCAGCATTTAACATTACTAGAAATAGAGATCGCACATTACTTTAATCGCAACATTTTCACATAGACAGATAACACATTATTGCGGCATTCACATTATAGCAACAGAAAACAGATAACTGCATTAAGAACAAGGAATAACATACGCATCGAGCAACATTACACAGAGATTGCACCAAATCATCATCCTTATATTACTGTGGAAAACCAAAAGTAGTACATAAATCTCTATTCAACACCTGCATTATCTCTGTCAATCTCCGCATATAGCTCTATCTCTCTCTTCTATCCATCGACTCTCTCTTAACACTTACAATTCTCATCTATTTATAGGCTTCCACCAATTACAATACTTGTCCACTTACCTAACAGACACTTGTGGACAATCGACTAATTAACATGGTCTAATGACCCAAAAACCCCCATACCGCGGTATAATGACTCGATATTACAAAATACATGACCCAAAACCCACCAACTGTGGTATACTTGACTCAATATTACAAAATACATGGTCCAAGTGACCCAAAACCCACCAAGTGCGGTATCCTTTGGCACAAGATACTCCTTTCGCGCCTTCATCCAACGTGTCGCAACGTTGGCGGTACCGCGACACATCCTAATCAAACCACATGCCAACAGGCCCCCAACACAATCTTGTGGCTCGCCCTCGAGCCACATCAACTGCTGGACAGAGTACACGTTGTGGTCCTTGTCCTGAAGTCTGCATACGGGTGTTCGACATTCCTCACTAGCTCCTAAGCCTCCTGAGCTACCGCCTGACTGCTAACCACATCATCGATTGACGGGTGATCGACAAGCTTGTCCATGAATTGTTGTTCATACTTTTGTATTGTTGGGAGTGCTTCAGTAGCCTGCAGCATCAGTTCCCTGCCAGTGTCCTAGAATTCTTCTAACTGGGCTTCACGCAACTTCTGGCATTCATCTGCCTTGGTAACTTGCTGTTGCAAGTCCTTTAGTTCACGCGACTTAACGACTTGCTCCATTGGGGGAAAGGTTCTCATTATAGCCTTCAGTGTCACCACCTGTCCCTCCGCTTCCTGCCGCATCTTAGTGAGCTTTTCGATTTGGTCATCATGAACAATGTGGCCCCAAAACTCTACTGTTTCGGCAATGAGCCTGGTTGCCTTCGCCTCCAGCTCCTCCATCTGGGTGGCAACTTCTTCAATTTCCCTTCGTCATTCATCCACTTTGGCCTGAGGTGTACCTGATTTCAACTGAGCCGTCAGTCGGTCATTCTCCTGTTTCAACTGAACAATGGTAGCCTCCAATCACTGCACTTGGTGGAGCACATCTACCTCATCAGTAGGCTCCAGGACATGTTGACAAGCTTCTACAATCTCTTGGTCAATCCGAGCACTATCATCCCACATGCGAGCCTTTTCCGCAACAAGGAAGTCTTGTTCCTTTTTGAGTTCCTCAATGATGCGACTGGTCTCAGGCCGCAACATCATCCATGCTTGTAATAGCCACAATTCGTAAACTCGGAACAATTTACTCCATGGGCATAATTGCTTCCTTCCCATATACCAGCTTGAAAGGTGTCTGACCAGTCAACCTTTTACATGCGGTGTGATAGGACCATAATACCACTGGAACTTTCAAATCCCAGAAGTCACAGTTTGCATTGCACACTTTTTTCAATGCATGCTCCAATACCTTGTTAAAGGCTTCTACCATGCCATTCGCCTGTGGGTGATAGGGTGTACTCTTCTTGTGCTGAATCTGCAATTCCTCTGTCAATGCGTTGATAGTGCGATTAAGAAAATGGCTACCTTGATCACTCAACAATATCTTGGGGCAGCTAAAATGAGTGATAATGTGGTCGAAAAAAAATATGGCAGCCGTTACGGCAGAGCAGTCAACTATAGGTGCTGCCTCAGCCCATCGGGTCAAGTATTCTATCGTTGTGATAATATACCACACACTTGTGCATTTCCCTGGTGGATTGATCGACCCCACAAAATCCACAGCCAATTTCTCAAACGGTTGTAATGTTAATTGAGGTAGTAACGGCATCTCATTTCGTCTGGATAGTTTGAAAGTTCATTGACAAACATCACAAGACCGCGCATAGTCTACCACACCATTATGTAATGTGGGCCAACAAAGCCCTGCACACAATACCTTCTGAGTAGTCGCCCGACCGCTGTAATGTCCTCCTGCGACTCCACCATGTGCTTCAGCCAATATCTACGCCTGCTCATGCGGCAATACACATCTGCGTAATATCTCATCAACACCTAATTTATACAAGTCTCCCACGATCAGTTGAAAGTCAGTAGCCTTGACGACCAATTGCTTCTTCTGAGCAGTGGTAAAGTGATCAGGCGTGGTGCCGATCACCAAAAACTGAAGGATGTCATCAAAATACTGATCAGCAGCAACAACGTGAAACAACTGGGCCTCCGACAACCCATCTTCAATATTAGTCCGTTCCTCCCTTGTGTCAATCTATGACAAATGATCTGGTCCAACATTCAACCGCCCCGGCTTCACAACAACCTCAAAATCAAACTCCTGAAACAACAGTAGCCATCGACAGATATTCCCCCCCAACACAGGCTTATTGACCAAGTATTTCAAAGCAGAATGATTAGTGAACATTTTAAAATGGCCACCCAACAAATAATGCCTAAATTTCTGCAATGCGTAAACCATGACCAGACCTTCTCGTTCTGTGGTAGTGTAATTGCGTTCTGCAGAGGACAGCTTCCGACTGGCAAAATAAATGGGATGATCAATGTCTCCTTCGCCCGGTTGAGCCAATACAACCCCGAGTGCAACTGATGAAGCATCAACATGGACATGGAATTCCTTACTCCAGTACGGGAAGACCAAGATTGGTGCCCACGCCATCTTCGATTTGAGCGTTTCGAAACTATCCTGACATTCCGGGTTCCACTGGAATGTCGCATCCTTTTTCAACAACTTTTCCATAGGGGCAGTAATCGCAGTGTACCCCCTAATGAACTTGCGATAATATCCCATGTGACCCAAGGTCGCGCGCAACTGCTTAACAGTAGTCAGCGGTTGCAACCCCAAAATAAGCGCAATCTTGGCGAGATCAACCAACAATCCCTACTTACACAGAATGTGACCCAGCAATATCCTAAGCAAAGCACAAAAAATACATTTCTTCAAGTTCAGCAATATCTGGTGCTATCGGCATCGCTCAAGCATCAACCCCAGATTGCCCAGATGATCCTGAATTAATCCATAAATGGTCCAATCATCCATATATACTTGTAGAAACTTCTGAATAAAATCTTTGAATTTAGCAACAACGACCCGGGAGAATATCGCAGGTGCATTCTTCAAACCAAACGGCATGACCATGTACTGAAAGCAACCCCATTCAGTAACAAAAGTTGTCTTATGGCGATCTTCCTTGGCAATGCGGATCTGATGGTAGCCAGAGAATCCGTCAGTAAAAGAGTACATCTCCTGGCCACCTACTCCTTCAAGTACTTCATCAGTAAATGGGGTCGGAAAGGGGTCATGTAAGCATGCATAGTTTAACTTTTGCAAATCGACACAAATGCGCACTTCGCCTGTTTTCTTGTCCTGCACCACCATAGGATTGATCCATTCTAACTCTTCCACAGGTTCGATAATACCAGCATCCAGCATCCGATCAAGTTCTGCCTTGACCTTTTCTTTATGTCGCGGATTTAACCGATAAGGTCACTTCCAGACTGGCTTAGCGTTTGGTTTCAATGGAATCCTCATCTCTCCTAAATAACCCACGATTCCCTTCATTTCAGAAAACTTCGTGGGAAACACGTCCTGAAACTCATGCAATAACTCGGTAACCTTACTAATCATCTCGTCATCCCAATAATCCCCAACATTAGCAAACTTGGGAGTAGTCTCAATGCCTATATTCATTTTGCGAAGCTACAACGACTGATTGAACGGATTACTTGGCGCAATAGGGGGTACTACATCGTTACTTCCTTCGAATTCGGGAATGTTAATATTCCGGGGATCATCATCGTCCTCTGGCCCTCCACTAATGTTGAAGCACTCCATGAGAGACTGCATCTGACTGTGGGTGTGCAGAGCAACAGGGCAGGTCACCGGAACAACCTGAAATATAACATCACAGATGAGCTGCAGGGAATTATGGACATCAGGGTTGGCATCCGCAAATGTGAAGGTATAAGTGAAACAGATCGTCAACTCGCCCCATGTTGTACTGTAATGGCGCAATTCAGTTGCAGTATACCATAAGCGCGGTATCTCCTCCAAAGTATGGACAAAAGCATGAACCCACTCATCTCTAGGTCGCGTTACCCACAATCGTTGACACTCCATCACATGATCACCAGGATCAGTTCGACCATCATACTTGCCATGTGATAAGCCTCAGTATTTCCAAATCGAACCATTATCAACCTTTGACATTGTGACCAATCTTTAATGAATTTCTTATGTGTCTCCCACCAGCGTACTGGAGACACCTTCAGTGCTTCCTCCAAGGCCAGGAATCTCTGGGGTTTTGAGACCCGTTCTTCAACTTCTGCCAAAAAGTTAGTGAGGTCAGGAAACCCATCATAGATAGGCAGTGTGACTGTTTCTGTTGCAACCCGACATAAGGATTGCGTAACTAAGCCACATTTTTGGAATGGTACTTCATGCATCTGGTTCTGCCAGTGCTCTAATGCATCATCAAATTCGAAAGATGCAGAACTCTCGCTACGCCACTCCAGCTCACCGTGGATTGTGGGATGAATGTAGTCCTCAAAAATATTAAATGCATGATCCCAACCAGTGTAATCAGTATCTTTGACAGTCTCAACATATCGGCGTCCTTCACCCGGATCCAACGAAGCGATGACTCGAAAATCGTGATTCTCAAAAGTCATCATGCACTTCTTGAAGTTGATTACAGCTCCACTATTGTTAGCCCATCCTATCCCCAATATCTCAAGATAGGAGCTTCCTCCATCAACTACTTCAATGACGTCAAAATTAGCATAAGTCTTCATGCCCTCAATATCAATTGTGAGCGCCGGAACCCACCCAATCGGTGTAACCTTTGCATGGTTAGCCAACCAAAGCTATACAGGAGACCAGCTCAATGGGGGACTCCCCATCTTCTGCCATGCCTATTTGGTTAAGATGTTAACATCCTAACCAACGTTAAGAATCATAGATTCAACATCATAATCACCAATCTGAATATTCATTCACATTTCCTTGCCAGTATTTCATCGCTGGAAGGAGTTTACTACCAACTCTTGTCTTCCTTTTGAAAATCGCTGCAGCCATCCTTCAATCTCAACCAGGGCAGCCAGGTCTCATGCCAATGATAGATAGCTTTCAAGGAACTTCTGCAATATCCCTAGTGGTGGTCGATCGGCGTCCGAAGTGGCATCAAAGACCAGTGGCATATCGCAAACAACAACCTTACCGCGATCTTTCTCCAAAGTGCGACATACCTCTAGGAACGTCTCCCACTCCGTATCAATGTGGAAATTTACCGTCTTCTGACCAGCTAACTGAATCAATGGTTGCAAACCATCTTCCCCATTCAGCTTGCCTCCACGAGTGACAACAGCCACCAAAGCATCTTGTGGTCGCGGTTCTGCAGAAATAGTCACAATATTAGCACCCTGTGTTTGATTCTGCTGCAAATTCCCTGGTTGATTGATATTTTGATTAACGTTTGGTGGTGGTCGCGGGGGCTGGTTCTGCACTGCTGCACCAGGTTCTATACCGGTTGCTATACTGGGTTCTGTAGTTGTGGAGTGTTCCCAGCTTGCCATCTTGCAATCAACTGTGGACAATTCTCAACCGTATGATCATTACCGGAACAAAACGTACACTGATTCTGTAATAGTGGGAAGTCGCACTGATAATGTCCCTAGACTGCACATTGGTAACATAGAACAAGTCCTCGATCACCTCGGCCTCCTCCTCCATGACCAAATCCTCCACTGCGTCCTCCCCCGTAGCCTCCCCAATAGCCGCCCTGTTGCTGATACTGAGGTTGGTTAAACTGCTGTTGCATGGGTGTCAGCGGCATCCCTTGCCCTTGCGGTGCATACTGCGGTTGTTGCACATACTGAGGCTGCGGGGGGTTCACCGGTGCATATTGCTGTATGAACTACTGCGGTTGTTGCTGTTGTGGTACAAACTACATCTGTGGTTGCAACTAGGCTACCTGCGGCTGTAGCGGTGCAGCGCGTTGATCATATTTGACATAGAATGCATCACACATTCTCTCCTGTACCAACCCATATGCACGACAATCCTTGTCATCATGACCCACCGACTTGCAGAATGTGCAATAAAGATTTCGTGGGGTTGTCACAATTTTCTGCATATACGGGAAACTATCATGACCATGCCCAAATACTGAACAAATGCGACACCATTGCATACTATTGCCATTCAATGGATTGGGCGCACCGGAGACCAAATAATTATGAAAATCCGGGCAATCATCTTTCGCATGTCCCTCTCGTCGACATTGCGTACACCATACTTCATCGTGTTGTTCCTTGTTCTTCTTTAAATCTTGCAACTGCATAGTCAGGTTGGCAAGCTGCGTCTGAATGTGCGACATCCCGGCTGCATTATCTCCAATCGATGATGCCTCCAATCGCATTGCAATCTCTAGAGCTTTGCTAGGCGTTGATATATTCTGTTGCATCAACGACAGTCGAATGTGGGGTAACAGTGCCATAATGAACCAGTCTTTATGTTGGACAACGCTCATATCAAAACTAACCTTTGCCATCAATGTCTTGAATCGCTAGTCGAAATCCCATACCATCTCATTGGGATACTGCTTAATTTCCTTCAGTTCAGTAATATATTGAGCCTCCGACTTAGGCCATCTAAATTCAGCAATCAGCCCATCCCGAATCTCATTCAATGACTTCTCCGGGGCCCCTGTAGGGACTAAGACTGTTAATATTTAATATGCTAAGATAGAAAATAGCATCATTACATTCCATTTCACAATAATAGCATATACAGGATCACTGAAGAAACAACAAGCACAGCATAAACACAAGAGACAGAGATTTATCATGGGAAACCCTCATGGGGTAGAAAACCCAACAAAGCTTCCTCAATATAGATGACCAGCAATATACAAAGATGAAACCCTGAGACATGATCTCCTCCTCCACAATAGCAGACCTCTCCTCCACAAGTGCGCTATCCTCAAGTGAGTGAGTGTGTCAAATGAGGAACACACCTCCTCTATTTATACACTACTCCAACATATCTTTTACACAAGTACACGTAGGCTCGTATTTAACCAATGGGTTAAATACCCCACTACAACTGACTGGGCCGACCCCTCTAGGGTGGTCTAATAACCCTTTGACCCACATAACACATATAGGGCCGACCCCCACTAGGGAAGTCTAATAACCCGAGTTACCACATTCCGACGGAGGAATAAACATCTCCGTATATACAATAAGATCTTCACGGAGGAATGAAACATCTCCGGAATAATAAAGTACAAATATAATATTCTTTGAAGTTACAATATCTCAACACTCCCACTTAACGAGAAGGATATTATAACAACATCTGCGCGAGCAAGGAGTCATCAACATCATACATGATACATCTATAAATCATTGGAATCTTTCTCAACATCATCAGTAACTCAACCAGTTATTGGAATATCTTCAATACTGGAACATCAACATCTTCAGTACTGAGTCTTTATCTTCTGCAGCACTAAAACAGCTACAGCAACATCAATATCTGAATCCTCACGATCGTCAGCATCGTCATCACACGATCATCAACATTGTCATTACACGATCATCAACATCGTCCTCACATGATCAACATCGTCGTCTAGATCAACACGATCAGCATCGTCACATCATCTCGATCTATAGCATCTGGTTCATCTTGATCTACAACATCTGGATCATCTCGATCAATACCATCTGGATCATCATGATCTACAACATCTGGATCATCTTGATCTACGGTATCTGGATCATCTCGATCTACAACATCTGGATCATCTCGATCTACAGTATCTGGATCATCTCGATCTACAACATCTGGATCATCTCTATCTACAGCATCAGGATCATCTCAATCTACAGCATCTGGATCATCACGATCTACAGCATCTGGATCATCTGTATTAGTATCCACACCAATACATTTATTATCAAAACATGTATTCTTACTAATACATATATCATCAACAGCATGTATTCTCACTAATACATCAATCATCAAAAGCATGTATTCTCACTAATACATCTATCATCAAAAGCATGTATTCTCACTAATACATTTATCATCAAAAGCATGTATTCTCACTAATACATCAATCATCAATACAAAGTAGCATACTCTGCAATACACAAGATCATATTACAGGATGATCAATCCCGCTCTCTTTAGGACATAGGTCCATGGATGATACAATCCAGATCAAGTTCCAGGATGATCAATCCTTATCACTTTAAGACAAGTCTCATGTCTAGGGATGATGCAATCCCATCATGTACATTTTGAACCCAGTTCATGGACGATGCAGTCCTCTCATGTACATTTTGAATCGAGGTCCAGGGACGATGCAGTACTATCTTCAATTCTCGGAGACATCAGTCTATGGATCAATTCTGGGACCTCAGTCCGGGGACGATGCAATCCCCTGCCTGTTCATTCAAGACTTCATTATCGGAGACCTAGTCTACAGCTCAATTCTGGGACCTCAGTCCGGGGACGATGCAATCCCCTACCTATTCATTCAGGACTTCATTATCGAAGACCCAGTCTACGGCTCAATTCTGGGACCTCAGTCTGGGGACGATGCAATCCCCTACCTGTTCATTCAGGATTTCATTATCGGAGACATCATGTCTACAGCTCTATTCTGGGACATCAGTCCAGGGATGATGCAATCCCCTACCTGTTAATTCAGGATTTCATTTATCGGAGACATCATGTCTACGGCTCTATTCTGGGACATCAGTCCGGGGACGATGCAATCCCCTACCTGTTAATTCAGGATTTCATTTATCGGAGACATCATGTCTACGGCTCAATTCTGGGACATCAGTCCGGGGATGATGCAATCCCCTACCTATTAATTCAAGATTTCATTTATCGGAGACATCATGTCTATGGCTCTATTCTGGGACATCAGTCCGAGGACGATGCAATCCCCTACCTATTAATTCAGGATTTCATTTACCGGAGACATCATGTCTATGGCTCTATTCTGGGACATCAGTCCGGGGATGATGCAATCCCCTACCTGTTAATTCAGGATTTCATTTATCGGAGACATCATGTCTATGGTGCTATTCTGGGACATCAGTCCGGGGACGATGCAATCCCCTACCTGTTAATTCAGGATTTCATTTATCGGAGACATACATCTACGGCTCTCTTTAGAACAGATGTTCAAGGATGATACAATCCCTTTTCTTTCTCGGAGACACCTGTCTACGGCTCTCTTTAGGACTGAAGTCCAGGGATGATCCAATCCCCTCATGTCCACCAAGGACTTCATTCTCGAAGACATATGTCTACGGCTCTTTTGAGGATGATGCAATCCTATCATGTCCACCAAGGACTTCATTCTCGAAGACATACGTCTACGGCTCTTTTGAGGATGATGCAATCCTATCATGTCCACTTTAGACCCTGTCTAAGGACCATCCACCAACCTCTCTGTCGGCATCACCAATATAGGTATTCACATCATCGACCTCACTGTCGATGCAGGCAATCTCATCATAAGTGATCACATCACTCCCCCTTTTGAGGAGAGTCCTTCTATATTAAGTTTGTCTCGGAGAACTTTACTTGAGGTAGAGGTTTGGTTAGTACATCGGATCGGTAGAGGTTTGGTTAATACATTGGTAACTTGTTACAAATTCGAACCTTAATTCCTATCTGCTCCATATCTCGTATATAGAAATGCCAGATCTCTATGTGCTTTTGACTTATCATGGAACACTGGATTCTTTCCCATTTTAGTACAACTCTGTTTGTCACATAGGATCACAGTTGGGTCCATCTCTAAGTCAAATAATTTTGAAGCCATGCCGTTTCACAATTAGCAGAGCAAGCAGCCATATATTCTGCTTGTGCTAGACTGCTTCCTGCTAAACCACAAGATCATGGCTGATCCCAGACAATAACATCTTCTCGATGTGCTTTTCCTATCTGATACACTTTCTTCTCAATCAATATCTGTGTATCCATCTGAAGTCATGATCTCCAAGATAACATAGATCAAATTCTATTGTATCCTTTAGGTACCACATCACATTTACAGCTTATCAGGTGAACACATCTAGTTTCCACTAGATACTGACTCAAGGTGTTCACAGCAAAGCATATATCTGACCTAGTATTCATTAGACACATCAGTGACTCAATATTTTGTCTGTACAGAGTTCTATCCACTAACTCTGATGAGTCATCTGCTAACAACTTCAAGAGTGGCCATACCAACACATCAAGTCCTTTTAATATTTCTTAGCATACTTTCCTTGGTTGAGAAAGATTCCTTTTGAGCCTTGCCATACTTCCAGACCTAGGAAGTAATGCATCAATCTGAGATCTTTCATTTTCATTTCTTCAGCCATCTTCTTCTTTCTTTTCATGATCTGTTTCTCATTTCTTGTTAGAAGGAGATCATCATCATACAATAATGGTATGATAGGTTCATCACCTACAACCTTAAGGTAAAGGTTAGTAACAACTTTACTTTTGGTAAAGTCCAAGCTTATCAAGAAACTGTCAATTCTCCCTTTGTGACTGAACATCATTCACACTCTGCATTGAATGATCTTCCGCATATCTATCTGTGCCATCTCTCGTTAGATGAATCTACTAATATGAGCCTCAATATCATTCGAACTCTGTGGTGAGTTCCTTCTTGCATCCATGTCATCTATGTATAGAAACCATATTCAACCTTGTAGCGAAGGTTGAGATCCACATCGCCCATGGTGATCATTAAGCTCATCAAATGATTATCGATCCTGGGAACTCATACAGAACCTGATTCAGACTTCTTCTTTAATTACACCATTAAGAGAATGGTCTTATCTAGCCACTTGGAGCAAACATCTCATCATGATTCTCTTCCTCTTTCTAAGAGAATCTTCTAGCCTCAAGCCTTCTATAGTGTGTTTGATTTGTAAATATTTTGTTGAACATCCATCGCTTGTTCAGTGTTCATCATTCATCATGATCTTTCCTACAAATCAAATTTAAGTACATGATTAGTGATACTTCATAATCATCAAATCATATTGACATGATAATCTATTATGCATATAGATATCATTTACATAGTTAGGCAATTATTTGACCAATACTTTGGCACAACACTTTCCCATATCCTGTATGCATACAGTGGCTATCTATGCCTTCCATCTCTACTAGAACATACTATCGAGAGTGTCCACAACTCTCAGTATGTCAGCAAAGAGGTTTCATTCTAGACAAGCTACAATGGAATGTTTGTCCAACTTACCAATCATATGCATATTAGTAGTATACTGTTCAATGCTCTATGAATGTTTACACTCAGCGTGATATATTCTAAATATGCATATAATCTATTATAAGCAATATCATTTACTATTTTAAATAACAACTCAAATACTTATCTTTTATGTTTGTGTGGTTGCCTCTCGCTTGGTCTTCTAAATGTCTTTTGAACTTCTATTCATTCTATACCACTGTGCATGCTCAAGTGTGCAGTAGTGTTATCCTCATGATCTCATACACAAACATACATTCATTAGTATATTATAAACATTATCAAAACATCTAAATAGTCTTGAATATGTATAGTCACGATCATAAATAATAAACAATAGTATTCAAGATTTCAGGGAAGACTTCTTTTACTCATGCGTATCATCAATCAAGATAAAAGACATAATATGCATAATCCCTTGATTACTAACTTTATGAATAAGCATATCTAATCATGCCAAGTATACTGATATAAGGGATCCCAATACAAGGTAAGATTCTAACATGACATAGGAAAACATACCTGGATTAGTATACCTGCTTAGTTATGTACAACATACCTAAACAATCTCTTCAATGATTTAGAGATCCTGAGCTAGAACCTACATGTCTCATAGGTTAAGCATAATATAACAAAGTCATACATACCTCGTAAGTAGAACAAAGATTATGGATGAGTATTTGTCTTCATGATGTCATGGTCATGGAACTTGATTTGTCTTTTGTGATGTACCTGTATCTTGTTAGCAGACAACATCAACCTCACACAACACCATAATGCATTAGTACAATCATATAGCCCTAATCAATGAATGTCTTCGATCATACACATGCATTCATACTGTTACTAGGATGATAAGACAATTCTAACATTAATCAAGATTGTACTAATAAATAACATGAAGACAAAACACATTATGAACTTAATCAAGACTCAGATTTCAAGACATACCTGAACCTCCTTAAGTCATACCTGTCGAGACTTCTTGTAGTCTTCTTATGTAAGGCCTTAGCCTCAACTCCCCCTGAAACTTGATCTAGAGCTTGATTAGGGTTTGCTGGAGAAACCCTAAAAATTCAATCTTTGACTTTCACACTTCCGAATGAATGAAAGGATGTGTCTTGCTGGGCTGATCAAACTAGCATACTTCGATTTTGAAATCTCCAAAATTTGACCCCTCAAAATTTCCTTTGAAACTTCTGGATTTTCTGGACAGGATCCCGAACTCGGGTTTGATGAAGCCCACCCTTCTGCTTAATGAAAAGGTTTGATCCAAGGCTCTAAACTCTTATTTTTCTGAGGAGCTTCCAGCCGTGGTTACAGACTTCAAAAATTCCAACTTTTGCTGAAGCCCTAATTTTCCATCTTTCCGATCAAAATCCCGAGCTAGGGTTTGATCAAGCCCGGTCTTCTACCCTACCAAAAAATTTGATCTTGGTCTCTAAATTTCTATTTTCCTGAGTAGCATTCAGCCGTGGATTCCGATTCCAAGAATTCTAACTTTCTCCGAAACCCTAAATTCCAGAAGCCATGAATAAAGGTGCTCCAAAAATAATTCTGTTTTGACAGAAATATGTACCTGATTGTTTCTGCTATAAATTTGAAATTTTCGCTCCACAGGGTCTGAAAACATTTTTTATAGTACCTGACCTGTCATATTTCCATCCTGATAGGTCTGACCTCAATTGGATTTTCTGAGAGAGAGTTATGCCAAGTGTCGCAACGTGACCTGTTTATGGGATAAAACAGGAGAGCAAAATTGTATGGAATGCCACGTGTCACTATTTGAACTTAGGTCTCTGAAAACTTTTCCTGAGATAGCTCATCTTGTTATCTTTCCATCCTGACAGGTCTGACCTCAATTGGACTCTCTGAGAGAGAGTTATGCCAAGTGTCGCAACGTGACCTATTGATGGCATAAATCAGGAGAGAAAACTTGTACGTCGTGCCACGTGTCACTGTTTCACCTTCGGCCTCTAAAAACGTTTCCTGAGATAGTACAGTCTATGTACTACCTGTCACATTTTATGAAATTTCATTTGGAGCTTTCTAGCCCAAGTTATGACCTTTTTTCCAAGGTCACCTGAATTTGACTGAGATCTGGAAGAGGCAGAAACCCTAACTTGTACTGATCATAACTT
This sequence comes from Larix kaempferi, assembly GCA_027924585.1. Taxonomy (NCBI): domain Eukaryota; kingdom Viridiplantae; phylum Streptophyta; class Pinopsida; order Pinales; family Pinaceae; genus Larix; species Larix kaempferi. The sequence goes on along the minus strand of BSBM01001595.1, from coordinate 2,626,132 downwards.
ACAAAGTACAACGAATCTAAGGGTTCCCTTTGGATACAAGATACCTGGAGATGTTATCTATGACCTTTAAAGGTTTCAGATCCTGAAACTTCTCCAAAATGGATTTATGGCGAAAGTTCCACGATGACTGGTTTTTTCTATATAAAACCCTAACCTTAAAATTGTCGTAAGTAAAGCAAGTGTCGTAAGTGCCATACCTTGTCTTCCTTCATGTTAGCTCTGATACCATGTTATGATTTAATATGATAAGACAGAAAATAGCAGCATTAAATTCCATTTCACAATAATAACATATACAGGATCACTGAAGAAACAACAAGCACAGCATAAACACAAGAGACAGAGATTTATCCTGGGAAACCCTCATGGGGTAGAAAACCCAGCAGAGCTTCCTCAATATAGATGACCAGCAATATACAAAGATGAAACCTTGAGATATGATCTCCTCCTCCACAATAGCAAACCTCTCCTCCACAAGTGCGCTATCCTCAAGTGAGTGAGTGTGTCAAATGAGGAACACACCTCCTCTATTTATACACTACTCTAACATATCTTTTACACAAGTACACGTAGGCTCGTATTTAACCAATGGGTTAAATACCCCACTACAACTGACTGGGCCGACCCCTCTAGGGTGGTCTAATAACCCCTTGTCCCACATAACACATACAGGGCCGACCCCCACTAGGGAAGTCTAATAACCCGAGTTACCACATTCCGACAGAGGAATAAACATCTCCGTATATACAATAAGATCTTCACGGAGGAATGAAACATCTCCGGAATAATAAAGTACAAATATAATATTCTTTGAAGTTACAATATCTCAACAAAGACAAACTTCATGAACCAATCTAATGCACAACCTCGCAGAGTCATGGCTAACTGTCCCTTCTTAACATCGTCATTAGTGATCTGTTTCATAGTCGTCCACTTCACAGAAAAACCAATATTGTTCTGGGTTGTTTGTCGTACTTCCATGGAAAAATGGTAGCTTAGCAACATCGCCCGCCATCTTGGGATTCCTTCCTCCTGTTGCTGTGCTACTACTACCAATTAACTTCTACGGTGTCGACGTACTCGGCGGTGTCGAAGTAGTGTTTCTTGTTGGTTGAGAGATAGTGAGCGGAGGTGTGGGCACGTGGGTGTTGGGGTTCGGTCCTACCTCTATCTTGGGTGTAGCCTGGTCGTTCCTATCAGGACTGTGAGGTCACTTTGTCATGTGTGGCCTTCCTTCACGGTCTTGCAGTCTGATCGCAGCAAGACCTTCTCCTATCCTTTTCCTTTTTTCCTGTCGGAACCTTGCTCCTTCCCTCGTAAGGCCACTTTCTTCCTCGGCTTCGCTCATAGTATCCTCATGGTCTACACCCATCTACCCCTTTACCATTCCATGTACCATTCCCCAATAGTCGCGGTACCCATGGCCTCCACCCACCAGGCTGTCTACTGATCAAGATGCATCTTCAATATACCTTTCTCGCAGGTTAGCATCTTAATCGACAAGAAGTATCTTTCAGCTTCACTATAGGATTTCTTTGTGTCGATCGCAAATTGAGTGATATATCCTTCCAAGATGCTATCAAGCCAAACTTCGATAGCTCGCGATGCCTTATTATCGACTTCCTGTAGCTCCTGGATCAACTCCGGGGTCCAAGTCGTCGGTTCTCCACCTTGGAAATTCCTCTTCTGGAAGGTCAGCTTTGACAACCACTCATACAAAACAACTGGGAATTTAGAGAAGAACCACTCATGCGAACCGTCGTGAATATATCTTCCCAACCAGTGATCTACTGTTAGTCGCATGTTTCAACTTTCCTTTCCAGTAAATTCCCGCAGTCTCTGATCAAACCAGCTCTGTATCTCTGGCTTCGTCGGGTGCCACAACATGGCCTCCTCTTACTCTGCATAGGGTCCTGACAATGGAACCATTTCTTGACCGAATCGCGACCTCACAGTCGACAGGGGTCCACCAACTGTTGAAACATACCTTAGTCTCCCTGGGCACCGACCCAGGCAGGTTTGAGCCCACCTAGCAACACCCACAGAGCGGATGAGGTCTCACCCGAGGCGTCCAGGAAGAGCAGACAGAACCATGTTTCCGCAGAGGGAGGAGGCACGTTGTGGCAGTATGATACTAACAACAATTCCAAACATTCATCATGAATTTCTAGCACATTGCAGCATTTAACATTACCAGAAACAGAGATCGCACATTACTTTAATCGCAGCATTTTCACATAGACAGATAACACATTATTGCGGCATTCACATTATAGCAACAGAAAACAAATAACTGCATTAAGAACATGCAATAACATAGGCATCGAGCAACATTACACAGAGATTGCACCAAATCATCATCCTTATATTACTGTGGCAAACCAAAAGTAGTACATAAATCTCTATGCAACACCCACATTATCTCTATCAATCTCCGCATATAGCTCTATCTCTCTCTTCTATCCATCGACTCTCTCTTAACACTTACAATTCTCATCTATTTATAAGCTTCTGCCAATTACAATACTTGTCCACTTACTTAACCGACACTTGTGGACAATCGACTAACTGACTTGGTCTAATGACCCAAAAACCCCCATACTGCGGTATAATGACTCGATATTACAAAATACATGACCCAAAACCCACCAACTACGGTATACTTGACTCAATATTACAAAATACATGGTCCAAGTGACCCAAAACCCGCCAAGTGCGGTATCCTTTGGCACAAGATACTCCTTTCACGCCTTCATCCAACTTGTCGCAACGTCGGCGGTACCGCGACACATCCTCATCAAACCGCCTACCAACACATATCAAACAGAAGCCGACATGGCTACTAGATCCGCAAGATGCCTAGATCACCACAAGAATCACCACAACCATAAATTATAGTTGAATAACTATGATATAACATCCACATCAATGTACATATACCTTCTTACGGCTGATACAACAGAACATGTTGCTAAGGACACCACAACAATGTATAAAATACCCAGATGGCCAATATACATGCGGATAGAAGACATTCTTCTAATCAAGCTGCAGTATAAATATCTGTAGAAGACCTCAAACATCAAAGAAACAAGACCCCAATGGTCTATACATCGAAAATGATATCATATAGATGAACATCATGACTTTAACAGTAGAATATGGTGTTTCATTATTTCTGGAATAAGGTGATAACAAAGATCAAAGATTAATATGCTCAAGAAAGAACTTATTTGCACACAAGAACTTCAAATATTAAAGCATACATAGATCATAAAACAAAATTTCTCATACATAAATGAAAATTATTATACACCAAAGGTTAGCAAACATCATATAAAAAGAGGGCAACATAATATGATCAAATACAAGATTAACTTGTGCATTAAGGAAAATGAAGTTACTTTTACACATTAAGTGTGAGCCACAACATATAAATAGTGAGCAATAAAATAGTTCACACAAGATTTACAAATATGAGATTGCTCTTATAAGATTTCTTTGATAAATATGAAATGATTAGAAATCAACATGATTAAACAAAGAAAAGAACAAATTAGTTATTAAGTATCTTGTTAAAATATTAAGCATTAGATGGTTTATAGCTATCATCATGACAAAATACTAGATATCCATGCCATTAAAAATTCCAATGCTTCCATATAGGAATGTGAGACAAACAAATACCAAGAACAAGAAATAATCTCTTAATAAACATGATTAGAAGCAAAACCTAAGTGAAAAAAAAAGATGAATAATAGAAAACTCAAACATTTTTACCATTATGACTTTAAAAACAGTAAACGAAATGAAACTTTTACTTACATCCCTTAAAAAAGTTCCAAGAAAATTCGCTCGTGGGTCTGCCAACAGTAAATTCGTGAATAAAATTGATACTCGCGGGTTCTGCACGAAAAGGTCACGGTTACTCGTAGGTTTACAATAGAGTCAGCCATGGGTCCGCGGGTCTATAAAAACAAGAGTCGCGGTTCTGATATGATATTTGCGGGTTTCTATATAGTAAAGTCATGGTTATGCCGAAGTACTCGCGGGCCTCTGCACATGATGGTAGCGAGTGTTCGTCACCCTATATGTCAGTTAATTAAAACTAACACATAGGTTGGTTAATATAAATTGTGAAACCTAGGGAGGTCTTTTGTTTCAATGGTAATAAGAATAATCTGTGCATAAACATGTCAAGCAGTTGATTTACTAAATGTAGATAATGATCCTACCAATCTATCCAGCCAAACTCACTCTAGAAAGCAAACTAAGCTAATTCAAACATCTAAGGATTTGATTGAAACTACCTTCCTACAGAAATCACCCAATAGTTATAAAATTAAGAATAGAAATAAACCAGATTGCTTTTGTAAGAAATTAAATCCTATAATTATCAAACTACCAATAATTGATCTTTACCACAATGATCCATCCAACAACTATTATTACTCAATCCTAATCTACCTACTTTAAATCAATTGAAGATACAACAGTAACCAGAATCTAAGCTTGGACTCTAACTGATAATTACTAGAAATCCTAGAAAGCATAAACAACTAAAAGTTATTGGAATTGAGCTTGACTGTTACAACTGATTCAACACACACATGCATTAATTGAATTATCCTACACAGTTGACTGTCAAACCAATCTGCTACAGCTATTCAAGATGCAATTATGAACTAGCAAAAGGAAAGCTAATTTTCTATTGCAGCTACCAATAACATCTGCAATAATTCCACACCACACAACAGAAGGAAAGCTAAATTACTCTACCTACTTAAACCGGCTATCTCTGTGAGAGGCGGGCCCTGGCCTTCTAACAGAGATGCCAAGGAATCACAAAAAATTAAGACACAGAAATGAAGAACTCTGCTCTCATATTAATGATGGAAATTGACAGTATCAGTGCTATGTTACAGCTTGTGTAAAATGGTAATTGTCCAACCCCAGGCTACGAGATCCTTTGCATATTTATACATTGGAAGTACAGATCATGATCCACTAAACTCGTGCAGCAATGAAGATCTATGATCTTCATGATGCGGAGTTACAGCTAACTATTACAGCTACATTAAACAAGGCTGTTACTCATGAAGGAGCTGTTACTCCAGCAATCAATGGATCAATGGATTTGGCAGTTTAAAATGCAATCTGGCTGTCATAGCTAGGTTCTATTTCAGTGGAACTCTATTACAGATTCTCATGGATGAATGCGCTATCCCTTAGAGTTATGAGGAGTTGGTTCTTTGAAGAGTAACAACTGTCACCACTTGGATGATATACCTGCGCTTTAGACCTTGAATAAATGAAATCACATAGATCAGCATAAACCAAGGACTAAGATACTGTAATGACCCTTATTCAAAATTCTATTAAAATGCCAATTTTTTCACTTTTTCCCCAATTTCGACCTTTGACTAGTTTAACTGTTTTAACCTCCAAATCAACCCAAATGCTCCCAAATATTCTGTAGGAGTGTATGAATGGTATTTAGACTTGAATATCAGGTTCAAGGATGTTTTATGGCCCTCCAAATACTGCTTCAAACTTGATTTGTATTCTGATCAATGTATGTAATTTTGACTAGTAATTTGTGCATCAAATCCCCCCTGGGTAACACTGCAAATGGCCTTCCAAATGCCTCCAAACTCCCACGAATTTATGAACAGAGGTATATAATGTGTTAAGTATGTGATTAAGGTATCATATGCACCATTAATTTATTTTTACTACTATTCTAACCCTCTCACATTCAACAGCAAAAACCCCCAATTCGACCCTTGGGGAAATGGCACTATTTCACCTCCCACTACAGCTAAGCTGAGTAAAAATGCTTCAAATTCTCAAGTAAAGTACATGAAACTTGTATACGACATCCATGGTAGTATATTGATTGCAAATATATCAGAGAATCATCCATCCATTCGAAATAATCAACATTATAGTGTCATACATCAATGCATTGGGGAAATGGACATTGTTTGCTCATTAATCAATAGTTTTGCATACAACTAGTGGGTATTTCGACCTGAGACTTTCTAAATATTAATAACAAAGGATATGAAACTATTACAATCAGAAATATATAATAATAATCTCTCTCAAGAAGCACAAGTTCTCACCAAAAACGCCCTCCCTCAAGGAGCATGAATATGCCTTCAAAATTGGAAACGGTGGAGAGAAAGTGCTACACTAAACCAAACCATGAAACTTTCTGTAGCTGCTACCTGCAAATACAAACTCCATTAAAGCACCATGAAAGACCTGATTGGCCTCTCCAAACACCAACTTGGATGGGAATCTTTCACCCTCGAAATTGGCTAAGGCAAGAAACTAGTCATCCACTAGCTCTCTCTTCACAAATGCAATTTTTCTCAAATCATAAAAAGCCATTCTCATACTTCATTTCTACATTTTATAACCAACATTATCCTTCTAAGGGTCGAAATCCTCTCAATAGATTCAATAGATTTCCATCTAGGAAATATTCCACATTTGCCACTTGTCTCCTAGTTCCAACCTTCCATCTTCGCCCAAATTCGATTTTGAGTCTCTTTGGCTTCTCCAACTCCGAAATTCGCCTTACTTGAGCCTATTTTTGGTGCTGACATGTCATAGTGGTCAGATGTTAGAGGTCAGGTCTACAATTTGTCATAGTTTTCATAGATGCTCCATCATTGGTGTCATAGGGACTAGGGAATCTAGCCCAAGTGTCCACAAACTTCCACTTTGACTCTTTATCTTCCATGGAGGTTACCAATCCTTACCAATTCAACCTAATATGCTCAATTACATGTGTTATGACTTACCAACTCACCCAAGAGTGTTCACATTCCCATTAATTCGAATTTACAAAAGAGAGATACCATGTATTATGAAAAATCAAGCTAGTGTGGGTCCCACCACCTCCATATGTCTCCAAAACCACTTGCCACTTATAATTTATCTTGAATTTATTTATTCACCATATTTATTAAATGCTTGAACCCCTCTAAGGTCTAAATATCATTTATTAGCTTCCTTATTACCATCCCACATGTGCCCATCCAACCTAGGAAACTAGTAGGATTGATGGGATTGTCTTACTATGCACTTATTTGAATGGGGACCTTACAGTCCTCCCCACCCAAGATTGCTTGTCCTCAAGCAATTTCAGATTTGGATGCTGCAAAATATTCTCCTCTTCCCATGTGGCATCTTCATTTGGTAAGTCCTTCCATTGCACTAAATATTCTTTGATGATTCTACTCCTCAACCTTCTTTCCCGTGTCTTCAAAATCTTTTCCAGAACAAGTGTGAGCTGACCTTCATCATCCAAAGGAGGAAGTATTTCTGAAGTGATTATTTTCTGACCAAGAGCTTTCTTGAGACAAGAAACATGAAATACATTGTGGATTTTACTCCCTTCCGAAAGTTCTAGTTCATATGTTACTTCTCCAACCTTCCGCACTACCTTGTATGACCCATAGTACCTTGGTTTTAATTTTTCTGCTCCATTCTTTTTTAGAGATGTTTGTTTATAAGGCTGCAACCTTAAATATACTAAATCATTGACTTGAAATGTTCTTTCTTCTCTATGCCTATCAGCATATTGTTTTTGCTGATTTTGAGGAACCTGGAAATTGTCTTTCAAGAGCTTTAAAATTTCTTGGCTCTCTTCCACCCAATCTTTAGCCTTTGGGGGTCTACTATCACCAAATACAATGTCAGCAAATGTAAGTGCATCATAACCATATAATGCTTTGAAAGGAGACATTCCTATTGACATATGATAAGTGGTGTTGTAGCAAAACTCACCCAAGTGTAGCCATTTTGCCCATGCTTTTTGCTGCCCTCCCACATAGTTTCTTAGGTATCCTTCCAACCATTGGTTTACCCTCTCTGTTTGTCCATCAATTTGTGGATGATAGCTGGCACTTGGAGTCATTTGAGTGCCTATCAATCTAAAAATTTCTTGCCAAAAAGCACCCATGAATCTACTATCCCTATCACTGACAATGCTCTTGGGGAGCCCATGCAATCTGAAGATTTCTTTGAAAAAAATATCAGCCACTTGTGCAGCACTAAAAGATGATGTAACAGCAAAGAAATGAGCAAATTTTTTCAACCTATCAACTACCACATAGATGCAATCCTTACCCAAGGATTTAGGCAATTTGATGATGAAATCCATGGAAATACTGTCCCATTTTTGCTCCGGAATGGGCAATGGTTGTAACAGGCCAGCTGGAATGTAAGTTCTGATTTGTTTTTTTGGCATGCTTTACATTCATTCACATACTTCTGAACATCTTCCTTCAGCCCCTTCCAAAAAAATCTTTGCCTCAATTGTCTATAAGTTTTGAAGATCCCCGGATGGCCCGCTAGTGGGGAATCATGTGGTTCTTGCAAAATTCAGTACTTGAGCTTGGAGTTATGAACTAAATAAATTCTTCCCTTATAATATATCAGCCCATTCAAAATCCTATAATTATCATCCCCTTTGATTCCATCCAACACATCACAAGCAAATTTGTCTTTGGCATATTCAACTAGTAGCATGTTTTTCCAATCCTTGGCAATATCCATGAGAGAAAAAGAAGGCCTTCTTGACAAATCATCTGCTACTATATTATTCTTTCCTTTGACATATTCAATATCAAAATCATAAGCTTGAATCTTGCTTACCCACTTTTGTTGCCTTTCATTTAGATCTTTTTTGGTGAGAAAGTGTCTTAGACTATTGTGGTCAGTTTTCACCACAAACTTGCTGCCCACCAAGTATTGTCTGAATTTGGCCAATGCATGCATAATGGACAGCATTTCTTTATCATAGATGGAGTAAATTTTTTCAAGAGGCTGCAACTTTGCTCTCTCAAAGGCTATGAGGTGTTGGCCTTGCTTTAGGACAACCCCTATTCCTCCACCTGAAGCATCACATTCCACAACAAAAGGTTTAGTAAAATCAGGAAGTGCAAGTATGGGACAACTACTCATTACCTCTTTCATTTTTTGGAAGGCCTTTTCAGCCTCTTCATCCCACTTGAAAGCATCCTTCTTAGTCAAATCAGTGAGTGGAGAAGTCAACTTGGAGAACCATTTCACAAATTTTTTGTAGTAGGTGCATATGCCAATAAAGCCTCTCAATTCGGTAATATTTTTTGGTGATGGCCATTCCAAGATAGCCCTGATTTTTTCCATGTGTACCTTCACTCCTTCTTGCCCAATAATGTGCCCAAGATACAGTAGTTCTTTCATCCCAAACTCACATTTTGATAACTTAGCAAATAAGGACTCTTCTTGCAAGATTTTCAACACAATCTCTAACTGTTGCAAATGCTCTTCCCATGTTTTACTGTAAATGAGAATATCATCAAAGAAAACCAAAACAAACCTTCTTAGTTGATTTCAAAATATCCTATTCATACATGCTTGAAAGGTGTCTGGAGCATTAGTTAACCCAAAAGGCATGACAAGAAATTCAAAGTGGCCAAAATGACATCGAAAAGCGGTCTTTTGCACATCTTCATCTTTCATTCGAATTTGGTGATACCCTAATCTAAGGTCAATTTTTGAGAAGTATTTGGCCCCATGTAGCTCATCCATGAGCTCATCAATCCTAGGAATAGGATACCTATTCTTGATAGTCTTTTTGTTCAAGGCTCTAAAATCTATGCACATTCTCAATGTTCCATCTTTTTTCTTCACTAGCACTACTGAAGAAGCATAAGGGCTAGAGCTTGGTCTAATGAGTCCCAAATCTAGGAGTTCTTGGATAGCTTTTTCAATCTCATCTTTGAACTTTTTAGGATGTCTATAAGGTGGTATCTGAATGGGTGAAGTACCCTCCTCCAAAATAATACTGTGCTCAACCCCCCTATCCGGTGGCCTACCATGTGGAAGGTCTCTAAAAACCTTTTCATATTTTTTGCAAAAGTCTCTCTATCTCCTTTGGGTGTTTGATAATATTTATAGTTGGATTGGAATATTTAATATGACATTCAGTAGCCCATTCTATATCCCCATGCCTCAATATAGATCTCATACTATTGCAAGTTACTACTTGATTTGGATAAGTGTGTTGCCCTCTCACAATTCTTTGTACTCCTTTTGAATCTTGAAATTTCATTTCGGGAATTTGATAATTTACTGTATGCTCTCCTGTTGAATACAGCCATTGCACTCCCAAAACCACATTAGTATCAGCAACATCAACCACATAAAAACTATCAACAAAACTATAGTTACCTACGGTGACTTGCAGCTTTGGAACCCATGTTTTGCATTGCATTGTGTTGTGACCGGGAATGACAACTGTGAAGCCATCAAATGGTTCAATAGGTATCTTTCTTTTCTCTACCATCTCTACATCAATGAAGTTATGAGTGGCTCCTCCATCTACCAAAACTGAAGTTCTTTGTCCTTGTACCACACCTTTGCATCGGATAGTATGATAGCGAGGTACTGCTGAAAGCACTGCCATTCTTGCTTTGTCCGGTGAAGGATGATTTTCTTCTTGTCTTTCCTCTTCTACTGCTGTCTCACATGCCTCTTCTTGATCTGAAATATGTCCATCTTCATCCATTCCCCCATCATACCCCTCTTTGTCATAAAATACTTCTATGTATTGAGCCTTTCCTTTGGTACATTTGTGCCTTGGTGTCCATGGTTGGAAGCATGTGAAGCACAATTTATTTTTTCTAAATTCATCCCTATTTAGTCCCTCTTTTTATTCCTCTCAAATGACTCTCTTTTCCAAGGTTTCTTATCATATCCATCGCTTTGCTAATGTTTCTTTTCAAATTTGTAGCTAGGCTTAGGAGGAAATCTCATTCTAGGAAGCACAATTTGGAGATCCCTAGTCAAGCTCATTGCATCTTTTAATGTAGTTGGCTTATGGGCTTTGACCAAACATCTTAAGGGTTCAGCCAAACCTTCAGTGAATAGCAATACTAATCTTTCCATAGATACAGCAGCCACCTTGACTGATAATTTTTGAAAGTCCAACATATATTCGATAGGGGCCCCAGTTTGCTTCAATTGAGCTAGTTCTTTGAAAGGCAATTCTGGATCTTTTTGTTCAAATCTTTCTAGTACCCTGTCAACAAATTCTCCATATGTTTTAACCTGATTATGACCCAAGGTTTTCATCCCATGAAACCACCATTCATTGGCATCTCCTTCCAAATGCAAAATGGCCATTTTTAATGCATCCTCTTCCAACATAGGATTCAGCTGAAAATATACATCCAATTTTTGCACCCAAGTGTTAGCAGAATTTTGAGAAGAACCATCAAAAGTAGGAAGTGACATTTTTCCAATAGCACTATTCAATTCTTTGTTTTGGAATGGACTCCTATTGTCTCCCTTCATTTTAATCTTTTGCATAGCATCAATGAATTCATTGAGTGGTACACCTCTTTTACACTCTTCATTCAAATCATTCCAATCATTTACTAGTTTCTTGTAATCCAATTCAAGATTGGGCTCTTCTTTGGGTGTGAGAAATTTAGGTGTGGTATGCCTTTTTGTGCTTTGAAATTCATCAAGTCTATTATGAGGTCCTGTACTTGTGAAAATATACTCATTCCCTTTCATCTTTTCCCCTGAGTGTGAACCACTATTATCTCCTATCATCCCTTTGCCTGAAAGTTGGCTACCCAACAATTCGAAACCTTTCATCATTTGTTTATTCATATCTAGCATAACCATGGTAATTCCTTCAAAACATGGTTTTAAGGCTTCAATAAATTTCTCCTTATGTCTTAATTTTTCCTCCTCCTCTCTACCCATTGTTTTAGAAAAAAACTTTTTTTCTGCTACTATCTCTTCTTCAACCAAAACTTCTTCAACTATTGATTCAAAGGGTGGTTTTTTATTTGTTTGGCTTCTTGTTAATACCATCAGGTGCCAAGACCATGCTCTGATACCACTTGTAATGACCATTTTTCAAAATTCTATTAAAATGCCAATTTTTCCACTTTTTCCCCAATTTCGACCTCTGACTAGTTTAACTGTTTTGACCTCCAAATCAACCCAAATGATCCCAAATCTTCTGTAGGAGTGTATGAATGGTATTTATACTTTAATATCAGGTTTAGGGATGTTTTATGGCCCTCCAAATACTTCTACAAACTTGATTTGTATTCTGATCAATATATGTAATTTTGACTAGTAATTTGTGCATCAAATCCCCCCGGGGTAACACTGCAAATGGCCTTCCAAATGCCTGTAAAATCCCACGAATTTATGAAAAGAGGTATATAATTTGTTAATTATGTGATTAAGGTCTCATATGCACCATTAATTTATTTTTACTACTGTTCTAACCCTCTCACATTCAACAGCAAAAACCCCCAATTCGACCCTTGGGGAAATGGCACTATTTCACCTCCCAATACAACTAAGCTGAGTAAAAATGCTTCAAATGCTCAAGTAAAGTACATGAAACTTGTAAAATGAATCCATGGTAGTATATTGATCACAAATATATTAGAGAATCATCCATCCATTCAAAATAATCAACATTATAGTGTCATACATCAATGCATTGGGGAAATGGACATTGTTTGCTCATTAATCAATAGTTTTGCATACAACCAGTGGGTATTTCAACCTGAGAATTTCTGAATATTAATAATAGAGGATATGAAGCTATTAAAATCAGAAATATATAATTAGAAGATCTCTCAAGAAGCACAAGTTCTCACAAAAAATGCCCTCCCTCAAGGAGCATGAATATGCCTTCAAAATTGGAAACGGTGGAGAGAAAGTGCTGCACTAAACCAAACCTTGAAACTTCCTGTAGCTTCTACCTAAAAATACAAACTCCATTAAAGCACCATGAAATACCTGAGTGGCCTCTCCAAACACCAACTTGGATGGGAATCTTTCACCCTCAAAATTGGCTAAGGCAAGAAACTAGTCATCCACTAGCTCTCTCTTCACAAATGCAATTTTTCTCAAATCATCAAAAGCCATTCTCATACTTCATTTCTACATTTTATAACCAACATTAGCCTTCTAAGGGTCGAAATCCTCTCAATAGATTCAATAGATTTTCATTTAGGAAATATTCCACATTTGCTACTTGTCTCCTAGTTCCGACCTTCCATCTTCTCCCAAATTCGATTTTGAGTCTCTTTGGCTTCTCCAACTCCCAAATTCACCTTCCTTGAGCCTATTTTTGGTGCTGACATGCAATAGTGGTCAGATTTCAGAGGTCAGGTCTGCGATTTGTCATAGTTGTCATAGATGCTCCATCATTGGTGTCATATGGACTAGGGAATCTAGCCCAAGTGTCCACAAACTTCCACTTTGACTCTTTATCTTCCATGGAGGTTACCAATCCTTACCAATTCGACCTAAGATTCTCAATGGCATGTGTTATGACTTACCAACTCACCCAAGAGTGTTCACATTCCCATTAATTCGAATTTGCAAAAGAGAGATACCATGTATTATGAAAAATCAAGCTAGTGTGGGTCCCACCACCTCCATATGTCTCCAAAACCACTTGCCACTTAGAATTTATCTTGAATTTATTTATTCACCATATTTATTAAATGCTTGAACCCGTTTAATGTCTAAATATCATTTATTAGCTTCCTTGTTACCATCCCACATGTGCCCATCCAACCTAGGAAACTAGTAGGATTGATGGGATTGTCTTACTATGCACTTATTTGAATGGGGACATTACAGATACAGAATCTTTAACAATATTAGGCATAAAACAAATAAAGCAATAACGAATTATACCTGTTAATATCATTGATTGATCTGGAGAAAGACATGGATATAGCTTATGAAAGTAGGATGAAATCAGGGCAAAATGATGTAATAAGGATGGCCAAAAATGGGCATTTCCTAGACCCAACATCTCCCCCCAACTATCCGATTGCATGCCCTCATGCAACAACCTCCCCTAGTCTGAATCTGAGTCTGAGTTGAATCTGTGGAGATTTGTAAGATTATAGGAAAGTTCTGGTGTCTCCCCTCGAGGCACAAACCCATAGCAAGATATCCAATGCTCCCACCACAACTCTTCTTCTTGTACTGTGAAAGCATAGCTATTTCTATAAGGATTCATAGGAAACCATATGAGAGGGAATTTGAATCTTAAGCCAATCCACCAGGACCCACACGTTTTCATGCACTGCACATATCTAGGAATTCTTGTCAAAGCTTTCCTGAAAGTTTCAAAGCCATATGGATCCATTTACTTCAGAGATGAGGAAGAGTACAGCCATCTGTATTCACTACCTTCCAGGGCATCCTGCTACATATTAAGAATAATTGGGACACATGTGGTAAGAATTTTATCTCGTAGGATTTCAAAGTATTGGGCAATTGAAGGAACCTTGAGAGATTTAGCATGATTTTCTATGAATAGTTTTGGATCCTGAGGTTCCCCCCTAATCCAGAGAGTAGAATTCTCCCCATTCTTGAGGATGGTTTGGAAAGCATCTCACCATCTTACATGGTTAATGACAAAGGAGGAAAATGCCCTCAACTGAACATCCCCTAGACAAGGTAATGGATTAGATGGAGAGTCAATATAACAAGCCCTATCATGTAAATACAATTCACATAACAAATGTTGATCCTCAAAATCACTCTTCAGAAAAGTCTCCAAAAACGGAGTAGCTATTGCCACATCAAATGATCTTCCTTCCTTAAGAGCCCCTAATTGAAATAAAGTTGTCTGCTCATGGAGAAAGACAGTGTAAGAGGGGGATGGAGCCCTGCACCTCAACAATTCTAGGGAAAGAGTATACATTTTGTCTTTTTCTCATTGCAGGGACTTAAGTTTCTTCAAATCTTCCAACTTTTCTTGAAGTTTCTCCCACCAGAGTTTTTGGAAGAATAACTCCTCAGCCCACTTTTCTCTCAACCCCTTACTGACATTCCTATGTTATTGGAGATAGATCATACCTATCCTGAACTGATCAATCCACTTGAGACATTTATCCAACTCAATATTTAACCAGAGAATCCTCTTTTCCAGCCTTTGAAATCTTCTGTCTTCTACCTCCTTTTCATCATCAGAGTCAAGATAAATGACTTCCTTGTTTTGGTTTGGCACTGTAACAGTTTCATCCTATATTGGAGTGGTAGTGGTCTGTGCCTGTGGTGTAGTCTCAGCCATGAATTTTGGGAATGCTGGTTCTTGTGTAACAACATCCTTTATTTCCATATCAACCTCAACCCCCTCAGTTTGTGTTACAGTCTCATCCAATATTCTTAGGATTGTTGGTTCTTGTGTGACAGCATCCTCCTTCTCCATTTCAACCTTAGCCATCTCAGTTTGTGTTGCAACTGTAGCAAATGATTTTGGAAGCCCTGGTTCTTGTGTAACAGTGTTTTCTTCTTGGTCCTTGATATCAAATGTTGTTGTCTGAGTTGCAGCCTCACTAAATATTTTCAAGGGTACCGGTTATTGTGTTACATTCCCCTGCTCTTCAATTTCTTTGAACTGCTGAGATTGTTTCTGGGTTATATCAAGTTTCTCTGGATGATGAGACTGGTCCTAAAGAAGCTCGGTGTCCCCTAATGGATAGGAATATACTGTTTCATCTCCTAAATTCGAATCAGGGATCTCTTCAATTCTTGGCTCATCTTCCCCCATCAATTCGATTTCCAGCATTCCTTCTTCCACCTCCTCTATCTATACATGCTTTTGTGATGCAACTCCCAACACAACAACTTTGTGTCCTACTGCAAAAAATATATCTCCACACTCTGGACATATAGTCTCCCCATACTTCTCATTTTCAAATGCAAAAGATGGATTTTCTAATAAGTTTGCAGCATTTGCTAATGTGTTCAAATTTTTCTCTACTTGTTTTCCAATTACTCCCTTCCATCTTTCCAGCTCATTTTGCAATATCTGCACCTCCTCTTTTAATAATTCATTTTCAAGTAGGAGATTTTTGATTTGAGGTTCTTCTTTGGAAGGTTCCTGCATAGCAATAGATGACTTGGGGTTCAAAATGAGAATCTCTATATCTACCCCTGTTACAGGTGCTTTCTCTATCACAGGTGACTCCCTATTCTCTCTGACTGCTCCTGCTGTCTCTACTAAGGGTGCTTCAATATTACCCCTAATTGCATCCACTATCTCAGCTTCTTCTATTGTCTCTGCTACTTCTGCTGCTATTGCAACTGCTTCTATTGCTGCTGCTGTCACAACTGCTTTTGCTGCTGCTGCTGTCACAGCTTCTTCTGCTGCTACTGCTGTCACAACTGCTTCTGCTGCTACAACAGATCGAGTCCTTCTTTTCCTCGCCATTCCCAATGAGTGTTCCTCATTTCCTACTACTACTGGTGCTTTGACAATTCTAATTTTCCTTTTCTTTGCTGCAGTGGGTGTTTGACCCCTGTTTTCTGATCCTACTCTTCATTTCTTTGACACAGGGGTCTTTTCCTTGGTCTTTTCTTCTTCAATAATGATCCCCCTTATCTCCAGAGAGGACACAACCTCCAAAATTTCCATAGTCTCTTGTTCTACTATTCCTGTCTGATATCCTTCCTCTTGAATTCCTATTTCTGCAATTGCAGCTTCTACTGTCGCAGCTTCAACAACTGCTCCATTTTCAGCTTCTTTTATTTGAGTATCTTCTTCTGCATTTACAACTTTTGATTTTTCTGCCTACTGCTCCATGGTTCCCATCGCAATTTACTCAACAATAGGGTTTTCTGTTGATGCTGCTTCTCCCTTGTTTACTTCCTCTTCGTCACTGGTCTGGTTTTCTAATGCTCCAGACTCCCCCCCAACTGGATTTGAGGAACGTCGGTCCTCACTATCTTCACCAACACCCTCCATTTCTAATACAGGTTGTATGATTGGCCTATCTCCAGCCAGAAATTGTTCCCAGGTTAAATTATGATTTGCAATGGATCTTAGGACTAGTAATTTCATTAGGTCATGATTAGTAAGGGAGGAAACTGGGTGTTGGGTTGTTCTTGCATATCCAGCCATAGTTTGTAGGGCTTTAAGCAGATAAAATGGTATATTCACCCAATTGCCATGGCATAAATGAGACAATAAAAGGAGTTCAGAGAAGGAAACAATTTGGTACCTACCTCCACAAGAGATGTATATTTTCACAAAGATTGCCACTTGATTCCAGGGTGGTGGTAAAGATGCCAGTTCCAGCCCACAGCGCTTAGGAATAACCTACTCTCCAACTGCCAAAAATTACCTCACCGCATTTGAATTATGTGCCTTCCGTCCAAATAATTTCTTCCCAAACAGTGGTAAGCCAGTAACCTCGGCTATGATTTCTTCTGTAACATCCACATGCAGTCCCCTGACCTCAGAGTGAGTATCAGTCAGGTTGAGGGCAAATTGCAATGCGGTTTCTGTGTGGAAACCGTTCAACCATTCAAAGTATTCCATCCAACCTGCTGCTGTAAAAATATTAAGAACTTCTACATTGGCACGTACAGCTTCTATATTTACTGGCTCATGTTGGACCGGGTTTCCCATTTTAATCCCTCCTCAAAGTTCTGAACAAACACAACAATTTCCAGTCTAGACATGGAAGTTGAAGTTTTATGAACATGTAAAGGGTCGTTGGGCTTCAAAAATCAGGTTTTAGGCAAGTCTGTGCCAGTATGAACTTCCCATTGAAACGATGAAGTTGGAAGAGTTGGAGTAACAGGTGCAAATCGGGTAAGGTGACGGGAAATAAATACAACCATGACCTTGACATAATACCTAGAGGTTAATTCGTATGGGTTCGTTAATCGAGGGTTACGACAGTACATAATCGTTATTACCGTATTTAATTTTCTGCCAAATCATGTAAAAGATGCAATCCATACCTTTGCGTTTATGAGTTTGAGCCATGGATCAATCAATACAGCCAACCATCATCCTCCCGAGTATGAATGCACATGTGCTGAAGTGATGTGGCCACCACCACCCGGGCTGACAGCTACTCAAGACACCCAAAATTTTCCTTCGTGGCAAACAAACTGGCGGAGTCATGTTGAAATATTGTAACTTCAAAGAATATTATATTTGTATTATTCCGGAGATGTTTTATTCCTCCGACGGGACTCTATTGTATATCCGGAGATGTTTATTCCTCCATTGGATTATGGGAACTAGGGTTATTAGATCTCCTATGTAGGGATTGGCCCGAAGTTATTTTATTGGAGGTTATTAGACTCAATTTGACAAGTCGGCCTCATAGGGTAAAAAGTCAGTTGGAAAACAAGTATAAGTAGAGGAGGTTGTTCCTCACCTAACTCACTTGTTCTCACACTTCTATTGTGCGCATAGGAGAGAGAGAGTTCTGCATAGGAGGAGAAGGAGCTCTTGTTGTGGTCTACTATCTTGTTTTGGGTTGATTATCTATATTGAGGAAAGCTTTGCTGGGTTTTCTACCCCATGAGGGTTTCCCAGGGTATCTCTGTGGCTATCTTGTGATTGTGTTTCTTTCAGTGATTTTGCTTGTGCATTTATGCTAGAATTTAACATGGTATCAGAGCTAGCCTGAATAGGACATCTTTCACAAGGTGAAAATATCTCTATCTCTCTCCGGTGAAAATTAGGGTTTCTGCAAAAAGTTTGTATTGTTGAATTCTGATTACATGGCTGGATAGGCCTTCTCAAAACCAATCTTTTGAGCCCTAGATCGAACTTTTTGGTTGGGTAGAACTCTGGGAAAGTCAAACCCTAGTTTGACAAAAGTGCGATAAAACCATAAAACCAGAACCAGAATTCTACAGCAGATCCGAAGTTTGTTGGTCAAGTTTGGAGGCTGAAAAATTGAAGTTTCCAGAAAGTAAGTACATCAATCACCTCGCCTCAATCAAGCCAATCTTTTGGTAAGGTCAGTTTTTCATTTTTGGAATTTTCATTTTTTAGTGACCCCCTAGGCAAGATGGCCCCAAGTACTAAGCTTGAAGACAAGCTAGAGGGTTTAGAGAATTTTCGAGCATGGAAATATAGAATTCGTCTCATTCTTGAAGAGAATGATCTTGCCCATTATATCAAAGATGAGATTGCAGAACCTACAGAAGATGAAGCTAAAGAGAAGTACATGAAAGATTTGATTAGGGCAAAGAGAATCATTGCTAATTCTATTAAGGACCACTTGATTCCCCAAGTGGCATCCAAGAAGACCCGAAAATAAATGTATGATGCTCTCTCCATAATTTATGAGGGAAAGAACATCAACAGGAATATGAACTTGAGAGCTCAATTGAAGAACACCAAGATGAATAAAGGAGAATCTATTCAAGACTATTTCTCAAGGGTTTCTCAGTTCAAAGAACAACTAGATGCTATTGGAGACACCCTTGATGAAGATGAACTAGTCATGACTGCTCTAAATGGTCTCATTAGACCTTGGGAGTCATTCATCCAAACCATGTGTGCCAGAAAAGAAAGTATGAAGTTTGATGTGGTTTGGGAGGATTGCATTCAAGAGGAAGCCAGGGTTGCCAACAGAGAAGCATTGCTCAAGGAAGATGACCAAGCCTTGGCCACCCACACCAAGAGAAGAAGGAATCAATCCTACCTTAAGAAGGATAGTCACAAGGAGTCTCATCCTCCACAAAGATTTCAAAAGAAAAGAGGATCTAATCAAAGAAGAGATTACTCCTCATTCCAATGTTTTACTTGTCACAAAATAGGACACATTGCTAAGGACTGTCTTCTGAAGAAGAAAAAGGGTACTCACCACAAAATACATCAAGCACATCTTGCAGAAGATGATAGTGAAGAAGAAGTTGAAGAGGAAGGAAGGCCTCACAAGAAAAGACCTAGAAGAGATGAAGAAGATGAAGAAAGGACCTTCTTCAAAAAAATATCTAGAAGAAGTGAAGAAGAAGATGCAGAAGAGTATGTTCTATTCTCTGCACTCTCTGAGAAGACTCTATCAAAACTTGAAGAAAAGACCTCCCCACAAAAGGTATCTCTAGGAGATAACTATCAATATCCCATCAAGGGAATTGGTCAAGGAAACTACAAACTTGATTCTGGAACCCCCATGAAGATGAAGGAAGTTTTGTATGTTCCAGGATTGAAGAAGAACTTGCTTTCCATCTCAGCATTGGACAAGAAAGGCTATAGAGTTGCATTCATTGATGGACAAGTATTAATGTGGTCCAAAGGTAAATCTATTAAGGATGCAATTGTTATTGGTGAAGAGGAAGGAGGTTTGTACAAGCTCAAGGGTCATCCAGAAGCTGCCCTTATACATGAAGTCACTAGCCCAAATGAGCTATGGCATAGGAGACTTGCTCACATTAACTACAAGGCACTACCTCATGTAAGCATGGTAGTTGTAGGTCTACCAGACTTAAAGGTTGACCATGATGGCACATGCAAAGGATGTGCAAAAGGGAAGAACATCAAGAACCCATTTCCAAAGAGTGAAACAAAGACCAAAAGCATTTTGGAATTGATCCATTCAGATGTATGTGGACGAATGCCCTCCACATCTTTAAGTGGATATGAATACTATCTCACATTTATTGATGACTATTCAAGGAAGACTTGGATATACTTCTTAAAAGGGAAGAATGAAGTTTGTGGAAAGTTCGAAGAGTTCAAAGCATTGATAGAAAATCATTTAGAAAAGAAAATTAAAATACTCAGAACAGATAATGGCGGAGAATATACTTCAAAAGACTTTGAAGATTTCTGTAAAGAAGCTGGAATCAAGAGAGAGCTAACTACTCCCTACAATCCCCAAAAAAATGGTGTTGTGGAAAGAAAGAATAGAACCATCATGGAAGCTGTAAAGACAATGATACATGATCAAGACCTACCTATGTATTTATGGGCTGAAGCAGCTAGAACAGTAGTCTATGTACAAAATAGACTATCCCATAGTGCTCTTGATTTCAAAACTCCAGAAGAAGTGTTCACAGGAAAGAAGCCTGAGGTAAGTCATCTTAAAATATTTGGATGTCCTGTATACATTCACAATCCAAAAGAAAAGAGAACCAAGTTGGATCCTTCTGGAAAGAAGGGAATATTTGTTGGATATTGCGAATCATCCAAAGCATTCAGAATTTACACCCTAGGTTTTCATCATATGTAAATTAGTAGGGATGTGACATTTGATGAAGAAGTAGCTCTCAAGAGATCTAGGAAGTGCCAACATGAAGAAATATATGAAGAAGACACACCTTCCAAGATGACAAGGGTTGAACCCATTCCTGAAGATACTACACCTGAAGACCATGACTTGCTAGAACCACAAGAACCCCCCATTACAAATTTATCAAGAAAAAGAAGGCCAGCATGGGCCAGAGACATTATTCAAGGAGCTGAAAAGTATGGAGCTCCTGAAGGCTCCACTAGAGAAAGGAAGAAACCAAAGCTAATATCCAACTATATGGCTTTGATGTGTAATCTAGTGGATCAGGAACCTACTAGCTATGAAGAAGCAGTTCATAAGAGAGAATGGATAGAAGCAATGATAGAAGAATACCAGTGAATAATGAAAAATGATTTTTGGGATATAGTTCCCAAACCAAAAGATAAAAGTGTAGTGTCCTCCAAATGGATATTCAAGATAAAGCATGCTGCGGATGGTAGCATTGGAAAATATAAGGCAAGATTTGTAGCCAAAGGATTCTCTCAAAAAGAGGGAATTGACTATGAAGAAACATTTGCACCAGTTACTAGGTACACTTCCATTAGAGCTATCATGGCACTTGCATCGATGATGAAATGGAAACTACACCAGATGGATGTTAAGATAGCCTTCCTGAATGTTATAATTGAAGAAGAAGTGTACATAGAACAACCACTTGGATTTGAGGTAGAAGATGGAAGAACTCATGTATGCAAACTGAAGAAGGCTTTGTATGGGTTGAAGCAAGATCCTAGAGCTTGGTACGGAAGGATTGACAGTTTCTTGACAAGCATGGGCTTTACCAAGAGTAAAGTTGATCCTAACCTTTATCTCAAAGTTATGAATGATGAACCTGTTATATTATTATTGTATGTAGATGATCTATTTCTGATTGGAAATGAGAGACAGATTATCGAGTGCAAGAAGAAGCTCTCTTCAGAATTTGAGATGAAAGATCTCGGATTGATGCACTACTTCTTAGGCCTGGAGTTATGGCAAGACCCAAAAGGAATCTTTCTAAATCAGGGTAAGTATGCTGTGGATATTTTGAAAAGATTCGATATGTTGGACTGTAAATCCATGGCCACTCCCATGGACTCCAACTTGAAGTTATTAGTAGATAACTCATCAGAGTTAGTGGACATAACTCTGTATAGACAGATTATTGGATCATTAATGTATTTGACTAACACTAGACCAGACATATGTTTTGCTGTGAATACCTTGAGTCAGTATCTGGTGGAACCTATAAGAGTTCACATGATAGCTTCAAAAAATGTGATGAGGTACTTAAAAGGTACGATAGATTTTGGTCTTTACTATAGTGGAGATCATGATTTAAATTTGCATGGCTACACTGATGCTGATTGGGCAGGAAGTGTATCAGACAGGAAGAGTACATCGGGAGGATGTTATTGTCTGGGATCTACTATGATCTCGTGGTACATCAGGAAGTAGTCTAGTGTGGCTCTTAGCACAGCTGAATCAGAATACATAGCTGCTTTCTCTGCCAGTTGTGAAGCAGTATGGCTTCGTAAGTTATTATCAGGACTGTTTGACTTAGAGATGGAACCCACTATTATTCTGTGTGATAACCAGAGTTGTATCAAGATGACTGAGAATCCAGTATTCCATGATAAGTCAAAACACATAGAGATCCGTTATTTCTATATACGGGATATGGTGGAAAAAAGAGCTATCAAGCTTGAATATGTGAGCAAGGACGAGCAAGTTGCTGATATACTAACCAAACCTCTATCTCGTGTAAAGTTTGAGCATTTCCGAGATAAGCTTGGTGTAGTTCAAAAGGATTCTCCTCGAAAGGGGGAGTGATATGATAGATGAAGATATCTTTGGGTACTGGTATCGATGTGGATACCTATATTGATAATGAGATTGCTTATCTAGATTATATGTTTGCTTGTATTGATGAGGATACTTGCATCTATGTTTTGTTTGCTTGTATTGATGAGGATACTTGCATCTATGTTTTGTTTACTTGTATTGATAAGGATACTTGCATCTATGTTTTGTTTGCTTGTATTGGTAAGGATACTTGCATCTATGTTATGTTTGCTTGTATTGATGAGGATACTTGCATCTATGTTTTGTTTGCTTGTATTGATAAGGATACTTGCATCTATGTTATGTTTGCTTGTATTGATGAGAATACTTGCATATGTACTTGTATTGATGATGTGTATACTTGTATTGATGAGGATACTTGTATTGATGATGTGTATACTTGTATTGATGAGGATACTTGTATTGATGATGTGTATACTTGTATTGATGAAGATACTTGTATTGATGATGTGTATACTTGTATTGACGAGGACACTTGTATTGATGATATGTATACTTGTATTGATGAGGATACTTGTATTGATGATACATACTAATGATACCTGTATTGATGAGGATACTGTATCGATGATGTGCCTACCTGTTTCAACGATAAGGTTGAAGATGAGGTTGCCTGTTCCAACGATGATGTTGATGGAGGATTGTATCATCCTTGGACTTCAGTCCTAAAGTGATCCGTAGACAGATGTCTTTGAGAATGCGGTTCCTAGTGAATGATGAGGATTGTATCATCCCTGGACTTTAGTCCTAAATGAACCGTAGACAGATGTCTCCGAGAATATGGTCCTTAGTGGATGTATATAGGACTGCATCGTCCCTGAGCGTTTGGTTCAAAATGTACATGATAGGATTGCATCATCCTTGGACTTATGTCCTAAAGTGATAGGGATTGATCATCCCGTAAGTGGATCAGGATTGCATCATCCTTGGACTTATGTCCTAAAGTGATAAGGACTAATCATCCTGTAAGTAGATTGGGATTGCATCATCCCTAGACATGGTGAGGTGTCTTAAAGTGATAAGGACTAATCATCCTGTAAGTAGATTGGGATTGCATCGTCCCTAGACATGGTGAGGTGTATTAAAGTGAGAAGGATTGATCATCCTGTAAGTTGATATGGATTGCATCGTCCATAGACATGAGAGATGTCTTAAAGTGAGAGGGATTGATCATCCCGTAAGTGGATTAGGATTGTATCATCCTGGGACCTATGTCCTATAGTGAGAGGGATTGATCATCCCGTAATTGGATCATGTGTATTGCAGGATATGTTGCTGTTGTACTGATGATCAAGTGGATCTAGTTGATGATGATGCTAATGATCATGTGATGACAATGCTGATGGTCGTGTGATGACGATGCTAATGATCGTGTGATGACGATGCTGATGATCGTGTGATGACGATGTTGATGATCATGTGATGATGATGCTGATGATTGTGTGATGACGATGCTAATGATCGTGTGATGATGATGTAGCTGTACAAGTGCTACAGAAGATGAAGACTCAGTACTGAAGATGTTGATGTTCCAGTATTGAAGATCTTGAAGATGTTCCAGTAACTGCTTGAGTTACTGATGATGTATAAAGAAAGCTTCCAATGATTTATAGATGTATCATGTATCATGTAGTCGATGACTCCTTGCTCCTGCAGTTGTTGTTATAATATCCTTCTCATTAAGGGGGAGTGTTGAAATATTGTAACTTCAAAGAATATTATATTTGTATTATTCTGGAAATGTTTTATTCCTCCGGCGGGACTCTATTGTATATCCAGAGATGTTTATTCCTCCATTGGATTATGGGAACTAGGGTTATTAGATCTCCTATGTAGGGATTGGCCCGAAGTTATTTTATCGGAGGTTATTAGACTCAATTTGACAAGTCGGCCTCATAGGGTAAAATGTCAGTTGGAAAACAAGTATAAGTAGAGGAGGTTGTTCCTCACTTAACTCACTTGTTCTCACACTTCTATTGTGCACATAGGAGAGAGAGTGTTCTGCATAGGAGGAGAAGGAGCTCTTGTTGTGGTCTACTATCTTGTATTGGGTTGATTACCTACATTGAGGAAAGCTTTGTTGGGTTTTCTACCCCATGAGGGTTTCCCAAGGTATATCTGTGTCTATCTTGTGATTGTGTTTCTTTCAGTGATATTGCTTGTGCATTTATGCTAGAATTTAACAAGTCACAACTGCTAGACTTAGCAAAATAAGCAAAAATGGCGGAGTCGTAGCTGTACGGAAGGAGCGGAAATGAAGTGGAAATAACGGAGTCACACCTGCTGGATTTAGTAGAATAGTCAAGAATAGTGAAGTCGCAGCTGCTGGGTTTAGCAGAATAGTCAAAAATAGCGGAGTCGTAGCTGCTTGGTTTAACGAAATAGTCAAGGATAGCGGAGTCGCAGCTGCTGCATTCGGAAGAATAGTCAAGGATAGTGGAGTCGTAGCTGCTTCAATTGGCAGATTTGTCAGGAGTAGCAGAGTCATAGCTGCTTCATTTGGAGGAATAGTGAAGGATAGCGGAGTTGCAGTTGCTGCATTTGGCGGATTGGTTAGGAATAGCAGAGTTGCAGCTGCTGAAATAGTAAGAATGAGCAAAGTAAGGAGTCACAGGTGCTGAAATAGTAAAAATGAGCAAGATTGTAGAGTCGTAGCTACTGCGTTTGGTGGATTGGTCAGGAATAGCAGAGTCGTAGCTACTGAAATAGTAAGAATGAGCAAGATAGGGAGTCGCAGCTGTTGAAATAGTAAGAATGAGCAAGATAAGGAGTCGCAGCTGCACGATATGAAGTAACAGGCAAATTTTCAGCTGACTGCTGAAAGATAACAAATCATCCATATTCTTAAAAGAGCTTTATTAGATCAGGAACAAATGCAGGGTGCCCATAGTTTTCTGGCCCAGTCACGAACGTTATTCCTCCAATTAGTTCCTGCACAAAATTCTTCAAACAAACCCAATCAAATGAAAAATGAAAAAAATATATAAAATAGAGAATGAAAAAAAAAAGGATTATTTATGTACAAATCACGTGGATATTGCAGTTCTTTAAAAATTGACAGTGGTTGAGAAAAATCCTTGTCCCAGCATTAGCTGATAGTCTGGATCACCTGCAACATGCAAAACAAAAGCTTCCCTTGAGATCGTCTTGTGATACAGTCGCAGCCAATGACCATTTACGAATAATGGTACTTTGTTTTCATCAATGGTGATCAATCGGACTGTTCCATTATCAAATACCTGATCTATCTGATAGGGGCCCAACCAACGGGTTCACAATTTGCCTTTAAAGTCCCTCTTAAACTATGAATCATACAACAGGGCCCAATCCCCCTCTTGGAAGACTTTCTTCTTTATAAATCGATCATGCCACTTAGAGCGTTGTTGTTGGATTAAGGCTGTATGATGTACTACAGCTGTGTGCTTCTCATCCAATTCATTGAGTTGATTCAGTCGGTTCCTCTGTGCCTCTGATAAATCTAGGTTTGCTTCCACAGCTGTTTTCAAGGTTCTGATTTCAAATTCAATTGGAAAAATAATGTTCTTACCATACACTAACTCATATGCGGAAAAACCAGTGGTGTTACACCATGTAGTATGATAGGCCCATAGTGCCTTTGGAATCCTTTCATCCCAATCTTTACGATGGCTCTTCATTGTTTTTGTCAGAATAGCCTTGATAACCTTGTTTGTGCTCTCCACTTGTCCATTGGCCTATGGATGATATGGTGAGGTTATTCTATGTTGAATATGAAATTTCTATAACAGTGCTTCCAGCTTGTGAGACACAAACTGTCGTCCACCGTCTGTAATGATTTCCTTAGGCAATCCGAACCAAGTATAAATCTCTTCATATAGGAAATCAATCATAGCCTGATCATTGGCCTTAACCAAGGCTACAACTTCTACCCATTTGGTCATGTAATCTGTGCAAACCAAGATGTGAACTTTCTACTTTGAGGGAGGGTTGACAGGCCCTACAAAATCTAGAGCCCACCTATCAAATGGTTCAACCACAAGCTATGGCTGCAAAGTCATCTCATCTAATCTATTGGGTTGGCCCATCCTTTGGCAGCTATCACATGCCTGAACATACTTCTTTGCATCCTTGAACAATGTAGGCCAGAAATAGCCCATTCTGAAAACTTTATGACCTATCATTTTGTCAGCAAAATGTCCCCCACAGGGCTCATCATGGCAAGATTTAAGAATGCTAAAGATTTCATCTTCTCTAACACATCTTCTAATATTTAAATCAAGCCCCGTGTAGAAAAGATGGCCATCAATCTAGCAGTACCTACCACTCTGTTGTATGATCTTCTTTTTTTCTCTCTTTGACAGATGTGCTGGGAGCTTACCTGTAGCCAAAAAGTTAGCAATATCTGCATACCATGAGGAATGAGCTGATACTGCAAACAAATGTTCATCAGGGAAGGAATATTCGACTGGTAAATTGTCATTACTGTTAGTAAGTCGAGATAAAAAATATGCAACAACATTTTCCTTTCCTGGTCTATCAATAATTGTGATATCAAATTCCTGTAACAGTAACAACCATCTAGTAACTCTAGCATTCATGATTGGTTTATTCATTAAATACTTGAAAGCAGAATGATCAGTGTGCACAAAAGTAGAATATCCAGTGATATAATGTCTAAATTTGCTGATGGCCTAAAGAATGGCGAGAAATTCCTTTTCTGTGACAGTATAATTCAGTTCAGCAGGAGACAAATTTTTACTAATGTAGTAAATAGCATAAGGAGCATTACCTTCCTGCTGTCCCAAAACTGCTCCAATGGCAGTATCTGAAGCATCTAAAGAAATGTGAAAATGCAGAGCCCAATTGGGCCCTCGTAAGATGGGTGTTGTAGATAGCCTTCTCTTTAGCTCAGTAAACGTTGTTTGGCATGCATCATTCCATACAAACTGTGCATCCTTCATCAACAGAGTGAACAAAGGAGAAGCTAGTTTGGAAAAGTTTTCTATGAACCTTCTGTAATAACCAGCATGCCCCAAGAAGCTACGTACATCCTTCTAAGTTCCAGGAGTTGGTATGTTTTCAATTACCTTGATTTTGGATGGATATACCTGGATACCATCTGAAGAGATGAAGTGCCCCAGCACTATGCCCTCACTCATCATCATGTGGCACTTTTCAGTGCTCAAAGAGAGCTGGCTTTGTTCATAGCGTTTCAAGACCTTTTCCAAAATTTTTAGTGCTTCTTCATAACTATCACCATATGGAGTAAAGTCATCCATAAAAATTTCCATGCAATCATTCACAATTTCTAAAAAAATTTCAAACACTGCTCTCTGAAATGTAGCTAGTGCGTTGCACAACCCAAAAGGAAGTACTCGGTAGGAAAAAATTCCCTAGGGGCAGGTGAAAGTGGTTTTGCCTTGATCTTCTAGAGAAATCAAGATCTGGTTATAGCCACTAAAGCCATCCAGAAAGGAGAAATACTTTTTTCTAGACAAGGTATCAAGGACCTGATCGATGAAAGGTAAGGGGAAATGGTCCTTCTGCATTTCTTTGTTCAATTCTTTGTAATCCATGCAGACCCTCCATTTGCCATTCTTCTTTGGCACAATCACAAGTGGAGAAACCCACTCACTGTTTGAAATCAAGTATATGAATCCTGCTTCCAAAAGTTTTTGGATTTCTTCTTTCACTATGTCTCTTAGGTTCAGGTTCATCCTTCGTTGTGGTTGACATACAGGCCTGGAGTCTCTCTTAATATAAATGTGATGGGTGCATAGATGAGAAGGAATTCCTTTCATATCTATATACTCCCAAGTGAAAGCTCCCCTACGATGTTTCAACAGAGTGACTAGCTGTTCCAGCTCGCTAGGTGCCAGATTAGGATTGATATTGAATGTTTTTCTTGGCCCAATTTCTACTGGAACACTCTTCGAATTCTTAAGTACTAGAATTATACTATCATCACCGATTAGATTTTCTTCTGTAAGATTTTCTTGTTCTGTTGCAGCTAGAGTACTATCCAAGATCTGATAGACATGTTTATTGACTGACATGGGCTCATTGATGAAACTATTAATGGCATCATCCTCTGTTGCAGCTATATTACTATCCAAGATATGATAGACATGTTTATTGACTGACATGGGCTCACTGATGAAACTATTAATGACATCATCCTCTGTTTCATCTTTAAACATTAAGGCTCTCCTTATGGTTAGTAATGGTTGCACACCCTCTTCCTCCTCAAAATATACCCATAATGGAGTCTCAGCTTCTATGCTTGGTCAAGCTGGAGGGTATAGGGTTAGACTCTTGATTTCAGTTCCATCTGAAATGGTCATAGATCTTGACCGATAGCTGATACAGGCATCTACTGTGGCAACCACGGTCTTCCCAGGATCAGTGGGTGTCCCCCCAACTAGGATTTCGGTTGTAACACCAAGAAATCCATAGGTTATTCCCACGAATCGACTGAGATCACGAGGTCATCTAGGATCCCTTCAGGCTTGATCGTTGATCTATTAGCAAGTTCCAAAATAGTAGGGGTTGGTCGAAGATTAGTGAGTCCCAATTTCTTCACAATTTCTATGGTCATAATGTTAATAGCTGCGCCTAAATCCACCAAGACATTTGGAATTTGTGTGTTCCCTATGTGAACTATAATAGTCGGGTTCCCAGGGTCATCGTATTTTGCCACAGGGGCCTTCCCCATTATTAATTCTGAAAGCTTTCCCAACACATGGACAATGGGGGGGTCCCTGGGTCTTCTTCCTGGTTTATTGACACATAAATATTTAACAGTCTTGGCATAAATGGGCACATCATGAAGGGCCTGTAATAGTGGAATTTTAACATACAAATTTTTCAACTCTCCCATGAGATCAAATCGGGGCTGTTCCACTGTTTTCTGCAGGGCCAATCGTTCAGGGTATGGTGGTTCTCTATTCAACTATGTAGGTTGTGACACATCATGTGTTACTTTTTGAGTTTTAGCTATTGTTTCAGTAGGAGTATCAGCATCCTCAATAATGGGGCTTGTTGAATTAACCATGTTCTCATAGTGCTGATTTAATCTAGTTTCAATCATTGGAGATGAAACATCCTCAGTGATAATAGGTTCCACCACCCTCCCTGATTGTAATTGTATATCAATGCAGGGACTCTGAGTGATGGAATACGGAGGCATGTTGGCAGTCTCAAATTGATGGACTGCTTTATTTTTTGGGTTCGGGTTAGGTTGTGTAGGTAGCTGTGGTCGAAGTGGTGCATTCATAGGTGTGGCATTGTTTTGGAAAGGGAGTTGTGGTTGCTAATACTATTGGTGCTGATACTACTGTTGTTGATGCTATTGAGGAAGGTACTGTTGATACTGAGTCTGGTGATGGGGAAAGTTATTTCCTTGGTAAGAATTTCTCCAGTTGGAATTCCAAGGAGGATGGTTTGACTGCTGTAACCATGGTGTCCATGAATTAGGATTTTGCATTGGGTTCTGAGATGGATGCCACTGGTTGTTAGAATAATTTGAAGGGAATTGTGTATTCATATTATGCATATTGTTCATTCCATTCATATTATTCAGAAAAAATGCTGGGTCTGGATTCATACCTTGGTTTCGAGGCTGCAATGGTTTCTTTTGTGCCATGAAGTATGCTGGCTCCACATCTAGAATAGATGCCTGCAGGACTGCTTTGACCTTAGGTAAGGAAGGACATTCCTTAGTATCATGCTCGAGTTCACATATCCTACATACCTCTGCTTTGTCCAATGGGCATTCCTTCAATGGGTGCTTTTTCTTACATCTAGGATAGAATACACCAAGTGTAAGATCTTCTACCACTTGCTTTTGCTTTTCTCTCATGACATCTAACTCTGAGGAAATGGAGCTCATCATGTTTGTTTTAAAATTCTTCAGTAAGTTGCTTATTTCTTCTCGAGTGGCCCCTCCACTAGCTGACTTCTGAGTCCTAGTGAAGACATCCTGATCTCGGTCTTTGTCTCATTTGTTGGTTCTAGAGGATCCCCTAGAGTACCTTCGACATAATTCAACAATCTTTTCGAAAGGTTCCTTTAAGATATCCCCTTTTCCCAGCAGATTTAACATAGGCTTCTCTAATTCCTCTTAGTAAGATGATCTTGAGCACATCCTTGCCAATATCAGCATGACTAGATCTCTGTAAATTGTACAACAATCTTTCCACAAAGTCTTCCAAACTTTCTTCATCCTTCTGAACCATTTTAAACAAATCCTCTTTTCTATCCCTAGTTCTACAATATTCTTGGTACTTAGAAAGGAAGGTGTTTTTCATTTGGTCCCAAGTAGTAATGGTCTCACGACCCAGACTCATGAACCAACGCAGAGCATTTCCCTTCAAGGTGGCTGAGAATAACTTCAGTTTCTGAGCACTAGAGGTGTAATCATAGCTGTGACAGAGGATATCAAACTCAAAAAGAAACTCATCAGGATCCTCAGAGGACTTACCATGAAATTTTGGGAGAACTTATGGGGAGAGGTTTTTCATAGGAGCTGCTCCAGGTATCTGGAGGATAGGGAATTCTAATGTAGCCACAGTATTACTAGGATGATTATTTTCTCCTTCTTCTTACTGTTTATTCCCATGTTCGTTCTCGCCCTCCTTTTCTCTACCATCCATGGTTCTAGTCCAAAATTCAACAGCTTCCTTTATGCGTTCTTCCTCTGCTTTAGCTTCTTCCTCTCTTCTCCTCTCTTCTTCTCTCCTTCTCTCTTCCTTTGCTATTCAGCGAGTCTCCAACCACACCTCTTTAGTAACTCTGGTTCCATCGATATGATAGATCTCCTCTCTATCTGGTGCACCTACAGTGCTTCCCTTATCTTCAGGATGTTTACTTTCTGCAACAGGAGTTGAAGGTCCCGTTGTATTCTCCACTATGGATGCTGAATGTTCAAGATTGGGAGGAACAGAATTTCCCCTGCCTGTAGAGTTCTACGGTGTTCTAGTGGAAGAATTAGCTCTAGCAATTATCTCATCAATGTATGTGTGTCTTCCCTGATTTGTATTATGACCTTGACCTCTTCCACTTGCAATGTTAGTATTCAAAGGGGGTTCCCGATTTGTTTTTCTTGTATTCATGCATGCTGTAAATAATTGAACTAAAATAAAATCAAATGAAACCAACTACTAACTCTATCTATCCATTACCATCCCCGACAGCAGTGCCAAAATGTTGGTCACCCTATATGTCAGTTAATTAAAGCTAACACATAGAATGGTCAATATAAATTGTCAAACCCAGGGAGGTCTTTTGTTTCAATGGTAATAAGCATAATCTATGCATAAACATGTCAAGCAATTGATTTACTAAATGTAGATAATGATCCTACCAATCTATCCATCCAAACTCACTCCAGAAAGAAAACTAAGCTAATTCACACATCTAAGGATTTGATTAAAACTACCTTCCTACAGAAATCATCCAGTCGTTATAAAATTAAGAATAGAAATAAACTCGATTTCTTTTGCAAGAAGTTAAATCCTATAATTATCAAACTACCAATAATTGATCTTTACCAAAATGATCCATCTAGCAACTACTGTTACTCAATCCTAATCTGCCTACTTTAAATCAATTGAAGATACAACAATAACCAAAATCTAATCTTGGACTCTAACTAATAATTATTGGAAATCCTAGAAAGCATAAACAACTGAAAGATATTGGAATTGAGCTTGGCTGTTACAGCTGATTCAACACACACATGCATTAACTAAATTATCCTACACAGTCGACTGTCACACCAATCTGCTACAACTGTTCAAGATGCAATTATGAACTACCAAAAGGAAAGCTAATTCTCTGTTGTAGCTACCAATAACATCTGCAATAATTCCACACCACACAATAGAAGGAAAGCTAAATTACTCTACCTACTTAAACCAACTATCTCTGTGAGAAGGCGGGCCCTGGTCTTCTAAAAGAGACACCAAGAGTCACAACAAATTAAGACACATAAATGAAGAACTCTGCTCTCATATTAATGATGGAAATTGACAGTATCAGTGCTCTATTACAACTTGTGTAAAATGGTTATTGTCCAACCCAAGGCTACGAGAGCCTTTGCATATTTATACATTGGAAGTACAGATCACGATCCACTAAACTTGTGCAGCAATAAAGATCTATGATCTTCATGCTGCGGAGTTACAACTAACTATTACAGCTGCATTAAACAAGGCTGTTACTCATGAAGAAGCTGTTACTCTAGCAATCAATGGACCAATGGATTTGGAAGTTTGGAATGCAATCTAGCTGTCGCAGCTGGGTTCTGTTTCAGTGGAAGTCTATTACAGATTCTCATGGATGAATGCGCTGTCCCTTAGAGTTATGAGGAGTTGGTGCTTTGAAGAGTAACAACTGGCACCACTTGGCTGATACACCTATGCTTTAGACCTTGACTAAATGAAATCACATAGATGAGCATAAACCAAGGACTAAGATCCAGAATCTTTAACAATCTTAGACATAAAATAAATAAAGTAATAACGAATTATACCTGTCAATATCATTGATTGATCTGGAGAAAGACATGGATATATCTTATAAAGTAGCATGAAACCAGGGCAAAATGATGTAATAAGGATGGCCAAAATGGGGCATTTCCTAGACCCAACAGTGAGTATACTGAAGTAAGCGCAAGTTCAACAATAGACAAGATGCGAGTATGCCATAGCACATGCGGATCTGTATATTAAAAGTCTTGGGTCTGCAGTATACTCGTGGGTTCATAGTAGGGCAAGTTGCAGTTACTGGCGCTTGTTTGCGAAGAAAAGTCATGAATGTCCAGTTTTAGGCCGAAAACAATGTTGATTATGCCGAAGATGAAAAATTGCAAAAAGTCTACCAAACTTGGACAAAAAAACACCAATATGAAGACCGAAAGATAGATCTCTTTGAGGAGAATCCAAATAAAAAATATATCTACAAAAAAAAAATCAAGAAACCCTTGAAAAAATTCTGCAAAAACTACACAACAAGGTTAGGGTTATAAAAAAAAATGTAGAAACATGCCCGGATCTAATGTGAAGCCTAATGGATACCAGATAGAAAGAAAATCTACAAAATAAACAATGCCCAGGTGATAATAGCTATGGATTAAAATATATAGATGGTGCTAGATCATAGCAACCAACTCTGATACCATGTCGGAACTATAGATCAAGCTAAACTAGCTTACCTACCTTAACAATCAATAACATATCAAAGTAAATAAGAATAGAAAGAGAACAAGGAAGAGAATACACTAGATATACGTGGTTCACCCAATTGGGCTACGTCCACGGGAAAGTTGTCTTCTATTATCTCCATAAATCTCCTTCAATCTTACAAGAGAGCAACTACAAATAACCCCAATATAATATAGCAGAGCTTGAGATCACAATACAATGTGTTGATAGTATCTATGAGCATATACCACTTTATCACTTGAATAAATAAGATGTGACTCCCTTAACCCTATTATATACCAAAAGATGTGGAGGAATTACT
Source organism: Larix kaempferi (assembly GCA_027924585.1). Classification (NCBI taxonomy): domain Eukaryota; kingdom Viridiplantae; phylum Streptophyta; class Pinopsida; order Pinales; family Pinaceae; genus Larix; species Larix kaempferi. Next base: position 2,591,669 of record BSBM01001595.1, on the reverse strand, counting down.
AACACATATTGCATGTGGGATAATATAATTCTCCATAATAACATCTCTTTATATAATGATGGATATCATGAGTATACTTTACCATAATGAATATGGGATATAATGTATTACTCTTTTACATAAGATTGTGGATAACTTCCAACATAATACAAAGACATGATTACCTTCCAAAGAATATAATTAATATATTCCAATGCTCGTTACCCTCCTAAAGAGGAGTATGTGCTAAATATTGGGATCAGGTGCAACAACTCACTAATAAAATCTTTATGTCCACATTTCTAACTATATAATGAAACTTTGAATTATAACATTTATTCTTAATATATTAATGGTTGGGTTAATAGAAATATGACATCATCATTTGTTAACTCTTCTTACAGGTGTATTCATTCCCATCTATGTGATCTAATGGACATAATATTCACACCAAGGATGTTGATAATGGGATTGTTACACAAGATTGTGGAGTGGAATTCGAGTTTGACGAATCTAGTCGTGCTAACCACCGAGATAAAAAAATTGGTAGGAGGGATGTTGGGTTATGTCAGAAATACAAAAGAGATGATTGAAGTGGACTTCTCATCTTTCCAATATGTTATTTTTAGGTGCAGGTCATGGGAGACATTCGACAAGAATAATGTAAAGGAATATCATGATAGTGGGTTGATATGTATAAACTCTAGAAAGATGTGGGATGAAATTAAGGAGCCTTATGTTTTCCCAAAAAACTACAACCAAGTGTCCTTTCACTCAAATGTGTTGGATAGAGATTGGTGGTTCATATTAAGACACGACCCTAGATCTAAACATGTTTCTAAGAACAACAATGCTATCATGCCAACTGATGAAGATAATGAGGGTGATGGAAATTAAGAGTGATATGTACATGTTTTATTTTGTCATTTACACATTGAGATATCACTTTGTTATTGTTTTTTTTTTTTTTTTTCAATGTGGTTCATGAATCGTTCCCACTGGCCAGCATCGCTACATCCACAGAATAATAGCTAGCGGACCCACCCAAAGGGGCCTCACACCTTTGGCACATTTTGCGTACCTAACCCCAAGAGTGTCGAGGAGAATGGATCCCGCGACCTCACATGTTGGGAGGCCTAACTACGGGTCCTCGACCGATTGAGCTAACTCTTGGGGCTACGTTGTTATTGTTATATTTGACTGTCTAATTATATTGTTTATTTTTCATTTTATGATAGTGGAAATGGAAAGTTGATTACTGGATGCAGTGTTTAAACAATTTCATTTGGTTACGAACCAATTATATGATGTGAAATATGGTTTATCAATATGAAGTAATTTATGATTGTAAAGAATGATTATATGTCATTGTCCAAATTACTGATATTAAGTTTTGTGTATACATATATATACATCATAAAAAACAACTTGCATGATTCATTTTTATTTTTGTGAATGTAAAGGCTAAGATATCTATTAATTTCTGACTTGAAGTTGGTCTGAAATTTCTATATTGATATTTCAGTGTTTTTTTATGATATTTTGTTATAAATAATGTTATGAATTATAATTGCATTAATTTATGACATGTCTGTTAGAATGCAATTTATTTTTCATTATATGATTCGATTAAATTGAATTTCTGTTATAATGTAATGTTTTTCGATGTTTGTATTGTATTTATAATGTTAAATACAACCTAGCAAATGAGACATTTGTAACCTTGATGGAGATTGAAAATTCAACAATTTTTGTAGTAGTGTTCAACTCTAAAATTACTTAATTTATGGCCTTGGTAACAATGAAATTTACAACAAAATTTACGGTGCTCTCTAATTTCTCCATCAATATTTGAATTTTTGTATTTCATGATGTTTTTGTTATAAATAATGCTAAGAATTATAATTGCATTAATTTATGACATGTCCTTTAGAATGTAATGTTTTTTTTTTTTCATTATATAATTCGATTAAATTAAATTGTTGTTATAATGTAATATTTTTCAATGTTTTTATTGTATTTATAATGTTAACTCCAACATAAAAAATGACATGTTTGTAACTTTGATGGCTATTGAAAATTCAAAAAAAAATTTAGTACTGTTGAGCTCTAAAATGACTTAATTTATGGCCTTGATAACAGTGACATTTACAACAAAATTTAAGGTGCTCTCTAATTTCTCCATCAATATTTGAATGTTTGTATTTCATGATGTTTTTGTTATAAATAATGCTAAGAAATATAATTGCATTAATTTATGGCATTTCAATTAGAATGTAAATTTTTTTTATTATATGATTCGGTTAAATTGAATTTTTGTTATAATGTAATTTTTTTCAATTTTTTTATTGTATTTATAATTTTAAATCCAACATAGAAAATGACACGTTTGTAACCTCAATGGAGAATGAAAATACAACAATTTTTCTACTAGTGTTGAGCTCTACAATGACTTCATTTATGGCCTTGATAAAAATGAAATGTACAACAAGTTTTAAGGTTCCTCTCTTATTTCTCCATCAATAGTTGAATGCTTGTATTTCTTGGATTTTTTGTTATAAATAATGCTAAGAATTATAATTGCATTAATTTATGACATTTCTGTAAGAATGTAATGTTTTTTTATTATATGATTCGATTAAATTGATTTTTTTTATAATGTAATGTTTTTGGATTTTTTATTGTATTTATAATGTTAACTCCAACACAGAAAATGACATGTTTGAAACCTTGGTGTAGATTGTAAATCCAACAATTTTTTTACTAGTGTACTTGACCTCTACAATGACTTAGTTTATGGCCTTGATAACAACAAAATTTAATGTGCTCTGTAATTTCTACATGATCAATATTTGAATGTTTGTATTTCATGATTTTTTTTTCATAAATAATGCTAAGCATTATATTTGCAAATGTTTGCAACTATTTTCTAAATGAGAATAAGAGATAAAAAATGGATTGAAGATCATGAAATCAACTTAATGATTAATAATAATAATATATTTGGAGATTGCAAGTTGTGCTTTTACAATAGTTGAGAGAAAACGGGTGTTCTTTTAATTAACTACTTGTTTCTCTTCCTATTAAAGATTTGATATTTGTCATTGTAAAGTGAGCTATTGTCAACAAATTAAAAGTCTTGAATGATACATTGATAGGTATATTCATGTTCATATTATAATTTAGATTTTTTTTGTGATGTTCATAAACATGATACTATGAAAAATTATACAACCAACATAAATCATATAGCTAATTGTCATATCATCATCCATTATCAATACAAAATTCATAAAAAATTTAATTCGATGATATTTTTTATTCAGTTATATTATGTAAACATAAACATATCATCATTAATATCATTGTCACCATCTAACAAACATAAAAATAAACACCATCATACCATCATTAACAAAAAAAATTAAAAATAAGCATAAGCGTACCATCATAAACATTATGTTACTGCATATTCATCTAACATATGCATCTTATAGATTTCAACATCATCTAACACACATATGATATAACAATAACATGTAACAAAACACAAGTTCCTGTTTCTAACATAATGAACATCATCAAACCTTATCTAACATACACATCATGACCATCAACATAATCATCAACATCAACATCCACAAAATGGAAAATAATGTATATATATATATATATATATATATATATATATATATATATATATATATATATATATATATATAACATCAAAATGATGATAAATGTCACATATACATGTTTAGTCAACCCCCATAACCATATCATCATCATTATATGTTGAACCATTTGATGTATCAACACCTCTAGTAGTAGAGCTAAAGGAATGATTAGTACCTCTGCTAGGAAATAATATATCATGTAGATCAGTAGGAAAGACATCTCTAGGAATCTGGATCATCCTACTCGATCTGAGCATCATGTCCAAAGCCGAGGGTACTAGTGGATGATGATCATGGGGAGCTGATGGATCAATAAAGGCTTTTCAGACACATAGGTATAAAGTATCAAATGTTGGATCCATCGAAGGAGGGGGAGGTGAAGGAGATGATGAAGGAGGTGATGGAGGTGGAGGACATCATGGAGGAGTGGGTGGATGAGATGTCGAAGGGGTAGGAGTAGGAGGTGGATGACGAGGGGGAGGTGCAGTGGATGTGGAGGATGCCCCACCAGTCAAACAAGTTGATGGAGAAGGAGGTGGAATAAGAGGCTGAGGATCTCTGCTCTCATCAGATGATGAACTACCATGAGCAATGGAATCTAAAAGAATGCAAGCACCAACAATGTGCTGGATCAAGCCCCTCATATCAAGAGGAAGAATTCTCCATAACTCAATGTATCGGTCCTTCCTCTGAATCTTCATGATACGAAGATGACAAAACCCTCGATCCATTAATAATATGGCCATCCTATATACAATATCATGTATGAATCTCTTCTATGGACTCCGTTGAAGGGCAGGTTTGGCTAGATAAGGCACCTCCAACTGATCATGCATCTCTGTATCCTCATCCTCATTGGCCTACGGTGGAGGGGGGCCCACATCACCATCAAATGTGCTAATATTTGTAAAATATATAGTACACAATCATAATTAGACAATTTCATTAAACATGAATTTAATATAACAATTTAAAACATATTTCATTTGGATTAAATATAAAGAGATTAAAATGAAAATAGATTAAATTAAACATAATGCTAAATTTACCTCTATGATCAGTTGGCTCATCCTGGGTGAAGAAGATGATGGTACACCCTCTCCAATCTAACCCCACATATGGATATGCAACCATATGTAATCGATGCTAGTCCTCGCCACCTAGCATGTCAAGCACATCTGCAGTGATCCTCACAGGAAACTCTGGCTTCCCCCTCTTGGGCATCATCTACCCCCACATGCGTATATGCACATATGTCATCAAAATAGGAGGGCATCAATCAAAAGATAGCCTATTCACCTAAAATATCTCAAAAAAAAGACAAAAAAACTCTGAACCAAAGGGAATTTCCCCCTCCTGCGAAAACATGCATGGCATTGACTGAGAGGATAAAAAAACTATCGTAAAAAAATAGTAGACCACCTAACCCATCTAGGAGCCTACACTAAAGAATCAACATAATAAAACAAAGGGCATCTAATGCAATTCCCATTAGTGGTGTAATGCGTGATATTCGTCACCAGCAAAGAGAGACACCTCACATCCTCTCTACCAAAAACAACAATGGAATGTTTCCCACCGCTGACCTGAAACTGAGAAGGCTTGAGGATGTTGTGATCAACATATCTATGAACATATACCAGCTGAGTCATTGCTACAGCTCGAGATGGAACCTCAGGGAACTAAGGAATATCCTCATCTCTCCTAGAGAGCCTGGTGATAAAGTAAATGTCCTCCTCAATGGGCTAGAATCACTCACCGGGACCAACTCGAAAAGCATGCCTATTATGATCTCAGTGTGCGATCAACTGGGTCAGGAACGTATTGTTACCCTTTAGTGATGTTGCCTCCTCACAGAACTTCAGGAGGTTGGAAACTCACAAGAGGTGTCTAGTTTGAGGAATAATGGGATGAGGGTATAAATATATCTTCCTCTCCCTGTCCTCCCACTCTCTGCAAAAGTTATAGAGATCTGCATGTGCCTCGTACCATTGCTACTCCTCGCGGCGATCACATATTTGTTTCACATATAATATAAATCAGTCTCATAAGAATACATATAAAATAATTATAACAATATTATATCTACTAAAATCAAATATTAAAATTTTTCCGAAAATAGAAAACCGGTTTGCCATAAATATTAGAAAAGCATCGATAGTGGTGCACTTATATACTGATGGCACCAAAAAGCGGTGAACTACAATATTAATGTCGCACCGCTTCTTATATATCAAAAAAATTAAATTTGAATTGGATGGTGCACCTAAATCTTATTAGCGCATCGTTATTCAAACACACCAAATTTAAAAAATAATAATTTATTTGAAATATATTCACGGTGCGCCTATGACACTTCAACAAATCGTACACCGGTGCCTTAATGTGAGATAGGAGCACCGTTAGTTGTGTGTTCATGGGTTTATAAAAAGCGTCAATGGTGCGACTATGTTATTTAATTGCACTGATATCGGTGTGATAACCTAACATAAGCGCACCATATAAACTATTACAACTTTTAATATATAATTACCGATGTGTTTACTAAATTTAATGGCACCAAAAATATGGTGCTCGTTAATTTATAATGCATCGATAAGGGTTTTAATCCTTTTAAAAAGCAATGGTGTTTATGATTTTTTTTTTTTGAAAATGTGAGAATGGTGCACTTAATGCACATCATTGCACCGAAAAATGGTGCTCTGATACGACATAACCGCACAGTATAAATCATTATGAAATTTAAATGTACTAATACTAGTGCAATAGACAATAATAAGCACTAGGATTCCAGTGCCCTTGATTTTACTAAATGCACCAGTGTTTATGATAATTTTATGTTTTATGATGTAACACCTATTTCATTAAATTTGGAATTATTAGGAAAAATTTGGACTAAGAAAGTGTGAATTTAGACTTTGAAAGTGTCAATATCAACCTTTCTAAAGTGCAAAATCAGGTTCTGAAAGTTTCAATATTGGCTTTGAAAAGTGTATTTTTCTATTTGAATTGTGTGTTTTTTTACTACTTATGAACCCTGAAATTGCAGTTTTTTATTATGAAACCATGAATTTCAATTCAAAAAGTGTGAATTTCAAATCAAAAAATGCAAATTTTGATTTGAAAAGTGTGAATTTCAAATCGAAAAATGCAAAATTTTATTTGAAAAGTGAATTTCAAATCAAAAAATTCAAATTTTGATTTGAAAAGTGCAATTTTCATTTGGAAATGTGCAACCTTTCAAGGTGAAAACTGCAATGTCTATATTATTTAGTCCTTGTTTGAATAACAAGTTTAAGAGTTCTTGTTTCTTTTTTGATACATTATCAAGAATATCTATCTCTTTACACAAATAATTTTAACAGTTTCCAAATGCGGTAGGAATTATCTGCATAATCTGTATGGGAACATCTTACTTACACAGTCCTAACCAGTAAACGGTGTATTCTGCATCACAGAAGTAATTTTCCTCAAATACCTAGAGGATCATGGACCTTATAGATGCTCGACGTTTTCTCACCCAACTAGGTTGATAGATAGACTATAAGGATTGTAACAAAATATAAATTTGTTTGTCTAAGGTCACATCAAATGATATCCATAGGAACATCCATCCCACTCTCAACACTATGCCCAATATGTTTTCGTTGTGCCTTAACTGCTGCAAGGCCCTTCTCGTTTATTGTAAGTTTTTCTCTTGTCCATCCTAGCCTTGGTGACCATGCTCATATGATGCTATTTACATCGACCATCATATTTTCTTCTGCACCAACAACCGATTGTTTCTTTCTATTTAAGCATTTTTTACAAGACCTTCATATCCTTCGAGGCTCCTGTTGGCTTCCACCATTGAACCTCTACTTTGTAAGACCCAATAGTACTAGCATTTGAATCCTGATTAATATTACCAATCTCCCTACCCAACCATATTTCACAATTTGGCTCTGGTGATTGCACAATGACCATTTGGCGCTTTACAACATCCACTCTTGGAATGAATTGATCTCTAGGCTTGTTGCATACTGGTCCAACATAGCAATCCTACAAAGCAGGAAATTTTTCCTTCAAAAAGGAATCCCTAATTTCATGTTTAGATCTTTTAGGTTCACTACTATGAATATCATGACTTATCGATGGCCAAAATATAGTTTCTAACTGATCAACACTCTCAAATGGACTTTCCAAATATTTATATACAGCCTCCCAATAATTTAACTTGCGACGCAAAAATTGTTCACCTCCTTTCTCAATCCCTCGATTCTAGAATGAAATATATTTATCTATTCCTTTTTTTATTTTTCCAATGTCTGAAGGTGTTTTTGATTGAATATTTAATAATCTAGGATGCCCCACTGGCAAGTCTACACTACCATCTGGAAATGACCGCCATGGATGAATAGGAGACAACCAAGATTCATCCCAAAGTGATTCCCTCCATTGCATGACTGGATTGTTATCTATGAGCTGAAATTTAAAAAACTGACATTTTTTTATACCGATGGTTTTAGCATTTCCATCCAAAAGGTGGGGTTTCACAAAAACCTTAAAATCGTAAAGTTCATCAATTAGATAAGGGACATAGAAATTTTGACCTTCACATGTCCTATATGTATCCATAATTTTTGAGAGTGAAAATATATCCTTGTGCATTAGCTTTACTAATAACTTTCCATAAGTTCCATCTATGTCTTCTTGGGTGTGTCCAACCGGGAGGAATCCAACTTCAACTATCTCGAACACTCTCCTTGCTATTAAAAGAAATAGAAATACAAATCCAAAGCATTTTTTATTATCACCTAAACAATTATTGATTTGCAACAACAATTTGGGTAGTGTTAACACCCAAATTTACCCCCAAGGTTGTGAGAGAAGGCAATTCAGGGTAACCACCAACTAATCTTTAGCTTGTGTTACTGACCCAACACAAACATAGAGGGCTCTCACTATAAACTCATGAAAAACTGGAATAATCAAAGGCATTAACAATGAAAACGTATACCAGCATTCATCATTCAAGATATTCAATTACAACATATACAGAAGATCAGATTTCTGCTAGAACAAAAATGATTCAAACATTGTTTGGTTGAAACATATGAATCTTGGTTGGGCAATGGAGTCACCTTAAACCGACTCTGAATATTTATTCACAAATGCCTCACAAATGGATTAACATAGGGGCGAGGTAGTAAACAACTCATAGTAAAAGTGATTTTAATTGGTGGAACAGAAGAAAAAGAGACAATCCATTGATATAAGGCATACAATGATGAATCCTATATCAACTTTAGCAGAGAAGGAATGGTGAAATACTTGGAAAAAGATAAGCAGAGCATAATTTCTATGAATTCTACTTAGCTATCACATTGCACCAAGTATGAAAGAAGGTTACAGACTGGAATTAACAATGAGAGATACACAATTCACATGGAAAAAGAAAGAATAGAATACAAGACCAATTACACAAGAATCCCTGAAAACATCAGCTCAGCTCTGCAATTTTTATTCAAAATATAGCTCAAAAGTGTCTTATAGAACAATATGTAGAATTCCCATAAAAGTTTTCAACCTTTTTTCATTCTATTACAAAACTTTTTATAGGCTCTTGTCCTAAAATCAGTCCTTGGGAAACAAACTAAAATACGCTGCCACCTTGACAGTCCCAAAATTGGAATATCACATATGTGTCAATTTTCAAAACAGACTGACTAAGATGGGAAACAAAATATTATGAACAAGGTGCCACCTTACTGCAGAATCTTCAAATGGCCTTGCGAATCAATGAAGTCCTCCACCTTCAGAGAGCTAGCGGCACATGATTCTCTGGTAGGAGGATGAGGTGTCACTTCTTTAGTAGGAAGCACGAGATCATGAACGATCTCCATGTCTTGCTGGGTGCCCCCCTTTTTCTTCAGGAATCCCTATTCTTTTTTGATGCCGAACTCCTTTGGACACTTGTCGCTGTTCCGCCTTCTCATCATCACTACCGGAGATGGATCCCTCGTGGTCGAATGCTATATGAGACGAAGGAGCATGCTCTTTCTCCACCTCAGACCCTGCTTGCTCTGGTATGAAAACTACCCCAGATTCCTTCCCTTTCTCCATGACCCAATCTCAACTGAAAGATGCCTCGAGTTGCCAGGTGTACCAGCCTTTTCATATACTGATCTCGCGCCAAGGAAGAGAAAACCATATCCATAACTGCTATGATGATGACAGCGGCTATGTGTGGCCATAACTGCCATGGTGATTCTATTGGACTCCCCAATTAAGCAACAATGATTCCCCAGGTCTAAGCTGACCTAAAACACGCTCGGTAAAGATCTCCAGATAGATGGCGCAGCAGATGATGATGTTGAGGTGGCCTCCATCGCATCATACGTCACAACCCCCTACCTTACCTTCCCTTCATATGCTGAAAGACATGGGTTACATCATCTTCGCGGCCACTTAGGCTACCCATCGGTCTGCATGAGCGACCTTCCTTCAGCTCGTACCTTTATAACTAGCGGCTCTGGCCCCCTTTCTTTCATCATCATAAAAGATTGTAATCTGCCCCATCCGCTAGCACCGTTACCTACTACAATAAAGCTTCCATCCTTGCCCCTTTATTCCTCTTGCTAATTTTGGAAACTGGCCCCTTTTTACCCACTGAAAGCACTTGCAGTAAAAACCCGTCTATGAGTAGTAACGAGGGATCCCCCAAAAAACCTTCTGGTTCTGAGATGAACATATCTTTGACAGACGCGACAAAGGGCGAAATTCCACGGAAAAAACCCATGGGCATGGAACGCTGACTCTCTGAACCAAGCATCTTCAAACCCTAAGCACCATGCTTATCTAACCTTAACCTCCCTAGAAGATGGCCTCTGACCTGCTTCCTTGTCGTGAACAGACTAGACTCTACCCCGCGACCATATCTTCTTTACGTAGACAGCTTGAGAGGCCATGGGAATGGCCTCACCTACCATTTTCTACCTCCCCGCCATGCTTGGAGGCCTCCACCCCCGACAGGGCTTAGAAAAAATAAAAATGTAAACTTTACCCATCGACGGCTATATATTATCTTCCGGGATTCCTTATCAGTCGTTTTCCAATCTCGTTCATTGGTCTTTTACGTGTCACTCCCTACCATTAGACACAGCTTCCTCCTTAACCACTGATTTGACTCCCTTTCTGTAGCTGCCATTGGATCATTCCATGTGTCCCGCTTTTCTACCGTCTATCACTAAGCGTAGTTACCTCGATAGAGTGGGATCGCAAGTCCCTTAGCCAGTTTTTGCTTTACCGCTCATCTCCTTGCGACCGCTTTTGGTGGTGACATCTGGCAAATGGGTTTGTCTCTCACTACCACCTTCCTGCCTAACCGACATGCAAATTTTCAGCGAGAGGATCATCATGGATCGTGTTAAATTTTGAGCATTAATTCACAATACTCTAGGATCTTTACTGAGAGAATAACATGTACAGTATATCAATGCATATCAATCATAACAAGCATGTCAATCATCACAAGAATCAAAAGCATGAGAGACAATAGACACATAGAGTTTCCGTGGGGAAAACCCTAAGGTGAAAAACCCCACAACTTCCTCAGAGATATATAGAGCAATAGCACAACCAAAGTACAAGAGATAGACTCCTCTTAGCAGCTGATCCTCCTCCTCACAAGTGTGCCACTTTCCGAGTGAAGGAAGAATGAGTTTCTGAGTGATCCAAATAGAGATCTCCCGATCTTTATTTATACTTGTTCTGTTTTTCCAATAACCATATGGGGCCGACTTGTCTAGCTAGGTACAATAACCACATATTACATAAATTTGGGCCAACCCCTTACAAGGTGGTCTAATAACCCATCGACAAGTTAACACACTTGCAACACTTGTCAATACAAATGATGACACTTCCTTATAGAGGAATAACACATCTCTATAAGGGTACAATAAATATATAACTGAAATACATTCCAAAGTTACATATACATCAACACTCCCTCTTAACTAGGAAGGTATTTCTTGACACAGATCTGCTAGCACAAGTCTTCTTCTCTAGATCATCGTCATCGTCACTGCTGTTACTATCTCAACCAATCTCTGAATCTACTTGTCATAGGAAGTTCTACAGAGCTAGTCCGTTTTCATACTAGATGTAGGCCCACCACCTGCAGGTCTTCATCACTGGCCATACTATGGAATCCTCAGGACTTATTACGTGCATCACAAAACCTCACAAGATAATCCCAGGCTGTTACAAGCACATGGCTCTACTTGTAGGATCTCCCAGGGCCATATTATATGTGACCTCACCACAAAACCTTGCAAGAGCATCCCAGGTTGTTACGAGCACACATTTCTACCTATAGGATCTCCCAGGGCCAAATTACATGTGGTCATGGCAAAACCTTGCAAGAGCATCCCAGGACTTATTTTGGGCACACAGCCCAACCTATCGGATCTCCCAGGGACATATTATATGCCATAGGACAAAACCTCAAAAGAGCATCTGCTAGATATCCCAGGGCCAAATTATATGCCATAGGAAAAACCTCGAAAGACTATCTGCAGATCTCCCAGGGCCAAATTGTATGTCCTCCCAAAGCAAAGCCTTGAAAGAGCATTTGCCAGATATCCCAGGGCCATATTACATGCCATAAGAAAAACCTCGAAAGACTATCTACAAATCTCCCAGGACCAAATTATATGCTTATCTGCACAACTTGTTCCATGTCCATAGAGTATCAACATACATCATCCAGATGTACACATGATCATCCTGATCATACAATGCATCTACCTAATGCATACCAAGTATCTACCTGATATATATTATCATACATGATCCACCTGATCATACAATGTATCCACCTGATATATATCAACATACATGATCTACCTGATCATACACAGTATCCACCTGATACATATATAGATACATGGTCCAAGCATCCAACATGATGCATATACAAATACATATAAATGATCCAACTGATCATATCCAGCATCCAACATGATGCGTACATACATATACAAATGAATGATCCAACTGATCATATCCAACATCTAACATGATGCGTAGATACATATACAAATAAATGATCCAACTAATCATATCTAGCATCCAACATGATGCGTACATACATATACAGAGTAGTAATTGGAGCATCGTCCTGATGCTCATCATCCAACACTTACATCCATAGCCATGTGAAGGATCCTCCTTCCAACATGATTGGAATGGCTTCAGTAAATGTGCCCATCACTTCTTCCTTGAAGTGTCATCAATCTGAAGAACACCAAGCCTCTCTCTGATGTACTTGAACTTCACTTTGGTTAGTGGTTTCGTTAGCACATCTGTAATCTACTCGTCCATCGCAACATGCAGGAGCTTCACTGCTCCTCTCTGCACCATATCCCTGATATAGTGATATTTGATCTCTATGTGTTTCGACCTATCGTGAACCACTGGGCTCTCAGACAACTTTACACAACTCTGGTTATCACAGAAGATACCAGTAGCATCCAACGGGAGATCAAATAACTCAGACAGTAGCTTCTGAAGCCATACTGCCTCACAACTAGCCGAATAGGCTGCAACATACTCTGCCTCGGTTGTACTCAGTGCTACGCAAGACTGCTTCCTGCTAAACCAAGATATGACACCTGATCCCATACTGAAGCAGCACCCAGATGTGCTCTTCCTATCTGCAGCACTGCTTGCCCAATCTGAATCAACATAACCCTGCAGGTTAAACTTTTGATTCACTTCATACTTGAGTCCATAGTCAATTGTACCCTTCACGTGCCTCAGAGTATGCCTTACAAAAACCAGGTGAACACTCCTCGGATCCATCAGGAACTGACCCAATGTGTTCACCACAAAGCAAATATCTGGTCTCGTGTTTGTCAGGTACATCAAGGACCCAATCATCTGATGAAAGATAGAGACATCAGCCGGCTCAAATGAAGCATCACATAGAAGCTTCAAATTCGATGCCATAGGTGTGGCCATGGCCTTGCAATCCATCATCCCGAACCGCTTTAGGATATCTACTTTATACTTCCCTTGTCCAAGGAAGATCCCATTTGCACTTTGCCACACCTCCATACCTAGAAAATAGTGCATCGTCCCCAAGTCCTTCATATCAAACTCGGCAGCAAGCTTCCTCTTTGTATCGGTAATCAATTTGTCATCTCCTGTTACAAATAGGTCATCTACATACAGGAGTAGAATCACATGATTTCCTTCCTCAACCTTGTGGTAAAGGTTGGAATCCTCTTTACTCTTGGTAAATCCCAAACTAGATAGAAAACTGTCCATCCTACCATACCAAGTTCTAGGAGCTTGTTTTAACCCATACAAGGCTTTCTTCAATCTGCACACATATGACTCCCTGTCATGTGTTTCAAAACCGAGTGGCTACTCCACATACACTTCCTTTTCAACTATACCATTCAAGAAGGCAGTCTTGACATCCATATAGTGTATTTTCCATTTCATTGCTGCAGCGAGGGCAAGTACTGATCTAATGGAAGTGTACCTGGCTACAGGAGCAAAGGTTTCTTCATAATCTATTCCCTCTTTCTAAGAGAAGCCACGAGCTACGAATCTTGCCTTGTATTTCTCTATGCTGCCATCTGCAGCATGCTTGATCTTGTAGATCCACTTGGAAGTCACAACAGACTTCCCTTCAGGTCTTGGGACAACATCCCAAACATCATTCTTCATTATTGATTGGTACTCTTCGACCATGGAATCCTCCCATTCGTTCTTTTCCGCTGCTTCTTCATAACTGGAAGGCTCTTTGTTCATGATATCACAGAGTAAAGAAACATAGCTGGTATGTGATCTAGTTATCTTCTTTGCTCTGTGTTCTTCTTCTGGAATGCCATATATTTTTGCATCTTGAATGAGCTCTCTAGCCCATGCAGGTTTTTCTTGTGAGAGTTATCCTCACATGGTGGATCTACAGGTTGTTGTGGATCTTCAATTTCATGATCAACATGTGGAATTGTTTCAGTCATGGTAGTGTCTTGAAATCTAGTTTCCTTAGGTTCTTCATAAACTTCAACAGGTGTCTTCCTTAATTTAATGAATGTTGAATTTTCATCAAATGTTACATCCCTGCTGACATCAATTTTCTTGAACCCTGAAAAGTATATTCTGTAAGCCTTCGAGCTTTCATTGTAACCCACAAAGATACCCTTCTTTCCTGAAGGATCTAGCTTAGTCCTCTTTGGCTTTGGCACATGAGTATATACTGGACAACCAAATATTCTGAGATGGTTGAATTCAGGTTTCTTACCAGAGAAGACCTCTTCTGGTGTCTTGTTGTCCAATATCTTGTGAGGTGTTATGTTCTACACATATACAACTGTCCTAGCTGCTTCTACCCATAGATGGGTAGATCCTGGTCATGCAGCATTGCCCTTGTTGCTTCCATGATTGTTCTGTTCTTTCTTTCTGTAACTCCATTCTGTTGTGCAGTCAACTCCCTCTTAATCCCTGAATCATTGCATAACTTCTTGAAGTCACCTGAGGTGAATTCTCCACCATTGTCAGATCTGAATGTTTTGATCTTCTTATCAGTTTGGTTCTCAATCAAGGTTTTGAATTGCTTGAACTTATCCAACACTTCATCTTTGTTCTTCAAGAAGTAAACCCAAGTCTTCCTGGAGAAGTCATCAATGAAAGAGACATAGTAAACATACCCACTCAGAGAGATGGATGACATCGGGCCACATACATCAGAGTGGATAATTTCCAAGATACTTATTGCCTTGCTTTCACTGCTTGGAAATGCCTTCTTTATGTTCTTTCCTTTTGCACATCCTTTGCAAACACCTTCATGCTTGGTCTTAATTTCAGGAAGACCTTCTACAGCGTTACTTGCAATTTGTAATGCTCTGTAGTGCATATGTGCAAGTCTTCTATGCCAAAGTTCACTTGGCTCCATGGAATCATGTACCATGGCATGTTCAGGTTGTCCCTTCAATTTATACAAACCTCCCTCTTGCTCTCCAATCACCACTGCATCATCAATAGTTTTACCCTTTGGCCACATTAGGACTTGGCCATCTACAAATGCAACCCTCATGCCTTTTGCATCCAATGCAGAGATGGAGAGAAGATTCTTCTTGAGCCCAGGTACATAAAGAACTTCTTTCATCTTCAAAGACTTTCCAGAATCTAGGTTGTAGGAGGCTTCACCACTTCCTTTGATAGGGTATTGATAATCATCACCAAGTTTCACCTTATTGGGTGATTCATGTTCAAATAGGTTTACAAAAGATTCTTTAAACCCAGTCATGTGTTTGGAAGCCCCATTGTCAATAAGCCAATCATTACAACCATGAGAGATAGTACCTGTGAGAGCAGAGATTAGAACATACTCTTCTTCACTAGATGATTCATCATCACTTTCTGTCCTAGCCTTCTTCTTTGGAGGTTCATCATCCTTGACAGCATGAGCATGGTACCTTCTTTTGTTGCCCTTCTTCTTCTTGTTGAAGTTGTTGTTGTTATCTATTTTTTTCTTGGGACAATCTGAAGCAAAGTGACCTTTCTCATTGCATGTGAAACATCTTAGATCCTTCTTATCTTTTTGTTGGTTGTGATAGGATCTCTTGTAATAAGAGTGCTCCTTCTTGGGCTTGCTTCTTTTGGTGTGAGCTGTGAGAGCTTGATCTTCACCTCCCATCTTTTCTACTCGAGCTACAAGCCTAGCTTCTTCTTGAGAGCATTCCTCCCACGGTCTACTGAAAGAGATCAATTTCTTTCTTGTACAAATTCCTTGAATAAAGGAGTCCCATGACCTAGATAGGCCATTCAAAGTGGTCATCACAATTTCTCCATTCTCAACTACTTCGTCCACAGCTTCAAGTTGTTCCTTGATCTGAGATAACTTGGAGAAGTAAGATTGAATGGTCTCTCCATTCAACATCTTGACCCCTTTCAATTGATTCCACAGAGTCATCTTCTGATTTATGTTCTTCCCTTCAAATAACTTGGTCAGGGAGTCAAACATCTCCTTGGGTATCTTTAGAGATGACACATGTGGTATGAGATGGTCTTTGATAGAATCAACAATGATTCTCTTTTCCTTGACCAAGTTATTCTTATGCAAAACCTTAGCCTCTTCATCCTATGGGATAGGGACCTCAAAGCTGATGTAGGAGTCCAAATCATTTTCTTCCAGGATTAACCCAATCCTATACTTCCAGGATTGAAATTTATTAGCCCCTTCAAGATTATCCTCAAGCTTGGTGTGGTGAGACATCTTAAAGAGTACTTCAAATGGAAATAGAAAAGATTTAGGTCTTACCACTTGCTTTGCTAAAAACTAGATCTCATCCCGGATTAGGGTTTGTTGGAAAAACCCTAAAAATTCAAAATGTGAATTTCAACTTTTTGAAAGGATAGAAAGATGCGCCTTGATGATCTGATCATCTTGGTGTATTCATAATTTGAGATCTGCAAAGCTTCACCCTTCAGAAATGTCTTTTAGTCTTCCCGGGTTCAGTGGGGAGGACCCTGAATTAGGGTTTGAGTTTCCCAAAGATTTACTTAGCAAAAAATCTCGATCCAAAGCTCTAAAATTCAATTTTTCCAAGGAGCTTCCATCTATGCCATCAGATTGCAGAAATTCCTGTTTTTGTGGAAACCCTAATTTTTAGGGCCAAATCTGAAAATGCTCAGAATTGAATTCGGATTGGACAGATAGATTATCCTTGATGAGTAGAGTCAATCTACTATACTACTTTTCCAAAATTTGTGGAGAGAAACCCAATAAACAAGAAACCCTAGTTTCCGTCACTACACAATGTCTTCTTCTCAGGTTAGCTCCGATACCATCTTAAATTTTGAGCATTAATTCACAATACTCTAGGATCTTTACTGAGAGAATAACATGTACAGTATATCAATGCATATCAATCATAACAATCATGTCAATCATCACAAGAATCAAAAGCATGAGAGACAATAGACACATAGAGATTTCATGTGGAAAACCCTAAGGTGAAAAACCCCACAACTTATTCAGAGATAGATAGAGAAATAGCACAACCAAAATATAACCAAAGTACAAGAGATAGAATCCTCTTAGCAGCTGATCCTCCTCCTCACAAGTGCGCCACTTTCCGAGTGAAGGCAGAATGACTTTCTGAGTGATCCAAATAGAGATCTCCTGATCTCTATTTATACTTGTTCTATTTTCCCAATAACCTTATGGGGCCGACTTGTCTAACTAGGTACAATAACCACATATTACATAAATCTAGGCCGACCCCTTACAAGGTGGTCTAATAACCCATCGGAAAGTTAACACACTTGCGACACTTGTCAATACAAATGACGACACTTCTTTATAGAGGAATAACAAATCTTTATAAGGGTACAATAACTATATAACTGAAATACATTCCGAAGTTACAAATACATCAACAGATCGTCGATCCCCGTAAGGCCATTCTGCACCATTTACTTCGTCACATTGCACCTCCTTTTGTGGGACCATTAATCTTGGTTGTAGGATATTACTCCGCCTCTCCGAGCTATCCATGTGTCCAGAGATTTACTTTTACACTTTGGTGGTATCACGTGTTTATTTGAACGATACCACTTACCACCCATCCTCCTCATGACATCTCCTCTTGTTGCCACCTGTCTAACGGTATTCACCATCGCGAACACCCTTATGACTATTCCCCATGTGCCTTATCTCCACGACCATTGACTAGGATCGTTGATCTCTCTTAGGAACCCATCTGACAATGGAAACTGGCGTGGCGGCTACTCTTTGTACTATTCCCTTTGGACTATAGACTTAGGCTCACTTTGGGTCAATTTGGTCGCGCTATAATGCGTTTCTTCCCCATTTTCCCCTTTACTTTCATATTTAACACCTGGTTAGGGAGGACAAAGGTAATCTCTGATATTTATAAAAAAAAATTAGGGTTGCCCCTTTACTTCACCTCCATAACCATGCTGTGAATTAATAGGGTGCTAACATGTGGTAGTTTTCTATTTGGCATGCATTGATTAGTACCATCAACACACAATATATCATGTTGCACTACATCTTCTCTGTATATCACACACTTTTCATATGACTGTGATTGCAAGAGAGAATCATGCAATTGGTGCTTAGATGTTCCGCCTTTGTAAAGAAAATCACCATATTTATAAACCACTGGTTCTTCAAGACTCTTCAAGCATTTACCCAGGGATGCCACAGTGAAATTCAATCCACTATCTAAAAATGAGAGGCTGAAATGGGAAAAACCCCCAGTCTTGTTCCCATGAGTCAACATTCTAGTAAATGATATGGGAAGATTCATAACATTACTAAAATATTTTTCCTTCTTATCCATACTTGGAATGGAAGTCTTTGACTTATCCATTTTGTCATGAACAATACTCAGAAAAGCCTTTGGAGTTTTTTGTGCAGCTAATCTGTGAGAATGATATACTTGGCGACAGCTTGTGATATGTTTATTATGAGATTCCTGATGTCCTCGAAACCTTTCCACCCCAGCTGGATTAGTGTTCCCATTAAGCCTATCCTGTATTGTAATGCACTCATTACACCTACCAAAGGAGTTTGATTTAGAAATTTTAACATCTTGAAAATCTTCTCTCATCACCTTGCTAAAGGAGGATTGTGATACTAGAGGAAAACCAATAATTTTGATTTCTTCATTTGCCATTTTTTGCAGCAAACCATGGGACATATTAGATGGAAATAATTTCAAGATGGTCCTTATTCCATCTTTATTGATTAATCGTGTAATATGTGGAGATATTTCTGAATTCTCTTCTACAATTTTATTAATAGTAGCTACCAATACAATAGTGTTTGCCCTATATTTTTCCAAGCCACTATTACAATCCACAGCTCTCACATCACCATTCAAGAACATGCTTTTATAATTGTATAAAGTGCTCCTTTCTATCCCATGGAATTTCTACCATGCATTTTGACAGACGTCTATTGTGTCTAATCTCATTGCAAACATGCTTCTTTTTCTGTCATCTCCTTCTTTGGTCACAGGAGAATTTGATCCCATACAATTTATAACATACTGTCTTCTTGAATTTCCATTCATACTATGAAATTTATTCACACATTCAACTATCAATTGAAGTGAAATTTTTGATATACAAAGATTTGAGCAACAATGTTCATTGACATTTTTTGAAAAGAATGCACATTGATCAATTCCAAGCCTCTAAGGTACCGAGCTTGAATTTCTCTTAGAAATTTTAGTTCCAGCTTGCTGCTTTATGGAATTGTATGGCCTTGTTCCATTGCCTTTAACATCTGTATATTCACAATTGAGAGTACTTGGAAGGACCGTCTGTAAAGGACATTATTCCAAAAAATTCCAAATGTTGACCATGTGTTTGTCAGTGTTCTTTTTTAGTATAACATCCAAAGGAACATCATTGAGGTCAAGCAAATTGTTTGTAGGCCATCTTACAAGAGAGCCTTCAAATACACCACAATATTCTCAATTGCAAAAGACTTTATGAACTAAAATACCAATCTCACCAAAATCTACTGGTTTGAATTGTACAATGTCTCCTTGAAAAACAATTGACACTATTCCCTGAGCAACATAATGTGTCTTCAAAGAACATTGATGTATCAAATTAACTTGCTCTCCCACAAACTTGATATTGTGATTTTCTCTTAATACTTTCAAAGTAACAAAACTTCCACTGCTTAATCCTGGACAACATGCCATACAATAAAACACCACTTCATCCACCCAAATACAAAAGGATAAGTCACCCAGAAACGTTCCCCCAACCAAATCAGTCCTACTCACATTTGTTAGAAAACCTATGGAAACGCAACCCTTGCATTCTGAAGACTTATGTAACAACTTAACTTGTCTCATAATAAAATAATATCTATTCTCAGTTGTAACGATATGTTCTACACTCGTCGAAGTAGAAGCTGGTATATCATTTACCTCATTATCGTGAAGAGAAGATCCAATGTGGTTAACAATCTCAGATGCAGGCCATTGAATATAACCACCAACTTCCTCTAATAATGTATCTGCACCTTCTGATGGATAGGGAAACTGAAGACCTGCATTTAAAGTCTTGGCAACGTTTAAAATGATACATCCACCATGAAAGTTGATATTATGCAATATTATTCTTTCTGGAAAAGTGATTCCTTCAACAAATTTCAATCCATTCAAAAGGAGGTCCACACATTGTTGAAAACCAAAATCAATTTCAGAAGCGATTTCTGAAATGTAAAATAACAAGACATGTTGCTGAGAACCAAAATCCATTTCAGAAGCGATTTATGAAATATAAAATAACAAGAGCACATTAAAAATAATATTTATTTTAAACAAAGAATATTTTTTTCGACTAGTATATATTATAAAATAAGTCAATAAGAAGGGTCAACCGATCCTTCATTTATGAGAGAAATGTAAAAATATTTAATCTATGAATTCTAGGACAACAATTCCCTACTTTCAACTTCCATTGTAAATAGTAGGGATCTGGACATAAGCTAAGTTATAACATATAAAAATTGCTTGTCCCGAATTCCATTTTCCGATAAGAAGAATTGGCCGCCCCTTCGTTTTGTTGATAATTGTGAACACCTATATCCATAAATTCCCTATATCCAGAATCATGAATAGAAGAAGGATTGACCGACCCTTCTTGTAGTCTAGAACTATTATGAAAATAATAAAGGGCAGAAGAAGCATCGGGCTACCTTTCATTTATGAGGGAATTGTAAAAATATTCAACCTACGAAGGCTAGGCCATCAATTTATGTATATTCAAAATGGTGAACATTGGAAGAATATTGAGCACAAGAAGGTTTGAATGACCCTTCATTTATGAGAAAAATCTAAAAATATTTAATCTACGAATTCTACACTGACAATTCCTTACTTCTAACTTCTGCTGTAAATAGTAGGGATCTAGACATCAGCTAAGTTATAATATATAAAATATGTTTGTCCTGAATTCCATTTTTCGACAAGAAATATCGGCCACCCCTTTGTTTAGTATATAATTGTGAACACCTATATCCAGCAATTCCCTATATCCAAAATGGAGAACACAAGAAGGATCGACCGACCCTTGTTGCAGTCTAGAACTATTATGAATATACCACTTGGAAGAAGAAGGGTCAGTCGCCCCTTCATTTATGAGGGAATTGTACAAATATTCAACCTACGAAGGCTAGGCTGTCAATTCATGTATATCCAAAATGGTGAACATTGAAAGAATACTTAGCACAAGAAGGGTCGACCGACCCTTCATTTACCAGATAAATGTAAAAATATTTAATCTAGAAATGTTAGGCTGACAATTCTCAACTTCTGACTTCCATTGTAAATAGTAGGGATCCAAACATCATATAAGTTATAACATATAGAAAATGCTTGTCCCGACTTCTGTTTTCCGACAAGGATCGGTCGTCCCTTCCTTTAGTAGATAATTGTGAAAACCTTTATCCATCAATTTCCTATATCCAGAATCACGAACACAAGAAGGATTAACCGACCCTTCTTTCATTCTAGAACTATTGTGAAAAGAATACTGGGCAGAAGAAGGGTCGAATACCCCTTCATTTATAAGGGAATTGTAAAAACATTCAACTTATGAAGGTTAGGCCGTCAATTCCTGTATATCCAAAATGGTAAACACTGGAAGAATACTGAGCAAAAAAAGGGCCATCCAACCCTTCATTTACGAAAGAAATATAAAAAGATTTAATTTACGAAGAACAGGCCGACAATTCCCGACTTATGACTTCTGGTTTAAATAGTAGGGATCTGTACATTAGTTAAGTTATAACATGTAAAAAATGTTTGTTCTGACTTCCGTTTTCTAACAAGAAGGATCATCCACCCCTTTGTTTACTAGATAATTGTCAACACCTATATCCAGAAAATTCCCTATATCCAAAATGTTGAACACAAGAAGGATCAAACGACCCTTCTTGCGGTATAGAACTATTATGAAAAGAATACTAGGTAGAAGAAGCGTCGGTCATCCCTTCATTTATGAGAGAATTGTAAAAATATTCAACCTATGAAGGTTAAGGTATTAATTCTTGTATATCGAAAATCGTGAACACTGGAAGAATAGTGAGCACAATGAGGGTTGAACGACCATTCATTTATGAGAGAAATATAAAAATATTTAATCTGTGAAGTCTAGGCCGAAAATTCCCCACTTCCGAATTCCACTGTAAATAGTAGGGATCCAGACATCATCTAATTTATACCATATAATTTTTTTTTGTCCAGACTTCCATTTTTCGACAAGAAAGATCGACCACCCCTTCGATTTGTAGATAATTATGAACACGTACATCCAACAATTCACTATATCTAGAATGGCGAACACAAGAAGGATCGACCGACCCTTCTTGCTGTTTAGGACTATTATGAAAAGATTAATGGGCAAAAGAAGGGTCGACAGCCCCTTCATTTATGAGGAAATTGTAAAAATATTTAACCTATGAAGGCTAGGACATCAATTCATGTATATCCAAAATGGTGAACAGTGGAAGAAAACTAAGAACAAGAAGGATCATCAACCCCTTCTTGCAGTCTAGAACTCTTATGAAATGAATACTGGGAAGAAAAAGGGTCGGTCGTCCCTTTATTTATGAGGGAATTGTAAAAATATTGAACCTATAAAGGCTAGGCCGACAATTCATGTATATATAAAATGGTGAACACTAGAAAAATAATGAGCATAGGAAGGGTCGTCTGACCCTTCATTTATGAGAGAAATGTAAAAATATTCAATCTATGAAGGCTAGGATGACAATTGTCGACTTCTGAATTCTCCTATAAATAGTAGGGGTCCAGACATAACCTATGTTATAACATATTGTTACCCTTTAGTGATGTCGCCTCCTTATAGAACTTGAGGAGGTTGAAAACTCTCAAGAGGTGTCTGGTTTGAGGAATAATGGGATGAGGGTATAAATATATCTTCCTCTCCTTGTCCTCCCACTCTCTGCGGACGTTATAATGATCTTCATTTGCCTCGTACCGTTGCTACTCCTCGCGGCGATCACATCTTTGTTTCACATATAATATAAATCCGTCTCATAAGAATACATATAAAAGAATTATAACAATATTATATCTACTAAAACCAAATATTAAAATTTTTCCAAAAAAAGAAAACCGATTTGCCATAAATATTAGAAACGCACTCATAGTGGTGCAATTATATATTGACGGAACCGAAAAGTGGTGCACTACAATATTAATGTCGCACCACTTCTTATATGTCAAAAAAATTAAATTTGAACTGGATGGTGCGCCTAAATCTTATTAGCGCATCGTTATTCAAACACACCAAATTTAAAAAAGAAATAACTTATTTGAAATATATTTACGGTGTGCCTATGACACTCCAACAAACTGTACATCGATGCCTTGATGTGAGATAGGATCACCGTTAGTTGTGTGTTCATGGGTTTATAAAAAGTGTCAATGATGTGACTATGTTATTTAATTGCACCGATACCGGTGCGATAACCTAACATAAGCACACCATATAAACTATTACAACTTTTAATATATAATTACCGGTGTGTTTAATAAAGTTAATGGCACCAAAAATATGGTGCTCGTTAATTTATAATGCATCGATAAGGGTTTTAATCCTTTTAAAAAGCATTGGTGTTTATCAATTTTTATTTTTTTTGAAAACGTGAGAACGGTGCGCTTAATGCACATCATTGCACCAACAACTGGTGTTGTGATATGACATAACCGCACCGTATAAATCATTATGAAATTTTAATGTACTAATACCAGTGCGATAGATAATAATAAGCACTGGGATTCCAGTGCCCTTGATTTTACTAAATGCACCAGTGTCTACGATAGTTTTATGTTTTATGAGGTAACACCTATTTCATTAAATTTAGAATTATTAGGAAAAATTTGGACTAAGAAAGTGTGAATTTAGACTTTGAAAGTGTCAATATCAACCTTTCTAAAGTGCAAAATCAGGTTCTGAAAGTGTCAATATTGGCTTTGAAAAGTGTATTTTTCTATTCGAATTTTGTGTTTTTTTACTACTTATGAACCCTAAAATTGCAGTTTTTTATTATGAAACCATGAATTTCAATTCAAAAAGTGTGAATTCAAATAAAAAAATGCAAATTTTGATTTGAAAAGTGTGAATTTCAAATAAAAAAATGCAAATTTTGATTTGAAAAGTGTGAATTTCAAATCAAAAAATGCAAATTTTGATTTGAAAAGTGCAATTTTCATTTGGAAATGTGCAACCTTTTAAGGTGAAAAGTGCAATGTCTATAATATTCAGTCCTTGTTTGAATAACAAGTTTATGAGTTCTTGTTTCTTTTTTGATACATTATCAAGAATATATATCTTTTTACATAAATAATTTTAATAGTTTCCAAATGAGGTAGGAATTATCTGCATAATCTGTATGGGCACATATTACTTACAGAGTACTAACCAGTAAACGGTGTATTCTGCATCACAGAAGTAATTTTCCTCAAATCCCTAGAGGATCGTGGACATTCTAGATGCTTGACGTTTTCTCGCCCAGCTAGGTTGATAGATAGACTATAAGGATTGTAACAAAATACAAATTTGTTTATCTAAGGTCACATTAAATGATATCCATAGGAACATCCATCCCACTCTCAACACTATGCCCAATATGTTCTCGTTGTGCCTTAATTGTTGCAAGGCCCTTCTTGTTTATTCTTATTTTTTCTCCTGTCCATCCTAGCCTTGGTGACCATGCTCATATGATTCTATTTACATCAATCATCATATTTTCTTCTGCACCAACAACCCATTGTTTCTTTCTATTTAAGCATTTTTTGTACAAGACCTTCATATCCTTTGAGGCTCCTCTTGGCTTCCACCATTGCACCTCTACTTTGTAAGACCCAATAGTACTAGCATTTGAATCCTGATTAATATTACTAATCTCCCTACCCAACCATATTGCACAATTTGGATTTGGTGATTGCACAATGACCATTTTGCCCTTTACAACATCCACTCTTGGAATTAATTCATCTCTAGGCTTGTTGCATACTAGTCCAGCATAGCAATCCTGCAAAGTAGGAACTTTTTACTTCAAACAAGCATCCATAATTTCATGTTTAGATCTTTTAGGTTCCCTACAATGAATATCATGGTTTTTCGATGGCCAAAAGTTAGTTTCCAACTGATCAACAGTCTCGAATGGACTGTCCAAATCTTTATATACAGCCTCCCAATAATTTAACTTTGGACACAAAAATTGTTCACCTCCTTTCTCAATTCCTCGATTCTAGAATGAAATATATTTAGCTATTCCTTTTTTTTTCGCCAATGTCTGAAGGTCTTTTTGATTGAATATTTAATAACCTAGGATGCCCCACCAACAAGTTTGTGCTACCATCTGGAAATGACTTCTATGGATGAATAGGAGACAACCAAGCTTCATCCCGAAGTGATTCCTTCCAGTGCATGAATGGAATGTTATCTATGAGCTGAAATTTAAAAAACTGGCATTTTTTTTTTATACCGATGGTTTTAGCATTTCTATCCAAAACGTGGGGTTTCACAAAACTCTTAAAATCGTAAAGTTCATCAATTAGATAAGGGACATAGAAATTTTGATCTAGAGATGTCCTATATGTATCCATAATTTTCGAGAGTGAAAATATATCATTTTGCATTAGCTTTACTGATAACATTCCATAAGTTCCATCTATGTCTTCTTGGGTGTGTACAACTAGGAGGAATCCAACTTCAACTATCTCGAACACTCTCCTTGCTGTTAAAAGAGATACAAATGCAAATACAAAGCATTTTCTGTTATCGCCTAAATGGTTATCCATTTGCAGCAACAATATGGGTGGCAGTTTTCTATTTGGCAATCATTGACTATTACCATCAACACACAATATATCATGTTGCACTACATATTGTCTGTATATCAAACACTTTTCATATGACTTTGATTGCAATAGAGCATCATGCAATTTGTGCTTTGATTTTATGCCTTTGTAGAGCAAATCACCATATTTATCAACCACTAGTTCTTCAAGACTCTTCAAGCATTTAGCCAGGGATGCCACAGTGAAATTTGATCCCGTATCTAAAAATGAGAGGATGAAATGGGAAAAACCCCCAGTCTTGTTCCCATGAGTCAACATTCCAGTAAATGATATGGAAAGATTCATAACATTACTAAAATATTTTTCTTTCTTACCCATACTTGGGATGGAATTCTTTGACTTATCCATTTTGTCATGAACAATACTCAGAAAAGCCTTTGGATTTTTTTGCGAAGCTAATCTGTGAGTATGATATACTTGGCGACAACTTGTGATATGTTTATTATGATCTTCCTGATGTCCTCGCAACCTTTCAACCTTAGCTGGATCAATGTTCCCATTAAGCCTATCCTGTATTGTAATGCACTCATTAAACCTTGCAAAGGAGTTTGATTTAGAAATTTTAACATCTTGAAAATCTTCTCTCATCACCTTGCTAAAGGAGGATTGTGATACTAGAGGAAAACCAATAATTTTGATTTCTTCATTTGCCATTTTTCATAGCAAACCATGGGACATATTAGATGGAAATAGTTTCAAGGTTGTCCTTGTTCCATCTTCATTGATTAATCGTGTAAGATGTGGAGATTTTTCTGAATTCTCTTCTGCAATTTTATTAATAGTAGCTACCAATACAACAATGTTTGGCCTATATTTTTCCAAGCCACTATTACAGTCCAAAACTCTCACATCACCATTCAAGAACATGCTTTTAATTGTATAAAGTGCTCCTTTTTATCCCATGAAATTTATACCATGCATTTTGACAGACGTCTATTATGTCTAATCTCATTGCAAACATGCTTCTTTTTCTGTCATCTCCTTCTTTGGTCATAGGAGAATTTGATACCATAGAATTTATGACATACTGTCTTCTTGAATTTCCATTCATACTATGAAATTTATTCACACATTCAACTATCAATTGAAGTGAAATTTTTGATATACAAATATTTGAGCAACAATGTTCACTGAAATTTTTTGAAAGGAATGCACCCTGATCAATTCCAAGCCTCTAATGTACCAAGCTTGAATTTCTCTCAAAAATTTTAGTTCCATCTTGCTGATTTACAGAATTGTATGGCCTTGTTCCATTACCTTTAACATCTGTATATTCGCAATAGGGAGTACCTGGAAGGACCGTCTGTAAAGGAAATTCTTCAAAAAAATTCAAAATGTTGACCATGTCTTCGTCCATGTTCTTTTTTAGTACAACATCCAGAGGAACATCATTGAGGTCAAGCAAATTGTTTGCAGGCCATCTTACAAGAGAGCCTTCAAATACACCACAATCCTCTCAATTGCAAAAGACTTTATGAACCAAAATACCAATCTCTCCAAAATCTAGTGGTGTGAACTGTACAATGTCTCCTTGAAAAACTATTGAAACTATTCCATGAGCAACATAATGTAGATTTAAATAACATTGATGTATCAAATTAACTTTCTCTCCCACAAACTTGATATTGTCATTTTCTCTTAATACTTTCAAAGTAGTTTCAGGTTAAAATATATGATTCTTTTACTTAGCCATACAACAAAACCTCCACTGCTTAACCCTGGCCAACATGCCATACAAGAAAACACCACTTCATCCACTTGAATACAAAAGGATAAGTCACCCAAAGACGTTCCCCCAACCAAATCAGTCCCACTCGCATTTGTTAGAAAGCCTATGGAAATGCAATCCTTGCATTCTTAACACTTATGTAAAAACTTAAATTTCTCATAATAAAATAATATCTATTCTCATTTGTAATGATATGTTCTACAATCGTCGAAGTAGAAGCAGGTATATCATTCACCTCATTCTCGTGAAGATAAGATCCAATGTGGTTAATGATCTCAGATGTAGGCCATTGAATATAACCACCAACTTCCTCTAACAATGTATTTGCACCTTCTGATGGATAGGGAAAATGAAGACCTGCATTTAAAGTTTTGGTAACGTTTAAAATGATACATCCATCATGAAAGTTGATATTATGCAATATTATTCTTTCTGAAAAAGTGATTCCTTCAACAAATTTCAATCCATTCAAAAGGAGGTCCACACATTGTTGAGAACCAAAATCAATTTCAGAAGCGATTTCTAAAACGTAAAATAACATGACACATTGCTGAGAACCAGAATCCATTTCAGAAGCGATTTATGAAATATAAAATAACAGGAGCACATTAAAAATAATATTTATTTTAAACAAAGAATAATTTTTTCCACTAGTATATATTATAAAATAAGTCAATAAGAAGGGTTGACCGACCCTTCATTTACGAGGGAAATGTAAAAATATTTAATCTATGAAGTCTATGACAACAATTCCCTACTTTCAACATCCATTGTAAATAGTAGGGATCTGGACATCAGCTAAGTTATAACATATAAAAACTGCTTGTCTTGAATTCCATTTTTCGATAAGAAGAATTGGCCGATCCAGAATCACGAACACAAGAAGGATTGATCGACCCTTCTTGTAGTCTAAAACTATTATGAAAAGAATAAAGGGCAAAAGAAGCATCATCCTACCCTTCATTTATGAGGGAATTGTAAAAATATTCAACCTATGAAGGCTAGGCCATCAATTCATGTATATCCAAAAAGGTGAACATTGGAAGAATACTGAGCACAAGAAGGTTCGAATGACCCTTCATTTACGAGAAAAATATAAACATATTTAATCTACGAATTCTACACTGACAATTCCTTACTTCCAACTTACGCTGTAAATAGTAGGGATCCAGACATCAGCTAAGTTATAATATATAAAAAAGGTTTGTCCTGAATTCCATTTTTCGACAAGAAATATCAGCCGCCCCTTTGTTTAGTTGTTGGCTGCTTTTGGACAAACCTGGGTTTTTAGGAGGCACAGCAACAAACACCCCTTGGCGCACTGGCCCTTTCGGCAATGGGATGCGCAGCAGCCCGAGGTCTCACCTGAAGTGGCTATGGGGGGGCTAAGGAATCAGGTTTCCTTAACCGAGGTGGTGTGGAATCCATAGTATTCTCTCTTACCTTCTTACCCAATAACTTCAGAACAGAACGTCTTACTCTTCTACAGGCCTCACAGTGCCACTGCACTGGGACTCACTCTTCTCAGCCTAGTTGCGCGGTATCTCCACACCTGTGCACCAGGCGTTTACCCGCTACATCCTATACACTGTGTATCGTCTCTGCCCTCGCACCATAGCGCAGGAACACGCTCCTCACGCGCTGCGGCAATAGTGCTCTCACCGACTCCTTCGACAATGCACGAGTATATCTTCTAAGGGAGCTTCAAGGACTTACTTTACATACTCATTCAGAAAGATAACGAACAATCATGTAAATATAGATAGTAAAACATAAACATGTATTCATGCAAAACATCACCATAACAACTAGAATCATGTGGTTCGCCTCCATGGGGAAATCACGTCCACTGAAATTGTATCTTATATTATCTTGAGATGGGAATTACACAGTTACGCTGCGCACACAGCTGCAGCCTTAGATATTTCTGGGAAACTCCACGCACACAGCTGGGAGCCCTTCTCTTACATCTACTCTCTTCTTCTACAGAGATTACAATGACTCAGACATCAACTTAGACTGTCTACAAACTCAAACATCAACTTACAATGACCTTCTACCCATCTATCTCTGACCCATCTAACTCTGACCCATCTAAATCTGACCCAACTAACTCTTTTCCCTTTACAATTAGACATATATATAGGTGGCCCTGAGGGTCGCAACTTTACAAAACTATGGGCCTTTCCCAACAGTGATCCCCAAAAACCCTAACCACTGATGGCTAGGTGTACTTTAGACGCCTCTTGCAGTTGCGTCGCAGCTTCCTTTAGGTTCTGTGATTTCCGGCGTAGATCGTGGGTATGGGCGCTGCTTCATCGTTCTTTGCTCTGTGTCCTTTGTCTTCAATGCTTCGTCCCATTGATCTTCCTTGGTTTGACCAACCATAACTTCTGTACTTTGCCTTAAATGAGGGTAGCTGAGCCCTCTATTCTGTCGCTTCCTTCATTTACTGTGGTGGTTGAGCTTTCTACTTGGCCACCTTATTTAATCCTTTCTTTGACTTGTGCGCATGAGCCCCATGATTTCCAGTCCGCACTCTGCGGTGAGCTCATCCATCTGGCACCGTACCGCGCACTATTCACTTCCATAAAAAATGGTGCTTTTCCTCAAAATTAACACTTTTCCTTCAAAACTTAGTGCTTTTTCCCCAAAATTGGCAGCTTTACCATAGCTGCGGCCTATGCTCCAACATTAGTATATAATTGTGAACACCTATATCCAACAATTCCCTATATCCAAAATGGAGAACACAAGAAGGATCGACCGACCCTTCTTGCAGTCTAGAACTATTATGAAAATAACACTTGGAAGAAGAAGGGTTAGCCGCCCCTTCATTTATGAGGGAATTGTACAAATATGCAACCTAGTAAGGCTAGGCCGTCAATTCATTTATATCCAAATTGGTGGACATTGGAAGAATACTAAGGACAAGAAGGGTCGACCGACCCTTCATTTACGAGATAGATGTAAAAATATTTAATCTAGAAATTTGTTAGGGCAACAATTCCCGACTTCCGACTTTTGCTGTAAATAGTAGGGATTCAGACATCAGATAAGTTATAACATATAGAAAATGTTTGCCCCAACTTCTGTTTTTCGACAAGGATTGGTCGCCCTTTCCTTTAGTAGATAATTATGAACACCTTTATTTAGCAATTTCTTATATCCACAATCGCGAACACAAGAAGGATCAACCGACCCTTCTTTCATTCTAGAACTATTGTGAAAAGAATACTGGGCAGAAGAAGGGTCGAATACCCCTTCATTTGTGAGGGAATTGTAAAAACATTCAACCTATGAAGGCTAGGCGGTCAATTCCTGTATATCCAAAATGGTAAAGACTGGAAGAATACTGAGCAAAAAAAGGGTCAGACGACCCTTCAATTACAAGAGAAATATAAAAATATTTAATGTACGAAGGATAGGCTGACAATTCCTGACTTCCGACTTCCGGTGTAAATAGTAGGGATCTGTACATTAGTTAAGTTATAACATGTAAAAAATGTTTGTTCTGACTTCCGTTTTCTGACAAGAAGAATCATTTGCCCCTTTGTTTACTAGATAATTGTCAACATGTATATATAAAAAATTCCCTATATCCAGAATGTCGAAGACAAGAAGGATCAACCGACCCTTCTTGTGGTATATAACTATTATGAAAAGAATACTAGGCAGAAGAAGCGTCAGTCATCCATTCATTTATGAGGGAATTGTAAAAATATTCAGCCTATAAAGGGTAGGTTGTCAATTCTTGTAAATCCAAAATCGTGAACACTATAATAATAATGAGCACAACGAGGGTTGAACGACAATTCATTTACGAGATAAATATAAAAATATTTAATCTATGAAGTCTAGGATGACAATTCCCCACTTCCGACTTCCACTCTAAATAGTAGGGATCCAGACATCATCTAATTTATAGCATATAATTTTTTTTGTCCAGACTTCCATTTTCCGACAAGAAAGATCGACCACCCCTTCGATTTGTAGATAATTATGAACACCTACATCCAACAATTCACAATATCTATAATGGCGAACACAAGAAGGATCGACTGACCCTTCTTGTTTTCTAGGACTATTATGAAAAGAATACTGGGAAAAAGAAGGGTCGACTGCCCCTTCATTTATGAGGAAATTGTAAAAATATTTAACCTATGAAGGCTAGGACATCAATTCATGTATATCCAAAATGGTGAACAGTGGAAGAACACTGAGAACAAGAAGGATCGACAACTGCTTCTTGCAGTCTAGAACTCTTATGAAAAGAATACTGGGAATAAAAAGGGTCAGTTGTCCCTTTATTTATGAGGGACTTGTAAAAATATTCAACCTACGAAGGCTAGGATGACAATTCATGTATATCTAAAATGGTGAACACTAGAAAAATAATGAGCATAGGAAGGGTCGACTGACCCTTCATTTACAAGAGAAATGTAAAAATATTCAATCTACAAAGGCTAGGATGACAATTGCCGACTTCTGAATTCTGCTATAAATAGTCAGGATCCAGACATAACCTATGTTATAACGTATTGTTACCCTTGAGTGATGTCACCTCCTCATAGGACTTGAGGAGGTTGAAAACTCTCAAGAGGTGTCTAGTTTGAGGAATAATGGGATGAGGGTATAAATATATCTTCCTCTCCTTATCCTCCCACTCTCTACGAAAGTTATAATGATCTGCATGTGCCTTGTACTGCTTCTACTCCTTGCGGCGATCACATCTTTGTTTCACATATAATATAGATCAGTCTCATAAGAATACATATAAAAGAATTATAACAATATTTATCTACTAAAATCAAATACTAAAATTTTTCCAAAAAAGGAAAACCAGTTTACCATAAATATTAGAAAAGCACCGGTAGTGGTGCACTTATATACTGACGGAACTGAAAAGTGGTGCACTACAATATTAATGTCGCACCGCTTCTTATATATCAAAAAAATTAAATTTGAACTAGGTGGTGTGCCTAAATCTTATTAGCGCATCGTTATTCAAACACACTAAGTTTAAAAAATAAATACTTTATTTGAAATATATTAACGGTGTGACTATGACACTTCGACAAACCGTATATCAGTGCCTTGACGTGAGATAGGATCACCGTTAGTTGTGTGTTCATGGGTTTATAAAAAGCGTCAACGGTGCGA
Organism: Larix kaempferi; assembly: GCA_027924585.1. Taxonomy (NCBI): domain Eukaryota; kingdom Viridiplantae; phylum Streptophyta; class Pinopsida; order Pinales; family Pinaceae; genus Larix; species Larix kaempferi. Next base: position 2,558,172 of record BSBM01001595.1, on the reverse strand, counting down.
CTATGTTATTTAATTGCATCGATACCGGTGTGATAACCTAACATAAGTGCACCATATAAACTATTACAACTTTTAATATATATATATACCGGTGTGTTTACTAAACTTAATGGCACCAAAAATATGGTGCTCGTTAATTTATAATACATCGATAAGGGTTTCAACCCTTTTAAAAAGCAATGGTGTTTATGATTTTTTTTTTTGAAAACATGAGAATGGTGCTCTTAATTGTTGTGAGAAAATCTCCCTACGGATAGGTAGATATCTCCTTGGGATTAGAAAAGGCCCCTGATTGCCTACCCAAGACAGAAATGAAACAAATAGATACTATAGTCCTCCTAGATCTAGTTCACACATCAGTTAACAAGCTATGAAAATACAAAGCAAGTAGATGGCATACCTTACTTTGATTGTTGTCCTGTTGCTCCTAAGTTGCTACAGCTCCAGCCTTTGATTATGGACTTATGAACTTGTTCACAAAGGAAAGACAACACCTTCTCCAACACAATATATGTATAAACAAAGATCTAACCATATAAATAGAGACAATTTCATGCATTCATCATTGAAGACATGAAAATGAGAGGAATAGGATAAGTTATATTAATGATAAGAAAAGCCAAAAGAAGTTGATTACAATGTTATACCTTGATGTCCAAAGTAGTAGCACCTCTTTCCAAGCTCTCCAACACCACCCTTGCAAGACTCATAGGATCATAGGTTTAGTGTTTCCAAGATCACCCCCCATAGCTCATGGATGGCTCTCTTTAAGTAGGATTTGGGAGGCCAACCACTAAGAGGAGATTATGGATCCAAGTGAATAATATGTGGATCAAAGATCTAAATCATACCAAGGAGGGAAAGTAAGATGGGATTCGAAGGGGTACCTCATCCCAAGAAAATCTCCATGATATCCAAGATCCAAAATAAAAGGGATAAGCCTAAACCAAGACTACCGCTCCCCTATAACTAAGCAAAGCACGGTAGTACCGCTCCCCCATAGGCATGCAGAACGCGGTAGTTTGACACTACCGCTCCCCCATAGGCATGCAGGACGCAGTAGTTCCAGAAGGCTTAATTTTTGGAGGTGGTTAATGCAGGTTTCGACCCCTTGCTTGTTGGATTTTCTTCCAAGTGTGACTAGGGAAGGTACCAACATTAGAATGAAGGGTCCTAACACCCTTAGGAGGCATAAACATCATGTTTTTCATGGTGTTGAAACATGTATATTCTCACTTACACATGGTGTGGCAATTTGAGGTATAACAGATGCCCCCTAAAGTGTGAGGTCAGAAGGAATCTGATGGCCGAAACACTTTACAAATAATAAGTCTGTAAGGATATCTAAAGGAGAGTTGGAGAAGAGCTGCAAGCAAATATCGACAATATGTCTAACGACCTCGATAATGGTATCAAAAGCACTCGAAATATTTTTCATGTTTGGATCCAGAACACGAAAAAGGAAAAAGTAAGCTCAAACCACTTTTCATGTTTTTAACCAGAGCACGAAAAAGTGAAAAGTAAGCTCAAACACCATCTTACTGTTTTTAACGAGCTCGAAGATAGGTTGGAAGAATGCTCATGATGCCTGCTTCATTTTTTAATGAGCTCGTAACAGAAAATGAACTATGCTCGGGATAATTTTCATGGTTTAATGAGCTCAAAACCTAAAAAGGAAAGTATGCTCGAAAATGTTCCCAATGGTGAACTTCTTCCCATCATGAAATGCAAAGGTTGGTACATTCCCCCCAGCATGATTGCTAGAAGTAAGTGACTTAGCTCCAATGTGGTGTGGAGAGGCGATCGAGTTGACTTCAACATAACTTCCAGAGGTTGAAGAAATTTCTCCCCATGGATAGGTAGAAACTCTCTTAGGATAAAGCAGGATGCACTGACTCTATGCTCAGACAAAAATGAAACAAATGCTACCTTGAAATTCCTGAACTAACTTTCACAACAAGATTACATGCATTCAGAAGAGATGAAAGACATAACTCACTTTTCAATCTGACGTTTGTCCCGCTTCTAGCTCTTGATCCAAAAGCTCCAATGTAGAACCTGTTGGAATCAAACAAAGAACAAGCATACAAGCTTCCAAATACCTTGAAGTAAAGATTAGATTCAAATCTAGACTAGATACATTCCATGCTAAAGACTTGTACAATACACATGAAATGGGAAAAACAAGACAAGTTATATTTATTACAAACTTGAAGAATACTTACAAAGGTTTCTTGATGTCCAAGCCAATCCTCGAGCTCCAAGTACTTCCTCCTCTAGCTATCTCCACAAGGCTGCAAGATCATAAGTTTGGTACTTCTAAGAGTCCTCCCTTTGGCTCATGGAAGGCTTCTCTCTTATAGCACATGGGAAGGTTAACCAACAAGAGAGAAGTGTGGATCTATGGAGGGTTTAGTGGATCAGGCAAGCTAAACAAAGAAGGAGTTAGGATCAAACCAAGGGTGGTAATCCCAACAAAATCTCCTCGAAGGTCGAAATCCTAAAATCCAAGGCAAAAAGGCTAATTTTAGACTACCGCGCCCCTATAACTGAGCATAACGTGGTAGTACCGCGCCCCAGAGAAGGAGCAAAGCGTGATAGTGTTGACTACCATGCCCCTGTAGATGTGCAGGGAGTGGTAGTGCTTATAAACAGGGCTAAGTTGGGTTGGTAGATGGCAGAAAAAGGTTTTGCTTTCAGTGTTCAGTCAATGGTTTTCACTCTGGATGTTCAGATGATCTTTAAGGGAAACTGTCGTTTAGGTCGCTAATGCAAGGATGCGACACTAATACGTAATGTGTAATATTGAGGTATAACAGATGCCCCCTAAAGTGTGAGGTCAGAAGAGACTGATGGCTGAAAGACTTTATAAATATGGTTCGGAGATAGCATCGAGGGGAGCAACAAGGAGCTGAAACAGAAACAAAATGTCAGATATACCACCAAGGCGGGCATTCCCACGCTCAAAAACAAATGACTCAAAGCATGGCTGCCGACCAATACATTGCAGATGCATGAGTACTGAGATGATATAGACTGTAGACAAATCATGGCTACTATGAACAAGCGTAGATCCATGAGACAATAATGGCACAGCCACAACCAATACATAAGTGGATCTATGTGACAATACATAGGAAATCTCCATTGCAACCTAGACGTAATCAAAATACAAAAGGGTGTCCAGGGTCTTCTACCCGATCGCAAATGATACGAATCTATCCATGTGATTACAAGGTGTTGAAGTCGAACATGGTAGAAACCATTTGATTACCGGTCAATGATGTGAACCATTAACAAATGCGAGGGAAATCACCAATAATGACAATGATACCCAAGGTATCTATAGCACATCTCAACGAAATGCGAATAAATGAGTTGATGTCGAGCATTTGAGAGATCATTCAATCAGAGGTCATTGATGAAAACCTGCTGTTGACTATGAGGAAACCTGCCATTGAGGCATGCAGGTACCAAGGTACTAGTGGTTGACTCCTAAGCCTAATTCCTGGATAGTGATTTGGTGTCAACAGGAATAGACTCGTCGAAGGTGGGCCATAATGATTCCCACATCATCGACACGAAATCGGAATGAAAGATAGTATGGACCGATGAAACAATAGAATATGTACTGACACAAAGGGAAGGTTTGACATGAAGTGGAGGTGGAATCAAGGTAATAACCCTTTGAACATATAACGGCATGAAACAGAGCTTGGTAGCAGGGATTACTTGAATAGACAGAACCACAGGAAGTGTGAACTCATAGCAATAATGAGGACGCATGATCATAATGATGACACTATCAGCAAGACTGACTACCCAAAACAAACAAGGTGAGGATGCATGCCATGTTCAAAGGTGATGACTCACAAGCTGCCAACAAGGTAAACTTGACTCATTTTTCCATTTTCCCCCGACATGATGGATGAGTACCTCATTGTTTTTTTTACGAGCTTCAGGAGGATAACAGATGTTTGATATATCTCATCTCATAGATGAGTCCAATCTCACATGTTTTTCAAACCTGAGAAAGGAGGGGTTCATCCCAAAGTGGGCCCTTTGATGTTAAATTTTAACGAGTCCAAGGAAGGAAAACTCAGTCGTCATTTCATGTTTAGAGAGTCTGAAAAGAACTAAAGAAGACTCCAATGGTCCTTTTTCGTAAGGTTAGCCTCATCACCCAAAAAAAGGGTAAAACAACGTGGGAGAGGACTCTTCCAGTTATGATTGGCTGGAGTATTCCTTTTTCGTAAGTAGTGCCCCCTAGTCTGAAAAAGGGGTAAACTATCACTAGGAAGACGATCATTCAAATCCTTTTACAAGCGTGAATGAATCAATTTTGCTTGGCCATCTTTTCCTATTTTAGGAGTCTAAAAAGAGCTTAAATAGGACTCCATGTACAACTTTGTCATGGTTGATGACCGAGTACGACAAAGGAAAAGTAAAGTCGTCACAGTTCCTTTTTCGTAAATAGTCTAGCGAGGCCGGATAAAGTGATAAACCTATACTCGTTAGACACACCTTTTTACTCCAATTGTTTAACGAGCACGATAATGGTATCAAAAGCACTCAGAATCTTTTTCATGTTTGGATCGAGAGCACGAAAAAGGAAAAAGTAAGCTCAAACCACTTTTCATGTTTTTAACCAGAGCACAAAAAAGTGAAAAGTAAGCTCAAACACCATCTTACTGTTTTTAACGAGCTCGAAGATAGGTTGGAAGAATGCTCATGATGTCTGCTTCATTTTTTAACGAGCTCGTAACAGAAAATGAACTATGCTCGGGATAATTTTCATGGTTTAATGAGCTCGAAACCTAAAAAGGAAAGTATGCTCGAAAATGTTCCCAATGGTGAACTTATTCCCGTCATGAAATGCAAAGGTTGGTACATGCCCCCCAGCATGATTACTAGAATTAAGTGACTTAGCTCCAACGTGGTGTGGAGAGGCGATCGAGTTGACTTCAATGTAAACTTTAGAGGTTGAAGACATGCCCCCAAGCTTCATTTCATTCACCTAAGGTATAGGCGAGTGAAAAGAAGGTTCAGGTACTAAGTCTATGAGGAGACTTGACTCAAAGGGAAAGGATATGTTTTATTTTTTAACGAGCTTGACACAGGAGTAGAACTTTGCTTGGACTACTGGTTTCATTTTTTAATGAGCTTGAAGCCAATGGTAAACTCTGCTCACGATTAAGGCCCATTGATGGGTTCCCTCCCAACATGATGATTAGAGGTTGGTAACTGCCCCCAGCATAATTGCTAACGGCTAAACATGCCCCCCAAGCTTCGTTTCATCTTACTACTCTTCTTCCTTACCCAAAAATCCTGGCTACTAATCCAAATGTGTTCACAAGGGGGGGTAGGGAGAACCAGGACCAAGTGACCCAGGCAGATGAAATGAAGGTTCAAATCCTAACTCTAGCGAGAGACTCGAACAAATGGAAGGGAGATCTATTTCATTTTTACACAAGCTTGAAATAGATAATAACAATGCTTGAAAGGGTCCTTTTTATTTTTTAATGAGCTTAAAACAGAAAGAAATTATGTTCGAAGGTAGTTTCATTTTTACGCAAGCTTGAAACCGAACGTAAACTATGCTTGGGATTGGTTTCATTTTTACACAAGCTTAAAACCAAAAGTAAACTATGCTTGAGATGATGGTTTCATTTTTTAACGAGCTTGACACCGTAATAGAACTTTGCTCCAAAAGTTCCCCCCCCCAAGGGAGAAGAAACCACTAAAACATGTGGAACATTTAGGGAAGTTTGGTGGCTAGGAGTCATGCGATGAGTGGGCGTCACAAAGGAAAGCTAATCGATGGTCACAACATTCCCATGATGGGGAAAATACATCACTCGAAAGAGTGAGGACACTACAGCCTTCATGGCATGGACGTAATCGCGTCCAAGGAGCAGATTAAAATCTAAGGGACCTTGGATGACCATGACATCAATACAGACAGTTTTCCCTCCCAAAGTGATAGGTAACTGAAGAATGGACCCTAAAGGTCTAGTAGGCCTTCAATTGAAAGCCAGTATCTGATCAGTGATGGGCACAAGTCGAGGAGAACCTAAGGCTTGCCAAGCAATTGAGGATAGAATACTAACAGAAGCTCCTTCGTCAACTATCATACGAAAAATTTCTTTATCGAAAAATCCTACAGATATTTGAAAAGGAACACTCGAAGGAAGATGAGATTCTGTTAGACCATTCCAATCAAAGGAAATAACCTCAGTACTTGGAGGGGGGCTCATGGAAACAGACAGGGTTTCCCCTTGCCGAGGACATTTCGAACCGATAAGGAAAACATCAGTGGTTTCCAATTCACTCTCGCTTGGAAGATAAGAATGAGATGAAGATTGTGTCAAGGTGACTGCTTCAGTCTGGACTTTCTCCAATGAAAGAGCGGGATCGAGTGGGGATGACAGTGACTTGATCACTTCACTCTCGGGAGGGAAAGTGGGATCAATTACAGATGAAACTAAATTGATCACTTGGTCAACCAACGGGGGGTCGAGGGACAACTTAATATCATTTGTTGGAAGCACCAGTTGAGAACTAGTAATATCTTCCAACCACCGTGAGGCTTCATCCATGCTCGGACAAAGGAAAGTATGGTGCATACCCTTGCATATCAAAAAGGGATATAGGACTTTACCCTTCCGACCGTTCACCAAGGGGTCACTGGTTGAGGGAGTTTCATCGACATGATGGTCAGAGGTCGATGATACAAGTGGTTTGTGTTTTTTAGACCACACTTCTGATACACGGGAAAGATCAGGACAATCCTTGAGAAGGTGATCACCCTTACAAAGTTTGCAATGGAACTTGGGCTTATGGGGTGTTTTGTAGAATGAGTGCCATTAGGGGAAACCGATTTACGCTTGGTCTCTTCTTTATCCTTCTTCTTCTTAACTTTCCTTTTCTTCTTCTTCTTATCCACCTGATTACTAACACTATTGCTTTCATCAAGCGAGGAAGAAGGAACGGAAGAATATTCATTCGACGAAGAAGGGGAAGGATTAGTTTGGGTTTGACTCTCTCGTGGTGGAGAGTTAACATTTGAAACATTGGGCGCAATCAGAATTACTGAATTGAATAACCATACTAGCAATCCTATGGTTAATCCAAGAAGATTTAACGTGGAAATAAAGGGAGGACCAATATCTCCAACTAGAGGAAAACTAAAAGGTACCCCTTGAAAAGGGGTCTCCGGATTGGTAGTCCCAGAAGGAGCATGGGTGTATGGAGGTGGATTCTCCATGGAACAAAACTAAGTGATGTGGACGAAGTCTTGTTAAAAATAACTCAAAAAACCTCAGGCAACCGAGCATGCGAAAGGGGAGCTAGGAAAAGACAAGGCTCACAGGCCAAAAGAGAAAGCTCAAAAAACTATACTGAGGCCGCTGCCACAGTAAGCGAGCTGTACAACAAAACGGCCAGAATGACAACAAGCAGCCCTACAAAGAAAAATACCCTCTATAAGATAGCAAACAAAACCTCCTAACTAAGAGCTGGAGACCTCAACAAATTGTATCCTTCGCAAGGTGATGAAATCCAAGTCGAACAATATAAAATGAGAGACTAATAATGAGAAGGATATCCCTCTATCGAAAGGGATCCTGGGTAAAAGAGCCCTAGTAGAAAAGTCACTAAGCTACCTCGTTCATGACACATTGGAAAAGGATTTGGGCGCTTCTGCCTTCCAAGGAAGACATTGATCGATGTTGCCTTAGGGCTAAGTTGAGTGCGGCATTCCACAGAGTCCGTCCAGTTCTCAATCTCGTGGTCGTTTAACCCCTGAAAGTTAAAAACAGTCAGGAGGCCCCTCCACAAACTGGCTATGACCGTGTTAATAAATACTATAGGATTTTAGTTCCCTAAAGACAACGACTATGTCTCAGATGAAAAATGACAAGGGGGAATTATTTTGATGCCTATCCCCAGTGTCCTACCTAACTACCAAATTCTTTTGATTTCCTCAAGTGAGGTTAATATTGGTTTAGTTACGGAGATTAATTTTAGAGGATGTCTTACACAATCGGGTTATGGAAGTGCAACTTGATGGTGTTATGACGACTCAAACCATGCAAATGAAGATGAATTGAAATGAGCCTTTCTCTTCGATGAACACTAGCTAAAGTAACGAAGAATTCTTTCTGTTCCCAATATGCACAACCCAATGCACATGCAATTTTATTTCTTTTCAAAATGATAGAAAGAAGTAAAATATGTACCCAAGACTAACCCAAAGTAATGAAAAAGTTCTTCATATGAACACCAAACGTAATGATTCTAATCCATTTCCTATATTTTCACACTTGAAAAAGACACATCCAAGCTACGGAAAGAAAGATTCTACAAATGCTTCCAATCAAATGCAAGACAAAGAGAGGAACCTAATAATATCGTCTAACTCAAATGCACATAAATATGAAACAAGCATTTATTCTTCTCATGAATGTAATACCAAGAATGTCAAATGATTAAATTAAAGCAAGAAGAATACCTATGTGTTTCAATTTCATGAATATGGTAAAAGAACGACAAAATCAAGCTTCTCTTTGAACTAAAGCGGAGGCAAGGAATCAATCTTTTCAAACAATCATTAGATAGGATGCAAAGGAAATAAGATGCCAAGCAATCCAAACACGCCAAACACACCAAACCAAAAATGACCTCAAAACCTTAATATGGGTCAAAACGACTGTAGGTTGCACGATTCATGGCCCCCCCCAGCCATGAGGGGGAATTTGTTTTCAAAAATAGAACCCATTTCGCTTAAAAATGCAAGCAAAACACTAGTGTTTACTCAAAGGGCCAACATGGATCCAAATCTCGAAAAGACCCAAAAATAACCAAACAAACCAAATAAACACACTTTCCAGGAACTACCGCGGGCCTGCAGACCACCTAGGAGCGGTACTGATAGACTAGCGCGCTCTAGACAGCGCTTAAGGGGTGGTACTGCTATACTACCACGCTCTAGATAGTGGTTAAGACGTGGTATTGTTGTACTACCGCGCTCTAGGCAGCGGTTAAGGAGCGGTACTACCGCTCTGTAGGCAGTTACGGGGGCGCGGTAGTGTGTGAACAGAGGGAAAGAGGTGAAATTTTGAGAAAAGATTTTGACTTTTCAAGGGTTTTCCAACCCAGAGGACTTACTGATCTGTAACAGAAGTCTAATGCAGAGAACAGGGAAGTGAATGAGGGTAAAAGAACCCAATTATTACAATCAATAAGTGAAATTGAAAGCAAACTTCACAAACAAAGAAAATGGATTCAAGTCCCTAGTATGGTCGCCAGTTTCTGTTGTGAGAAAATTTCCCTACAGATAGGTAGATATCTCCTTGGGATTAGAAAAGGCCCCTGACTGCCTACCCAAGACAGAAATGAAACAAATAGACACTATAGTCTTCCTAGATCTAGTTCACACATCAGCTAACAAGCTATGGAAATACAAAGCAAGTAGATGGCATACCTTACTTTGATAGTTGTCCTGCTGCTCCTAAGTTTCTACAGCTCCAGCCTTTGATTATGGACTTATGAACCTGTTCACAAAGGAAAGACAACACCTTCTCCAACGCAATATATGTATAAACAAAGATCTAACCATGTAAATAGAGACAATTTCATGCATTCATCATTGAAGACATGAAAATGAGAGGAATAGGCTAAGTTATATTAATGATAAGAAAAGCCAAAAGAAGTTGATTACAATGTTATACCTTGATGTCCAAAGTAGTAGCACCTCTTTCCAAGCTCTCCAACACCACCCTTGCAAGACTCATAGGATCATAGGTTTAGTGTTTCCAAGATCACCCCCCATAGCTCATGGATGGCTCTCTTTAAGTAGGATTTGGGAGGCCAACCACTAAGAGGAGATTATGCATCCAAGTGAATAATATGTGGATCAAAGATCTAAATCATACCAAGGAGGGAAAGTAAGATGGGATTCGAAGGGGTACCTCATCCCAAGAAAATCTCCATGAGATCCAAGATCCAAAATAAAATGGATAAGCGTAAACCAAGACTACCGCTCCCCTATAACTAAGCAAAGCGCGGTAGTACCGCTCCCCCATAGGCATGCAGAACGCGGTAGTTTAACACTACCGCTTCCCCCATAGGCATGCAGGACGCAGTAGTTCCAGAAGGCTTAATTTTTGGAGGTGGTTAATGCGGGTTTCGACCCCTTGCTTATTGTATTTTCTTCCAAGTGTGACTAGGGAAGGTACCAACATTAGAATGAAGGGTCCTAACACCCTTAGGAGGCATAAACATCATGTTTTTCATGGTGGTGAAACATGTATATTCTCACTTACACATGGTGTGGCAATTTGAGGTATAACATTAATGCACATTATTGCACCGACAAATGGTCCTCTGATATGCCATAACCGCATCATATAAATCATTATGAAATTTTAATGTACTAATACCAGTGCGATAGACAATAATAAGCACTTGGATTCCAGTGCCCTTGATTATACTAAATGCACCAGTGTCTTTGATAATTTTATGTTTTTATGAGGTAACGCCTATTTCATGAAATTTGGAATTATTAGGAAAAATTTGGACTAAGAAAGTGTGAATTTAGACCTTGAAAGTGTCAATATCAACCTTTCTAAAGTGCAAAATCAGGTTCTGAAAGAGTCAATATTGGCTTTGAAAAGTGTATTTTTCTATTCGAATTGTGTGTTTTTTACTACTTATGAACCCTAAAATTGCAGTTTTTATTATGAAACCATGAATTTCAATTCAAAAAGTGTGAATTCAAATAAAAAAATGCAAATTTTGATTTGAAAAGTGTGAATTTCAAATAAAAAAATGCAAATTTTGATTTGAAAAGTGTGAATTTCAAATCAAAAAATGCAAATTTTGATTTGAAAAGTGCAATTTTCATTTGGAAATGTGCAACCTTTTAAGGTGAAAAGTGTAATGTCTATAATATTCAGTCCTTGTTTGAATAACAAGTTTATGAGTTCTTGTTTCTTTTTTGATACATTATCAAGAATATATATCTTTTTACATAAATAATTTTAACAGTTTCCAAATGAGGTAGGAATTATCTGCATAATCTATATGGGCACATCTTACTTACAGAGTACTAACTAGTAAATGGTGTATTCTGCACAGAAGTAATTTTTCTCAAATCCATAGAGGATCGTGGATGTTCTAGATGCTCGACGTTTTCTCACCCAGTTAGGTTGATAGATAGACTATAAGGATTGTAACAAAATATAAATTTGTTTGTCTAAGGTCACATCAAATGATATCCATAGGAACATCCATCCCACTCTCAACACTATGCCCAATATGTTCTCATTGTGCCTTAACTACTGCAAGGCCCTTCTCCTTTATTCTTATTTTTTCTCATGTCCATCCTATCCTTGGTGACCATGCTCATATGATGCTATTTACATCGATCATCATATTTTATTCTGCACCAACAACCCATTGTTTCTTTCTATTTAAGCATTTTTTTTACAAGACCTTCATATCCTTTGAGGCTCCTCTTGGCTTCCACCATTGCACCTCTACTTTGTAAGACCCAATAGTACTAGCACTTGAATCCTTATTAATATTACTAATCTCCCTACCCAACCATATTACACAATTTGGCTTTGGTGATTGCACAATGACTACTTGGCCCTTTACAACATCCACTCTTGGAATGAATTCATCTCTAGGCTTTTTGCGTACTGGTCCAACATAGCAATCCTGCAAAGTAGGAATTTTCTACTTCAAACAAGCATCCATAATTTCATGTTTAGATCTTTTAGGTTCACTACAATGAATATCATGGCTTGTCAATGGCCAAAAGTTAGTTGATAACTGATCAACACTCTCGAATGGACTATCCAAATCTTTATACACAGCCTCCCAATAATTTAACATGGGACGCAAAAATTGTTCACCTCCTTTCTCAATCCCTTGATTCCAGAATGAAATATATTTATCTATTCCCTTTTTTTATTTCGCCAATGTATGAAGGTCTTTTTGATTGAATATTTAATAACCTAGGATGCCCCACCGGCAAGTCTGCGCTACGATCTGGAAATGACGGCCATGGATGAATAGGAGACAACCAAGCTTCATCCCGAAGTGATTCCCTCCATTGCATGACTGGAATGTTATCTATGAGCTGAAATTCAAAAAACTCGCATTTTTTTATACCAATGGTTTTAGCATTTCCATTCAAAAGGTGGGGTTTCACAAAACTCTTAAAATCGTAAAGTTCATCAATTAGATAAGGGACATAGAAATTTTGATCTTCACATGTCGTATATGTATCGATAATTTTCGAGAGTGAAAATATATCCTTGTGCATTAACTTTACTGATAACTTTCCATAAGTTCCATCTATGTCTTCCTAGGTGTGTCCAATCGGGAGGAATCCAGCTTCAACTATCTCGAACACTCTCCTTGCTATTAAAAGAGATAAAAATGCAAATACAAAGCGTTTTTTTCTATCGCCTAAACAATTATCCATTTTCAACAACAATATGGGTTGTAGTTTTCTATTTGGCATGCATTGATTAGTACGATCAACACACAATATATCATGTTGCACTACATCTTGTCTGTATATCACACACTTTTCATATGACTCTGATTGCAATAGAGCATCATGCAATTGGTGCTTAGATGTTCCACCTTTGTAGAGCAAATCACAATATTTATCAACCACTGGTTCTTCAAGACTCTTCAAGCATTTAGCCAGGGATGCCATAGTGAAATTCGATCTTATATCTAAAAATGAGAGGCTGAAATGGGAAGATTCATAACATTACTTAAATATTTTTCCTTCTTACCCATACTTGGAATGGAAGTATTTTACTTATCCATTTTTTCATGAACAATACTCAGAAAAGCCTTTGGATTTTTTTGTGAAGCTAATCTATGAGAATGATATACTTGGTGACAACTTGTGATATGTTTATTATGAGCTTCCTGATGTCCTCGCTACCTTTCCACCTCAGCTGGATTAGTGTTCCCATTAAGCCTATCCTATATTGCAATGCACTCATTACACATTGCAAAGGAGTTTTATTTAGAAATTTTAACATCTCGAAAATCTTCTCTCATCACCTTGCTAAAGGAAGATTGTGACACTGGAGGAAAACCAATAATTTTGATTTCTTCATTTGCCATTTTTCGCAGCAAATCATGGGACATATTAGATGGAAATAATTTCAAGGTTTTCCTTGTTCCATCTTCATTGATTAATTGTGTAAGATGTGGAGATTTTTCTTAATTCTCTTCTAGAATTTATTAATAGTAGCTACAAATACAACATTGTTTGCCCTATATTTTTCCAAGCCACTATTACCATCCACAGCTCTCACATCACCATTCAAGAACATGCTTTTATAATTGTATAAAGTGATCCTTTTTATCCCATGGAATTTATACCATGCATTTTGACAAACGTCTATTGTGTCTAATCTCATTGCAAACATGCTTATTTTTTTGTCATATCCTTCTTTGGTCACAGGAGAATTTGATCCCATAGAATTTATAACATACTATCTTCTTGCATATCCATTCATACTATGAAATTTATTCACAAATTCAACTATCAATTGAAGTGGAATTTTTGATATACAAAGATTTGAGTAACAATGTTCATTGACAGTTTTGAAAGGAATGCACATTGATCAATTCCAAGCCTCTAAGGTACTGAGCTTGAATTTATCTCAGAAATTTTAGTTCTAGCTTGCTGCTTTACGGAATTGTATGTCCTTGTTCAATTACCTTTAACATCTATATATTCACAATGGGGAGTACCTGAAGGACCATCTATAAAGGACATTCTTCAAAAAAATTCCAAATGTTGAACATGTCTTCGTCCATGTTCTTTTTTAGTATAACATCTAAAGGAACATCATTGAGGTCAAGAAAATTGTTTGAAGGCCATCTTACAAGAGAGCCTTCAAATACACCACAATCCTCTCAATTGCAAAAGACTTTATGAACTAAAATACCAATCTCACCAACATCTAGTGGTTTGAATTGTACAATGTATCCTTGAAAAACAATTGACACTATTCCCGAGCAACATAATGTGGCTTTAAAGAACATTGATGTATCAAATTAACTTTCTCTCCCACAAACTTGATATTGTGATTTTCTCTTAATACTTTCAAAGTAGTTTCAGGTTAAAATATATGATTCTTTTACTCAGCCATACAAAAAAACCTCCACTGCTTAACCCTGGACAACATGCCATACAAGAAAACACCACTTCATCCACCCGAATACAAAAGGAGAAGTCACCCAGAAACGTTCCCCCAACCAAATCAGCCCCATTCACATTTGTTAGAAAACCTATGGAAATGCAACCCTTGCATTCTAAACACTTATGTAACAACTTAACTTTTCTCCTAATAAAATAATATCTATTCTTAGTTGTAATGATATGTTCTACACTTGTTGAAGTAGAAGCCGGTATATCATTCACCTCATTCTCATGAAGAGAGAAGATCCAATGTGGTTAACGATCTCAGATGCACGCCATTGAATATAACCACCAACTTCCTCTAACAATGTATCTACACCTTCTGATGGATAGGGAAATTGAAGACCTGCATTTAAAGTCTTGGTAACATTTAAAATGATACATCCATCATGAAAATTGATATTATGCAACATTATTCTTTCTGGAAAAGTGATTCCTTCAACAAATTTCAATCAATTCAAAAGGATGTCCACACATTGTTGAGAACCAAAATCCATTTCAGAAGCGATTTCTGAAATGTAAAATAACAGGACACATCGCTGAGAACCAAAATCCGCTGCAGAAGCGATTTATGAAATATAAAATAACAGGAGCACATTAAAAATAATATTTATTTTAAACAAGGAATATTTTTTTCCATTAGTATATATTATAAAATAAGTCAATAAGAAGGGTCAACCGGTCCTTCATTTACGAGAGAAATGTAAAAATATTTAATCTATGAAGTCTAGGACGACAATTCCCAACTTTCAACTTTCGTTGTAAATAGTACGGATCTGGACATCAGCTAAGTTATAACATATAAAAACTGCTTGTCCCAAATTCCGTTTTCCGATAAGAGGAATTGCCCGCCCCTTCGTTTAGTAGATAATTGTGAAAACCTATATCCATAAATTCCCTATATCCAGAATCGCGAACACAAGAAGGATTTACCGACTCTTCTTGTAGTCTAGAACTATTAGGGAAAGAATAAAGGGAAGAAGAAGCATCGACCTACCCTTCATTTATGAGGGAATTGTAAAAATATTCAACCTATCAAGGCTAGGCCGTCAATTCATGTATATCGGAAATGGTGAACATTGGAAGAATACTGAGCACAAGAAGGGTCGAATGACCCTTCATTTACGAGAAAAATATAAAAATATTTAATCTACGAATTCTACACTGACAATTCCTTACTTCCAACTTCCGTTGTAAATAGTAGGGATCCAGACATCAGCTAAGTTACAATATATATAAAATATTTGTCCTGAATTACATTTTTTGACAAGAAATATTGGTCGCCCGTTTGTTTAGTATATAATTGTGAACACCTATATCCAGCAATTCCCTATATCCAAAATGGAGAACACAAGAAGGATCGACCGACCTTTCTTGCAGTCTAGAACTATTATGAAAATAACACTTGGAAGAAGAAGGGTCAGTGTCCCCTTCATTTATGAGGGAATTGTACAAATATTCAACCTACTAGTGGGCCTGGCCCAAGGAGGTCAAATTTTGAGCACATTAAATTTTTGGAAACCGCAAAGCTAAGCGTAGCATGGATGGACACTTTTTGAGAAAATCAGTTTTGGGAAGTCGCAAGGATAAGCACAGCACAGCTTTGGTATGCTGTGTAGTTGAGCACAACGTAGTGTCGGAAGAGCTACGAGGACGGTGCTGCAAGGATTACAACGCCGTGATGTGCCATGTCGATGGAGATCCATATGAGAAGAGCATTGGATGAATGATAATAGTTATTCTGGTTAGGTCACAGAAGACTAATTTTTGGAAAAGATTGTCGATAACTACCAAGCAGTGGGTAGGTGCAAATCAGGAGGTAGGGGATTGATCACACAAATAGAGGACTACTACTACTTGAACCAATAATCTAAGGCCATGAAAGAAGGAACAGCTCGACAGAAGCAACCAATGGTGCGCACGTGACAAAAGATCCACTACCAGATACCTGTAGTTCGGTTTTGGGAAAAATCGTGACAGTTTTGTAAACCTAAGGATTTTGCCTTCAGAATGTAAAGACATGACCTATGGGCATGATATATATATAAGTCATTTTTGTATGAGAAAGGGTTACTAGTTTTGTACTTGGGTATTGTTGAATATTGTGAGGATTTTGAGCAAAATCTATTATAAAGGCTCTGTAGCTGAGTGCACAGAGACCTAAATTTGAGGAAGAATAATGTTTGCAGCTGAGTGCGTAGGAGAAGAACTGTTGTACCCTTTCCTAATATCATAAACAACAATTCTTGTGGATGTAGCTTCCCATTCGGGGGAGTGAACCACGTTTGTTGGCTTCTTTAATTGATCTAGAGTTTTTCCAATGTAGACCTAGGTTCTTTGCGGTTTTAGGCTTAACCAGCAAAACCTCTTTTCACCAGCCCTTTTGGAAACAACCTGCATGCAGGCTGAGGTCTCACTAGAGGCGAAGCTATGGGGGTGGCATAGAATCAATTTTCCACAGCGTAAGTGATGAGTTGATTGTGGACGTACGTATGGAGCATCGCACTACCAGCTTGCGCTGCGACTCGGCTCTTGCACCGCGATGGTCTCATCGTGTAGTGCCACAACAGGGTATGAGGCCCTGGCACCCCTTGCAGTATGGGGTCGCGCAATCTAGGGTACTGCTTGCATTATGACTATAGGCCGAAACCCTAAGGTTTCCAAAACTAGCGTGGCTAACTGCCACCCTAGCTGTCACTGTCAACAGCCTGCTTCGCCTGCTCTAACTGGGCCACTCATGGCTCACACGCTCTTCTGACAGCCGCAGTCCTCAAAATGGTTACAACTACATCATGAACTATCCCTTTCCACTCCTTCACCTGGTTGTCTCCATCGGGGTCGTGGCCTAGCTTCTGAACTACTTGCCACCACACATTCGAAGAGGTCGCTTTCATCTATCATCCACCTATTCCTTACGAAAACTAGGTCATATCCTTGTCTGACCTTTACCCATGTTTTTCCCAAAAATAGCTCATGTGCTACCATGCGCATCATCCTACTGCACGACTGTGCCTTAGTCATTGCCATTGCGTGACATGCGCAAAACCTCAAAATTTTCTGTCTCCTGCCTGTCACCGTGCGCAATGTGCTTTCACCAAAACTGCTTTCTCTTCCTGCTGCAGCACGCAATGCACAATTATCAAAATTGTCTTTTCTTCCTGCTGCAGCACGCTACGCGTGCTTTTCCATGTATATTTTTCCAACCCCCTTGGGCCCAGCCCAACAGGCCCGTAACACTCACCTATGGCTCGTCCCGAGCACTTCCACTTGCGGACCCTACAGCCGTGTTTACCATTGTCCCAAGCTTTACTGTGAAACTTTGCAGAGTTCCCTCTAACTCCGCAATTATGTTCTTGGCTTTTTGTTCAAACCTTTGAAGCATCTACATAGTAGCCTACGAGACCTTCTCCCGAGCCAGTTGTTCCTACATAGTGCATTCTTCCATCTGAAGTTCTACAAACTTCACATCCAATTGATGCATTAATTCAAGGCCTTCTTGCTCAAAAGGTTGCAGCCTGTTCAATGTTGCAGCCTCTTTCTCCCTTAGTGTTTCCAACTCTTTCTGCAGGTCCTTGACCTCATTAAATCTCTGCACTTTCTCTTTGGCCATCGCATTCCTCATCTATATACTTGTAGCATCTACCTGTTGTTGCTTCTGTTCCACTTCTGCCCTTACCTGCTGTAGCACAGGATCCTCACTCAACCCAGTTACTGCTGTAGTTATCCGCTCAAGTAAGTCTTGGCATTTCATCACTTCTGAGGAAATGCCATCCATGGTTGCTTTGACGTCCTCAGCTGGAGCTGGGCACTGATTTGACGGAATGACAGGTTGCCTAGCCTCCAGCTCTGTGATTTTTCCTTTATAAGAGGCTTCCATTTCCATTTTCTCAGTAGTAAGGGACTCTATCTTGGCCCCAACTTTCTTTATTGTGTCCTCCATATCATCTTCTTCTTCGCATTCTTCTATGTTTGCACACATAGTGGAAATGGTTTCCTTCAGCTTCTGGCCCTTTTCCTTGGTTGCGCTCAATTCTTGCTTGATGTTATCTGATTCTTGCCTTAACTGATTGATGTCTTCAGTTAGCTGTGTGCGCTTATCATATGAGGCGAGGCCTCTCTCGTGAATTTCTTCTGCAACTCCGATGTGCAACTTGTTCAGGTCCTCCAGGGGCAAGGCCCCAATGTTCAGGTTGAGGTGCCCAGTATTTAGTGCCTCCTTAACTATTTCATTTAGGTAAATCAGGTAGCTAGGTTCAAGGTTCAAGACACGCGGATACTTACTTTCAGTAACAGGTGATCTTCTTTACGTGCTTGGCTCTACTAATTTCCCATCAAGACCAGAACCTGATTGATCCAATCCCATATGGGCTACCAATGTCTTGACCTTCTCCAAGGCTTGGATTATGGTCAACTGCAATTGTTCTTGCTTGGCTTCTTTCTCCACGCGAGTCTCTTCCCATGATTCCTGCACTTTGGTTGGAATGGTCTTGCAATCGTTGGGATGGAGTTACGGCCCAAACTCAGGCTTTTCAACCTTCCTTTTTACGCGTCAGCCTTGTGCTTACGAGGGGCCTTCAGTGGCCTTTCTCTTTGCTGCTGATGAGGTAGAATGTCGACTCTACGCGTCATCCTTTTCTTCCTCAATGGGCATTCCAGGTGGTAGGCCACCCTTCTTTCCCTTCTTTGCTGTTGTTTCTTCTTTGTCTTCCTCATCTATTTGGGTATTTTCTTCATCGGTGTCTTTTACATCAATCTTATCCCAAAGGGGTTATACATTCTTCTCGTAGTCTGATGCATCATCACATGAAGCGAGGACTCTCCATTCGGGCTCCCATAATTCCATCATTCCCTCGATTGCTTGCTTATCCAGTCGGTAAAAGCCTGGATACCATAAATCCTGCACTGTTATGCCACGTCTTGGCTGAATGAATGTTTGGTGCCTTTTCACTTGAAACCTGATGATGTAGTTGTATTCATCAGCTAGTGCTTTGGAAACGCGCAGTGTTTCCATAATTGCTTCGCGCAACTGGTTACAGTAAACATAAAATACTTCATCCATTTTCCACTGGCCTTTGGGCTCGCCCATAGATTGGAAAAGCGCGTTCCTTGGCCTTGTCTGGCTAAAGTGGCAGCTCCCTGGTAATTCCCTGGCTCCTTCCATCCTACAAAGACTATGAACACTAGCAGCCAACTAAAATGGAATGGTGTTCCATCATCTTGGGTATCCTGAACATCTTCCAGAAACTCATTCAATAGGAATTGGCACCAATTATAAGCTTTTTTGCGCAATACATTAGTGACTGCCTTGATTGCGACTGCTGGTACTTCAGGTGGTCTGCACTTGCGGAATAGCTTGCCTGCAAGCAACTGGGTCATAAAATGTGTAGCGCGGTCATTGATATCGACCGTTGGGAACCCCTGTCCCTTACGCGCTACAATGAACTCTTTTTCTATTTTGGTGCCAAGGGCTTTATCGTGCGCCCTCTTGATGATGAGGTTAGCAGGGTCCTCTCCTCACTTGTTTAGTCCAATGATTTGATGAACTAGGTGGATACTGATATCGATGCGCGTGTCCAACCACAAGAATACTTCTTGCATGCAAGTGAGCAATGTGCGCACTACGGCAGAAAACTTAGGACTCTTAGTAAAGTGTGGCATTTGCAGTAAATTTAATAAGCCTGATGGCTGGATAGCACTTAGCCATTCTTGAATTTCCAGCCTACCAGTACCGTTCTGTGCATCCTTGACCCAATTGATATAGGAGTCTGGTCTAAACTATGCGTAATTTTTTGGTATTACCAACGTGCTCTCCAGTAAGTCTTGGTCATCCAGCTTGTAGCCTGGTAAGCCACCCATCAAATTCTCCTCAATCTTTACCCTGGTAGAGATGGCGGGTAGCGGGATTTCATATTTGAAGTTCTTTTCTATGTTGACTGGTGGGGCATTGAGCTTCCTTGGGGGAATGTAGTCAGGCATAGGATAGAATGGCAGGACTTGAGCCGAGGCTCCCCGCTGTAATGGCACTTCGGAGCACCCCTTTTCTGAAGTTGTTGTCTTTTTGCCCTTGCTGCTTCCTGTAGCCTGTCATGCTGAACTTTTGGATGGACCTGGTTTCATCGTCGTCATTGCTGTTGGAATCTTTGCTTGCTCAAATAACCAAGAAATATCTGCTAACTCAACCGGTTCGCTCATACAATGCTCTAGTCGCTAGGCTCTCGACTAGTTCAAACACTTTGGAAAAATGGTTATGTGGCCGAGCAAGGTCTATTTATAGCCACTGCTGGTCTACTACATGGCCTTCCGTAGTACCCGATGCCCTTAAATCCATCTTTATTTCCAATTCATGCGTATTATCTTGGGTCTATCAGCCGATCCTTCTCGTGCTGTGAACATTGTTTCCTTAAATGCCAAACGGTTTCCTGTTAAGCCAACTTGTCAAATCTGTTGAATCCACATTAATGGCTTATCCTGCCATCTGAATTCCAATATGAACTGGTCACTTATGTCTTTAGTAGGTTCCAAGATGTCACATCTGCCTTTAAATTGTGAGTTTTCCTATTACCGCCAATTTGGTTAATGACCCACTAACCGACCAACAGATGTTATGGTAATGGTTTCCGTTATAATACGTTGGCGGTCTAATAGGATGTTTGGTACAGGCCACACAATGGGTATTATCTTCTGCGTGATTGTCGTTCCACCTTTTCTATGCGACGAGTTTCTGGACTTGCTCTGCACGTCCACTCTTCTCTTCCCTCTTTTTTTTTTGCTCTCTTCCTCTGATCATATAGCACTCTGCGCAGCTGGACTATCATGGTAAAGCTTTAGTCTGCTACCATTTATCATGCTTGGTAAAGTATCTTCGGCTAATGTAGCTAACTGAAAGTTCTTGTTCTTGATGTGGCGATCATGCCAAACTTTTTTGTGCTCTTTCTAGACTTGTTGGTGGAAGCCTGTGACTAACTGATCTTCCTCTAGCCCAACCAAGTGTGGGAGTCTTTCTTTGAGTGCTGCGTGATCGGCCATGACTGTAAACGCTACTATTCTCAAGCTGGGAACAATGTACTCCATTGGCATTATGGCTTCTTGCCCATAGGCCAACCTGAAAGGTGTATGGCCAGTTAGTTTCTTGCAGGTAGTACTATAGGCCCATAGTACAGATGGAATGCGTAGGTCCCAATCATCCCAATTGACGTTACATATCTTTGTTAGCGCATCCTCCAACACTTTGTTAAATGCTTCAACAGTTCCATTCGCCTATGGATGATAAGGAATGCTGCGCTAATGATGATCGTCGAATTCTTCGGTTAAAGCCTCAATGGTCTTATTCAGAAAATGAGTGCCTTGATCACTCATCAATATATTTGGGCATCCAAACCTTGTAAGGATATTCTCATATATAAACTCTATAGTTGTAGTTGTGCTACAGTCTTTGACTGGCTCTGCTTTTTCCCATCTGGTGAGGTAATCGGTAACAATAATGATATACCTCAAACCAATTCTTTTTCCCGGTGGGTTAATAGGACCCACAAAATCAATGGCCCACTTCTCAAGGGCCTACAATGTCAGCTGTGGATTTAATGGCATTTCTTCTCTATGTGATGGCTTTCTTGTCCTCTGGCAGATATTGCAATTCTGGCAGTGTTCCTTCGAATCTTTATGAATTGTAGGCCACCATAGTCCTATGCGCAATATCTTCTACGCAGTGGCTCTTCTTGCATAATGGCCTCCTGTGACTCCTGAGTGCACATCAGCTACTATAAACGGTTTCTCATGCTCTAGCACACATCTATGCAGTACTTCATCTGGTCCCAGTTTGTATAGCTGACCTGTGATTATAGTGAAGTTTGTTGCGCGCAATGCCAACTACTTCTTCTATTTTGTAGTGAACTCTGTGGGTGTGAATCCAGTGGTTAAAAACTCAATGATGTCCTGGTAGTATTCATCTGCAACTTATATGGCTAACAACTGCCCATCAGGAAAATTGTCCTCCATATTCGTAGGCTCTTCTCCTGACTCGATTCTTGACAAATGATTAGGTCCCAAATTCAGGTGTCCTGGCTTAACAACAATCTCAAAACCAAACTCCTGAAAGAGTAGCAACCATCTGCATATGCGCCCCCTAACACTAGCTTATTAACAAGGTATTTCAATGCAGAATGGTCAGTGAACATGGGAAAATGCGCACCAAGTAAGTAATGCCAGAACTTCTGCAGTGTGTAGACCATAGCGAGTCCCTCTCGCTTAGTAGTGGTATAGTTCTTCTCAACAGATGATAACTTCCTGCTCGGAAAGGCAATGGGATCGTCAATACCTCCCTCTACAGGATGCACTAAAACAACCCCTAATGCGATACATGATGCATCAACATGGATGTGAAATGGATTCTCCCAGTTCGGAAAAACTAGGATTGATGCAGCAACCATCTTCTCTTTCAGGGTGTCAAAACCCTGCTCACACTTTGCATTCCATACAAACGGTGCATCCTTCTTGAGCAACTTCTCCATGGCTGCGGTGATTTGTGTACACCCCTTTATAAACTTCCTATAGTAACCGGTATGCCCTAGTGTAGTGCACAATTTCTTAATTGAAATGGGTGTAGGTAAGTTTACAATGACTACGATCTTAGCAGGGTCTACCATCAAGCCTTGTTTGCACACAATGTGTCCCAACAAGACTCCATAGGGAACGCAGAAAACACATTTCTTCAAGTTTAATGAAATCTGGTGCTGTCTGCACTTTTCCAACATCATCCTGAGGTTCACGGCATGGTTCTTGAGTAAATCGAAAATGGTCCAATCATCAAAGTAAACCTCTAAAAACTTATGTATAAGATCTTTAAATGCTGTGACTACCACTCTTGAGAATATGGCAGGTGTGTTCTTCAGCCCAAAAGGCATTACAGTGTACTGGAACGACCCCTATTCCATAGCAAATGTAGTCTTGTTCCTATCTGCGCAATCAATCCTGATCTAATGGTAACCAGAGAATCCATCAGTAAAAGAATATGCCTCATTTCCTCCGACATTATCGAGCATTTCATCTGTGAATGGAGTAGGAAATGGGTCGTGCATTGAAGCGTCATTCAGCTTTCTGAGATCCACACAGATCCTGATCTCACCCTTTGTCTTCTTATCTTGGATAACCATCGGGCTTATCCACTCAGATTCTTCAACTGGCTCAATGATTCCTGAATCGAGCATCTTATCGAGATCTTCCTCAACTCGTTCTTTGTAGCGCGGGTTCAGTCTATATGGTCTTTGTTTCACAGACTTCGTGCCAGGCTTAAGAGTAATTTTCATCACCCCTAAGTCTCCCAAGATACCTTTCATCTCTGTGAACTTGGTTAGAAATAACTCGCGATACTCTTGTAATATACCTGTGACCTCCTCGACTGTGTCTTCATCCCAATAGTCTCCGATAGCTGCGAACTTTGGCTCTTCACTAGTGCCAATGTTCACTTTTCTTGTTTTTACAGGTCCACTCATATCTGGTATTTCCAATGGAGGTCCTTCTACCTCGCGCGCTCCCTTGGATTCAGGTATCTTTATGTTGCGTGGGTCCTCGTCATCACTGGCTGCTTTCTCTTCGGATTCTTCAATGAGGTTTTAGTAGTCAAGAGCATGGTCTAATTGCTCCTCCCATTCTAGTTCTCTGTTCCTTGGTATCTTGCCCAGTCCAAAGAATTATTCTAGGGTCATGTTTCCTTGCGTACAGTCTGGTCTGAATATTCTCTCCTTAATAACCTGGAGTGTATCATTGATACTTGGATGTTCATCTTCGAAACGGAAATCTGTCTGAAAACGCATTGCTAGGGTGGACCAATCTGTTGTGCCTCTGCGCAACTCACTGTCTAGGTACCACTTGTTTGGAATCGGTCCATCTAGTGTGTACACAAACAAATGTATCCATTCTGTCTACAGTCTTTCCACCCAAGCTTGTGAACAGGCTTCAATATGGTCCCTTGGATCCATCTGTCCATCGTACTTTTCAAAAGTGAGCATAACCTTCTCAGCAAACCGGATTTGCATCTTAATTTGACACTGATCCCATGTGAGAAATGTATGTTTATGCGTAGCCCACCACCTGGAAGGTGTCTCACGCAACGCCATGTCTAGTGCTGATATGCGGTATTCATCTGCAACTGCTGCAATATATTCTTTGATAAAACAATAAGCATTAGATAAACCGTCATACGTAGGGATTGGGCTTACCTTCATCCCAATCCAGTGCAATGATCTTGTAACCTGCGTGCATCTTCTCGTAGATACTTCGTGCATGCGACTCTGCCAGTTCTCCAAGCCTACATTTGAATCTGAAGTCACATCTCCAGCTGAGGATACCATCCACAGTAGGATAAATGTAATCCTCCTGCTTCGTAGTCATCTTGTATAAGCGGTCCAAATCTTGAGCTTGGGATTCCTCTTGAATCAACTCACTCTATCTGTCTCCATATGCAAGGTCCAGTGGTGAGATGACCCTGAGATGCTTTCCCTCGAAGATCATCTTTATTGTCTTCAGCTTTATGATTGCAAGGTTGTCGAGAGCCCAGTCAATTACCAGTAGCGTAGGAAAAGGTTGGCTATCATCCACAATCTCTATAACCTCGAAATCTTCATGACTCTACACTCCATCAAGGTCAACAAGTACATTGGCTAACCACGCAAAGGGTATAAATTTCTCCTGATTGGCCATTCTTAACTGTATAGGGGACCACTGTAGCTTTGGTCGTCCCATCTGCTACCATGTCCACTTCGTTAAGACATTCACTTCTGATCCCAGGTCAAAAATAATCTCATCCATTTCATAATCACCTATCTACACGCTGAGTCTCATTTCTCGGCCTGTTCTTTTATGTTTCTTAGTTTGATGAACTGCACCCTCAGTGGTAGCTTCTTCACTATGAGGTTCATACTGATCTATCACCTTCTATAATTCTGCTATAGCATTCGGGTTCCTAAGCAATTTCATGCAGCTTCTGAGGAATTGTGCAATAGAGTTACAGGTCTCTACTGTAGCATCGCTTCTATCGTAAGCAACTGGCATGTATTCTACATACGGTATTTCGCTACGCAGAGGGATCTTATGGGACTGAGGTTCAGATTCCCGAAGGATCTCTTGTGCTTCTGTAAATGGTGCTTTGTTCTTCTATAGGTCCAGGTCCGGTGCTTTCCCAGGAGCTTTTCTAACCCATTGTGTCTCAAGGGGTGTCTGCTTAGTGTCAAAACCCCCAGAAGTCAAAGCTTCTGCTCCACCGTCACGTCCTGCCGTAGCACTGCTACACGTTACTACGTTGATGCTTGGATCCTCATGTCTCCTTTCTACTGCAATCCATTGGATGTTAGGATTCGGCGGTTCTGTTCTTCTGCACTTTTGCACTTCTACCTCTAGCATGGGGCAGTCCTCAATGACATGCTCAAATGACTTGCAATAATTGCACGTAGTGCATGGATTTACACAACCTATAGAAACGTGTCCAGGATGGCCACAATTATAGAAAATTACCTGGCCTCGGCCTCTTCCCTGTGTCAGGCCTCTTCCCCTTCTACGGTATCCACCACCACGGCCTCTATATCCACTCTGATCATAGTGGGTGTTTTCTTGTTTTGGCTAAGTTTCTTCTTGGATGCGGTACAGTCTAGCACCTCGCATTACTTCCATATCACACTTTCTTTCATTCATGAGCTCGTATGCACGACAATTGGATTCATCATGTCCAACTGATTTTCAAAAATTACAATATAAATTTTTAGGTGTTTTTATGTATTTCTGTATTAGATAATAGTCCTCAGATCTATGTCCTTTGGATCTACAGATTTCACACCATGGTGCCTAATTTTGATTGATTGAGTTTGGCGTGCCACTGTTAAGGTAATATTGAAACAGGGGACAATGTTCCCTTGTGTGTCCTTTCCCCTTGCATGATGTGCACCAAACCTCATGTCTTGGTTTGTATCTTTGTTACTTTCCATTCTTCATGCTTTTCAATTCTAGTGTTAGGGTGGTCAGCTGGTTCTGGATCTGAGACATCCCAGAGCTAGTCTCTCCCATTGGTGAAGCCTCGAGCTTCATTGTGATTTCCAAGGCCTCTTCTTGTGATCCAACCTTCTGCTACATCGATGGTTGTCTGATGTGGGGCAACAGTGTGGCGATGAACAATTCTTTATGCTTTTGTGGGGCTATCACAAATGTTACTTGGTCTAGCAGTGTCTTGAATTTCTGGTCGAATTCCCAGACTATCTCATTAGGTTTCTGCTTAATTTCTTTCAGTTCTGTTATACACTAAGTTTCAGATTTTGGTTTCTTAAACTCTGCGATGAGCGCAGCCTTAATTTATGGTAGGGTTCTTAGTTGAGTCTGCAAATATTTCATGAACCAATGCAAAGCTCTGTCTCTGAAAGTAGTGATGAGCTACGCGCTCTTCACAGCATCGTCCTGAATTTGCTTAACACTCCATAGTGCTTCACATAGGAACCAATGCTGATCAGGGTCTTCTAGACCCGTTCCTTTGAATATCGATAGTTTGATATCGTTATCTGTCATTCTTCTTCCTAGCGGTGTAACACCCTGAGGAGTGCTAATGTTGTGCGGTTGGTTTGGAGCGGAAAAAACAAATGGTTGGTTCGGAATAGTGCTAAGGATACTACTTTGCGAAGTGTTCTGCGACTGGGTATTCTGAACTGGAATAGTTTGAGTCGAAATGGCCTACGCACCCAGTCCTATGGTGTTAGTAGCACTAATATTCTGTGGGGTAGGCTGCGCGGTACTCGTAGCGGGTTGACTCAGAGGTAGGGGTGTTGCGGGTGGGTTTTGAGATATGGAAGGTGTGGCTTCTTCACCCTGCGGATTCTGAGGTGTATTAGGGTGGATGGTGGTTGATGGCGGTGCAGTCTGATTGTTAAGGTCACATAGAAGTTCAATATTCACACGCATTCCAGGTCCTCCTGGATTCTTTTCTTTATTAAACTTATAGCACTTCCCACTTCTCAGATTATGAGTTTCTTCGTCAGAATCACTAAATATACTTTCTACCATGACAGATTCAAAACATTATTGCATTCTTAAGACACCTTTCTCTGCTAAAAGCATTTTAATGTATAGACTAAGATTGTTCAGCTACTTACCTTTGAATCCTTCGAAAAAGTATGCTTCGGATTGGCTGTAGGATTTCAACGTATCTACAACGAATTATGTTACAAATCCTTCAAGTAGGCTATCACTCCAGAAGTCGACTGCTCTCGTTAGTGGGCTGTCTATTGCTTTGAGCTGCACAATGAGCTCTGGAGTCCACTCTGTAGGAACTCCTACTTGAAAGCAGACCTTATTTTCTATAAGTCGTGATATCCACGCATGTAGCTCGGTCGAAAATGAAGCCCATAAGATCTTGTGAATATCTCTCCACAAGTATCTGTTCAACCACTGTACGTCGGATAGACGTGGATGTCTGTTCTCTTTCTTTGCGAAATCTCTTTCGATCTTATCACACCAGTCCAAGATTTCTTTCTTTTTTGGATGCCAATTGTTTGATCCCAACGAGAACTGGTATTCTACATCGCACATTATTGCTTCAACTCATCACATATTCTAGCGTGGAAACAGAACCATTTGTTGGCTTCTTTAACTAATCTAGAGTTTTTCCAATGTAGACCCAGGTTCTTTGCGGTTTTACGATTAACCAACAAAACCCCTTTTCACTGGCCCTTTCGGCAACAACCTACGTGCAGGTTGAGGTCTCACCTGAGGCAAAGCTATGGGGGTGTTGCGGAATCAAGTTTCCACAGCGTAAGTGATGAGTTGATGGTGGAAGTACGTATGGCTCAACGCACTACCAGCTTGTGCTACGAGTCAGCGGCTTGTGCTGCGATGATCTCGTTGCGTAGTGCCACAACAAGGTATGAGGCCCTTGCACCCCTTGTAGTCTGGGGTCGCACAGTCTAGGGTACTCCTCGCGTTACGACAATAGGCTATAGGAAGCTTATCTCGCAGCGACTCTCACGGATCGACGCGTCAGCTAAACCGCACATCCACCCAAGATGATTATCTCTAACTGATTCACTAAGCAACCGTACCCATTCGACTCATTCAGGCTCTTAACATTATATGGCGAGCAAGTATGCAAACATGTAATACTGCGTGCTCCAATGCTGTGCTTAAACTCAATGTTCTACTGTACAATTATTCATCATATTCATGTATTCACAGACTTATACTTGTTGAATACTTAACATTCATCCCTACATGTATCACTTAACATATTATTCCCATTCTCTGCGGAGAATACATACAAAAGCAATCACATAACAGACATTACAGTATCAACCTTCATATTAAGCAAATGAATAGTCATAAAACACACAACAATCACATAACACAGGATTTAACGTGGTTCACCCCCCGGATGGAGGCTACGTCCACAAGAACGGTTGTTAATATTGATCTTTATGGGAAGGGTACAACTGTTCCTAGTTTGTGCACTCAGCTGCAGACTCTCTTCTCTCTCAGATAGGTCTCTGGGCACTTAGCTACAGAGCCTTTACAATGTCTTTTAAGCTTTATATTCTTCAATAATCAATACTTAACAAAAAGAAGAGTAACCCTTCCCTTACAATATTGTGCCTTATTTTTAGATCATGCCCATAGGTCATGTCTTTACAATCCTTAGGGAGAAACCCTAAGCTTTCCAAAACTGGCGTGGCTAACTGCCACCCTAGTTGTCACCGTCGACATCCTACTCCGCCTAGTCCAGCTGGGACACTCGTGGCTCACATGCTCTTCTGATAGTCACAGTCCTCAAAATGGTTACAACTGCATCATGGGTTGTCCCTTTCAAGTCCTTTTCCTGCCTATCGCCATCGGCGTCGTGGCCTAGCTTCTCAACTGCTTGCCGCCACACATTCGAACATGTCTCTTTCATCTACTGTCCACATGTTCCTTACCCAAACTAGGTCATATCCTTATCTGACCTTTACCCATGTTCTGCCCAAAAATAGCTCATGTGCTACCATGTGCATCGTCCTACTAAACGATCGTGCCAGAGTCATTACCGTCGCGTGACACACACAAAACCTCAAAATTGTCCGTTTCCTACCTGTCGCCGTGCGCAATGCGCTTTCACCAAGACTGCTTTCTCTTCCTACCACAGCGCGCAATGCACAATTATCAAAATTGCCTTTTCTTCCTGCTGCAGTGCACTATGCGCGCTTTTCCATACTTGTATATTTTTCCAACCCGCTTGGGCCCATCCCAACAACGTTAAACCTTGTGTTATGTGACTGTTGTATATGATTGCCATTATTTTTGGTTGAATTACTTACAGTGCATGCGTGAAGTTACTGTTATCTGATATATTTTTACTTTTATCTATATTCACCATGGAAGGGATGGAATAAGATGTTAGTAGTTCGTGTATGGAAGAATGTTAACATTTAAGCACCTATAAGTCCTCGAATGAATAGATCTATGAGATAAACACATAGTTAATTGTTAAAGTTGAATCATGATATTAGAACACACAACATTGCGCATCTCTCTCATTTGCATAAGGTATGATGTTTATCAGTCTAAGTAATGATGAATGATTAAGGATCATCGAATAAGATTGAATAGAAGTGATTAGGTCCCATAAATGGCCACGCAGTATAGTTGATGCACCGAACCATTAGAAGTGATGCACGATAAGCTGTTGATAAATTATCGTCATAGAAGTGGAAATAATCCCACTACGCAGTCCATGCATGAGAAGATTGTGCAAACATATTTGCTTACCGCTGTACTTGACACAAGGTAGAAGAAATCGCACAGTCATTAAACCACAGTACGCAATCTATCACTGCACTGTGCATTAACCAGTTGAAACACTCACATCACAAGGTTGTGGAAACCTGCTTTTGTAACCACCCCCCTCAGCTTCACCTCAGATGAGACCTCAGGCTGCTTGCAGTCTGTTGCCGAAAGGGCCAGTGAATAGGGTTTTGTTGGTATCTTGCACCGCTAAGTACCTGGGTCTACATTGGAAAAACCTCTAGATCAGAAGGTCACGAACAAATGGTTCTGTTGTTGTGCTAAGACTTAGTGATGCGATAGAATGTTTCAAAAAGGTAATGTGCAAAGAAGAATATGAGTTCCCATTAGGGTTAGAAAACTGGCATCCATAAAAGAAAGAGATCTGGGCTTTGTGCGATAAGATCGAAAGAGATTTCGCAAAGAAAGAAAAAAAAACACCCCCGTCTATCTGACGTATAGTGGTTGGATAGATACTTGTGGAGGGATATCCACAAAATGTTCCGGGCTTCGTTTCTGAATGAGCTACATGAGTGGATATCGTGCCTAGTAGAAAGAAAAAATTGTTTTCTAGGTGGAGTACCTATGCAGTGGACTCCAGAGCTTACTAAACAACTCAAAGCAATAGACAACCCACCATTGGGAGCAGTCGAATTCTGGGTTGATAGCATACTTGAGGGATTTGTCACCGAGTTTGCTGTAGACACGGTAAAATCCTACAACCAAGTTGAAGCATACTTTTTTGAAGGATTCAGAGGTAAGTTCCTGAAAAACCTTAGTCTATACATTAAAATGCTTTTAGCTGAGAAAGGTGTGTTAAGAATGCAACAATAATTCTAAATATGTCATGGTAGAGAATACACACATTGATTTTGACGAAGAAAACCATACTTTGAGAAGTGGAAAGAAATATAAGCTTACTAATAAAAAGAATCCCAGACAATCTAGAAACCATATACATATCGAAATTCCATGTGACCTCAATAATACGAACACTCAGTTATCAGCGACAATCCAGCGTATTACACCTCAGAATCCATCAATCCAGAACCCACCTGCTACAAGCATCATGCATCCCATCCCATAGATCAACAATACAAGTAACACCACAAGAGCGAGTGCTCACAGTACTATGACTCAGACCATTCCACAAAGTACTATCCCTAGCACAATCCAACAGCCCGTGTCTAATTTTGTCACAGGGAATCAGTCCGAAAACTGTACACAATCCGGAAGGAGAATGACAGATACCGATATAAAACTACCAATATTCAAAGGAATGGGTCAGGAAGACCCTAATCAGCACTAGTTTCTATGCGAAGCCATGTGGAGTGTCAAGTAATTTATAGATGATGCTATAAAAAGAGCGCAACTCATCACTACTTTTAGAGATAGAGCACAACATTGGTTTATGAAATATTCTCAAGCATAGCCGAGAACCCTAGAAAACATCAAGACCGTGATTCTAGCAGAGTTTAAGAATCCCAAATCAGAATCATAGTGCATAACAGAATTGAAAGAAATCAAGCAGAAATGTACTAAATCAGTCCGGGAATTCGACCAAAAATTCAAAACATTGTTGGACCAAGTGAGCTTTGTGATAGCTCCGCAACAACATCAAGAATGGTTCATTGTTGCATTGTTTCCCCATATCAGACAACCACTAATGCAATAGAAGGTTGTATCTTAGGCTGAGGCCTTGGATATCATAATGAAGCTGGAAGCTTCACCAATTGGAGAGAGTAGTTCTGGGATGCTACAGATCCAGAACCAGTTGGCTACCTTGACATTAGAATTACAAGGTATGAAGAATGGAAAGGAACAAAGACATGAACAAAGCATGAAGTTTGGTGCATAGGATGCAAAGGAGAGGGCCACATGAGAGAACATTTTCCCTTATTTCAAGATTATCTTAACAGTGGTGCACCAAACCCAATGAATATGAATCAGAACCAGGCACCATGGTGTGAAATTTGTAGAACCAAAGGACACCAGCCTGAGGATTGTTACCTCATATAGAAATATGTCAAAACGTGTAAAAACTTATATTGTAATTTATGTAATTCAGTTGGACATGATGAGTCTAACTGTTGCACTTACAAGTTGATGAATGAAAGAAAGCGCGATATGGAAGCAATGCGAGGTGCTGGAATATACTGTGTCCAAGAGGAAAATCAACCAAAGCAAGAGAACACCCACTATGATCAGGGAGGATATAGAGGCCGCGATGGTGGATACTGCGGGAGAGGAAGATATGCTGGCCAGGTTCAAGGAAGAGGATGAGGACAAATAATATGCTATAACTATGGCTAGCCAGGTCATGTATCTAGAGAATGTACTAATCCATGCACCACATGCAACTACTATAAATTGTTTGATCATGTGATTGAAGACTGCCATGTGCTTGAAGTAGAGATGCAGAAGAGGAGAAGGACATAAACTTTGAACCCTGACATTTAGATGATCGCAGCAGAGAGCAGACCTATAGGCCAGAGTGTAAATGCAGTAACGTGAAGTGGCACTGATACAGGAAGAGACAAAAGCACAGAAGCCTCGACTTCTAGAACAACTGATTCTAAGAAGAACCTTGGAGAAATAGTCGAAATTAGAAAAGCTCCTAGGAAAGCACCTCCATTGACCTTACAAAAAAATAAATAAATATTTAAAGAAGCATGGGGCATGTTCAAACAGGCACCACCTACTTCACCAAGGATCCTATTGCGCAGTCAAGAACCACAAATAGAAGATATGCCACTGGAATATGATCAGACGCACACTACACCAGATACATCCATTGTTGTTGCGCAGTTCCTACACAGCTGCATCACGTTATTAAAAAACAAAGACACTCTTATGGAATTTGAAAAACTGATAAATCAGTATGAATCATGCACTAAGAAAGGAACTACACATGGTGCAGTACACAACATTAGGAGTCCCAAAAGAACTGGGAGGGAAATGTGGTTCATTGCACAGATAGGAGACGACGAGATGGACGAGATTATTCTTGATCTCAAATCTGAAGTGAATGTTTTGACCAAGTAGACATGGAAGGAAATGGGGAACCCAAAGTTACAGTGGTCACCTATAGAGTTAAGAATGGCTAATCAAGGCATAGTTATACCGCTCGGACGGTTAGCCAATAACATTGTCGACATTGATGGAGTGCGAAGTTACACCGACTTCAAAGTAATTGAAATTGTGGACGATAGAAATCCTTATCCAGCACTACTGGGTATCGATTAGGAAATGACGAACTCCACCATCATAAATCTGAAGAAAATGAAAATGATATTTGAGAGCAATGACATAAGGGTCGTCGCACCATTGGATCCTTCGCAGGGGGAGCGATATGTTGAAGCAATTCAGGAAGAGTAAAGAGCTCAAGATCTTGACTGTATTTATAAAATGACAACAAATGCTACAGATTATATTCATCCTACTGTGGATGGAATGCTCAGCTGACGCTGCGATAGCTCTTGCATCTCAAACTCTGAGGTAGGATTAGAAAACTAGCAACATAGAATGTATGAAGTATCTGCCAGGAGATGTGCAACAGTTACAAAGTCACTCCACTGGATTGGAAAGCAGGTAAGTCCAATCCCCACTTATGATGGTACAGATAATATCTATTCATTTATCAAAGAATACACTGCAGTAGTTGCAGATGAACATCGTATCTTAGCATTAGACATAGCACTCCATGAGACACCTTCCAAATGGTGGACTACGCATAAAAAGACATTGACAACTTGGGACCAGTGTAGAATCAAACTACAGATCAGATTCGTTGATAAAGTTACACTACCATTTGAGAAATATAATGGCTAGACAGACACAAAGGATCATATTACAGCTTGTGCAAAAGCTTGGGAAGAAAGACCATAGACAGAATGGGTACATCTCTTTGTGCATATGCTAGAGAAGCCTATTCCAAAGAAATGGTACCTAGAGGAGGAGCTACGCAGAGGAACCACGGATTGGTCTATCCTCATTGCGAGCTTCCAGAAGGACTTTAGCTTTGAAGATGACAATTAGACTATCCATGACGTGCTTCAGCTTATCAAGGAAAAGATATTTACACTTGATTGCACATTGGAAAACATAACATTAGAAGAGTTTTTTGAAGCAAACAACATACTGGCGAGTCTACAACCAGATTGGGTAGAACAAGTAGAGCACATCTTGGACTGTTATAACTTAGCTGGAAAAGATGAAGATAAGGAAGATAGTGATGAGGAGGACCTATGCAATATAAAGATCCCTGAATCAGAAGGAATGCGTGAAGTAGAAGGACCTACACTAGAGATTCCAGATATGAGTGGACCGGTCAAAACAAAGAAAGTGAACATCGGTACCAGTGAAGAGCTGAAGTTCGCAGCAATAGGAGACTACTAGGATGATGATATAGTTGCGGAGATCACGGCTATATTACAAGAATATCAGGAATTATTTTCGATGAGGTTCACAGAAATGAAAGGCATCCTGGGAGACTTAGGAGTGATGAGAATTCCTCTTAAGCCTGGAGCGAAACCTATAAAACAAAGGACATATAGACTAAACCCACACTACAAAGATCGAGTTAAGGCAGAAATCGACAAGATGCTCGATGCAGGGATCATTGAGCCTGTTGACGAATCTGAATGGATAATCCCAATGGTCATTCAAGACAAGAAAACAAAGGGTGAGATCAGGATCTGTGTTGATCTTAGAAAGTTGATTGATGCCTCGATGCATGACCCATTTCCTACACCTTTTACTGATAAAGTGCTTGATAACATTGGAGGGAATGAGGCGTACACTTTTACTGATGGATTTTCTAGATACCATCAGATACGAATTGATCCGGTTGATAGGCACAAAACCACTTTTGCAATAGATTGGGGGTCGTTCCAGTATACAGTGATGCCTTTTGGTTTGAAGAACGCACCGGCCATATTTTCTAGAGTGGTGATCGTAGCATTTAAAGAATTCATCCACAAGTTTTTAGAGGTTTACTTGGATGATTGAACCATTTTTGGGATACTGAAGAACCATGCCGCGAACCTCAGAATGATGTTGGAAAAATGTAGACAGCATCAGATTTCATTGAATTTGAAGAAGTGTATTTTCTGTGTTCCTTATGAGATTATGCTGGGACACATTGTGTGTAAGCAGGGATTGATGGTTGACCCTGTGAAGATTGCAGTTATTGTAAACTTGCCTACACCAAATTTAGTTAAACAATTACATACTACACTAGGGCATACCAGGTACTATAGGAAATTTATAAAAGGGTATGCACAAATAGCCGCAACAATGGAGAAGCTTTTAAAAAAGGATGCACCATTCAATTGGAATGAAGACTACGAGAAAGGATTTGACACATTGAAAGATAATATGGTCACTGCACCCATCCTAGTTTTTCCAGACTGGGAGAAGCCATTTCATGTCCATGTTGATGCTTCATGTATAGCATTGGGCGTTATTCTCACTAAGCCAGGAGAAGGAGGAATCGATCATCCCATTGCATTTTCAAGCAGAAAGCTGTCATCTGCTGAGAAGAATTATACCACTACTGAAAGAGAAGGACTCGCAATGGTATATGCACTGCAAAAGTTCAGACACTATTTGCTTGGTGCACACTTCTCAATGTTTACTGACCACTCTACATTGAAATACCTGGTCAATAAGCTAGTGTTAGGGGGGCGAATATGCAGATGGCTACTACTCTTCCAAGAGTATGATTTTGAAATAGTGGTTAAACCAGGAAGGTTAAAATTAGGACTTGATCATCTATCTAGGATTGAGTTAGAATATAAGCCTATGAACCTTGAAGACAATCTATCCGATGCGTAGTTGTTTTCTATACAGGTCGTCGATGAGTATTATCAAAACATTATTGAATTTCTAACTACAAGGTTCTCACCTGATCAATTCACTACGCAGCAGAAGAAGCAACTGCTAGTGCGAGCCGCAGATTTCACCACTATTGCAGGGCAACTGTACAAATTAGAACCTGATGAAGTACTATGAAGATGTGTATTGGAACATGAGAAGCCATTTATATTAGTTGATGCGCATTCAGGAGTCGCAGGAGGTCATTATGCAGGAAGTGCTACTACGCAGAAGATATTGCGCATAGGCCTATGGTGGAATATGATTCATAAGGAATCCAAAGAACTTTGCCAGAACTGCAATGTCTATTAAAGGACAAGGAAGCCATCAAGAAGAGATGAAATGTCGTTGAACCCTCATCTGACCTTGCAAGCATTTGACAAATGGGAAATTGATTTTGTGGGAGCTATTAACCCACCGGGGAAGCGAACTAGTGCAAGGTACATTATCATTGCAATTGACTACCTCACCAGATGGGTAGAAACAAAGCCAGTCAAAGACTGTAGCGTAGCTATAGCCGTGCAGTTAATTTTTGAAAACATCCTTAAACGATTCGAATGCCCAAAGTTCTTGATGAGTGATCAAGGCACTCATTTTCTAAACATAACCATTGAAGCTTTAACCGAAGAGTTCTATATCCATCATCAATGTAGTACTCCTTATTACCCACAAGCGAATGGAACTATTGAAGTGTTCAATAAAGTACTTGATAATGCGCTAACAAAGATATGCAATGTAAACCGTGATGACTGGGACCTGCACATTCCAACTGTATCATGGGCATGCAGAACGACATGCAAGAAATTAACTGGACATACACCTTTCAGATTGGCCTATGGGCAGTAAGCAATAATGCCAATGGAGTACATTATACCCAGCTTGAGAATAGCTGCATTTACAGGAATGCCAGATCACACAGCACTAGAAGAAAGGCTGTTACACTTGGTTGGTCTGGAAGAAGATCACTTCATCGTAGGCTTCCACCAAAAAGTACAGAAAGAGCTTGAGAAAGCATGGCATGATCGCTACATCAAGAGAAAATATTTCCAGGTAGGTGACCTAGTCCTCCTATATGATAGTAAATTCATGAAGTTTTTGGGGAAGTTTAAAATGCATTGGCTTGGGCCATACACTGTTATCCATGTTACTAACAGTGGTGTAGTTCAGTTAGCTACTTTAGCCGGTGATACATTGCCCAATTTGATAAATGGAATCAGACTAAAGCTTTACCGTGATAGTCCTGCTTTGCAGCATCCAGTATGATCAGAAGGAAGGAAACTTTTCTAAGTGCCATGTACACTTGGAATTGGGCACTAAAAACTGCGGAAAAGTCTATACAAAAAATTGTAAATATAGATCTATATACCATGCAGCGTTGTTGAAGCTGCGTGTTAAAAAAAAAAATGATAAGAAAGGAAAAGAAATAATGCACTGTTGCGACACTCAAAAGGAAACCCTCAAGAAAAAAATAAATCGACATCGCAAAGTCATTGCGCAGAATCAAAGATGACCTACTACGCAGTTCGACGCAACGCTCCAGAAAATAGCCGTTATAGTGTCGGTCGAAAATATAGCCATTATGCAGTACTTTCCTATGGACCGCTCGAGCATTTAAAGCACAGATAACCATTCTAAATGACTTAATGCTAGAATTGTCCGAGGCATCTACCGGAATTGGATAATAGATACTACATTTAATGCTTATCCAACCATTGAAGGGCGCATAGGGGGATCAACTGCGGCTATAAGTAATGCAACAATTAGACTCCCAGGCATTACCAAAGCACTTGGAAATTATTGCACATATTGTTTTCTGAGTTAGATCTGCAAGTTATCCACTTATTAGATGAGTAGTGTGCAAGTGAATGACACAGAGGTCCTTTGTTGATAAAGAGTTCATAGTCGAAGAGACTGTGAAGTTTCTCCAACACGGAGGAATTGACAAGTTAGTGAGAACCCCAAACAAGAAATTTGTCACTGAACTAGAATAGGTTCCAAGAAGATCACCCAGACACGGCCCCTCAATGCAAGACAAAGGGAAAAATCCAGTACCGCCAAGTTCAAAACTACTGAAGACAAGTTCGGTAGGGCCAAATAAGTCCCTTGCCGATAACGAGATACCTTTAACTATGACTCCAGATTATGTCTCACCACGTGCAGTGGATGCACCATCCATTAAAATACTGAAGAGTCTGAAGTATGAGATACCACTCTCACCGATATCGAAGCATGTTGAGGTGGACAAAAATCTGTTGGGAAATATTCTAGAATGTAAATGGGAGGACTATGATCTGCTAGCAATGCAGAAGGAGAAGCCCACCAAGTCGAGGTTCCCACAGTTCCAACCTGACAAATACATGTGCTGGAAGAAGAATGCAAAGGGAAACCTCAGATTGGTCATCGAAAGCTGTTTGTCTAAAGTAGCCAAGTCGGGGCTACTCAACCTACTTAGGCTCCCACATTTCGACAGATCACTGGAGCTCAATGTGGTGGTGCGAACTCTTATGGCACGCATCCACCAAGGATATTTATGGCTGGACTAGAATATCGAACTAACAATTGACTTAATCCATCGCATAATTGGATTGAGAAAAAGGGGATCAGACCCAAGGAAGTTCTTTCAGGGGAAAACAAAGGATAAAGAGGTAGCCGCATTGATGAAGCAAATGTAGTCTGTCTTCAAAGGGAAGCAAGGCTTCTAGACAGATGACATAAACGACCAAGCAATAAGGTTTGTCACACAACTATTAGCAGGAAAAATTCTGAGAAAGTGCAGACCGCTAGAAGTCTCTACAGGTGCAGTACTACTTGGCGCTGCAGCCACCGAGGGAGAAGAATTCAATTGGTGTCAATATCTACTAAATGAGTTCATAGAGGAACTGAATGACACGCAAATCAATGGTGGATACTTGTACTTCACCTGACTAATCGTGATGATCACCTTCCTGGGATGGAGGGAGCCAAAGCAATACGTGGGAGTGATCACGGACACCTCGTACTGTAGAGGTGCTCGCTATCAGAATATGTAGGCAAATTTGAATCCTGAAAGATAGCATGAGACAGTGTTGGTATTTTACACATATTAAGACCAGCTAAGTGGGGCCATCATCCTTACACCTCGAATACCAAAGCAAGTGACAAGCAAATATATTCGCATTATTAACTTTTATGCTGCGATGAAATGCATCTCGATTTGAACTAAAGAGCAGATGAAGAATGCTGACTAGTACCAAGGAAACTACCATATGTACGAGGAAGATATTCAGAATATTATGAGGGAATGGCCAACTGAAAATTGAGTTGAGGTTGTGGACATCCAAATCGATTATGACAAGGATAACCCTATCCCATGTCCCATGGTAGAAGATAAAGAGTCAGGAAAAAGGAAGGACGCTGGGAGTTCTTCAGGGCGCAAGGAACCAAGGAAAAAACAAAAATCAAGCAAAGACAAATTAGACACAATGCTTTGTGAAGATGACTACCTAATGATCACCGTGAAGGTCACTAAACAAATGGAGGAGCTCTTGACCGATAAGGAGAAGACATAAAAAGGAAATTCAGGACAGTTTGGACCAAAACTTGACTACACTGCAAGGGATTTCCCAAAAATTTGATGAAGTAAGCAGCATATTATGCTCGCAACATTAATCAATAGCTGAAGGGAAGTTGGCGGGAGCTTCGCAGTAGCAAATCACCATTCCCGCGAGGTCTCGTGTTGTCACCCTGCAACCATTATCTATAGGGTTTCTGTTACCTGATCAAGTAATGCTAGATACGAAGAATGTAGAGCACGTGGAGCTTGATCTTGCAAAAATACCATTGCCAGGACTACATTACTTATAGATGCAAGTTTCTTAAGAAATTCATGACAGAACCATATATGTGCTAAAAGGACAGGCGGAGCTGCAAGCAGCTAACAGACAGCTAGAGGAAGATAGCTCACACAAAACTATGCAATTGCGAGATGAGCATGATCGTCGGTTGAGATTGGAGACAACGATCACCGCGGTTGCAGATAACATAGAAGAGTTTGAAGTACAACTAGAACTAGCAGATAAATTTGAAATCTGAAGTTACTTGTATTAAGTTAGTTGTATCTATTGAAATCTGAAGTTACTTTTTAGTGATAAATTCTCAACAGTGGCGGTTATTCTGCAGGCTCTAGAAATCAACTAGGTGTTTGTGATGGAGTCTCTAGATCAAAAAGGATTTTATTTTCCAGATCAGAAAGCCTTCTCTATTTTGATGTCAATTTATGGAAAAATTTCCAAGTATATACGTTGATTTATGGAAAAAATTTCCAGATAGACATGCAGAGTTATCATG
Source organism: Larix kaempferi (assembly GCA_027924585.1). Lineage (NCBI taxonomy): Eukaryota > Viridiplantae > Streptophyta > Pinopsida > Pinales > Pinaceae > Larix > Larix kaempferi. The sequence goes on along the minus strand of BSBM01001595.1, from coordinate 2,517,944 downwards.
TCGTTGTTGCTATCTTTGGGCTACTGACATGATGGATTGTGTGTACTGACTTTTTTCTTTACAAGTAAATTATTTTTATCTTGACACAAATGGTTGTAATATATCATGTGTTTGTATTATTTCTATGTAGGATATTTTTCCTGTTCAAAGAGTCTGTGAGGGTGTCTAGAATAATGGCTAAGGCCAACTGTCCTTCTTGAGATTTGTTGTATCTGCCTCTCCCAAAGTTTTTACATTTGCACATTCTTAAGGCTAACCACATTTTTTGTGGATGTATTGAGATCAGATATGTGGGAAGGTTTTTTTTCAAGGTCTCAATTACGAGGTTTTTATATGAATTATCACAATATTTTTGTATATGAAAATGCAGATTAATACATGATTTAATTGGCCCTGATTCTCAAATCTGAAAGAATTCACTAGAAATTTCCTCCTGAACTCAAATAGCTTTCTAGACCATAGCCTTTTGTCTCTAATGAATAGAAAGTGGATGATAAAGACATCCAATTCACCAATTTACATGTTATCCAGCTCCATCATAGAAGCAAATAAAATCATTTGGACACATTGACATTAATGTTCCATTTTCAAAATATGGACTTCCACTACCAAAATTGACTTGTTAAAGATGATCCCTCTTTGATATTGCTAGTGTATGTTTAAAAGGATCACAACTCAGGTTTTGGCCTTAGTGTCTTCCTTTCAGTCATCTAGCATCTACAAAGCACCTTGAACTATTGGAAATTTGTGGATAGATAAGAACTCTCCATGGTGTTTCTTTGATGGAGCCCAGCAAGACTCAAGCTGAGCCTGTGGGATGGGTTTTGTCATTTATCTCATATATTCACACTACTTCTTTGTCAAGGAAAACTTAGGGGTAGGAACAAATAATACTAGTGAGTTTAAGGCCCTCTACTTACTCTTAAAATTGGCTTTGGATAAGGGAATTTGGATTATATAGGTATATGGAGACTTAACACTAGTCATAAGATGGATGAAGCATCAAACCTACATTAACAACATAGGATTGCTTGATTTGTCTCTAAAACTAAAGGACATCTCAAGGCAGTTCACTAGCATTACCTTCTCTCATGTTTACAAGGAACAGAATACTGAAGTGGACTCTCTATCAAAAGAGTGTTTACATCTGGCTCAAAACATTATTTCTGAAGAAGAACATGTGGATGGCGATACAATCTCTGGTAGATATCTAAGCATCGATGTCTATTAAGTGTCTACAGGATGGTCCATATGAAATTATGTCATTTTTGTTTCTATTGGAAATTTGACAAATAAAATGGTCTTGACTTATCTTTTTTGTTTTATATGCTGAGATTTGGAATGATCACTCAGGAAGTTACTCAGGTTAGTGTGGTAGCTCCTTTTTAACAAAGTCTATAGAGAACACTATGAAAATGGCTTAGAATGAGTATGTCACTCTCATTTCACTTTGTATAAATGTTACACGAAGATTGTATTTTGATATTATGAATGGAATTTTTTTTTTTTGAAGCTACAAGATATGCACACTCCAACCAATATTCTTTGTGGGCCAATTAGAGGCCACATTGCAAACTCATAGAAGGGGCTATCTATACAAGATCCAAGGATTGGTCCACCTTAAATGTGATTGGTTAGTCTTAGGAAGTTTCATTTAGCCTTAATTAACTAAATAGGATTTATTAGTTGACACCAACTTTATTTAGCTTTTGCTTGAGAATTCAATCATGGACAAAATGGTGATCCTTTTGTAGGTGAGTGTGCATTCATGAGGCCTTTATTACTAGGGATATGCCACTGTAGTAATAGCTTGTATCATGATATTTGTCACCCACAATGAATGTATGAACCTTCTTATTTAATTCAATCAAGTTGCATCCTGGTATCTTTTTCAAGCCTTGGTTTTTTTCATTACTCTCACTTTTGCTACATCATTAGTAATTACACTTCCAACTGCAACAAATTTTAGATTATAAATTTATAGTGTCCCCAGGTTCTAATTCAAAAATATTTTCAGCCACATTCTCTTAGATCAATATTGGCATGAATTCTGCAAGAACCAAGCAAGGCTCCCCATACCCCAGCATTAGGTTCTATTGGAAGATTTGTAATAAATAATTTTGCCTCATCCTCCACATCATGCAGTACAAAGTTCGTGTCAGGTACATACCCTGCTTCCTCCATCTACTTAGACACCTAAGGTGCAGGTCTACACATCCACAATCTTTAGAACATTCAGGCACATCATATGCTAGTTTATACTCAATTGTAAGAATATATCAGGACCGACCCTTAAAAATACTTAAAATTTGTTTTGGAATTTAGGCAGGGATGACGTATAGAGTTTAAATACTCCTCCAATAGTGTTGTGATTTAACTTTAAAGGGAAGATTCGTGTGGGGTATGTCTTGCATATGCAATGTGCATCCATTGATTCTGTCACTAGTGATTTTCTTAACCAATGCATACTACATTACTCTTTCTACCACAATAAATCATGCCATTCAATCTACCTTAAGAGATATATTGGATTGCAAAATATGAGCCATGATACCATAATGGTCGCTTAACTTTGTGCACATGCTTTCAATCTTTGAAACTCCCACATCAATAGCACCCATGTGGACCTTGGATACTTGGATGATCCATCTGTTAGAAAAACAGGATCGCAGAGCAATAACAATAGACAGAAATGAAAATATAATCACCCATACACATTACAAGAGAGACATAGATATATCGTGGTTCACCCAACTTGGGCTACGTCCACACTGAATTTTCCAGTCCTTATTATTATTACCGTCCAGCAAGGTGAAGGGATACAACCTGCAGCACAACAACTGCACTTCCTCTTCTCTGTTTCACAGTCTCTCTCCTGATCTCAGAGATCTTTACAATGCATAAAACCTAATACATCCTCATTCCTAGCCGTATTACAATTTCTTTATTTTATAAGGGATATACAATGGGAAAATAGCACGGGATACCCAAGACCATGGGCCCGCAAAATAGCTGGCGAAAACAGTGTTAAGATTTAATATGCTAAGACAGAAAATATCAGCATTGCATTCCATTTCACAATAATAGCATATACAGGATCACTGAAGAAACAACAAGCACAACATAAACACAAGAGACACAAATTTATCCTGGGAAACCCTCATGGGGTAGAAAACCCAGTAAAGCTTTCTCAATATAGATGACCAACAATATACAAAGATGTAACCTTGAGCATAAGCTCCTCCTTCTCCATAGCAGACCTCTCCTCCACAAGTGCGCCACTCTCAAGTGAGTGAGTGTGTAAAATGAGGAATACACCTCCTCTATTTATACACTACTTCGACTTGTCTTTTACACAAATCATGTAGGCTCGTATTTAACCATTGGGTTAAATACCCCACTACAACTGACTTGGTCGACCCCTCTAGGGTGGTCTAATAACCCTTTGACCCACATAACACATACAGGGCTGACCCCCACTAGGGAAGTCTAATAACCCAAGTTACCACATTCTGACGGAGGAAGAAACATCTCCGGATATGCAATAAGATCTTCATGGAGGAATGAAACATCTTCGGAATAATAAATTACAAATATAATATTCTTTGAAGTTACAATATCTCAACACTCCCCTTTAACAAGAAGGGTATTATAACAGCATCTGCATGAGCAAGGAGTCATCAACATCATACATGATACATCTATAAATCATTGGAAGCTTTCTCAACATCATTAGTAACTCAACCAGTTACTGGAACATCTTCAATACTGGAACATCAACATCTTTAGTATTGAGTCTTTATCTTCTGTAGCACTCAAACAGCTACAGCAACATCAATATCTGAATCCTCACGATCATTAGCACCGTCATCACACGATCATCAGCATCGTCATCACACGATCATCAGCATCATCATCACATGATCAACATTGTCGTCTAGATCAACATGATCAGCATCGTCACATCATCTCGATCTACAGCATCTGGTTCATCACGATCTACAACATCTGGATCATCTCGATCTATAGCATCTGGATCATCACGATCTACAGCATCTGGATCATCTCGATCTACATCATTTGGATCATCTCGATCTACAGCATCTGAATCATCCGTATTAGTATCCACACCAATACATCTATCATCAAAACATGTATTCTTACTAATACATATATCATCAAAAACGTGTATTCTCACTAATACATCTATCATCAATAGCATGTATTTTCCCTAATACATCTATCATCAAAAGCATGTATTCTCACTAATACATCTATCATCAAAAGCGTGTATTCTCACTAATACATCTATCATCAAAAGCATGTATTCTCCCTAATACATCTATCATCAAAAGCATGTATTCTCGCTAATACATCTATCATCAAAAGCATGTATTATCACTAATACATCTATCATCAAAAGCATGTATTCTCACTAATACATCTATCATCAAAAGCATGTATTCTCACTAATACATCTATCATCAATAGCATGTATTCTCACTAATACATCTATCATCAATACATAGCAGCATACCCTGCAACACACACGATCATATTATAGGATGATCAATACCGCTCTCTTTAGGACATAGGTCCATGGATGATATAATCCAGATCAAGTTCCAGGATGATCAATCCTTATCACTTTAAGACAAGTCTCATGTCTAGGAACGATGCAATCCCATCACGTACATTTTGAACCCAGTTCACGGATGATGCAATCCTATCTTTAGTTTTCGGAGACATCAGTCTACGGCTCAATTCTGGGACCGAAGTCCGAGGAAGATACAATCCCCTACCTGTTCATTCAGGACTTCAGTATCAGAGACCGAGTCTATGGCTCAATTCTGGGACCTTAGTCCAGGGAAGATACAATCCCCTACCTGTTCATTCAGGACTTCATTATCGGACACCCAGTCTACGGCTCAATTCTGGGACCTCAGTCCGGGGAAGATACAATCCCCTACCTGTTCATTCAGGACTTTATTATTGGAGACATCATGTCTATGGCTGAATTCTGGGACCTCAGTCCAGGGAAGATACAATCCCCTACCTATTCATTCAGGACTTTATTATCAGAGACATCATGTCTACAGCTCAATTCTGGGACCTCAGTCCGGGGAAGATACAATCTCCTACCTGTTCATTCAGGACTTTATTATCAGAGACATCATGTCTACGGCTCAATTCCGGGACCTCATTCCGGGGAAGATACAATCCCCTACCTGTTCATTCAGGACTTCATTATCGAATACATCATGTCTACGGCTCACTTTAGAACATGTGTTCAAGGATGATGCGATCCCTCTTCTTTCTTGGAGACACCTGTCTACGGCTCACTTTAGAACATGTGTTCAAGGATGATGCAATCGCTCTTCTTTCTCGGAGACACCTATCTACAACTCACTTTAGAACATGTGTTCAAGGATGATGCAATCCCTCTTCTTTCTCGGAGACACCTGTCTACGGCTCACTTTAGAACATGTGTTCAAGGATGATGCAATCCCTCTTCTGTCTCAGAGACACCTGTCTACGGCTCAGTTTAGGACTGAAATCCAAGGATGATTCAATCCTCACATGTCCACGAAGGACTTCATTCTCGAAGACATCTGTCTACGGCTCCTTTTAGAACATGTGTTCAAGGATGATGCAATCCCTCTTGTCACCTTAGACCCTATTTAAGGACCATCCACCAACCTCTCTTTCGGAATCACCAATATAGGTATCCACATCATCGACCTCACTATCGATGCAGGAAATCTCATCATAAGTGATCACATCACTCCCCCTTTCGAGGAGGGTCCTTCTGAACTATATTAAGTTTGTCTCGAAAAACTTTACTTGAGGTAGAGGTTTGGTTAGTACATTGGATCAGTAGAGGTTTGGTTAGTACATTGGTAACTTGTTACAAATTCAAACTTTAATTCCTTTCTGCACCATATCTTGAATATAGAAATGTCAAATCTCTATGTTCTTTGACTTATCATGGAACACTGGATTATCTGCCATTTTGGTACAACTGTGTTTGTCACATAGGATCATAGTTGGCACTATCTCTAAGTCAAACAATCTTGAAGCCATACTTCTTCACAACTAGGAGAGCAAGCAACCATATATTCTGCTTGTGCTGAGAGCCACACTAGACTGCTTCCTACTAAACGACAAGATCATGGCTGATCTCAGACAATAACATCCTCTCGATGTGCTCTTCCTATCTGATACAATTTCTGCCCAATCAACATCAGTGTAGCCATCTGAAGTCATGATCTCCAAGATAACATAGATCAAGGTCTATTGTATCCTTTAGGTACCGCACCACATGATTTGCAACTTATCAGGTGAACACATCTAGTTTCCACTAGATACTGACTCAAGGTGTTCACAGCAAAGCATATATCTGACCTAGTATTCGTTAGACACATTAATGACTCAATAATTTGTCTGTACAGAGTTATATCCACTAACTCTGATGAGTCATCCGCAAACAACTTCAAGTTGGAATCCATGAGAGTGGCCATTCCAACACATAAAGTCCTTTTAATATTTCTCAGCATACTTTCCCTGGTTGAGAAAGATTCCTTCTGAGCCTTGCCATACTTCCAAACCTAGGAAGTAATGCATCAATCTGAGATCTTTCATTTTCATTTATGCAAGCATCTTCTTCTTTCTTTTTCATGATCTGTTTCTCATTCCTTGTCAGAAAGAGATCATCATCATACAATAATTGTATGATAGGTTCATCATCCACAACCTTAAGGTAAAGGTTAGGATCAGCTTTACTTCTATTAAAGCCCAAGCTTTGTGAAGAAGTTGTCAATTCTCCATCATTCACACTCTGCATTGAGTGATCTTATGCATATCTATTTGTGCCATCTCTCGTCAGATGGGTCTAATGATATGAGCCTCAATATCATTTGAACTCTATGGTGATTTCCTTCTTGCATCCATGTCATCCGTGTATAGAAGCCATATTCAACCTTGTAGCAAAGGTTGAGATCCATACCACCCAAGATGATCATTAAGCTCATCAATTGACTACCAATCCTGGGTACCCATACAGAACCTGAATCACACTTCTTCTTTAATTACACCATTAAGAGAATGGTCTTATCTACCCACTTGGAGCAAACATCTTGTCATAATTCTCTTCCTCTTTCTAAGGGAATCTTCTAGCCATGAGCCTTCTATATTCTGTTTGATTTGTAAATCTTCTTGTTGAACATCCATCACTTGTTCAGTGTTCATCATTCTTCATGATCTTTCCTACAAATCAAAGTTAAGTACATGATTAGTAATACTTCATAATCATGAAATCATGTTGACATGATGACCTATTATGCATACAGATATCATTTACATAGTTATGCAACTATCTTGACCAATGCTTTGGCACAACACTTTTCCATATCCTGTATGCATACAGTGGCTATCTAGATGCCTTCCATCTCTACTAGAACATACTATCGAGAGTGTGCACAACTCTCAGCATGTCAGCAAAGAGGTTTCATTCTAGACAAGCAACAATGGAATGTTTGTCCAACTTACCAATCATATGCATATTAGTAGTATACTGTTCAATGCTCTATGAATGTTTACACTCAGCATTATATATTCTAGGAATACAAATATGCATACAAGCAATATCATTTACTACTTCAAATAACAACTCAAATACTTATATTTTATGTTTGTGTGGTTTCCTCCCGCTTGATCTTCTATATGTCTTTTGAACTTCTATTCATTCTGTACCACTGTGCATGCTCAAGTGTGCACTAGTGTCATCCTCATGATCTCATACACAAACATACATTCATTAGTATATTCTCAAAACATTCTAATTCTAAATAATCTTGAATATGTATAGTCATGATCATTAGTATTCAGGGTTTCAAGGAAGTCTTCTTTTACTCATGCATATTCTTGTTTGATCATAGTACTCTTCTGGTTAATTAAATCATCAAGATAAGAGACATGATATGCATAAACCCTTGATTACTAACTTTATGAATAAGCATAACCAATCATACCAACTATACTTATATAAGGGATCCTAACACTAGGTAAGATTCTAACTTGACATAGGAAAACATACCTGGATTAGTATACCTGCTTAGTTATGTACAACATACCTAAACAATCTCTTCAATGATTTAGAGATCCTGAGCTAGAACCTGCATGTCTCATAGGTTAAGCATAATATAACAAAGTCATACATACCTCGTAAGTAGAACAAAGATTATGGATGAGTCTTTGTCTTCATGTTGTCATGGTCATGGAACTTGATTTGTCTTTTGTGATGTACCTGTATCTTGTTAGCAGACAACATCAACCTCACACAACACCATAATGCATTAGTACAATCATATAGCCCTAATCAATGAATGTCTTCGATCATTCACATGCATTCATACTGTTACTAGGGTGATAAGACAATTCTAACATTAATCAAGATTGTACTAATAAATAATATGAAGACAAACACATCATGAACTTAATCAAGAATCAGATTTCAAGACATACCTGAACCTCCTTAAGTCATACCTGTCGAGACTTCTTGTAGTCTTCTTATGTAAGGCCTTAACCTCAACTCCCCCTGAAACTTGATCTGGAGCTTGATTAGGGTTTGCTAGAGAAACCCTAAAAATTCAATCTTTGACTTTCACCCTTCTAAATGGATGGAAGGATGTGTCTTGTTAGCATACTTCAATTTTGAAATCTCCAAAATTTGACCCCTCAAAATTGCCTTCGAAACTTCTGGATCTTCTAGACAGGAACCCGAACTAGGGTTTGATGAAGCCCACCCTTCTGTCCAATCAAAAGGTTCGATCCAAGGCTCTAAACTCTTATTTTTCTGAGGAGCTTCCAGTCGTGGTTACAGACTTAAAAAATTCCAACTTTTGCTGAAGCCCTAATTTTCCATCTTTTCGATCAAAATCCCGAACTAGGGTTTGATCAAGCCCGGTCTTCTACCCAACCAAAAAATTCGATCTTGGTCTCTAAATTTCCCTTTTTCTGAGTAGCATTCAGTCGTGGATTCCGATTCTAAAAATTCTAACTTTCTACGAAACCCTTAATTTTGGAAGCCATGAATGAAGGTGCTCCAAAAATAATTATGTTTTGACAGAAATATGTACCTGATTGTTTCTGCTGTAACTCCAAACTTTTTGCTCCACAGGGTCTGAAAATTTTTTCTATGGTATCCTGACGTGTCATCTTTCCATCTCGACAGGTCTGACCTCAATTGGATTTTTTGAGAGAGAGTTATGCCAAGTGTCGCAACGTGACCTGTTTATGGGATAAAACAAGAGAGCAAACGTGTACGGCCTGGCATGCGTCACTGGTTCAACTTCGGCCTCTAAAACCGTTTATTGATGTAGTACATTCTGTATACTACCTGTCACTTTTTACGAAATTTCATTTGGAGCTTCCTAGCCCAAGTTATGCCAAGTGTCGCAACGTGACCTTTTTATGGGATAAAACAGGAGAGCAAACTTGTACTGCCTGCCACATGTCACTGGTTCAACTTCGGCCTCTAAACAAGTTTTTTGAGATAGTACAGCCTGTGTACTACCTATCATTTTTTATTAAATTTCATTTGGAGCTTCCTAGCCCAAGTTATGACCTTTTTGCCTAGGTCACCTTATTTTGACTAAGATCTGGAAGAGGCAGAAACCCTAACTTGTACTGATCGTAACTTGCAAAGTACAACGAATATGAGGGTACCCTTTGGACACAAGATACCTGTAGATGTTATCTACGACCTATAAAGGTTTCAGATCTTGAACCTTCGCCAAAATGGATTTATGGTGAAAGTTCCACGATGACTGGTTTTTGCTATATAAAACCCTAACCTTCAAATTGTCATAAGTAAAGCAAGTGTCGTAAGTGCCATACATTGCCTTCCTTCAGGTTAGCTCTGATACCATGTTAATATTTAATATGCTAAGACAAAAAATAGCAGCATTGCATTCCATCTCACAATAATAGCATATACAGGATCACTGAAGAAACAACAAGCACAGCATAAACACAAGAGACACAAATTTATCCTGGGAAACCCTCATGGGGTAGAAAACCCAGTAAAGCTTCCTCAATATAGATGACCAGCAATATACAAAGATGTAACCGTGAGAATAAGCTCCTCCTTCTCCATAGCATACCTCTCCTCCACAAGTGCGCCACTCTCAAGTGAGTGAGTGTGTAAAATGAGGAATACACCTCCTCTATTTATACACTACTTCGACTTGTCTTTTACACAAATCATATAGGCTCGTATTTTACCATTGGGTTAAATACCCCACTACAACTGACTGGGCCGACCCCTCTAGGGTGGTCTAATAACCCTTTGACCCACATAACAAATACAGGGCCGACCCCCACTCGGGAAATCTAATAACCCAAGTTACCACATTCTGACGGAGGAATAAACATCTCCGGATATACAATAAGATCTTCATGGAGGAATGAAACATCTCCGGAATAATAAAGTACAAATATAATATTCTTTGAAGTTACAATATCTCAACAAACAACCCAAATTTTTTTTCTTTGGGGGCGTTGCCCCTGAACCCCCGCCGGGGACCGCTGGCCCCCGGACCCCCCAACCAGGGGGGATGGTCCCCCCTGGAACCCCATGGGGGGGCGATGACCCCCCACACCCCCCTGCTAGGGTGAGTGTACAATCCACCTACATATCATATAAAACTGGGGTACAAACACGGCTGATACAATATCATCTATGAGACTAGAAGATCTTGCTCCACAACCAACAATCTCCCACTTGGAGACTGATCACAGCAACTCCACCGCTGCTGCACTTGCTGGACTTGGACTTGGAAAATTTATCCTCTTCACCTTAATGCTAGAAGGCCAACTGAAACCGAGCACGAACTCAATTTCTCTCTGGTCACTACCTTTGTGAACCTGTCTGCAGGATTCTGGCTTGTATGTATCTTTTCCAGCTTCAACAGTTCATCTTCCAGAACAGAGCGTATGAAATGGTACTTGAGCTATATATGTTTAGTCCTGGAATGGAATGTTGAGTTCTTTGCACGGTGAATGGCACTCTGGCTGTCACTATACAATCTACTATTCTTCTGCTTCTTACCCACTTCCTCCATAAACCTCTGCAACCAAATCATCTCTTTACTAACCTCTGTAATGGCAACATACTCTGCTTCTATTGTTGAAAGTGCAACAACCTTCTGTAAATTCGAAATCCAGCTTATTGCTGTTCCACCTACAGTAAACACATACCCTGTGGTGCTCCTCCTGCTATCCTTGTCACCTGCCATATCTGCATCAACATATCCCTGTAGAACAATGTCTAAACCTCCAAAACATAATGCCTCAGTGGCAGTACCTCTCAAATACCTGAGAATCCACTGTACTGCCTTCCAATGTTCTTTACCTGGATTGTTCATATATCTGCTCACAACTCCCACTGCATGTGCAATATCTGGTCTTGTGCACACCATGGCATACACCAAGCTGCCAACTGCTGATTGATAGGGAATCTTGGACATGTAATCTGTCTCTTCTTGTGTCTTGGGACACATTTCCTTACTTAGACTAAAATGGCTAGCCAAAGGTGTACTTACAGGTTTTGCATTCTGTATTCTGAACCTCTCCAACACCTTTTGTATGTACTCACTTTGAGACAATGTCAATTTGTGATTTTTCCTGTTTCTCATTATTCTCATACCAAGGATTTGCTTTGCAGCACCCAAATCCTTCATCGCAAATGAATTAGCTAGCTTCTTTTTGAGTACATTTATATCCAGCATGTCAGACCCTGCAACAAGCATGTCATCCACATACAATAACAAGATAATATATCTTCCATTGTCTAGCTTCTTGAAATAAACACAGTGGTCAGAATGACATCTACTATAACCTTGTTCTGTCATAAAACTATCAAACTTTAGATACCACTGCCTTGGAGCTTGCTTCAAGCCATACAAGCTCTTTTTCAACCTGCATACTAGATCCTCCTTACCTTTGACCTCATACCCTTGTGGCTGCTGCATATATATTCCTTCCTCCAAATCCCCATGGAGGAAGGCTATTTTTACATCTAACTGTTCAAGACGCAAATCTTCTACTGCCACTAGACTTAAGATAGTCCTAAGTGAAGTCATCTTAACAACAGGAGAAAATATTTCATCAAAATCTATACCTTTCTTCTGTGCAAACCCCTTTACAACAAGTCTATCCTTGTACCGCTTCTTACCTCCTTCTTCTTCCTTCAACCTGTAAATCCATTTGTTTTGCAATGCTCTTTTACCAGCAGGCAACTAAACCAAATCCCAAGTCTGGTTTCCTACCAATGAGTCCATCTCCTCATTCATGCCTTGCTCCCACTTCTTTCTAGTTTCCACCTGCATTGCTTCTTCATAACATTCTGGCTCACCAGAATCAGTCATCAATAAATAATACATTGAAGGAGAGTATCGTTCAGGGAGTCTACTTAACCTGGTAGATCTTCTTACAGTTGCAGGAGTTTCAGGTACTTGTTGCTGCTCTTGATTTTCTGGCACCTTCGGAACTTCATTTTCTTTAACTTCATCAAGCATTATGTACTCTGTGTTTTCCTTTTCCTGTTTCTTTCACTGCAACTGATCTTTATACATGATCTTTTCATTGAATATCACATCTCTACTCCTGATGATTTTGTTATTCTCATAATCCCATAAACGATAACCAAATTCATCAACCCCATATCCAATAAAGGTACATTTCTTGGATTTAGCTTCAAGCTTTGTTCTATTTTCTTTATCAATATGGACGAATGCTTCACAACCAAACATTCTCAGAAATGAATAGTTTACCTTTTTATCTGTCCATGCTTCCTCTGGAATACCACCATCCAAAGCACTTGAAGATCCTCTAGTTATTAAATAAACAACAGTATTTACAGCATCCACCCAAAACTGTAAGGGCAACCCTCCATGCAGTCTCATACACCTTGCACTCTCCATGATCGTTCTGTTCATCTTTTCTGACACACCATTTTCCTGTGGTGTTCCTGGGACTATCTTCTCTCTACGAATTCCATGGTATGAACAGTAACTATCAAACTCCTTGCCGCAGTACTCACCTCCATTATCAGATCTGAGACACTTCAATCTTTTTCCTCTCTCATTCTCAACCAAAGCTTTCCACTTGTTAAAAGTAGCAAACACATCAGATTTCTATCTAATGCAATAGACCCAAGTTTTTCTAGTTGCATCATCAATAAATGTAACATAATAATGAGAGCCACCAAGAGATTGTACCTGAGCCGGTCCCCATTCATTTGTATGCACAAGCTCTAATTTTTCATTCTTCTTCTGTTTCCCAATCCTGAGAAATTTGACTCTCTTCTGTTTTCCATAAACACAGTTTTCACAGAATTCCAAACTTAACTGCTTCAAATCCGGCAGCAACTTCCTTGAGTGGAGAATCTGCATCCCCTTCTCACTCATGTGGCCAAGCCTATGATGCCACAATGCTGTATCTGTTCCTGTGGAATCTAAAGAGATAGAATGGTTAGTATTATGAGGACATAAATACAACGTACCTACTCTATCTCCTTTTTCTATCACCATTGATCCTTTAGTGATCTTCCACCACTTTTCTCCGAACGTAGATAGACAGCCGCCATCTCCCAACTGCCCTGTTGAGATCAGATTTTTTTTCGTAGCTGGAATATGCCTAACTTCTTTCAACAACCAATTAGTTCCATTTTTAACTTTTATCCATACCTTACCCATTCCAACAATTTTACATGGCTCATCATCACCCAATAAAACATGTCCAAAGTCACCAGGAACATACTCATGAAAGTATTTCCTATGGGGTGTAGCATGACATGAAGCTCCTAAATCTACTACCCAATAATCACTAGTATTATCTAATGCAAGAATCAAAGCATCTTGTAACACATCACCCGCTACATTTGCTTCCTGGGTAGTTTCCTTCTGTGCATCTCCTTTCTTCTTTAGAGATTTGCAGTCTTTCTTCAGATGTCCTTTCTTTCCACAGTTCCATCACTCTATCTTTCCCAGTCTGGACTTGGATCTGCCCATTTTAGATTTTCCACGATTACCTTGGCTCTTTCCTCTCTCCTTTTGTCTTCCCATACTCTCCATGGTCAACGCATTACCTGATGTCTCACCTGTGCTTTTTCTTCACATTTCCTCGCTAAGAATAACACCAATAACATCATCAAATTTCAAGGTGTTTGAACTAGAGACAGAGTTACTTACAGCCATGACCAAGCTATTCCAGCTTTCTGGCAATGAACACAATATTAGAAGAGCCCTAACCTCATCATCAAAGTTCACACTTATAGAACTTAGCTGATTTGTAACCGTATTAAACTCATTTAAATGATCAGTAACAGATCCACCTTTAGCCATCTTCATATTAAATAAACGCTTCATTAGAAATACCTTGTTGTAGGCCGAGGGTTTTTCATACAGCTTACCCAATGCTTTCATCAAACCCTCTGTTGTCATTTCTTTTGAGATATTGAAATCCACCGATGAAGCCAGGCTCAACTGTATTGTTCCCGGAGCCTTTCTGTCAAGAACCTCCCATTCTTCATCCTTCATAGCTGTCGGCTGCTTTGCTTTCCCTCCCAACGGTAGGAATAGATCCTTCTGGTACAGATAGTCCTCCATTTGCATCTTCCATAACCTGAAGTTTTGGCCGTTAAACTTCTTGACCTTAAACTTTCCTTCTTCTGCCATTGCTCCCACTCGAACCAAAAACCCTAGCTTCTTGCGGGTTTAAACTGCCAAATAGACCTTTGGCTCTGGTACCAATTGTTAGAAAAATAGGATCGCAGAGCAATAACAATAAACATAAATGCAAATATAATTACACATACACATTACAAGAGAGACACAGATATATCGTGGTTCACCCAACTTGGGCTACATCCACACTGAATTTACCAGTCCTTATTATTATTACCATCCAGCAAGGTGAAGGGATACAACCTGCAGCACAACCGTTGCACTTCTTCTTCTCTGTTTCACAGTCTCTCTCCTGATCTCAGATATCTTTACAATGCATAAAACCTAATACATCCTCATTCCTAGCCATATTACAATGTCTTTATTTTATAAGGGAAATATAATGGGAAAATACCATGGGATACCCAAAACCATGGGCCCGCAAAACAGCTAGCGAAAACAGCCCCAAAAATTTTCTTCGAGGGCATTTCCCCCGAAACCCCATTTCTCGAGGGCGCTGCCCCCAGCCAGGGGGGATGGTCCCCCCTAGAACCCCGTGGGGGGGCAATGCCCCCCCACACCCCCCCGCTAGGGTGAGTGTACAGTCGACCTACATATCATATAAAACTGGGGTACAAACACGGCTGATACAATATCATCTATGAGACTAGAAGATCTGGCTCCACAACCAACACCATCAACATCCAACACTATGTGATCATGCATTCAACACTCACAGCATTTGGCACTTTACTAGCAAATGGATGACCGGGCACTTGTATGTTTGGTATAATCAGTATGGAATCCACCGATGACACTTGAGCGATGGCTTGAAACTCACATGTTCTCCTTTAGTGATCATCGTTGCTTGATATACATTTTCTTTTGGCAATATCCATCGAAACATTAATTTGTTTTTTAGAGTATATCCCACATGCATAAAGGAGAGTAGTTTTGATGTCTTAATATACCCATTTACATTTAAATAATATGGAAGCGATCTACACTATAATGCAAGGCTCTCTCATTAGTGCTCTATGGGTACTTGATATGACAACACTTGGATTTGGTGTTTCTGTGATGGGAATCGATCATGACTTTAAATAAGGACTTGGACTTAAGCTTAGAAATAAGACCTTTTACTAAAACTAACTTTTTGCCAAAACTAAAAAAAAAAAAAAGGATTTGGTGTTTCTGTGATGGGAATCGATCATGACTTTAAATAAGGACTTGGACTTAAGCTTAGCAAATAAGGCCTTTTTCTAAAACTAGCTTTTTGCCAAAACTGAAAAAAAATAATGAAGATATAAAATCAAATCATTTTAAATAAATATTTTTTATAAAAACCAAAACTAAAAAAAATGAAGATATCAAATCAAATGATTTTAAATAAACATTTTTTTTAAAATTAAAATATATTAAAAAAAAATAAGATATAAAATCAAATGATTTTAAATAAATATTTTTTTTTATAAATATTTGATATTTGGTCACATTGGCACTTGATGGCTCATATAAGTGATGTTTGGTTATGACTTTGAAGTTGAGTTTGAATTGGAGAATCGAGATTAAGTATAAACAAACCTTTTGTCCTTTTTCCAAATAAATATTAAAAAATCATTTAAAATGAAAATAATGATTTTCTAAATCGTTTTAAAAACAATAATGATTTTGTAAAAATTGGGCTTGTAAAAGCATATAGGAGGAGGATTAGAAGATTTCACTGACTTGGAAAGGCTTATAATGATAGATTGTGCATGCTTAGAGTTTTTGAGAATTAGCGGGAGACTTGGCAAACTCGTGAAAGATAAAAAGAAAATTTCAGGGTAGACTATAGTGCTAACAAGCACATTGAAAGTATTTTGATTTAGTGAGTTAGTTCAATCGGTTCTAACGGGGAAGAGACGGAGAGGTTTTCCTTGAAGAATGTTTGAAACTATTCTCTATCCATAAATGTTAAACCTCATTATGATTTGTAACTTATGCTCAGATTTTATTTTTATGTTGCTTTTATTTGCAATATTGTTTAAGGCAATGCATAATATTTGTTTGATACTTGGCTATAATGGAGGAAGAAGGATTAGAAATTTCACAGCCAACGTGGACACATCTCATTTAGACATGCACTATCGAATCATAATGTGCAATCTACGAAAACGGGTTCACATGAAAATACCTCTTGTATGGAACTCAATACCTATTCCAAATAATTACGATTCACTTTGAATCAATGATTTATAATACTTGGTTTCAAGACTGAGAAAATTCCTATTGAGTAGTATTTCCATTTCAATAATGCATAAGCATTACAATAGAGGCACAAAGTATATAATAGGATGAATATTCTCCAAGATTTTAGAATTTTATGAAATATTCACCAAGACTATGCAAGGTTTTATAATTCAATGAAATATTTGCCAAAATTTTACAAGATTTTATAATTTTATGAAAGTTTCGCCAATATTTTACAGGATTACATAATTTTATGAAAAAAATTGCCAAAAAATATATATACATATTATATTTTTATAAAATAGCCCTCAAACTTCTCTATGTATCATGGGGATTCACCCAATTATTATACATATAAATTTAGGGGGGTTTCTTAAAATTATCCCTACTGGAGAGCCCAGAAGGTGATCTTCTCTCCAAATGAGGTCGAAATACAAGACATGGTTTGAGGAAAAATCATTGCAAAAGGTGTTGCAAACCATAGTTCAAAACTATATGAGTTCTCTCACTTTCTTTCTCTCTCCAAGCAATCTACTCTTCACACTCATGCAAATGAAGAGAGTAGACTATGGCATGAAATATTTGGACATCTCAACTACAAGAATTTGTAAGACATGCAAACTCAAAAGGTGCTTGAAGTCCTTCCCAATATCAGATTTTCCCAAGGCACCTGCAAAAGTTGCTTGAATGGAAAAGATCCATCAAAGAAGATTGAGAAAAATATTATTCATGAAGAAGTGAGAATGCTAGATCCAGATCCACAAGAACCTAAAGATATAGTACCTATTGTTTCAACTCCTATTTCTAGATGGGCCACTACTTCTCATACTTCCTCTATTGATCTCCAAGATACAAGAGTTGCATTCTCTCCTACAGATCCATTTCTGGCTAAGAGATGCTTTCTTATGATTGGATCTTATCCAAAAGCATTCTTTGAGGCATCTCAAGATCCAATATGGGTAGCATCTATGGAAGAAGAGTATCAATCTCTTCAAAAAAATGAGACTCAGGAGCCTGTCACTCTCCCACCTGGGAGGAAGATTGTTTAATGCAAGTGGATATGTAGAGCAAAGATGGACTCTGATGGAGTCACAAGCAAGTATAAGGCTAGATTAGTTGCAAGGGGTTTCTCCCAAGTTCATGGGATTGACTATTCTGATACATTCACACCTTTTGCTAAGATGGATTCCAGGGATAATTTCAAGGACCCATACTTATTTAAAAGTGTATAAACCTTGGTGAATCTTACCAATTCTTAAAATGTCAACTATAAAATATTTGGCGATATTTTTCTAAAATTATTTCAATTTTAAGGATTTTATATAGTTTATATAATAATTTGGTGATTTTTAGAGTGAAACAATTTTACCCCATCAAAATTGGGCGAAACAGGGCTTCAAAAAATGCAAATTGGCGAATCTTTTTTTGGAAAAAAACAGGGATAAATAGTCCATGGGATAAATTTCACCCCTAAAATTATCCTTGATGGATTTTATCTGTCTTGTTCTTACTATTGCATCATCCAAGCACTGGGAAGTGCATCACATGGATGTCAAGAGTGCTTTACTTCATGGAGATCTAGAGGAGGAGATCTACATGAAGCAACCTGGGGGGTATATTGATGGTCCTTCACGTGTGTGCAGATTGAGAAAGTCCTTGTATGGGCTTAAGCAAGCTCCCTGAGCTTGGTATGCCAAGATGGATTCTTTCTTACTTTCACAATATTTTCAGAGATGCAAATCAGATTCAAATGTATACATGGTACATGATGGTAACTCCCTACTTCTTATTGTTCTTTATGTTGATGATTTGTTAATTACTGGTAGCAATTCTTCATGCATTAGATCTATCAAAACAACTTTGCACAACTCTTTCTCTATGTCAGATTTGGGACTGCTAAAGCAGTTTCTTGGTCTTGAAGTCACTTAGAGTGATTCATGAATCAGAGTTGCACAGTTCAAATATGCATTAGATCTACTTGACAGAATTCATATGAGCGAATGCAAACCAACAACATTCTCCTTTATTTCAGGGATCATCCTTGAGGATGGTTCTTCTACACCTTTGGTTGATAGTACTTTGTATCGACAGTTGATTGGGAGTCTTTTGTTTCTTACACATACTCAACTTGATCTATCATATGTAGTCAGTGTTGTCTCTACATAAATGTGTTGAGATATTGTAACTTCTAAGGATATTATATTTGTACTTTATTTTTCCAGAGATGTTTCATTCCTCTGTGAAGATCTTATTGTATATCCGGAGATGTTTATTGCTCCGTCGGATTGTGGTAACTTGGGTTATTAGACTTCCCCAGTGGGGGTCGGCCCTGTATGTGTCATGCGGGTCAAAGGGTTATTAGACGAACCTAGTGCAGTCGACCCATTCAGTTGTAATGGGGTGTTTAACCTAGTGATAAAGTTGGGGCCGACCTAGTTAATATAAAGTACAAGTCGGAGATGTGTATATATAGAGGAGGTGTGTTCCTCATTTGACACACTTCCCTCACTTGAAATGTAGTGAACTTGTGAGAGAGAGGACTGCTATGGAGGAGGAGGAGATCATGTATTTGGTTTGCATCTTTGTATATTGCTGGTCATCTATATTGAGGAAGCTTTGTTGGGTTTTCTACACCATGAGGATTTCCTAGGATAAATCTGTGTCCCTTGTGTTCATGTCGTGCTTGTTGTTTCTTCAGTGATCCTGTATATGCTATTATTGTGAAATGGAACATAATACTGCTATTTTCTATCTTAGCATATTGAATCTTAACATGGTATCAGAGCTAACCTCAAGGAAGGCAATGTATAGCACTTATGACACTTGCTTCACTTGCAACAATTTGAAGGTTTGGGTTTTATATAGCAAAAACCAGTCATCATGGAACTTTCGCTATAAATCCATTTTTGCAAAGGTTCAGGATCTGACAAGTTTACAAGTCGTATATAACTTCCTCAGGTACCTTGTGTCCAAAGGACACCCTCATATTCGTTGTACTTTGTGAGTTATGATCAGTACAAGTTAGGGTTTCGGTCTCTTCCAGATCTCAGTCATAATCAGGGGACCTAGGGAAAAAGGTTATAACATGGGATAGAAAACTCCAAATGAAATTTTGTCAAAGGTGACAGATAGTACACAGACTGTACTATCTCACAAAACTTTGTTAGAGGCCGAAGTTGAACCAGTGACATGTGGCACTCCGTACAAGTTCACTCTCCTGTTTTATCCCATAAACAGGTCATGTTGCGACACTTGGCATAACTCTCTCTAAGAAAATCCAATTGAGCTCAGACCTATCAAGATGAAAAGATGACAGGTCAGGATACCATAGAAAAATGTTTCAGGCCCTGTGGATCAAAAAGTTCAGAGTTACAGTAGAAACAATCAGGTACATATTTTTGTCAAAACAAAATTATTTTTGGAGCACCTTCATTCATGGCTTCTAGAATTTAGAGTTTCAGAGAAATTTAGAATTTTTGGAATTGGAGTCCACGGCTGAATGCTACTCAAGAAAATTGAATTTTAGAGACCAAGATCGAATTTTTTGGTTGGGTAGAAGAATGGGCTTGATCAAACCCCATTTCAGGATTTTGATCGGAAAGATGGAAAATTAGGGCTTCAACAAAAGTTGGAATTTTTGAAGTATGTCACCATGACTGGAAGCTCCTCCGAAAAATAAGAGTTTATGGACTTCGATAGAACCTTTTGATTAGGCAGAAGGGTCGGCTCCATCAAACCCTAGTTCAGGATCCTGTCTAGAAGATCCAGAAGTTTCGAAGGCAATTTTGAGGGGTCAAACTTTGGAGATTTCAAAATTGAAGTATGCTAGTTTGATCATCTCAGCAGGACACATTCTTCCATACATTCAGAAGTGTGAAAGTCAAAGTTTGAATTTTTAGGGTTTCTCTAAAAAACCCTAATCGAGCCCCAGATTCAATTTCAGGAGGAGTTGAGGCTAAGGGCTTACATAAGAAGACTACAAGAATTTCTTCATAGGTATGACTTGAGGAAATACAGGTATATCTTGAAATCTAATTCTTGATTAAGTTCATAATATGTTTGTCTTTATATTATTTAGGTTAGTACAATCTTGATTAATGATAGAATTGTCTTATCACCCTAATAAAAGTATGAATGCATGATAGAAGACATTCATTGATTAGGGCTATATGATTGTACTAATGCACTGTGGTGTTGTATGAGGTTGATGTTGTCTACTAACAAGATACAGGTACATCACGAAAGAAAAAATCAAGTTCCACGACCATGACGACATGAAGACAAAGACTCATCCATAATCTTTGTTCACATAGAAGGTCTACTTACGAGGTATGTATGACTTTGTTCTATTATGCTTAACCTATGAGATATGCAGATTCTAGCACAGGATCTCTAAATCATTAAAGAGAACAAAGAAGATATTGTTTAGGTATACTAATGCAGGTATGTTTTCCTATATCAAGTTAGAATCTTACCTTGTGTTAGGATCCCTTATATAAGTATACTTGGTATGATTGGTTATGCTTATTCATAAAGATAGAAATGTAAGTAATCAAGGGTTTATGCATATTATGTATCTTATCTTGATTGATGATTTAACTAACCAGAAGAGTCCTATGATCAAATAAGAATATGCATGAGTAAAAGAAGACTTCCCTAAAACCTTGAATACTAATGTTTATTATCTATGATGATGACTATACATATTCAAGATTATTTACAATTATAATGTTTTGATAATATTGATATTATATTAATGAGTGTATGTTTGTGTATGAGATCATGAGGATGACACTAGTGCACACTTGAGCATGCACAGTCGTACAGAATGAATAGAAGTTCAAAAGTCATATAGAAGATCAAGCGGGAGGAAACCACACAAACATAAAAGATAAGTATTTGAGTTGTTATTTGAAATAGTAAATGATATTGCTTGTAATAGTTGTATGCAAACTTGTATTCCTAGAATATATCATGCTAAGTATAAACATTCATATAACATTGAACAGTATACTACTAGTATGCATATTATTGGTAAGTTGGACAAACATTCTATTGTTGCTTGTCTAGAATGAAACCTCTTTGCTGACATGCTGAGAGTTGTGCACACTCTCGATAGTATGTTCTGGTAGAGATGGAAGGAATCTAGATATCCACTTTATGCATACAAGATATGGAAAAGTGTTGTGCCAAAGTATTGGTCAAGATAGTAGCAGAACTATGTAAAGCATATCTGTATGCATAATAGGTTATCATGTCAACATGATTTGATGATTATGAAGTATTACTAATCATGTACTTAATTTTGATTTGTAGGAAAGATAATGAAGAATGATGAACATCGAACAAGTGATGGATCTTCAACAAGAAGATTTACAAATCAAACATAATAAAGAAGGCTCGTGGCTAGAAGACTCTCTTAGAAAGAGGAATAGGATCATGACGAGGTGTTTGCTCCAAGTGGCTAGATAAGACCATTGTCTTAATGGTGTAATTGAAGAAGAAGTGTGAATTAGGCTCTGTATGGGTACTCAAGATCGATAGTCATTTGATGATCTTAATGATCACCATGGGTGATGTGGATCTCAACCTTTGCTACAAGGTTGAATATGGTTTCTATACACAGATGACATGGATGCAAGAAGCAACTCACCATAGAGTTCGAATGATATTGAGGCTCATATCAGTAGACCCATCTGACGAGAGATGGCACATATAGATATGCAGAAGATCACTTAATGCAAAGTGTGAATGACGTTTAGTCACAAAAGGGAGAATTGACAGCTTCTTGATAAGCTTGGGCTTTACCAAAAGTAAAGTTGATCTGTTACAAATGATGAACCTGTCATACTATTAGTGTATGTGGATGATCTATTTTTACATAGATCATGAAAAGAAAGAATAAGATGGCTGTAGAATTGAAAATGAAAGATCTTAGATTGATGCATTACTTCCTAGGACTGGAAGCATGAAAAGGCTCAGATGGAATCTTTCTCAACCAAGGAAAGTATGCTATGAAAATCTTGAGAAGGATTGATTTGTTTGAATGTACAACCATGGCCACTCTCATGGGTTTCGACTTGAAGTTGTTAGCTAATGACTCCTCAGAGTTAGTTGATGTGACTCTGTATAGACATATTGGGTCGTTGATGTATTTGACGAATATCGAGCCAGATATATGCCTTGCCGTGAACACCTTGAGTCAGTATCTCGTGAAAACTAGATGTATTCACCTGATAGTTGCAAAGCATGTGATAAGGTATCTTAAGGGTACGATAGAATTTGATCTATGCTATCTTGGAGATCATGACTTCAGATGGCTACAAAGATGATGACTGGGAAGGAAGTGTATCAGACATGAAGAGCACATCGAGAGGATGTTATTGTCTGGGATCAGCCATGATATCGTGGTTCAGCAGGAAGCAGTCTAGTGTGGCTCTCAGCACAAGCAGAATATATGGCTGCTTTCTCTACTAGTTGTGAAGCAGTATGGCTTCAGAATTGTTTGACTTAGAGATAGAACCAATTGTGATCCTATGTGACAAACAGAGTTGTATCAAGATGGCAGAGAATCCAGTGTTCCATGATAATTCAAAGCAAATAGAGATATGACATTTCTATATACAAGATATGGTGCAGAAAGGAACTTTAAAGTTCGAATTTGTAACAAGCTACCGATGTACTAACCAAACTTCTGCCTCAAGTAAAGTTTGAGTATTTCCGAGACAAGCTTGGTAGGACCCTCCTCGAAAGGGGGAGTGATGTAGACACTAATGATGAGATTGCCTACATCGAAAGTGAGGTCAATGATGTGGATACCTATATTGGTGATGCCGACAAAGAGGTTGGTGGATGGTCCTTAGACAGGGTCTAAGTTGACAAGGGGATTGCATCATCCTTGAACACATGTTCTAAATTGATCCGTAGACAGTTGTCTTCGAGAATGAAGTCCTTAGTGGACAGTTGGGGATTGTATCGTCCTCGGACTTCGGTCGCTTGAATTGATCTGTAGACCTATGTCTTCGAGAATGAATTCCTTAGTGGACAGGTGGGGATTATATCGTCCCAAGACATTGGTCCCTTGAATTGAACCGTAGACCTATGTCTTCGAGAATGAAGTCCTTAGTGGACAGGTGGGGATTCTATCGTCCCCGAACTTCGGTCCCTTGAATTGATCCATAGACCTATGTCTTCAAGAATGAAGTCCTTAGTGGACATGTAGGGATTGCATCATCCCTAGACTTTGGTCCCTTGAATTGACCCGTAGACATCTGTCTCCGAAAATTGGTGATAGGACTGCATCATCCCTGAATGTTTAGTTCAGAATGTACGTGAAAGGACTGCATTTTCCATAGACATGAGAGGTGTCTTAAATAGATCAGGATTGATCATCCTTAGATAGTGATCCTGTAATTTCGAAAGGAAGGATAGTCTTAAATATTGATTCTTAGACTAGAATCCCGTAATTCCGAAAGGAAGGATTTTCTAAGATGTGAGTAGTGGACAAGGATCCTGTAATTCGAAAAGGAAGGATCGTCCAAGTGTGGTAGCTCCATAAAGACTGGGTCCTGTAATTCTGAAAACAAGGATTGTCTAAGTACCACCAATGTTGATGGACTATAATCTCATAATTCCGAAAGGAAGGATTGTCCATGATCCTATAATTCTCAAAGGAAGGATCACCAGAGTTGAAGGACTATAATCCCATAATTTTGAAAGGAAGGATTGTCCATGATCCCATAATTCTGAAAGGAAGGATCACCAAAGTTGAAGGACTATAATCCCATAATTCCAAAAGGGAGGATTGTCCATGATCCCATAATTCCAAAAGGAAGGATCACTAAAGTTGAAGGACTATAATCCCGTAATTTTGAAAGGAAGGATTTTCTATGATCCCGTAATTTCAAAAGGAAGGATCACCAGAGCTGATGGACTAGAATCCCGTAATTCCGAAAGGAAGGATTGTCCATGATCCCGTAATTCCAAAAGGAAGGATCATGTGTATTGCAGAGTATGCTACTTTTGTGTATACTTGACTGATGAGGATACTTGTATTGATGTATTGATACTTGTATTAATGATATGTATTGATGAGGATACTTGTATGTATACTTATATTGATGAGGATACTTATATGTATACTTGTATTGGTGTGGATACTAATACTGATGATCTAGATGACGATGCTGCTGATTGTGATGATCTAGATGACGATGCTGCTGATCGGGATGGTCTAGATGACGATGCTAATGATACCGATGATCGTGTGATGATGATGCTACTGATCGTGATGGTCTAGATGACGATACTGATGATCGTGAGGGTCCAGACGTTGATATTGCTATAGATGTTCGAGTGCTGCAGAAGATAAAGACTCAGTACTAAAGATGTTGATGTTCCAGTAACTGCTTGAGTTACTGATTATGTCGAGAAATCTTCCAATGATTTATAGATGTATCATGTGTGATGTTGATGACTCTTTGCTCCTATAGATGTTGTTATAATATCCTTCTTGTTAAGGGGGAGTGCTGAGATATTGTAACTTCTAAGGATATTATATTTGTACTTTATTATTCTAGAGATGTTTCAATCCTCTGTGAAGATCTTATTCTATATCCAGAGATGTTTATTCCTCCATCGGATTGTGATAACTTGGGTTATTAGACTTCCCCAGTGGGCGTCGGCCCTGTATATGTTATGTGGGTCAAAGGGTTATTAGAACACCCTAGTGGGGTCCGCCTAGTCAGTTGTAATGGGGTGTTTAACCCAGTGGAAAAGTTGGGGCCGACCTAGTTAATATAAAGTACAAGTCGGAGATGTGTATATATAGAGGAGGTGTGTTCCTCATTTGACACACTTCCCTCACTTGAAATGTAGTGCACTTGTGAGAGAGAGGTCTGCTACAGAGGAGGAGGAGATCATGTCTTTGGTTTGCATCTTTGTATATTGCTGGTCATCTATATTGAGGAAGCCTTGTTGGGTTTTCTACCCCATGAGGGTTTCCCAGGATAAATCTGTGTCCCTTGTGTTTATGCCGTGCTTGTTGTTTCTTCAGTGATCCTGTATATGCTATTATTGTGAAATGGAATGTAATGCTACTATTTTCTATCTTAGCATATTGAATCTTAACATGGTATCAGAGCTAACCTGAAGGAAGGCAATGTATGGAACATACGACACTTGCTTCACTTGCGACAATTTGAAGGTTTGGGTTTTATATAGAAAAAACTAGTCATCGTGGAACTTTCGTTATAAATCCATTTTTGAAAAGTTTCAAGATTTGAAACGTTTACATGTCATAGATAAAATCCTCAGGTACCTTGTTTCAAAAGGACACCCTCATATTCATTGTACTTTGTGAGTTATGATCAGTACAAGCTAGGGTTTTGGCCTCTTCCAGATCTCAGTCATAATCAGGTGACCTAGGAAAACAGGTCATAACTTGGGCTAGGAAGCTCCAAATGAAATTTCGTAAAATGTGACAGATAGTACATAGATGGTACTATCTCAAGAAACTTTCTAAGAGGACGAAGTTGAACCAGTGACATGTGGAAATTCGTACAAGTTCGCTCTTCTGTTTTATCCCATAAACAGGTCACATTGCGACACTTGGCATAAATCTCTCTCAGAAAATCCAATTGAGGTTAGACCTATCGGGATGGAAAGATGACAGGTCAGGCTAAGATAGAAAAAAATTTGAGACCCTGCGGATTGAAAAGTTCAGAGTTACAGGAGAAACAATCAGGTACATATTTATGTCAAAAAAGAATTATTTTTGGAGCACCTTCATTCATGGCTTCCGGAATTTAGGTTTTCGAAAAAAGTTAGAATTTTTGGAATCGGAATCCACGGATGAATGCTACTCAAGAAAATAGAAATTTAAAGACCAAGATCAAATTTTCTGGTTGGGTAGAAAACCGGGCTTGATCAAACCCCAGTTCGGGATTTTGATCAGAAAGATGGAAAATCAGGGCTTTAGCAAAAGTTGGAATTTTTGAAGTATGTGACCATGACTAGAAGCTCCTCAGAAAAATAAGAGTTTATGGACTTCGATAGAACCTTTTGATTAGGCATAAGGGTGGGCTCCATCAAACCCTAGTTCGGGATCCTGTCGAGAAGATCCAGAAGTTTCGAAGGCAATTTTGAGGGGTCAAATTTTGGAGATTTAAAATCTGAAGTATGTTAGTTTGATCAGCTCAGTGGGACACATTCTTCCATACATTTAGAAGTGTGAAAGTCAAAGTTTGAATTTTTAGGGTTTCTCTAAAAAATCCTCATCGAGCCCCAGATCCCATTTTAGGGGGAGTTGAGGCTAAGGCCTTACATAAGAAGACTACAATAATTTCCTGACAAGTATGACTTGAGGAAATACCAGTATGTCTTGAAATCTTATTCTTGATTAAGTTCATAATATGTTTGTCTTCATATTATTTAGGTTAGTACAATCTTGATTAATGATAGAATTGTCTTATCACCTTAGTAAAAGTATGAATGCATGATAGAAGACATTCATTGATTAGGGCTATATGATTGTACTAATGTGATGTGGTGTTGTATGAGGTTGATGTTGTCTGCTAACAAGATACAGGTACATCACGAAACACAAATCAAGTTCCATGACCATGACGACATGAAGACAAAGACTCATCCATAATATTTGATCACATAGAAGGTCTACTTACGAGGTATGTATGACTTTGTTCTATTATGCTTAACCTATGAGATATGCAGATTCTAGCACAGGATCTCTAAATCATTGAAGAGAACAAAGAAGATATTGTTTAGGTATACTAATCCAGGTATGTTTTCCTATATCAAGTTAGAATCTTACCTTGTGTTAGGATCCCTTATATAAGTATACTTGGTATGATTGGTTATGCTTATTCATAAAGTTAGAAACGTAAGTAATCAAGGGTTTATGCATATTATGTCTCTTATCTTGATTGATGATTTAACTAACCAGAAGAGTCCTATGATCAAATAAGAATATGCATGAGTAAAAGAAGACTTCCCTAAAACCTTGAATACTAATGTTTATTATCTACGATGATGACTATACATATTCAAGATTATTTACAATTATAATGTTTTGATAATATTGATATTATACTAATGAATGTATGTTTGTGTATGAGATCATGAGGATGACACTAGTGCACACTTGAGCATGCACAGTCGTACAGAATGAATAGAAGTTCAAAAGTCATATAGAAGATCAAGCGGGAGGCAACCACACAAACATAAAAGATAAGTATTTGAGTTGTTATTTGAAATAGTAAATGATATTGCTTGTAATAGTTGTATGCATATTTGTATTCCTAGAATATATCATGCTGAGTGTAAACATTCATATTGCATTGAATAGTATACTACTAATATGCATATGATTGGTAAGTTGGACAAACATTCCATTGTTGCTTGTCTAGAATGAAACCTCTTTGCTGACATGTTGAGAGATGTGCACACTCTCGATAGTATGTTCTGGTAGAGATGGAAGGCATCTAGATAGCCACTGTATGCATACAGGATATGGAAAAGTGTTGTGCCAAAGTATTGGTCAAGATAGTAGCATAACTATGTAAATCATATCTGTATGCATAATAGGTTATCATGTCAACATGATTTGATGATTATGAAGTATTACTAATCATGTACTTAATTTTGATTTGTAGGAAATATCATGAAGAATGATGAACACCGAACAAGTGATGGAGGTTCAACAAGAAGATTTACAAATCAAACATAATATAGAAGGCTCGTGGCTAGAAGATTCTCTTAGAAAGAGGAAGAGGATCATGACGAGATGTTTGCTCCAAGTGGCTAGATAAGACCATTCTCTTAATGGTGTAATTGAAGAAGAAGTGTGAATTAGGCTCTGTATGGGTACTCAGGATCGATAGTCATTTGATGAGCTTAATGATCACCATGGGTGATGTGGATCTCAACCTTTGCTACAAGGTTGAATATGGTTTCTATACATAGATGACATGGATGCAAGAAGGAACTCACCACAGAGTTTGAATGATATTGAGGCTCATATCAGTAGACCCATCTGACAAGAGATGGCATAGATAGATATGCAGAAGATCACTCAATGGAGAGTGTGAATGATGTTCAGTCACAAAAGGGAGAATTGACGGTTTATTGATAAGCTTAGGCTTTACCAAAAGTAAAGTTGATCCGTCATGAATGATGAACCTATCATACTATTACTGTATGTGGATGATCTATTTTTACATAGATCACGAAAAGAGAGAATAAGATGGCTGTAGAATTGAAAATGAAAGATCTCAGATTGATGCATTACTTCCTAGGACTGGAAGCATGAAAAGGATCAGAAGGAATCTTTCTCAACCAAGGAAAGTATGTCGTGAAAATATTGAGAAGAATTGATTTGTTTGAATGTACAACCATGGCCACTCTCATGGGTTCCAACTTGAATTTGTTAGCTAATGACTCCTTAGAGTTAGTTGATGTGACTCTGTATAGACATATTGGGTCGTTGATGTATCTGACGAATACCAGGCCAGATATATGCCTTGCTGTGAACACCTTGAGTCAGTATCTAGTGAAAACTGGATTTGTTCACCTAATAGTTGCAAAGCATGTGATAAGGTATCTAAAGGGTACGATAGACTTTGATCTATGTTATCTTGGAGATCATGACCTCAGATGGCTACATAGATGATGATTGGGCAGGAAGTGCATCATACATGAAGAGCACATCGAGAGGATGTTATTGTCTGGGATCATCCATGATATCATGGTTTAGCAGGAAGCAATCTAGTGTTCCTCTCAGCACAAGTGGAATATATGGCTGCTTGCTCTGCTAGTTGTGAAGTAGTATGGCTTCAGAATTGTTTGACTTAGAGATAGAACCAACTGTGATCCTATGTGACAAATAGAGTTGTATCAAGATTGCATAGAATCCAGTGTTCCATGATAAGTCAAAGAACATAGAGATCTGACATTTCTATATACAAGATATGGTGCAGAAAGGAACTTTAAAGTTTGAATTTGTAACAAGCTATTGATGTACTAACCAAACCTCTGCCTCAAGTAAAGTTTGAGTATTTTTGAGACAAGCTCGGTAGGACCCTCCTCGAAAGGGGGAGTGATGTAGACACTAATGATGAGATTGCCTGCATTGAAAGTGAGGTCGATGATGTGGATACCTATATTGGTGATACCAACAGAGAGGTTGGTGGATGGTCCTTAGACAGGGTCTAAATTGACAAGGGGATTGCATCATCCTTGAACACATGTCTAAATTGATCCGTAGACAATTGTCTTCGAGAATGAATTCCTTAGTAGACAAGTGGGGATTATATCATCCCTGGTCTTCGGTCCCTTAAATTGATCTGTAGACCTATGTCTTCGAGAATGAAGTCCTTAGTGGGGACGTGGGGACTGTATAATCCCCTGACTTTGGTCCCTTGAATTGATCTGTATACCTATGTCTTCGAGAATGAAGTCCTTAGTGGATAGGTGGGGATTGTATCGGCCCCGGACTTCGGTCCCTTGAATTGATCCATAGACCTATGTATTTGAGAGTGAAGTCCTTAGTTGACAGGTAGGGATTGCATCATCCCTGGACTTCGGTCCCCTGAATTGACCCATAGACATCTGTCTCCGAAAATTGGTGATAGGACTGCATCGTCCCTGAATGTTTAGTTCAGAATGTACGTGATAAGACTGCATTTTCCATAGACATGAGAGGTGTCTTAAATAGATCAGGATTGATCATCCTTAGACAGTGATCCCATAATTCCAAAAGGAAGGATAGTCTTAAATATTGATCCTTAGACTAGAATCCCGTAATTCCGAAAGGAAGGATTGTCTAAGATGTGAGTAGTGGACAAGGATCCCGTAATTCCGAAAGGAAGGATCGTCCAAGTTTGGTAGCTCCCTAAAGATTGGATCCCATAATTCCAAAAGGAAGGATTGTCTGAGCACCACCAATGTTGATGGACTATAATCCGGTAATTCCGAAAGGAAGTATCACCAGAGTTGAAGGACTATAATCCCATAATTTCGAAAGGAAGGATTGTCCATGATCCCATAATTCTGAAAGGAAGGATCACCAAATTTGAAGGACTATAATCCCGTAATTCTGAAAGGAAGGATTGTCCATGATCCCGTAATTCCAAAAGGAAGGATCACTAGAGTTGAAGGACTATAATCTCGTAATTTTGAAAGGAATGATTGTCTATGATCCCGTAATTTTGAAAGGAAGGATCACCAGAGCTGATGGAATAGAATCCCATAATTCCAAAAGGAAGGATTGTCCATGATCCTGTAATTCCGAAAGGAAGGATCATGTGTATTGCAGAGTATGCTACTTTTGTGTATATTTGACTGATGAGGATACTTGTATTGATGAGGATACTTGTATTGATGTATTGATACTTGTATTGTTGATATGTATTGATGAGGATATGTATTGATGAGGATACTTGTATTGATGAGGATACTTATATGTATACTTGTATTTTTGTGGATACTAATACTGATGATCTAGATGACGATGCTGCTAATCGTGATGATCTAGATGACGATGTTGTTGATCATGATGGTCTAGATGACGATGCTGATGATCGTGTGATGACGATGCTGCTGATCGTGATGGTCTAGATGATGATGTTGATGATCGTGTGATGACAATGCTGATGATACTGATGATCATGTGATGACGATGCTGCTAATCGTGATGGTCTAGATGACAATGCTGATGATTGTGTGATGATAATGCTGATGATACTGATGATCATGTGATGATGATTCTAATGATTGTGAGGGTCCAGATGTTGATGTTGCTGTAGCTGTTCGAGTGTTACAGAAGATAAAGACTCAGTACTGAAGATGTTGACGTTCTAGTATTGAAGATGTTCCAGTAACTGCTTGAGTTACTTATGATGTTGAGAAAGCTTCCAATGATTTATAGGTGTATCATGTATGATGTTGATGACTCTTTGCTCCTGCAGATGTTGTTATAATATCCTTCTTGTTAAGGGGGATTGTTGAGATATTGTAACTTCTAAGGATATTATATTTGTACTTTATTATTCTAGAGATGTTTCAATCCTCTGTGAAGATCTTATTCTATATCCAGAGATGTTTATTCCTCTGTCGGATTGTGATAACTTGGGTTATTAGACTTCCTCAGTGGTGGTCAGCCCTGTATGTGTTATGTGGGTCAAAGGGTTATTAGACCACCCTAGTGGGGTCAGTCCAGTCAGTTGTAATGGGGTGTTTAACCCAATGGTAAAGTTTGGGCCGACCTAGTTAATATAAAGTACAAGTCGGAGATGTGTATATATAGAGGAGGTGTGTTCCTCATTTGACACACTTCCCTCACTTGAAATGTAGCGCACTTGTGAGAGAGAGCTATGCTATGGAGGAGGAGGAGATCATGTCTTTGGTTTGCATCTTTGTATATTGTTGGTCATCTATATTGAGGATGCTTTGGTGTGTTTTATACCCCATGAGGGTTTCCAAGGATGAATCTGTGTCCCTTGTGTTTATGCTGTGCTTGTTGTTTCTTCAGTGATCCTGTATATGCTATTATTGTGAAATGGAATGCAATGTTGCTATTTTCTGTCTTAGCATATTGAATCTTAACAACATGCAGGAGCCTCATGAGCTTCACTGCAAGGAAGCAAAGAGGATCTTGCATTATGTGTAAGGGACAAAGACACATGGTATTTTTTATGGAGCTGGGTCTCCTCTAAACCTAGTTGGGTATATTGATTTTGATTGGGCTGGAGAGCGCTCAGATTGGAATTCTACATACGGTTTTGTTTTCATGATTGGATCTGGACCTATGTGTTGGTCGAGCAAAAAGCAGGCTGCTTTAGCTCTTTCTTCAGCTTAGACCGAGTATAGAGGTGTTATGAATGCAACCACATATTGCATCTGGTTGTGGGGCATCTTGTCAGAGTTTGGGATTCGATTTAGTACTCCACCAGTCATCTATTATGAAAATCAAAGTGCCATCAGGATCTCCACACTAGGTTTTTTCGACCCAAATCCAACGACTAAAAAGTCGTATTTTCTACATTTTGAGGTCGACTATCCGACAGCCTCAGTATTTTTTTAACGTTGGTCCAATTTTAGATTAAAACCGACGGCTCCTATGTCATCGGTTCTGCGATGCCCATGGTAGTCGGATAAGCGACAACCCTCACAACTTAATAGCGTTTGGATCCAACGTCTTTGGCCATCGGATCTATAGCATAGTCATCGGTATTTTTCATTGTGGAGTTCGGAAAACCAATGCCCCTCATAACTAAAAATGGCTTGGATCCGATGTCTTTTGCTGTCGGATATATGGAATAGTCATCGGTATTTTTAACTATGGAGGTTGAAAAACTGATGGCTCTCACAGCTGAAAATGGCTGAGCACCAACGTCTTTTAACGTCGAAGCTATGGCAAAGTCATCGGTTGTGTGCACTGTGGAGGTCGAAAAAGCGATGTCGATCCCACTTAAAATGATTGAGCACCGATGTCATTGGCCGTCGAATCTATGGCGAGGTCATTGGTTTTCTTTTCCATGGCCGTCGGTTATCCAACACCTATGGAAAATTTAAAAAAAAAACACAATATTGTTTGGAAGTGTATGTTGATACAATTCCTCTTTTTCTTTTCTAGTACACCCTCAGAGTCTTGAACTTTGTGAAGTCATGTTTAAATGGCCATTGCCTTTCATTGTCCAAATTAAGGTCTATTATAGCCTTCCTACTTCATTGCAAATGCCAAGTTGTACCATGCTTGAAGTTGTCCCATGCCTTATCCCATGCTTCATTCGTGTTCAAAGCCAAATAAGATTAAATTATTATTATAAAATCATTTATAAATTATATATGATTTTAATATAATAATTTAACTTTACCTTTATAATAAAGTTGAAAATATTTTGCCAAATAAGTTTAAATTATTATTATAAAATCATTTATAAATTATATATGATTTTAATATAATAATTTAACTTTACCTTTATAATAAAGTTGAAAATATTTTCCAATTATTATAATAGTCCATTATTTAAAAGGTGGCTTTTATTATCAAACATGAAACGACAACTCTAAGTGTTCACTCCAAGCTAAAACCATACTTAGAATTATTTAATATTCAAGCTATCAAGTCAAGTAAAGGTGTAGAAGAATTGATTGTAGCAAAATACAATAAGGAAAAGATTGGGGGTAAAGGTTGAGCTTGTACAAGAAACTCAATAAACAATGGAAAAGTTGTAATGGATATATGTTGTTGTAGTGAGTGGTGTTGTTGTAGAAGATGACACTATAGAAGAGAGTGGTGTTACAATGGTGGAGTTGCAAGGAGATGATATTTAATTAGTTGTAGTAGTGGAAGATGCAAATGTGAACGTCTTATTCCCATAATGTGTAGTGTGTTGATATCATTGCAGATGAATTTGAAAGTGTAACAAAAGAAAACAGTGGATAAAACGAAGGATTCCTGCAAACAAAAACCACTATGTTACGTGAACTTCTTTCAGGGATTTGTTACATTTGCTTCTAAGATCTTTCATTGCTTTGTTACAAGAATATTTTTGACCTAAAAGTACACTTGATAGGTTTGGATGGAACAGATTTCTGTGGAAATCCTCTTTACGTTCATTCTCGAGTGACTCGATATTGACAATTCCGATTATCAAAAGGGGATACATACTGTTAGAAAAGGAAAATAAAGAAAACACATAAAGGGATATGTAAATTTGACAAAGGAAAATAAATAAAATCTATAATTTGCATCGAAAGAATAACAGGGTATGAACTAAACTAAGGAGATTCGAACCTGCGATCAATGTCTAGTCCCAAGGCTACCAACTTCAAGCTTGACCTTGTCAATCGATTCCCATCACCATTTACTCTCATACGAAGTCCCACAACCATTTCTCTTGACACCTAGTACTCTTAATTCATTCTGCATGCATTTCACTATACAACGGTCTCAGATTCACTGCATTTTTCCTGAATTAGTGTCTCAATTCAATATGACCCATGCCTACTATCCAAGGAGTGTTGCCAAAGGTATTCAGTTTTAGCCTGGAAATGGTGATGATTCATGGTATTATGTTTCTCTTCAGCTACAATATGGAAAACTCATAGTCCACTGCCAAGGTTTGTCTGACAAATGTGGTTGTTTGGGTCATGCTGAATTGAGAAACCGAAACCATCACATTTGTCAGACAAACCTTCGTATGAGAGCTTTGAGTTTGTCATATTGCAGCCAAAGGGAAACATAATACCATGAATCATCACCGTTTCCAGGATGAAACTCTAGACCACTGGAAATACTCTTCGGACGGCAGGTGTGGGTCATGCTGAATCAAGAAACTAATTTAGGGAAAGTGCAGAGAGGATTTGAGACTCTTGCATAGTGAAATGCATGCATAATGAATCAAGCAAGGTGGTAGCCTGTCATCTCCCACTATGAAATGCATGCAGAATGAATCAAGTTGCTTGAAGGTGGTCTCCCATTGTCAGTTGCACTTCAAGCTTGAAGGTGTTAGCCTTGGGACTAGACATAGGTTGTAGGTTCGAATATCCACAGTTAAGTTGCAGCCATAAAAAATGATGAACATTGACAACAAGTGACATGTTTCTAATTGTTGTTGGTGTATTCTAGATTAGTTGCAAATATCATGCTTCAGAAGCCATGCTCCAATGGTAAATAGACCATTTTGGAAGGGTTCAATGTGCAGTTAAGGATATTGATTCCAATGAAATTAAAGAGAAGGTTAACGATATTGATTCTAGTGCATCATTTACTCATCCTTTGAAGTTGTGGAAACTCGAAATTGGTTATGATGAGCAACCAAACATCACAACAAGATTCAAGAAATTGTCAAAATTTATATGACACGCTAGTGGGTTGTAGAAAGCCAGCATCGTAGCCATTCATTGAGTTCCTCTATGTTTCGAGAATAGTTTAATATTCTCTACTGAATAGGGCCAACCACGTGAAGTTGGAAGCTCTTATGGACCCTTCCCCCCCTCACATCACTCTCAATTATCCATACCCAATGCATGTAATTGAAAAAAACAAATACGTGCAAATTCATCCATATTTCATCATGAACTTTCATCTACCATTCATTCAATAAAGCCTAACATTCATTAAACCAATGTTTCATTCAGTCAACACATTCATACAATAAAAGATAACATTCAATAAACCATCCATTCATTCAGTCAACGCATTCATTCAATAAACACTAACATTCAATAAAGGTAATAGTTTACTACACTGAATCATTAAACCATTAAACCATTCGTTCATTCATTAAGCCAAAAATCATGGACGATATATTAATGTTATCAAAAATAATTAGACGGGTACATTTTTTGAGTCACTTCTTTTTACTAGCAGTTTTTCTTCTTTTTATAAATTTTAAATAATCTCTAAGAGGAGCATCTACCCCTGGACTTTCTGTTCTAGTTCTTGGTTCTTCATCATGCGCTTGTGGTGATGTCTGCGACAAGGGGTTCGGATTTGCTGCAACAATGTGAAAATGTTACATTGTTGTATTTTGATATTGTAATGACAAGTATTTCATTTAAAAAAACATTACAAAGGTGTTTTTTTTCTTGGTGCAGCCACATCATGTAGTTCATGTTCTTGTCCAGCCTCAACCTATAAAGTTTCACCCTCTACATGCTCTGCAGTTAAAATATGGTGAACTACAATTAATGTTCACCATTTGAATTGCTATACATAAAATTTTAACATATGAATAAATTAATTACCAGGATTACAAGCATGATCTTTGTTTTGTTCTTCTCCCTCCTTGACATTAGGGGGATCATTGCTTTCCTGCTTAAAACAGAGTCAATATTGTTTTTCAAGTATTTATAATGAATAGATTGCACAAGCGGTTAATATTCAATAAAGTCTATAGATTCTATTTACCTGTGCACCAGATGGATTGGTACCAGAAGACTGTGTTTGGCTAGGCAAGCTTTTTCATCATTCAACAACAGCTCCAAAGCCTTCATTGAAGCCAAGCTTCATGTCTTCCTCAATGGTCTGTTCATTGAATCGTTTGGCTTTCATATTTGCATAACGTCGTTAATTAACATTTTCCGGTGCAATAAAACAAAAAAAAATTGCAATTTATTATTTGCATGCATTATTGGTTTTTCAAAACTTACAAATCGTGCCACAAAATTGGAATAACCACTAGGCCCAAGCTTATGCTGACATATTTTTTCAACTCTTTCCTTTGTGGCCTTT
This sequence comes from Larix kaempferi, assembly GCA_027924585.1. NCBI lineage: Eukaryota > Viridiplantae > Streptophyta > Pinopsida > Pinales > Pinaceae > Larix > Larix kaempferi. The sequence continues at coordinate 2,480,729 of BSBM01001595.1, read as the reverse complement.
GATGTGTCTAGTAGCCTACGCAAGTGTTGAAATACGTTAGATGTTCCAATTTTGATATAGAAATATTCCATAATACTAAGGTTTTGAATTACATTGCGAAAAGTATTGCATACCTCCCTGTGCCTGGTGTTATATTTCCTTCTCTTCTCTGAGCCCTCTCCCTTCCATCATCCACTACAGCTCTCCATTCCATTGGTGAAATCATTGGAGGGCACTCATACTTAGGGTTTCTTTCAAGGTGTGTCCTATATTGGTCTCGGACAACCTTCATATGTTGACAAGACTTTTTCATGACCTCGACTTTATTAAAGGTTTTGTCGCCAAACAGGCAAACCAATTGATGCATGAGTTCGTCTTTTAAACATTTTCGTTGTTTATCCCACCTTTCTCGGATGGTGGGCCCGAATATCTCCAAGCACACATCATTCATTTGTTTATAGAAAACGTCATTTCCTGTGAAACGATCATGCCATGATCATAATTAGTTGAAACAAAATGTTTTATTGGTATATTACAATGAAGTTATAAACAATAATTTGATCAACATATATTAATTACCTGGGACCTCATCGATCTTTATTGGGACGAGATTGGCGTCGACCCAAAATGATACCTCCATTGTTCCCGTGGTAGTGACACGAGAAGATCCTGGAAATGAAACTATGTCGATATCAATATTACCAAGATTCTCATTGTCGGCCTCTTCCAGTGGACGATCCCGTGTGCGTCGGTCACTAGTGGCCGATGCGCTCACAGTTGGGGTCCGTGGTGTGTCAGAACATGTTTCCAACTATTCAGTCGACAAGAATGGTGAAGGAGTTGATGTAGTGCATGGAGTCGTTTGCTCATGATGCCACATCTCTCCATGAGCCTCACTGCGGCCAACATCTCCTCCACCACTATTGTGTGTTTTTCGATAATTCTATAAATACAAACCACGTCTTACACATTCAGTACTATCATATAAAAGAGAAAATTATAAAGTTATAAATGAATTATTTTATGAATCAAGATTCCTCAACTTACTTCCAAGGATTCAGATTTTCATTCCAACAGTTCAATCCTTTCCAGGTTCTCGCTTGTCTACGGAAACTTGATAAGCAGAGAAACGAGTTCTGCACTATATTTTTCCAACAATTTGTCTATCATCGTGAACCGATTTGTGGATTCACCAGTTTCTCTATCATCTTTAAGGATCTCGGCCACTTCAGGATGTACTGGACATTCTTCTGATGCTTTTTCATACAATGATTCATTGGGCTGCAACAAAAAAATATAAAACACTATTGAGTTATATCATGATAGATTCCTAAAACTGTATTAACAATTCCAATGGATTATACCTGCAACGTAGAGGATCATGATACACTCCTCGGATCAATGCTCATAGGTGACTTTCCCCGATCTGCTAATAACTGGGATTTTCCCCTTACAGAAACCTAAATAAAAATCATAGTGAAAGTCACCTAAACATAGTGAAAGTCAACTATTTTTTCTTATTATATTTGCACTATTACAAATATGTATACATGATCCCTCGAGGAAGATGTGCTCCTCCGACCATCTACTCGTGGTGCTTTATCCAGATCACTAGCCTGTGAAGTAAATGGGAAAAATTTAAACGAAATAAACTAATGAAAAAATACTTAATATGTTAAATTCATTAATAAAAGGTTGGGTAAATTGTTATAGGTACCACTCCCATAGTAACCTTTTTTGTATCTACTCGGTTCAAATTGTAATTAATAAGTAAATATTCCTCTGCAGATATTGATTTAATGGCAACTACAAAAACACAATTTCCTTCACGCCCCTCAAATTCATAGTTTGGTTCCTTAATTGTAGACCTTGGTTGTGTACTGTTTATAAACTCCGCAATATTCCCTGTGGAATTTAGCCATCCGTCCATGTACAACATTGCTCCATTATTTTGATTTTTGTCTTTCAACTGTAAATAGTTTGTTGACAACCCATAGCTACGCATACTTTTTGTAAATTGGACCAGGCGCATCCAATATTTGTAGTTGTAATAGGGTCCAACATACTCCATCAATTATATACATGTGTTGTAAGGGACCCTTATGCCATCCATGCTGAACAACCCAAAACCATGTATTGATGACGGTGCTATTTGATATATCCTATCATTCACACAAAAATCTATGTTCGGTTGAGGAAGATTCTTGGGTACCTATTGTTTCACTAAATGTTTGTAACTCAAGGGCACCTCGAGGTCGTCTTTTGTCTCATCACCATAGGAACATGACCCCCCTTGACCATGAAAAAATTCATTGCATTTCTCAAATTTTCTTCTGTTACTTTATCCTCATTCCCTTTCTCAATATGCAGGCATTCAAGTGATGAGGAAGACGATCACTTTATCTTTCTTATGATTACAAATTCACACAATTCTGAGCTTTATTTTATTGCTCCTTTGGGTCTTGACTCCCATATCAAACCATCCAATTATCAGATGTGTCATCATTTCCCTAAAGTCTCTCTCATCCCATCAGTTTGGGTCCATCAACTCGGTAATTGAAGTCCAATCACATTTAGTAAGATATTTATATTCAATAATAATAATATAAAATAAAAATCACTAACCATTATGGAAAACGTCTAAAATTTTTTAAGACTTTCCAAAGTAAGATATTTTAAGTGGTTAATAAGTGTTCACAAATCTTCAAAAACAATATTTTATACAATGTTGTGGAACTTGTATAATCTTATTCAAGCATGGTCTTCTTAGATCACTAAAAAGAAATTGAATCAAGCAAAATCAGAACCGTAAACATGTAAGTTGTTTGAAAAATGGGAGCTTTCAGTCATACTCCCAACTAATGCTACCTTTTGACAATTACTTCTAATATTGACTTAGGGTGTTTAATACATAACATAGATTTTCAGTCATATTGACAGAGAGAAAAGTAGGGCTTTCTTAATTATATTATCATGACATGGTTACAAAGACTTTCTTTTCAATCTATTTTACAATTTGAATGGATAGGCCCCACTCATAGCCAAATACTTTTGAGATATTTACAACTCATCGGACTATGGGGGACCATACAATTGTCGAAAAACATTGGATTCAACAACCCATGCCTTTCAATAAACAGACCTCAGGACCATGTGTCTATTCTGATGCATGTGGACATCTATGTGGGTTTTGACAAGCCATTGTTGTTCATTTTTAACATAGTACCGAAGGATTTGAGCCTCAGTAAGTTTTGTCTGCAAAATATATTTGACATGTTCAAGAGATTCTCCAACTTCCCATTTTAGATTATAAATAGCACCTGGATCTAATGATGTCAGGTTGATGCCGAATGACTGCCACCAGTCTCTAGTCTAATCAGGGACAAACCATGCAGGATCCTCATGGATATGTGTCATTTGAGGTACAAACTTTAGCATGGTATAATATGTTCTATCTTTGTTTTCTTTTCTCAAGAATTTCCGCCATAATTTTTTGTATTTTTCATAAGTGTGTATAGTACTTGGAAACCGGATACTAGCATCTTGATGTGGCCATGCTTCCAAAGAATGTATCCAGTTAATATAGTAGTATTGTTGTTCTAGTCGTATCCTGGGGTGAGGTGTAGAGCCCTCCATCGAGATTAGGTTAAGATCATGGTATAGGTGAGTTAACCAATTGCTTGCATCAGCTGCTTTTCTCAAGGAGTTGTTGTAAATCATCTCTGGTATGTCAATACTAGATCCCATAGGAATTCTTCTGAGTTCTGGCACTAGTATAATAAAAGCATCAGATCCTTGTAAGTTAGCATCTAATACTTCAACATGTCTCAACTCCCACCTATGTTTCTGGTCTTGCATATAATCCCACCAACTCATATTATCATTGATAGTATAGATATGATTTTTTCCTCTGGTCCAAGTAGATATTTTCATGTTCACTTGTGGGTTATGGGCCCACTGGATTCCGCTTTGAACTTCTATGCTCGCTTTCCTCGTGCTCGCTTTCACTAGGCTCACTTGGTTCAGGCTTGCTTGCTTCAAGCCTGCTTCTTAAAAATTAACATCACACTTTTGTGTCAAATATTCTCTTGTTATAAATACAGGAATGCTTTTTGTTTTCCCATAAATGTGCTCATGAAGAGTACAGTTATAACATCAAAACAATGCTTCCCGTTTGCAAACTTTCCTTTTGTTGTTACAAATTTTATTCTGTTTTTTAGCTCACAAATGGAAGTCTAGAGCAATCTGTTATAGTTATGATAAGGTCATGGTTCAAGAAATAAAGTCATAGTTCTACGCAGGTTTATGTCAGGACACTTATTATCCAAGATAATTTTCCTCACAAGTTTAGTTGAGGTCGAGTTCTACCACTCTTAAAATTCTTTACCAACAAATATAATTTTATTACCAAAAATTTTGTATGACAAGACAAGCCTTCACTACTTAATTCAAATTATTTACCACGTATTTGATTACCAACACTTTGATTACTAATTAAGTCTTATAACCAACACATATTTAATTACTTGGGTGTAGGCGTTTCCTATAATATACTCAGAAGAGTTACTTTTAGAAATGATTGTGCCTCTTAGAGGCCAGTGAACTCTAGGAACCAAGTGACCCTATTATAGGGTTAGTACAAACCAGAGAGAGAGAGATGACTGGATATATTGGTACGGTTAATCAAAGAAATCCAATGATAGTCAAAAGGCTTAGTACAATCACAATAAAGATGATCTGACAGCCAGCAGACTGAGGCCAAAGAGACTCACGGCCCATAGTAAGGTACAAGGACCAACCAAAGGGTAAAAAAACCAACCAGTAAGGTACGAGTAAAAAAGAAAAGAGTGGGTATAAATTAGACTCATAACCCTTGGGACTAAGAGGCTGTAGTACCTCAAATGTGGACAATTTACCATAGTTATATCCACAAGACCAAAAACAAAAAAGGTGGTACAATTCAAAAGATAACTCAAGATCAGTAAAAGACCCAAAAGGTGAGAGGTAAGGTACCACAAAAAAATCAAAGGACCAAAATTAAAGGACAAGCTACCACAAGATGAATAAACGACAAGGTGTAAGGTCCAAAAGTAAATCAATCATTGTGGGGAAGGTACAAATAAGGTCAAATATATATTGCAATATCTCCTTGTAACTACTTGTTATTTGACATGCCAAAGAGATGGAAGGTCAACTAATGTCAAATATATGCAATAGCTCCTTGTAACTACCTGTTATATGCAATAGCTCCTTGTAACTACCTGTTATTTGACATGCCAAAGAGATGGAAGGTAGAATAATGTCAAATATATGCAATAGCTCCTTGTAACTACCTCTTGTAACTCAAATAGGACCACCAAAAGGTATAAAGACTCATAACAACTTGGACAAATTGGGGTGTGTACCTCAAATGTATACAAACTGTCGTAGTACCCACAAGACCAAAAACATAAAAGGTGGTACAAATCAAAAGATATACCAAGATGAGTAAAAGATCCAAAAGGTAAAAGGCAAGGTACCACACAAATATTATTGACAAAATGGAAGGACCATAAGACAATCAACCAAGGTGAGGTACAACGTACCAGTCATCGCTCTCTCAAATGTACCATTGTTCCATATAACCTGAAAGACCATCATGATAGTAAATGGAAAAGTCCACATGGATGATGTGATCACGTGGTCCTCTAGACTACTCCTAAGGTCAAGCATCAGTGGCTCCCTCAAGAGGTGTTAAGTCCCTTGAGAATACCATCTAACTCAACCATCTCGAAAACCTAGGAGAAGAGGACATCACACATCATTAGATAAGCTCAAAAAACTGTACTAGGACCGGTGTCACAGTAAGCGAGCTGAAGCAAAAGTGGCCAGAATGCCAACAAGCAGCACTAAAAAGAAAAGGACCCTCTAAAAAGGTGAAATAGCCAGCAAAACCTCATAACTAAGAGCTGGAGACCTCAACAAGTTGTATCCTTTGCAAGGTGATGAAATCCAAGTTGAACAATACAAAATGAGAGACCAATAATGGAAGGATATCCCTCTACTGAAAGGGATCCTGGGTAAAATATCCCTGGTAGAAAAGTCACTAAGCTACCTCATTTATGACATGTTGGAAAATGTTTTCGGCACTTCTACCTTATCACCCTTGTATCACCATTATGGTGGCCAGAGAATACAAGGAAGACAATGATCGATGTTTCCTTAGGGCTAAGTGGAGTGTAGCATTCCACAGAGTCTGTCTGGTTCTCGATCTCGCGGCAGTTTAACCCCTGAAACAGCAGGAGGCCCCTCCACAAACTGGTCGATGACTATGTCAACAAGTACAAGAGGATTTTAGCACCCTAGAGGACAACAACTAGGTCTTGGATGATAATGACAAGGGGGAATTATTTGGATGCCTATCCCTGGTGTCCTACCTAGCTAACAAATTCTTTTTATCCTCAAGCAAGGTTAAAGTGTGTTGAGTTAACGAGTTAAATTTTAATGGTTGTATTAATCAGTCAAGTGATGGAAGTGCAACTCGTGGTGTGATGACCGAATCAAACCATGCAAATGCATATGAATAAAATAATCCTTTCCTTTCAATGAATGCTAGCTAAGGTAAGGAGAGAGTTCTTTCAAACTATAACTACTCTTTCAAATTAAATGAATGCAACAAGTGTTCAAGTTCATTAATGGGACCTCAAGGAGAGCTTCAGATATACTCTATTCATGCAAATGAATTCATCACATAAAACAAAGTGATAATAAATATAAGGAATTCTACATATCCATGTTCATAATTCTCTAGGAACACTTATAACATTCTTCAATCATTCTTCACAAAAAAACAGGGATAGTAGAAACAATAAACTGCATATAAATCTTCATGAACTTAATGAAAAAATAGTAACCACAACTAGGGAAGCTATACCACAACTTGTTGTTTTATGAAGCCACCACAGTCCAAATTTGAAGCTACTATATTCTAAGTGTGAAAGCTGCTACAGTACTACCCTAGTCGAAGACTAAAATTGCCACAATCCAAGTCATAATGGTTTGATTGAAGTCTGAAGTATGATGATGCATGCTTACCTTTTATGAATTTACTAACCCTGATGAATGATACAATGAAATCCAATTTTAAGAAGATGAAGACTTTAAAAAAACCATAATAGCCTGAAATATTTCCTAAACCAGAACAACAAAAATGTGTAAGCAAAATCGAAGTTTCATTTTCCGTCGAGGCAGCTTACAAATTGATTTAAATTTGACTGCAATGGCACCAACCACAATTTTAGGCCTATATAATTATGTTCCTTTTATATATATACGTTTCCAATCCATCAAATGTTTCATTACTTTGTACCCTAGGGCCACTTTCTGGCAATTATCATCTTCAAGCAGCCTCGACGAAAAATAGAACTTCGATTTTGCTTATATCATGATGCTAATGGTCTTATAGGATCTATCTCACATGGTTCTACTTCATAATGGGATGGGGCCAATTAATATTACTGTCAAAACTCATATGGTGGCAATGATTGATACATTCTCATTCCTCACATTCTACATTGCCCAAACTTTTCTAATTGTACGACAATTGAAGCTTTCAATTTTATCCAAACCATGTAAGGAGAATATAATTTAAATGGAGCTACCACTGGAGTTGAAAAACTGAATGTGGGGATTCACTTTTCTTCTAGAATGCAATAATTTTGAAGCAACCAAACTCCCCAACAAATCAAATAGGGGGTCAATATGTGGCCTCTAAGATCACGACAAGAAAATAACTCATGTAAACATTCAACCATAGTGCCTTTGACCCATAAATTCCTCAAGTTAAAATGAATTTTGATATCTCTCCGTACATGTTGTCAATAAGAGTAAGTACGGAATAAGTGATAATTGGGTACATATCCCGGGAATGAAGTTGAATATTGAGTAAGGTATTGCATTAGGGATTATCTAAGTGCTCAAAATTTAGTTTACATTTTACGAAGATGTAGTAGAAATAAGCATGCATCCCAAGCTCTCATTAGCGATAGTAGAAAATCCTTAGTTCAAGTTTATAGACCTGTCCATCAGTCTATTACGTACAAATGGTACATAGAGCTATCTGTTTCAAAATAGAGGGAGGGAAAAGCTTGGAGCTTTGTCCTGGTGAACACTAGTTGTGTGGTTGAAGTTTTGAAGTTTCAAGAAATAGGGTACTAGTGGGCAAAACGTTGGGACCCAAAGTACCATATAGTGAGATTGGATGAATCAGAGAAGGTGTAGGTTCCTTGACACAATTACTTTAAGATAAATGTTGAAGTTGTAAGAGCCTACTAAGTGTTTTTAATGTCAGAAGAGATGCTTTCCTTGAAGCATATGCTGGAGGATTTTTCATTCTAAATAAGTGGTATATCCGAAATTTGAAATACCATAGGTGTACCAGGTAAAATTATATGAAGCAAAGGGATACTACTGAGCGGCAGCCTGAAGGGATACAATGTATAGAATGAAGTAATAGCTCGGGAGGTAATTGGAAACAACTCTAAAGGTACATCTTATGCAATTATAAAAGAAAAAAGGAAAACCTCCCATCAAATGCTAGGCAAAAATATATAAGGAAATCCTGGAGTGGTAGGATTTAGATTCTCCAACAATTAAATGAAAGTTGTGCAGTTATTTAAAAGAGAAGGTCTCAGGTTTGCTAGAAAGTGAGAGAAACTATGCAAAGTATGGAAGGTCCAGCTTTACTCCAAATTGATATATATATTGTGTCCATCCGACGGGAATAAGGGCGGAATGCACAGATAAATGGATAGCAGGGAGCATGCCATCCTATCATCTTCTATAAGCATGTACCCACCTAACATGAGGGTCTTGCTTTTGGCATTCACGGTTTGGTTGGTAAACTTAACATCCCTCCAATTCACAACAAATTTTTGTGGCATTCATTTAATTTGGTGGAGGCTGAGGCATTCATTTCAAAATCGGAGATGGAGGCTGCTTCTATGCCGAGAATTGAGGAAAGTTCAAAGTATGATGGTTTTAGTTTACAAAAAGTGTTAAAATTTAATATGCTAAGACAAAAAATAGCAGCATTACATTCCATTTCACAATAATAGCATATACAGGATCACTAAAGAAACAACAAGCATAGCATAAACACAAGAGACACAGATTTATCCTGGGAAACCCTCATGGGGTAGAAAACCCAGCAAAGCTTTCCTCAATAAGATGATAAACCAAAATACAAGATGTGCTCCCTCCTTCTAATCCTCCTTAGCAAATCTCCCAGACAAGTGCTCCTCTTTTCAAGTGTGTGAGTGTGTCAAATGAGGAACACACCTCCTCTATTTATACACTACTCTGACATATATTTTACACAAGTACATGTAGGCTCGTATTTAACCATTAGGTTAAATACCCTATTATAACTGACTGGGCTGACCCCCACATGGTGGGTCTAATAACCCTAGTTGCCACAACTCCTCAGAGGAATAAACATCTCCGGATACATAATAGAATCACCTTGGAGGGATGGAACATGTCCGAAATAAATAATGTACAAATATAATATTCTTAGAAGTTACAATATTCAACACTCCCCCTTAACAAGAAGGATATTATAACAACATCTGCAGGAGCAAGGAGTCATTGACTACATCATCTATATATCATCGGAAGCTTTCTTCAATTCATCATCATCAGTAACTCAACTAGTTACTGGAACATCAACATCATCAGAGTTGATATTACTTGATCATCAGCATCGTCATCATCATTGTCATCACACGATCACACGATCATCAGCATCGTCATCACACGATCATCAGCATTGTCATCACACGATCAGCAACATCGTCATCATATGATCAGCATTGTCATCATACGATCAGCATCTTCATCACATGATCAGCAGCATCGTCATCATACGATCAACATCGTCATCACACGATCGACAGCATCGTCATCACATGATCAACATCGTCATCATACGATCATCATCGTCATCACACGATTAGGAGCATCATCATCACACGATCAACATCATCATCATATGATCGGCATCGTCATCACACGATCGACAGCATTGTCATCACATGATCATATTACAGGATGATCAATCCTGCTCTCTTTAGGACATAGGTCCATGGATGATGCAATCCAGATCAAGTTCCAGGATGATCAATCCTTATCTCTTTAAGACAAGTCTCATGTCTAGGGACGATCCAATCCCAACCACAGTGCCAGTCCTTTTTCATACTAGATGTGACCTAGATCAGATCTAGGATTTACCGCCACAGAGCCAGTCCTTTTTCATACTGGATGTGTCACATCTACAGAGCCAGCCCTGTTTCATGCTGGATGTATCATATCTACAGAGCTAGCCCTGTTTCATGCTGGATGTATCACATCTACAGAGCCAGCCCTGTTTCATGCTGGATGTATCATATCTACAGAGCCAGCCCTATTTCATGCTGGATGTATCATATCTACAGAGCCAGTCCTGTTTCATGCTGGATGTATCATATCTACAGAGCCATCCATGTTTCATGCTAGATGTATCACATCTACAGAGCCATCCCTGTTTCATGCTGGATGTATCACATCTACAGAGCCAGCCCTGTTTCATGCTAGATGTATCACATCTATAGAGCCAGCCCTGTTTCATGTTGGATGTATCATATCTACAGAGCCAGCCCTGTTTCATGCTAGATGTATCATATCTACAAAGCCAGCCCTGTTTCATGCTGGATGTATCACATCTACAGAGCCAGCCCTGTTTCATGTTGGATGTATCACATCTACAGAGCCAGCCCTGTTTCATGCTGGATGTAACCTAGAACAATTCTAGGATTTGTCATGTACATTTTGAACCGAGGTCCAGGGATGATCCAGTCCTATCATGTACCTTTTGAACCGAAGCTCAGGGATGATCCAGTCCTATCATGTACCTTTTGAACCGAAGCTCAGGGATGATCCAATCCTATTCAATTCTCGGAGACCTCATGTCTACGGTTCAATTCACAGGACCAAAGTCCGAGGATGATCCAATCCCCTTACCTGTTCATTCAGGATTTAGTTCTCAGAGACATCATGTCTACGGCTCAATTCAAAGGACTAATAGTTCAAGGATGATCCAATCCCCTTACCTGTTCATTCAGGATTTTGTTCTCGGAGACATACGTCTATGACTCTCTTTAAGACTGAAGTCTAGGGATGATCCAATCCCCTCAAGTCCACCAAGGACTTCATTATCGAAGACATACGTCTACGGTTCTCTTTAGGACTGAAGTCCAGGGATGATCCAATCCCCTCAAGTCCACCAAGGACTTCATTCTTGAATACATACATCTACGGCTCTCTTTAGGACTGAAGTCCAGGGATGATCCAATCCCCTCAAGTCCACCAAGGAATTCATTCTCGAAGACATACGTCTATGGCTCTCTTTAGTATTGAAGTCCAGGGATGATCCAATCCCCTCAAGTCCACCAAGGACTTCATTATCGAAGACATACGTCTACGGCTCTCTTTAGGACTGAAGTCCAGGGATGATCCAATCCCCTCAAGTCCACCAAGGACTTCATTATCGAAGACATACGTCTACGGCTCTCTTTAGGAATGAAGTCCAAGGATGATCCAATCCCCTCAAGTCCACCAAGGACTTCATTCTTGAAGACATACTTCTACGGCTCTCTTTAGGACTGAAGTCCAGGGATGATCCAATCCCCTCAAGTCCACCAAGGACTTCATTATCGAAGGCATATGTCTACGGCTCTCTTTAGGACTGAAGTCCAGGGATGATCCAATCCCCTCAAGTCCACCAAGGACTTCATTCTCGAAGACATACGTCTACGGATTTCTTTAGGATTGAAGTCCAGGGATGATCCAATCCCCTCAAGTCCACCAAGGACTTCATTCTCGAAGACATACGTCTACGGCTATCTTTAGGACTGAAGTCCAGGGATGATCCAATCCCCACATCACTATGGGTACAAGTATCTTCATCCATACAAGTACAACCACGTATCAATACATCAAGGCATCATGTAACCTCATCATCAAAACATGTATATCAAAACATGTATATCATCATCAAAACATGTATATCAAAACATGTATCCTCATCATCGAGACATGTATATCATCATCAAAACATGTATATAAAAACATGTATATCATCATCAAAACATGTATATCACTAATACATCTATCATCAAAAGCATGTATTCTCACTAATACATCTATCATCAAAAGTAAAAATATAAGAGTCCTAAATCTAAATAATTCTAGGTAACTAAGTGTAGTGAATAGGTAACCTCATCATTGATGAGGCAGACTTGTTATCAGATACTATGCTACTCCCCCTTTCGAGGAGAGTTCTTTTGAAGTATACCAAGCTTGTCTCGAAAGTATTCAAACTTGACTCGAGACAAAGGTTTAGTCAAGATATCAGCAATCTGATCCTCAGTGCTTATATATTCGAGCTTGATAACTCCTCTTTGCACCATATCTCGTATATAGAAGTATCGGATCTCTATGTGTTTTGACTTATCGTGGAACATAGGATTTTCAGTCATCTTAATGCAGCTTTGATTGACACACATAATCACAGTGGGATCCATTTCTAAGTCAAACACTCCATATAAAATCTTTTGAAGCCATACTGCTTCACAGCTGGTAGAGCAGACAGTCATATATTCTGCTTCAACAGTACTGAGAGCCACACTAGATTGTTTCTTGCTGAACCATGAGATCATGGCAGATTCAGGACTATAACATCCACCTGATGTACTCTTTCTGTCTGAGACACTTCCCGCCCAATCATAATCTGAGTAACCGTGTAAACGGAGTTCATGACCTCCAAGATAATATAGACCAAAAATCTAATGTACCTTTTAGGTACCTCACTACATGCTTTGTAGCTATTAAGTGAACCTTTCTAGGTTCTACTAGATACTGACTTAGGGTATTTACAGCAAAGCATATATCTGGCCTAGTATTTGTTAAATACATCAATGACCCAATGATTTGTCTATATAGGGTTAGGTCCACTAAATACTATGAGTCATTAACTAATAACTTCAAGTTGGAGTCCATGGGAGTGGGCATGGCTTTATACTCCAACATATCAAATCTTTTTAGAAACTTCACAGCATACTTACCTTGATTTAAAAGATTCCTTTTGGATCTTGCCATACTTCTAGACCTAAGAAGTAGTGCATTAATCCGAGATCTTTCATTTTCATTTCTGCAGCCATTTTCATGACCTGTTTCTCATTCCTTGTCAGAAAGAGATCATCATCATACAATAATGGTATGATAGGTTCATCATCCACAACCTTAAGGTAAAGGTTAGGAACAAATTTACTTCTGGTAAAGCCCGAGCTTTGCCATGAAGCTGTCAATTGTCCATTATTCACACTCTGCATTGAGTGATCTTCAGCATATCTATCTGTGCCATCTCTTGTCAAATGGGTCTACTAATATGAGCCTCAAAATCATTCGAACTCTGTGGTGAGTTCCTTCTTGCATCCATGTCATATGTGTATAGAAGCCATATTCAACCTTGTAGCAAAGGTTGAGATCCACATCACCCATGATGATCATTAAGCTCATCAATTGACTACCGATCCTGGGAACCCATACAGAACCTGATTACATTGTTAAGAGAATGGTCTTATCTAGTCCCTTGGAGCAAAACATCTCATCATGATTCTCTTCCTCTTTCTAAGAGAATCTCTTAACCACAAGCTTTCTATAGTATGTTTGATTTGTAAATATTTTGTTGAACATCCATCGCTTGTTCAGAGTTCATCATTCATCATGATCTTTCCTACAAATCAAAATTAAGTACAGGATTAGTAATACTTCATAATCATCAAATCATATTTGACATGATAACCTATTATGCATATAGATATCATTTACATAGTTATGCAACTATTTTGACCAATACTTTGGCACAACACTTTCCCATATCCTGTATGCATACAGTGGCTGTCTAGATGCCTTCCATCTCTACCAGAACATACTATCGAGAGTGTGCACAGCTCTCAGCATGTCAGCAAATAGGTTTCATTCTAGACAAGCAACAATGGAATGTTTGTCCAACTTACCAATCATATGCATATTAGTAGTATACTGTTCAATGCTTTATGAATGTTTACACTCAGCATGATATATTCTAGGAATACAAATATGCATACAAGCAATATCATTTACTATTTCTAATAACAACTCAAATACTTATCTTTTATGTTTGTGTGGTTGCCTCCCGCTTGATCTTCTGTATGTCTTCTGAACTTCTATTCATTATGTACCACTGTGCATGCTCAAGTGTACACTAGTGTCATCCTCATGATCTCATACACAAACATACATTCATTAGTATATTCTCAATATTATCAAAACATTCTAATTCTAAATAATCTTGAATATGTACAGTCATGATCATTAGTATTCAGGGTTTCAAGGAAGTCTTCTTTTACTCATGCATATTCTTGTTTGATCTAGTTAGTTAAATCATCAACCAAGATAAGAGACATAATATGCATAAACCCTTGATTACTAACCAATCATACCAAGTATACTTACACAAGGTAAGATTCTAACATGACATAGGAAAACATACCTGGATTAGTATACCTGCTTAGTTATGTACAACATACCTAAACAATCTCTTCAATGATTTAGAGATCCTGAGCTAGAACCTGCATGTCTCATAGGTTAAACATAATATAACAAAGTCATACATACCTCATGAGTCTTTATCTTCATGTTGTCATGGTCATGGAACTTTATTTGTCTTTTGTAATGTACCTGTGTCTTGTTAGCAGACAACATCAACCTCACACAACACCATAATGCATAAGTACAATCATATAGCCCTAATCAATGAATGTCTTCGATCATTCACATGCATTCATATTGCTACTAGGGTGAGAAGACAATTAATAACATTAATCAATATTGTACTAATAAATAACATGAAGACAAACACATTATGAACTTAATCAAGAATCAGATTTCAAGGCATACCTGAACCTCCTTAAGTCATACCTATCGAGACTTTTTGTAGTCTCCTTATGTAAGGCCTTAGCCTCAACTCCCCCTGAAACTTGATCTGGAGCTTGATTAGGGTTTGCTAGAGAAACCCTAAAAATTCAATCTTTGACTTTCATACTTCTGAATGGATGGAAGAATGTGTCTTGCTGAGCTGATCAACCTAGCATTCTTCAATTTTGAAATCTCCAAAATTTGACCCCTCAAAATTGCCTTCGAAACTTCTGGATCTTCTGGACAGGAACCCGAACTAGGGTTTGATGAAGCCCACCCTTCTGTCCAATCAAAAGGTTCGATCCAAGGCTATAAACTCTTATTTTTTTTAGGAGCTTCCAGCCATGGTTACAGACTTAAAAAAATTCCAACTTTCTCCGAAACCCTAAATTCCGGAAGCCATGAATAAAGGTGCTAAAAATAATTCTGTTTTGACAGAAATATGCACCTGATTGCTTCTGCTATAACTCTGAAATTTTTGCTCCACAGGGTCTGAAAACGTTTTCTGCAGTAGCCTGACATGTCATCTTTCCATCTTGATAGGTCTGACCTCAATTGGATTTTCTGAGAGAGAGTTATGCCAAGTGTCGCAACGTGACCTGTTAATGGGATAAAACAGGAGTGCGAACTTGTACGGCATGCCACATGTCACTGTTTGAACTTCGGCCTCTAAAAACTATTTTTGAGAAAGCTCACCCTGTTATCTTTCCATCTTGACAGTTCTGACCTCAATTGGACTCTCTGAGAGAGAGTTATGCCAAGTGTCGCATCGTGACTTGTTTATGGGATAAAACAAGAGAGTGAAATTGTACGGCGTTCCACGTGTCACTGGTTTACCTTCGGCCTTTGAAAACGTTTCCTGAGATAGTACATTCTGTGTACTACCTGTCACTTTTTACAAAATTTCATTTGGAGCTTCCTAGCCAAAGTTATGACCTTTTTTCCAAGGTCACCTCATTTTGACCGAGATCTGGAAGAGGCAGAAACCCTAACTTGTACTGATCATTACTCATAAAGTAAAACGAATCTGAGGGTTCCCTTTGGACACAAGGTACCTGGGGATGTTATCTTAGACCTGTAAACTGTTCAGACCCTGAACCTTCGCAAAAATGGATTTATAGCGAAAGTTCCACGATGACTGGTTTTTGCTATGTAAAACCCTAACCTTCAAATTGTCGTAAGTAAAGCAAGTGTCGTAAGTGCCATACCTTGTCTTCCTTCAGGTTAGCTCTGATACCATGTTAAAATTTAACATGCTAATACAGAAAATAGCAGCATTACATTCCATTTCACAATAATAGCATATACAGGATCATTGAAGAAACAACAAGCATAGCATAAACACAAGAGACACAGATTTATCCTGGGAAACCCTCATGGGGTAGAAAACCCAGCAAAGCTTTTGTCAATAAGATGATAAACCAAAATACAAGATGTGCTCCCTCCTTCTAATCCTCCTTAGCAAATCTCCCAGACAAGTGCTCCTCTTTTCAAGTGTGTGAGTGTGTCAAATGAGGAACACACCTCCTCTATTTATACACTACTCTGACATATATTTTACACAAGTACATGTAGGCTCGTATTTAACCATTAGGTTAAATACCCTATTATAACTGACTGGGCCGACCCCCACATGGTGGGTCTAATAACCCTAGTTTCCACAACTCCTCGGAGGAATAAACATCTCCGGATCCATAATAGAATCACCTCGGAGGGATGGAACATCTCCGAAATAAATAATGTACAAATATAATATTCTTAGAAGTTACAATATTCAACAAAAAGTACTACTTCGGGACTATTTTGGGACTAAGGTCTGCTCAGGAGAGGCTACAACTTCTTGTATGAGTTGAAAATTGGGTTACGTTAGGGTTTGGAGCAGAAAATTGAAATATTTATACTTTAATGCATAAATAAATTCCTAAATCAATGCTAGAAACAAAATAAGTACAGTTGTGACAAGGTAAGATAAATTTAAACATAATTTTCATCTCTTTCAACTTTAACACTCTTTAGGACATTCATATAGCAATCAAATAACAACGAGGAAGCATTAAACCATACACCCTTAGACAATGGCACCTTGATACATTGCAGTAGCAACCTCAAAGAGTTGAGACTGTGCAAGGGCAGTTTTTCAATGGTCACGACATACTCAACAAGGGTCACTTTAAGCACCAGCAAGGAAACAACCCACTGAACAGGCCTTGAAATAGTCATGATAGGTACCAGTAAGGACAGAAAAACACACAATAGTCACTGCAGCCCATACAGGGTCAACATGGTCACGGCCCAACAAAATCAGCTTATGGCAGCCCAAGAAGAATCATCAATAGTCATGAACCAGCCCTAATAGGCTCAACACTAGTCTCAAAAACCTTCTAAAAGCTGAAGCAAGTCACCGCAGCCTTCTACAGTCTCAGACAAGTCACGATGCAGCCCTAAAAGTCATGGTCCAGTGCTAGTAGGCGCATAACAGCCTAATAAACGTCACGACTCAGTGCGGTATTATGTTGAAGGTAGACAAAAAAGTAATCCTGGAAAAGATATCATTGTATATGACAAGCACATTATGTGTTAAACATATAATTCATAGACATACCGAGTACATATATTCCTTCTCGAGCTCCTATGTGTCGGATTGGGGTTTGAAAATTGATTTTGCAGAGCACCTCTCCTGATTGCACGTGTCGAATTGAAATGGGGTATCAAATCATGCTCTCCTCCATTTATTTGCTTCGGGTTTCATAGAGTTGTAGAGCTCATCATTCCTCCTGGTGTCGAATTGAAAGTGAAATGGGGGCATGGTGAAATGGGCGTGTGTTGAATCCAAAGAGCTTCGGGTTTCATTGAGTTGCAGAGCTCCTCCTTCCTCCTGGCTGTGTCGAATTCGAAGTGAAATGGGGGCATGGTGAAATGGGTGCGCGTCGAATCCAAAGTGAAATGGTAAGTGTTTAATTATTTTTTGTATTATATATAGTTTGTTTTTTTTTCTTATTTTTTATTATAGAGTTTGTTTTTAGTTTAATTATTTTTTTTTTGTTTTTGTTTTGTTTTTAATATATAGTTAGTTTATTGTATTATATATAGTTTGGCCATCGAATCCAAAGTGAATCTAGGCTTTGTTAGCTTAGTACCTTATAACTTTGGTGTCCTAGCTCCGGTGATCGTTGGGTCTTTATCTTGGGGGTTGGCAATATAACACCGGGAGCTTCAATATAGAGTATAGAGAGCTATATATTCAATATAATAATGGGAGCTACCATAACATAGTGTGATTCATACAACAAAACAATAATGCATGTAAATTTTTTCTTAAACTAAATCCCACCTAGAAGTGTTGTGGTGTGGATGCCAATGGTATGTCAAAAGGTTTGTTAGTGGCTTGGAACCCGCTACATGTTGATTTCTCTCCATTTCACACAATTGCAAGTATCAAACTCGAAGTTTGTATTAGGGGGTTGGAGAGACCCCTTAATATACTTAATGTGTATGATCCATACTGCAACAGAAAGGTCTTCTGCGACATAATGGTTGATTTTTGTATTTTGATGTAAACATGAATGGAAAAGCAAATAAATAAGTTCCATCAATGATGTTACCATATTTCTCAATGAAGAGACCAAAATCTTTGTTATCTAATTTGATAGCAATTGAGATTTAAATGAAGATAGTGCAAAAAAGATACAAGAGAAATAACAAATGATTAAAACCTATAGTAGAAAAAAGATACATTATTTAATCTATAGGTATGGTTTTTGATGCTGCAATGGTGAGTGTCAGCCAAGTTTGAGTCTAGAAACCCTCCCACAGTGTCAATGCATGCGTCTAGACTAACCATGCTAAATTTCAGTCCAAGCCAACACATATTTAAAAAATTTCAGCGTTGGTCCCATGTATCACATTATTTAATCTATATGTATGGTTTTTGATGCTCCAATGGTTATTTTCAACCATGTTTGAGTCTAGAAACCCTCCCACACCATCAATTCATGCGTCTAGACTAACCATGCCAAATTTCAGTCCAAGCCAACACATATTTAAAAAATTTCAACGTTGGCCCCATGTATCACATTATCTAATCTATAGGTATGGTTTTTGATGCTCCAATGGTTAGTCACTAACACATAACCACTATAATAGCAAATGAAATAATTAATGCCAGATTGAATGCTCTAGAAATAGAATTGAAGGGGAAAAATTTCAACCGCACTCCTTCAGCCAACACCTTGGCCTTGTAGTTGGTTTTTCATTGCTTTCCTTCGACCTGTTAGAAGGATGTTGCTTAGTTAGCCAAGAACAAAACCCCCGTTGCCAGTCACTAGGTTTCTATTCTAATTATTATATCTGATGATGTTAAGCTTTGATAGATATTTTGCTAGTATTGAAATAGGGCTTGTTTCTAATCTAGATAGCATTTTTTTGGTAATTCGGGTCAAAACCCCCATCCCATGGGGGTCATTTCGGAAAAAAGTTATCAAACTACTATTTCTCAAACTCTTATAATTTCTTCATAGTAATCTTCAAAGTAGGGTGAATAGTCCAAACAGTGTTATTTTGAACGAGAACACAATTCTTCTAAAATCTTTTAGCCTTATAAACATTTATAAGTTTAGTTTAAATTTTGAATCTTACAACAAAAAAAATCAAATTTGAATTCAAATAACTTGTATTACTACTTTATAATATTAATAAATTACAATAGAAATAAATTTAAAATGGTTTTCATTAATTATTTTTCAATATTAAGAATCTTAGGTATTTATTTGTTTAAATATTACTAAAAATGAATAATTGGATTGACTTATTTACAAAATAATTTTGTGTTAACTTGTTTTGCTTGTGGTCCAAAGCCTCATAAAGAAATCATGTGAATTTATTTGCTTAAATAATATAAAAAAAATGAATGGAGTTATTCACAAAATAATTATTGCCAATGATCCTCTCACAAGGTCATTTGTGTTGGTTTAATGCATCATTCCTTGATATGGATGGATATATGCTTCCTTTGGTCTACGGCCTAGGTTCCTTCTCTTGACAATGTAAAGGGCCACTAAACCTATCCCTAATGATCAAAACATTCTAATGGTGTCAATTCCAATGCATATAGCTTGTCATCCATGTTTGAGTCTATAAACCCTCCCACACCATCAATGCATGCGCCTAGACTAACCATGGCAAATTTCCATCCAAGCCAACACATATTTAAAAAATTTCAATGTTGGCCCCATGTATCACATTATTTAATCTATAGGTATGGTTTTTTATGCTGCAATGGTTATTGTCAGCCATGTCTGGGTCTAGAAACCCTCCCACACCGTCAATGCATGTGTCTAGACTAACCATGCCAAATTTCAGTCCAAGCCAACACATATTTAAAACATTTCAACATTGGCCCCATGTAGCACATTATTTAATCTATAGTTATGGTTTTTTATGCTGCAATGGTGAGTGTCAACCAAGTTTGAGTCCGAAAACCCTCCCACATTGTCAATGCATGCGTCTTGACTAACCATGAGGAATTTCAGTCCAAGCCAACACAAATTTGAGTCTTGATAATTGGGCATTTAATCCTTACTAAGCTTCTGTCTGTTTTGAGAATAATTTGATATTCTCTACTAAACAGGGCCAACCATGCGAAGGTGGAAGCTCTTATGGCCCCTCCCCCCCCTCACATGACTCTCAATTTCCCATAACCCGACAAAAATATCTATGTACAAAAACTTTAAATGTATTTTTTGACATACTCTATAACAAGCAATGTTTCTAATTATATCATACTAGAAAATGGAAACTCACTAAGAAACAGTTAATTTATTATTACTGCATACCTCATAAACTTCAATGGTCTTCATCATCTTCTTCATCCGAGTCATCGTCTGTACTATCATCTGATGATCCAGATCCAACATTGTAAGGATTGGCCATATCATCCTCATCATCAATGTTAGTTACGATCATCATGTAATTGTCGATATCATCTTCATGGACATTGTCTGATACATCATCTAATTCAATAAGTTCTTCAACATCTTCTTCAGGAACATGACCATCTAACTCATGTTGATCATGATCATATTCTACTGCGTCTTCTTCTTCGAAAACATCTTCATTACCTTCATCTATGTTATACTTTACCGGCCTTCCCCTTGTATCATGTCTCATAGCAAATAACCAACCCGTTAACACCCCAAAAGTGCTCACCATCTCATCTCCCTCATTACATGACTCATTTGTCTATATTTCCTACCATATTTGCCTCCAAAACCTCAAAACATCATTAAAAAGCCACCAAAAATGCCAAAAAACCCCTTTTTCCCCCAAAATAATTTAATTTTCCTCCAAAAATAGCAAAAACACTCTAAAAGGACCCTAAATTCCCAAAAATCAAATAAAAGGGAATAAAAAATATAAGAAAAAAAGAAAAAAAAGAGGGAAAAAGGAAGCAAAAACCCTATACAATTGACCTCAACCATATGGTGCCAAAAACCATGGGTCAACACTCCACCACTAAAAACCTATAAATAGGTGATGGAGGCTCCCCATTTCACATCGACAATCTTTCCTACCCTCACTCTACCAAAATCACTCTTGAAACCCTAGCTTACCATTTGAGCTAGTTTTTCCCATTTGAGTGCCCCTTTTGGCACATTATTCAAACACCTTGGAGAAGGAGAAGGAACCCATTGGAGCATGGAAGCATCCCTCCTAGACTACTTTAAGAGCTCCACCAACCTCAACAATTGAGGTAAATGTAATCTTGAACATTTCATAATACAAAAAAAAACTTTCTATTATATTGTCATTGCCTTTTAATTTCTGTTAATGCACATGTTAGCTTAGATTTTACTATTTTACTGTTTATTGAACTGCTACTAAGGAGGCCCTTCTTCTTAGTAGGTGCTCATTTGTACAAGCTAGGGTGAAAACCCTAGCTACAGTTTTGGCGACTCCACTGGGGATCGAACCCAGAATCTCTCGTTTCGTAGACCTTGTGCAATATGCGGTATTTACGGCCATTACTCACATCACTGCCCTGATATCCCAGATTACAGAGACACTCTCTATGAGATGAATAATTTGGACCTCGAGACATCTCCCCCCACCATTGAAGAGATCCACCCCCCGGAATCTCCGCCAACAGGAAAGATCAATACCATTTATATGATCTCTACTAGTGATCCCTCATCAACTGATTTGACAACAAATAGTTTCCACAATGATGAGGAGATTCTCGAGGCTCTTACTGCACCTAATTACCCCTGGGAGGATATGCACCATCGTTCCTATTTCCTCCTAGAGGAGTCCTCCCCCACCACAGCCACCCAATTTCCGGTTGACTCCAAAGATTTCCTCCCCACCAAAGTCAATTGGTTTAAAGAGCCCATTCCCGCTCCCGATGCCTTCGAGGAAGGTAACATGGCCAATATCTCACCCACAATCCACATTGATATCTCTGCCCCAGCCGGTACTCCTGAACTCATTACGTTAGGAGCCTCCTGCACTGAATACGAAATTGGAGAGTACAAAAAAAAATTTCAGGAGTTCCCCGATGTCTTTTCCTGGTCTTACACAGAAATGCCTGTTCTAGACCCCGCTATCATAGAGCACCACATTGACACGTGGCTAGATGTGCCCCCTGTTCGCCAGAAATAGCACCCCATTCATCCATCAAAACTCCCAGTCATTAAAGCAGAGATTGAGAAACTTCGCGCAATAGGATTCATTTATCTGATTGCATAGACCACTTGGGTTTCTAA
Source organism: Larix kaempferi (assembly GCA_027924585.1). Lineage (NCBI taxonomy): Eukaryota > Viridiplantae > Streptophyta > Pinopsida > Pinales > Pinaceae > Larix > Larix kaempferi. The sequence continues at coordinate 2,457,957 of BSBM01001595.1, read as the reverse complement.
CCCCATCCCTGTTAACAAAAAACAAGGCACCATCAGGGTATTTATTGACTTCCATGATTTAAATCGAGCATGTCCCAAAGACAACCTCCCCATGCCATTTATTGACCAACTCATCGATGCATATGCGGGGCATGAAGTCTTATCCTTCATGGATGGTTTCTCTAGGTATAACCAGATTCATATCTGCAAGGAAGATCAATACAAGACTTCCTTCACTACCCCATGGGGCACCTTTGCCTATCGTGTGATGCCTTTCAGGCTGAAAAATGCTGGCGCCACCTTCGAGCGAGCCATGACCTATTGTTTTCATGACTTGGTTCATATCCTATTAGTCTATCTTAACGATCTCACAGCATGTTCGAAGAAATGATCCGACCACCTTAATGACCTCTGGCAAGTTTTTCTGCGTTGTCGCAAGTATCAGATCCGCTTGAACCCACTCAAATGTGTCTTTTGCATTCCGGCAGGTCGGTTGTTAGGTTTCATTGTTTCACACAAAGGAATCGCTATCGACCCCCTCAAAGTTCAAGCCATATTAGACCTTCCCGCACCACGCACACTCTGGCAGCTACAGAGCTTATAGGGGAAATCTAATTTCCTCCGTCGCTTCATTCCTGATTATGCCACCACAATTCATGGTTTCTTACATCTGCTTTGTACTCACATACCCTTTGTTTTGGACGACCAAACCCACGACAAGACAGGTAAAGGGAAGTTCGAATCCATGTGGAAAGGTCCTTACATAGTGCATACCTGCCTTGGACATGGGGTATATATTTTAACTGACTCAGAAGGCCACCCCTTGCGCAACCCCCATAATAGGTTGTATCTTAAACGCTTTTATCCTTAACAATCCCGCTAGTCCGTATTGTACAGTTTGATTTCTTTTTGTTTTCCAATTTGTTTTCCAAACCGTTTCCACCACTAGAATCAGAATGACAATACCTTCAAAATGGTCGACTCGGTTTCTCGTTTTCTCTGAACCCCTTTTTTGGAATTTTTTTCCATGCACGTCATCATCTCAATTTGTGTGCCACCTCAGTCGTTTTCCATTTTTGATGCTTTTTATATCACCGGATTCAGTTTTTCGAGCTCGTGATGATGCTTGAGATCATTTCTCGCTCTCACCAGAGTTTCAACATTGTGTCCCGACACCTTGCTACCTCAGTTTGCGCACCACATCAGCCGCCATCGAATTGTTACACATTTATACATGAGCCATTCACTCCATTCATACTGCAATTATTTCATTATTTTGCCACCATTCACCATCCTGCAAGGAGATGCCACCAGTGTTCCCCCCAACCCTCGTTCTTGGTTCTCATCGATGTCCCTTGATTGAACACTCTCTCCTTGCTTGGCCATTCCTTTTTTTTGGTATAATTTTATCCCTTTTTTGGGCCGAACAAGTCCTTTACGAAAAAGGCACTTAGGGAGTTTCTGTTAAGCTCTTTTCTGAGTCCAAAAAGAATGAAAAGATCACTGAGAAATATTGATTCCTTTCATGCTCACTAAAGTACCTGAAACGGCATCTATCTGGTATAAGTTTAATCATTTTCCAGACCTGGTAGACTAATTATGAAAAAGGAATACTCTAGTCACACCGACTAGAAGAGTTCTTCATTGCATCCTTTTATGCTTTTTCGGGCCTTGGAGACTAACACACAAAAAAGAACCCCCCTGGAGTCTTCTTTTTGCTTTCAGACTCTCTAAAATTGAAAGCAACCATGAGCATGCACCGTCCTGGTCTTGTACAAATCCACACGATGGTACCATTCCATTATTTCAGAGTCTTCTTATCACTTTCAGAATCCTTAAAATTGAAAGCAATCATGAGCACGAACTGTCCTAGGCTCATATAAATCCACATGATAGTACCATTTTGATCACACTTCTTCCAAGACCCTCAACCCATGAAGAAGCCCCCACCAGTGCCTCTTGGGACTATTATCAATCATCTCGGCAGCACCCTCAACAAGGTCACCTGTGTTCAGAGTTTTCTCCAATAAACCACCCTCAGAGTCTCCTGCCATCTTACACCAACTTGAGTATCACTCATCCCAGTCAACGTCCCTGATCCATTAAAGCTATGATCCCCTTCCCACCAGTTAGTTTCATATGCTGCCCGATCATCCCCGCCATCATACTCTGAACAAAGGAGGTTTGAGTCCACCCACTCTATTTTCCCAGTTATTCCCCACCTCCACAGTATGTCAGTCCTACCATCAATACTCTCACACTTCAATTATCCACCTCGTGCTCCTATCAAGGAAACATCATTGGATTTCTAGTTACAGGTCTCCCTTTGTCGACGACAGCCCATCTATTCCAGAGGATAGGCCCAAAGGTCCCTGTGCCTTGGACTCATCACCATTTGTCGTGAGTGCCCACAGACCATTTTTAGTGGAGTCATCAGTGCCTCTCCGAATGGTTGTTTCTCACATGTTCGACTTCAACACCCTGATCGCATCGTTGAGATTCCTGCAGGGTATATATCCCTTTCGTTATTTGTCAAAGATCCCAGACTTCCCCTGACTCTAGCACATTGGTGAGTCACCTTGGAACACCAAGTTATATGTTCCCATGGATATCCGGGTTGTGTTGGAGATTTTATTCATAAGCCATCCACTTATATGCTTCCTTATGTTAAATTTTGAGCATTAATTCACAATACTCTAGGATCTTTACTGAGAGAATAACATATATAGTATATCAATGCATGACAATCACAGTAAGTATGACAAGCATCACAAGAATCAAAAGCATAAGAGACAAGAGACACAGAGTTTCCATGGGGAAAACCCTAAGGTGAAAAACCCCACAACTTCCTCAGAGATAGAGAGAGCAATGGCTCAACCAAAGTACAACCAAAATACACTGAGATAGTCTCCTAGTAGCAGATAATCCTCCTCCTCACTAGTGCGCCACTTTCTGAGTGAGAGAGATGTACTTTTCTGAATAATCTAAATAGAGATCACCTGATCTCTATTTATACTAACTTGTTTGCCCAGTGACCTTATGGGGCCGACTTGTCTAGCTAGGTTGTGAGTATTTTGATCACAGAAGATCTAGGAGCTATGGAGAACCTCACAAAATCGAATTAATTTGCAAAAATAGTGGAAAAACTTGAAAAAGATGATAATTTTACACACAATGTATGCTCAAATCTTTGATTAATTGACTGTCTAACATGTGAAAATGTTAGTAATAGGTTTTTATTACATCCATGAGAAAATTGAGAGCATTAGGTGGCTCAAGCTGAGTGTACAAGTCATCAATGCCAAATTGGCCTCAATCCCCCCTAGGTGGGTCCAACTCAATCCCAATCACCCCAAACAGCCATAAATTCTGGTGTGGAGGTGGATGAAGCATGCTGGGTCATTAATGAGCTCAAGGCAGGCGTGGGTGAGCAAGTAGAGGAGGTTTGGGGGCCCAAGGGAGCATTAAATGCTCCAAATTTAGCCAAAAATGGGCAAAAATCCACCCTAGCGCCCTTGGTCAACTAAAATTCCCCAAAACAAGGAGAGAGGGCGCTCCAGCAATTAATGAGGGTGCACTTGTGGACAAAACTGGAGGCTGGGTGAACTGGTTTGCTTGGAAGTGGGTGTGAACACTCTCAAAAGTGGGTATTTGACCAACTATAGTCACTTAATCCAAAACATGGTTTAATTAAGCACATGGGCAATAAAAATTTATGGATTATGGTACTAAGTGTGGATTACTGTTCTAACACCCCCCCTTAACCATAACTTAGTACATCTCATGAAAGATAAGTGGGAGGCCTTGGCAACAAAGGCTCAAGTCACCTCAATACAAACATAAATTTTATTTGTCCATATGAACCGAGGAAAAGAAGTAAAACCTCATGGGATAAAAACTTCCCTCAAAAATGGACATGGGGCTGAACCTGCAATTAAATTGCAGCAATCACCATACATCACTCACTCCAAGCAAAGCTCTCAAGTGAGTGAAGGTCTTCTCAGTAAAGCACTTGGTGAAAATATCTGCAGTTTGCTCGGTGGATGGGCAATACTACAGTGAAATCACCCTGTCATGCACCAAGCCCCGAATGTAATGCATGTGGATCTCAATGTGCTTTTTTCTTTGCCTCTGTACTAGATCAGTAGATATCTTGATGGCACTTTGATTATCCACCCAAATATTGGTTGGAGAATCAATAGCAACACCAAACTCCCGAAGAATGCCTTGCAACCAAACACATTGTGTGGCTGCGTTCACTGCTGCCCTGTACTCGGCCTCTGCTGATGAAAAAGAAATTGTATGCTGTTTCTTACTTGACCAGCAAATGGGACCTTCAGCAAACATAAACACAAAACCTGAAGTGGACTTTCTATCGATGGGATCTCCCGCCCAATCGGAATCAGAAAATCCAGCTAGTTGAAGTGAAGAACCAGCTGCATAGTGTACCCCAAAGCTCTTTGTTCCTTGGACATAATGAAGGATCCTTTTGGCTGCCTTCCAATGGATCTCATGTGGCTGCTGCATATACCTTGCTACAGCACTTACAGCATAAGACAAATCAGGTCTTGTATGTGTAAGGTACAGCAAACTTCCAACTAGCTGCCTGTAGAGTGTGCAATCCACCAATGGAGAGTCTTCAAATTCACCTAGTTTTATGCCTGAAAGGAATGGGCACTTGGCTGCCTTACATTCAGCCATTTTAAACTTGAATAATAGGTCTGAAGCATACTTAGATTGACTCAGCAATATACCTCTCTCAGATTGCTCAATTTCCAAGCCCAAAAATTGCCTTAGCAATCCTAGGTCGCTCATGGCAAATTCACTGTGCAAAGAAGCTTTAATTGAGCCAATTTGTTTGGTGCAGCTCCCTGTAATTAAGAGATCATCAACATACAGTACAATGACCTGCAAATTATCATCACAATGCTACAAATAAACATTTGGATCAGACTTGCATCGACAGAAACCAATTGAGAGCAAAAAAGCATCCATTTTGGCATACCAAGCCCTGGGGGCTTGCTTGAGTCCATAGAGTGACTTCTTCAACCTGCATACAAGTGTGGGATCCTCTTGGAATCCTTCAGGTTGATGCATATATATCTCTTCCTGTAGCTCACCATGCAAGAATGCACTTTTGACATCCATGTGGTGAACTTCCCAACCTTTACTAGCTGCCATGGCAAGAGCTAGTCTAATTGAGTCCATCTTTGCAACCGGTGCAAAGATCTCTGTATAATCCACACCATGGATTTGTGAGTATCCCTTAGCCACTAACCTAGCCTTATACTTCAGATCAGAACCATCAGCAACAGTTTTGGTTCGAAAAATCCACTTACATTCCACAAGTTTCCTCTTGGGAGGAAGAGGCACCAAATCCCATGTTTTGTTCTCTTGGAGAGACTGGATATCTTCTTGCATTGCTGCTCTCCACCTTGGATCATGATGAGCTTCCTGATATGATTTTGGATCAGATCCAATCATCATATAACAGTGATCAGCAAGTTCACTTTCATTTGCAAAGGAAGCATTGATTGTTTGAGATCTAGTCTTCCTAGGCTCTTGGGGATTGCCTGCCAATTCACCTGCAGCTTGTATGATTTTCTCAGCCCACTTGGGCCTTGATGGTGACTCATGTACAGCAATGTCATCTTCAGCCATGTCATCTTCAGCAATATCAGAAAAATCAGAGGTGGAATCATCACTAATTTCATTAAGATGTGGAGGAGAGGAGCTTTCCCCCGGTGCAAGCTCAAAATCTGGAATTGGTTCTTCTTCGAATTGCACACTTCTCTCAATGAAAGTTTTGAGTGTGGATGTGTCAAAGAGCTTGTAGCCCTTTGTGTCCTCACCATATCCAACCATGATACATTCCCTGCTCTGTGGCTCCAAAGCCTTCCTCTTTTCTGATGGAATTCGAGCCCATGCTCTAGACCCAAAAATCCTTAAATTTGACACATTTGGTTTTTGGCCAAACCATGCCTCATAGGGGGTTTTTCCTTTGACTGATTTGTGAAAGGCTCTGTTCTGAATATGAGAAGCACAATTGATGGCTTCAGCCCATAGCTTAGGGCTTAGATCCCTAGCTTCAATCATGCAAGTAGCCATCTCCTTGAGAGATCTATTTTTCCTCTCTGCCACACCATTTTGCTGAGGTGTGTAGGGGATTGAATGTTTCATTTGGATGCCACATTCCTCACAAAGGTGCTGAATGTTATTATTCACATATTCCTTTCCATTATCAGTCCTAAGGATCTTTATCTTATGACCACTATGGTTCTCCACTAGGGCTTTCCAAATCTTCAATTTCTCAAACACTTCTGACTTCAATTTAAGGAAGTAAACCCAGCAGAATCGAGAGTAGTCATCTATGAATGTAAGTACATACCTTGATCCACCATATGATGGAGTGGGAAGAGGACCAATGAGGTCTGAATGTACCAATCCAAGTGGTTGAGTGGATCTCCTTGCCATTCCCTTCTCATAGCTGCGCTCAAGATGCTTTCCAACTACCCACCCAATGCATGCACTATTTGATGATTTGATTTCTGGAAGCCCTTCCACCATCTCGTCCTTGTGCAATTGCTGGAGATATTTGTAGTTCATGTGACCAAATATTTCATGCCACAACTTGGAGGTCTCGTTGGCATGAGAGACAAGAGCATGGTCACTAGAATTTGGAATGAAATTTGAGAATTTGTACATTCTCTCATCATGATCAGCATACCCTATAGCCACAACTTGATTTGAGGAAATTTCTGAGATTTCTAGCAAATCTGGAGTAAATGTTACTCTCTTGGATTCTCATGTATGGGTCATTTGATAGACTGATAGCAAATTTGCAGCCAATGAAGGTACATAGAGCACATCACTGAAATAGCCATGCTCCATGTCAATCCTACCAATCCCTTTGGTCTGGATTTCTGAATCATCTCCCATTCGAACTGTTGGGCCACCATTCGAATGCATAGAGGAGAAGAGCTCTCTAGATGAAACAATATGTCTGGAAGCTCCTGAATCAATGATAAAGGATGAGGGATTCGAAGTACCTGCTACCAAAGCATTACACTTCTCCTTATTGTCAGGGTTTGAGGTGCTCTCCTTCTTCCTTGCGCCCTCAGGGACTGGGATGTTGTTCTTCTCCAGCAGCTGCGCCATTGAGTCAATGGTTTTCTTCATACATGAGCTCTCTAGATGCCATCCCCTATGACAATAGGTGCATTTGGTCTTTTCCTTTCCCTTCTTGTCCTTCTCCTTTGACAGATTCGAACCCCCATCTGCAGACTTGGTCTTGTCAAACTTCCTCTTCTCTTGCTGCTTCGAATTCTTGGCTTTCTGCTTTCCTTTGCTTGCATTTGAAACACCCATTGCCAATGCTTGGTCCTTTGATTTTATGGTGCCCATCTGAACTAGTTTATCCTGCTCCTGAGTGAGACACTCCATGAAGGTAGCTAGTGATGGCATTTGCCAATTTCGAAGGGTCATTTTGGCTGAGTGAAATGTGCTAACAAATACTGAAAACTCTGGGCCTAGCTTCGAAAGGATGGACAGAATCAGTTGTTCCTCCTTCTTAACAATTCCACATTGTTGCAGTTGAAGCACCAGTGACTTGAATTTCATGAAGAACTCCTGGATGGTTTCAAAATGCGCTGGGCTCAAGCTAATGAGCTCGTTTTCAAGCTGGTGGCCTCTCAGTTCATCAGTTTTCCCAAAGAGTGATTCTAGCTTCACCCATACTTCATTGGGAGTTGTCAATCTGTCTGTATGAAACAAGAGTTCCCTTGAAATGCTCAGGCATAGCAATCCATAAGCTTCATCAAGTCGATTGTAGTACTTTGCTTTCTCCACAGCAGAATTTGGCTCCACTTCTGTGCCCATGGTTACTCTATAGAGACCCTTAGATCTCAGCTTGATAACCATCTCAGCCTTCCAATCGAAAAAATTGAAGGGTGTAAGCAACATTTGGTTTGCTCCATGACTGCTGCGTTAATGGTGAGAAAACTACTGAAACACCTGCAAAAAACACTCAATTTTTGTCTGGAAATCCTCTCTAGAATGCAGTTCAATGCTTAATATTGACCTGCAACTCACTAAATCCACGATGGCTCTGATACCATGTGAGTATTTTGATCACAGAAGATCTAGGAGCTATGGAGAACCTCACAAAATCGAATTAATTTGCAAAAACAGTGGAAAAACTTGAAAAAGATGATAATTTTACACACAATGTATGCTCAAATCTTTGATTAACTGACTGTCTAACATGTGAAAATGTTAGTAACAGGTTTTTATTACATCCATGAGAAAATTGAGAGCATTAGGTGGCTCAATCTGAGTGTACAAGTCATCAATGCCAAATTGGCCTCAATCCCCCCTAGGTGGGTCCAACTCAATCCCAATCACCCCAAACAGCCACAAATTCTGGTGTGGAGGTGGATGAAGCATGCTGGGTCATTAATGAGCTCAAGGCAGGCGTGGGTGAGCAAGTAGAGGAGGTTTGGGGGCCCAAGGGAGCATTAAATGCTCCAAATCTAGCCAAAAATGGGCAAAAATCCACCCTAGCGCCCTTGGTCAACTAAAATTCCCCAAAACAAGGAGAGAGGGCGCTCCAGCAATTAATGAGGGCACACTTGTGGACAAAACTGGATGCTGGGTGAATTGGTTTTCTTGGAAGTGGGTGTGAACACTCTCAAAAGTGGGTATTTGACCAACTATAGTCACTTAATCCAAAACATGGTTTAATTAAGCACATGGGCAATAAAAATTTATGGATTATGGTACTAAGTGTGGATTACTGTTCTAACATAGGTACATCCACATTATAATATATATTTCAAGGCCGACCCCACACATGGTGGTCTAATAACCCATCAGAAAGTACACACACTTGCAACGCTTGTCAATCCACATGACAACACTTCCTTATAGAGGAATAACACCTCTTATAAGGGTACAAAAAATATATATGAAATACATAGACGAAATACATTCTGAAGTTACATATACATCAACACTCCCTCTTAACTAGGAAGGTATTTCTCGACACAGTTCTACTAGACAAGTCTTCTTCTCGGGATCATCGTCATCATCATCGTCACTACTGCTGCTATCTCAACCAATCTCTGACTCTACTCGTCATAGGAAGTTCTACAGAGCCAGTCCTTTTTCATACTGGATGTAGGCCCACCTCCTGTAGGTCTTCATCATCACTAGCCATACTATGGAATTCTCAGGACTTATTACGTGCGTCACAAAACCTCGTTGCAGCATCCCAGGCTCTTATGAGCACACAGCTCTACCTGTAGGATCTCCCAGGAGCACATTACATGTGACCCATCACAAAACCTGGCTGAAGCATCCCAGGCTATTACGAGCACACAGCTCTACCTGTCGGATCTCCCAGGAGCACATTACATGCGATCTCACCACAAAACCTAACTGAAGCATCCGAGGCCTTTTTCATCCTGTCCAGATCTCCCAGGAGCAAATTACATGTGGTCATGGAAAAACCTGGCTGAAGCATCTGAGGCCTTTTTCATCCTGTCCAGATCTCCCAGGAGAAAATTACATGCCGTATGACAAAACCTCGCAAGAGCATCTCAGGATGTTACGGGTACACAACTCCGACCTGAAGATCTCCCGGGGCACAAATTACATGTCCTCCCAGAGCAATGTCTCAAAAGAGCATCCTAGGCTGTTATGGGTATGCAAATCCAACCTATAGGATCTCCCAGACATGCTCATCTGTACAACCTGATCCATGGCCACAAAGTATCATCTGATACTCACCATACATCATCCTGATGTACACTTGATCATCTTGATCATCATCACTGCAACATCCTGCTGCATGTCATCCGGAGAAGCTCGTCATCCACAATGCATCCATCTGATGCACACCAAGTATCTACCTGATACATATCATCATAAATAGTGTATCCACCTGATACATAGATACATGATCCACACAATGTATCCATCAACATACATGATCTACCTGATCATACCTGATACATATCAATATACATGATCTACCTGATCATACAATGTATCCACCTGATACATATACAGATACATGGTCCAAGCATCCAACATGATGCATATACAAAATACATACAAATGATCCATCTGATCATATCCAGCATCCAACATGATGCACACATACATATAAATGATCCAACTGATCATATCCAGCATCCAACATGATGCATACATACATATAAATGATCCAACTGATCATATCCAACATCCAACATGATGCGTACATACATATAAATGATCCAACTGATCATATCCAGCATCCAACATGATGCGTACATACATATACATATAAATGATCCAACTGATCATATAAAACAGAAACTAGAACATCATCCTGATGCTCATCATCTAGCGCTTACATCCACAACCATGTGAAGGATCCCCCTTCCAACATGCTTGGAATGGCTTCAGCAAATGTGTCCATCACTTCTTCCTCGAAGTGTCCTCGATCTGAAGAACACCAAGCCTCTCCTTGAAGTACTCGAACTTCACCTTGGCTAGTGGCTTCGTCAGCACATCTGCAATCTGCTCATCCGTCGCAACATATAGGAGCTTCACAGCTCCTCTCTGCACCATATCCCTGATATAGTGATATTTGATCTCTATGTGTTTCGACCTATCATGAAACACTGGGTTCTCACTCAGCTCCACACAACTCTGGTTATCGCAGAAGATACCAGTAGCATCCAATCACAGATCAAATAACTTAGACAGTAGCTTCTGTAGACATACTACCTCACAACTAGCTGAACAGGCTGCAACATATTCTGCCTCAGCTGTACTCAGTGCTACACAGGACTGCTTCCTACTAAACCAAGAGATCACACCTGATCCCATACTGAAGCAGCATCCAGATGTGCTCTTCCTATCCGCAGCACTGCTAGCCCAATCTGAATCAACATAACCCTACAGGTTAAACTTTTGATTCGCTTCATACTTGAGCCCATAATCCACTGTACCCTTCAGGTACCTCAGAACATGCTTTACAGCAACCAGGTGAACACTCCTTAGATTCTTTAGGAACTGGCTCAATGTGTTCACAGCAAAGCAAATGTCCAGTCTCGTGTTCATCAGGCACATCAAGGACCCAATCATCTGACGATACATAGAGACATCAACCGGCTCAGACGAAGCATCACATAGAAGCTTCAAATTCGATGCCATAGGTGTGGCCATGGCCTTGCAATCCATCATCCTAAATCTCTTCAGGATATCTAATGTGTACTTCCCTTGACCAAGGAAGATCCCACCTGTACTTTTCCACACCTCCATACCTAGGATATAATGCATCATTCCCAAATCCCTGCTGACATCAATCTTCTTGAACCCTAGAAAGTATATTCTGTAAGCCTTCGAGCTTTCACTATAACCCACAAAGATACCCTTCTTTCCTGAAGGATCTAGTTTGGTCCTCTTTTCCTTTGGGACATGAGTGAGTACTGGACAACCAAATATTCTGAGATGGCTGACTTCAAGTTTCTTACCAGAAAATACCTCTTCTGGTGTCTTGTTGTCAAATATCTTGTGGGGTGTTCTATTCTGCACATATACAGCTGTTCTAGCTGCTTCTGCCCATAGATGCATAGGTAGATCCTGGTCATGAAGCATTGCTCTTGCTACTTGCATGATTGTTCTGTTCTTCCTTTCTGCGACTCCATTCTGTTGTGGATTGTAAGGAGCAGTCAACTCTCTCTTAATCCCTGAATCACTGCAAAGCTTCTTGAAGTCACCTGAGGTGAATTATCCACCATTGTCGGATCTGAATGTTTTGATCTTCTTGTCAGTTTGATTCTCCGTCAAGGTTTTCAATTCCTTAAACTTATCAAACACCTCATCTTTGTTCTTCAAGAAGTATATCCAAGTCTTCCTGGAGAAGTCATCAATAAATGAGACATAGTAAACATACCCACTTAGAGAACTGGATGACATAGGACCACATACATCTTAGTGGATGATTTCCAGGATGTCTTTTGCCTTTCTTACACTGCTTGGGAAAGCCTTCTTAATGTTCTTACCTTTTGCACATCCTTTGCAATCACCTTCATGTTTGGTCTTGATTTTAGGAAGACCCTCTACAACCTTGCTTGCAATTGGAAGTGCTCTATAGTGCATATGAGCAAGTCTTCTATGCCAAAGTTCACTTGGATCCATGGATTCATGTACCATGGCATGTTCAGGTTGTCCCTTCAATTTATACAAACCTCCCTCTTCCTCTCCAATCACTACTGCATCATCTATGTTCTTTCCCTTTGGCCGCATTAGGACTTGTCCATCCACAAATGCAACCCTCATGCCTTTTGCATCTAATGCAGAGATGGAGAGTAAGTTCTTCTTGAGCCTAGGTACATAAAGAAATTCTTTCATCTTCAAAGATTTTCCAGAATCTAGGTTGTAGGAGGCTTCACCACTTCCTTTGATTGGGTATTGATAATCATCCCCAAGTTTCACCTTATGGGGTGATTCATGTTCAGATAGATTCACAAAAGATTCCTTAAACCCAGTCATGTGTTTGGAAGCCCCACTATCAATCAACCAATCATTACAACCATGGGAGATGGTACCTGTGAGAGCAGAGTTTAGAACATACTCTTCTTCACTTGATGAGTTATCATCACTTTCTGCCCTAGCCTTCTTCTTGAGTGGTTCATCATCCTCGGCAGCATGAGCATGAAACCTTCTTTTGCTACCCTTCTTCTTCTTGTTGGAGTTGTTGTTGTCCTTCTTGTTCTTGGGACAATTTATGGCAATATGTCCTTTCTCATTACAGGTGAAGCATATTCTTCTTTCTTTGAAGTGATGTGAATATTTCTTGGAGTGAGATGGCTCTCTCTTGGACTTCCCTTTCTTGGTGTGAGCTGTGAGAGCTTGATCTTCATTCCCCATCTTTTCTTCTCATACCACAATCCTTGTTTCTTCTTGTGAGAATTCTTCCCGTAGTCTACTGAAGGAAATCAACTTCTTTCTTGCACAGATTCCTTGAATGAAGGAGTCCCATGACCTAGGTAAGCCATTCAGAGTGGTCATGACAACTTCACCATTCTCTACCATTTCATCCACTGCTTCTAGTTGTTCCTTGATCTGGGAGACTCTTGAAAAATAAGATTGAATGGTTTCTCCATTCTGAAACTTTACCCCTTTCAATTGGTTCCGTAGGGTCATCTTCTGATTTATGTTCTTTGCTTCAAATAGCTTGGTCAAAGAGTCAAACATCTCTTTGGGTGTCTTTAGAGAAGACACATGGGGTATGAGATGGTCTTTGATAGAATCAGCAATGATTCTCTTTGCCTTGATCAAGTTCTTCTTATGCAATACTTTATCCTCTTCATCCTCTGGGATAGGGATGTCTTCTTTTATATATGAGTCCAACTCACTCTCTTCCAGGATTAACCCAATCCTATACTTCCAAGCTCGAAAGTTAGAAGCCCCTTCAAGCTTATCCTCAAGCTTGGTGTGGTGAGACATCTTAAAGAGTACTTCAAATGGAAATAGAAAAGATTTAGGTCTTACCACTTGAAATGTTGAAAACTGGATCTGGTCCTGGATTAGGGTTTGTTGAAAAAACCCTAAAAATTCAAAATGTGAATTTCAAATTTCTGAAAGGATAGAAAGATGTGCCTTGATGAGATGATCAGTCTGGTGCATTCAAAATTTGAGATCAGCAAAGCTTTACCCTTCAGATTTGTCTTTTTGTCCTCCCGGGTTCACTAGGGAGAGCCCTAAATTAGGGTTTGAGTTTCCTAGAGATCTACCTAGCCAAAATTCTCGATCCAAAGCTCTAAACTTTGATTTTTGCAAGGCGCTTCCAGCTATGTCTTCAAATTTAAGAAATAAATATTTTTGTGGAAACCCTAATTTTTAGGGCCAAATCTGAAAAAGCTCAGAATTGAATTCTAATTGGACAGATAGATGCGCCTTAATGAGTAGAGTCAATCTACTATACTGCTTTTCCAAAATCTGTGGAGAGAAACCCAATAAACAAGAAACTCAAGTTTCCATCACTGCAAAATGTCTTATTCTCAGGTTAGCTCTAATTCCATGTTAGATTTTGAGCATTAATTCACAATACTCTAGGATCTTTACTGAGAGAATAACATATACAGTATATCAATGCATGACAATCACAGTAAGTATGACAAACATCACAAGAATCAAAATCATAAGAGACAAGAGACACAAAGTTTCCGTGGGGAAAACCCTAAGGTGAAAAACCCCACAACTTCCTCAGAGATAGAGAGAGCAATGGCTCAGCCAAAGTACAACCAAAATACACTGAGATAGTCTCCTAGTAGCAGATAATCCTCCTCCTCAGATATAGAGAGTGCAATGGCTCAACCAAAGTACAACCAAAATACACTGAGATAGTATCCTAGTAGCAGATAATCCTCCTCCTCACTAGTGCACCACTTTCTGAGTGAGAGAGATGTACTTTTCTGAATAATCTAAATAGAGATCACCTGATCTCTATTTATACTAAACTGTTTTCCCAGTGACCTTATGGGGCTGACTTGTCTAGCTAGGTACATCCACATTATAATATATATTTCAGGGCCGACCCCACACATGGTGGTCTAATAACCCATCAGCAAGTACACACACTTGCGACACTTGTCAATCCACATGACGACACTTCCTTATAGAGGAATAACACATCTCTTATAAGGGTACAGTAAATATATATGAAATACATAGATGAAATACATTCTGAAGTTACATATACATCAACACCTTGAGTACCCAGTATAGCTCCATTCCAGTGTACCATTGAGGGTATGACTCCCCATCATTATGATCCAAAAACTCATCAGTTCCTTTGGTACCACACTCAACAACACTATTGTTATTCCAGTGTATCAGTCCTTCAGCTTAGACATGGTCAGCCCGGTAGTATGTCCTAGATTTGTGTCCCCTTTTGGACCCTTATGATATACACAGTGGTTCTCCATGTATCTTTTAGGTCCCAATTTTTGGGCCTCATTGTTATTTTCTATATCTTGATACGAGCATGGGTATGCCTTCCTCGTCTGTACATTGAGATTATTCCTCATTCATTATTGAGGTCATGTATTTTTAGTTTTTGCAGTTTGTTCGGGACTGCTGTTCCGGGCTCTAGTTCATTTCTTCTCCTCTCCACATCCCAAGAAAACCATAACAGACCTATGATGTCTATCTGCCATACGATGAGCTCCTGCGCTCACACATTAGGGGGCAATCTATTAACACCCAAAAAGTGCTCACCATCTCATCTCCCTCATTACATGACTCATTTGTCTATATTTCCTACCATATTTGCCTCCAAAACCTCAAAAAACCATTAAAAAACCACCAAAAAGGCCAAAACACCCTATTTTCACCAAAAATAATTTAAATTTCCTCCAAAAATAGCAAAAAC
This sequence comes from Larix kaempferi, assembly GCA_027924585.1. Lineage (NCBI taxonomy): Eukaryota > Viridiplantae > Streptophyta > Pinopsida > Pinales > Pinaceae > Larix > Larix kaempferi. The sequence goes on along the minus strand of BSBM01001595.1, from coordinate 2,442,548 downwards.
CCTCTAAAAGGGCCCTAAATTCCCAAAGATCAAATAAAAGGGAATAAAAAATATTAAAAAAAGAAGAAAAAGAGGGAACAAGGAAGCAAAAACCCTACACAATTGACCTAAAACATATGGTGCCAAAAACCATGGGTCAACACTCCACTAAAAACCTATAAATAGATGATGGAGGCTCCCCATTTCACATCGACAATCTTTCCTATCCTCACTTTGCCAAAATCACTCTTGAAACCCTAGCTTACCATTTGAGTGCCCCTTTTGGCTCATTATTCAAACGCCTTGGAGAAGGCGAAGGAACCCATTGGAGCACGGAAGGCAGTAGTCCTTGGAGAATGCGAAGGTAAGATTACATTTACCTCAAGGAACCCATAGTATCGATTTTCGGAGAGTTCTGGATGTTTGTCACTTCTAGAAGAAACATTGGTCACCTCAAAGATTGCGGATATCCCAAAATCAGATGTTTTCTTTGTTTCATCCAACTTTTTGATTCGATATCTACATCCATTGCACCACATAGCCTTATGATGTGTTACCTACAAAAATCCATACAGGAAAAGATTACATAATGATCCAATATTTATGATTAACTAGTGCATGTTTATAATGCCATACAATGAAAAAAACAACGTGACGTACAATGGCATTATTTTTTACAAAAAAAAAATAGTGTGGATGATTATTATGCTTACCTTCTTATCTTTTAAACCTCTTGATAAATCGATTTCTCTTTGTGTTAGATTGGTGTCTCCATTGCGATGTGTAGCTTTAACCAATGAAGCCACACCTTCCCATGATATTCCATGACTAGATTGTTCACATCGTTCGATGCATACCTTCATCTAGTCAAGATTGTTTATGATGTATAAATGAATTGCATCCCACTCTCGACCAACTGTTTCATGACAATAAAATTAAAATTCAATACAAACGTAATATAGTAACTTAACAAAATATATTACAGTATAAATTTATGCAAAATACTAAATATAAGAATGTGCTATATTACCTTTCACCTTCCTCGATCTACCTTTCCCCTTAGGATAATCCCCTTCGAAACTCTTATTGGATTTTGGGTCACAAATGCGATGTAAATTGAGCTTTTATGCTAATTTAGGAAGATATTCAGTAATATACAACATGTTTTGGTATACCATATATCTCTCCATCATAGAACCCTCAGCATATGCTCATTGTCTGACCAAACCCTTCATAAATTTCAAGTGCCTCTCAACCATCCACATGGACCTTGAGTGCATAGGTCCACACAGTTCAATCTCCTCAACTTGTTGTATGAGGTAGTGTTCTTGTGCATTGAAAAATGCTGAAGGTAGATGCTTCTGCATTTCACACATGAGACGAAGAATTTCTCTCCTCCAATACTTTATGTCTTCTTTATGGAATTCTTTAGATGACAACCATCTACAAGTGACATGACAACATCCAAATCAAGAGATTAAAGAAAAAAAACAATATATTACGTAACATCATGAATTATAAAACAAAAATCAAATACAAGTTCTATGTTGAATTAAACAAACACTAAGCACATGGAAAAAATCACCACTTACCTCATGTATTTCCCGAGACTATATATTATTTTCTTGGCATTGTTGTCGAAGTTGTCCGGGATAGAGAGAGGTAGAACATACTGTAACAATAATATAAAAATAGTTTCATTTTATCAACAACGAGTAGACAAATAAAAAATATACCAACCATATTCACTGTAATAGAAAAAAAAATAATTACATCTATACCATAATAATTACCTTCATGAAGACATGCCAATCGTGAGTTTTCACCCTCGTGAAATCACCTTTCTTTGTTATGATATTCTTCATGTTCTCCCAAAATCTGGTGGGAAATTTAACTTTTCAAATGACTTCTTTTACAACATTACTTTGCTGGTCTGTTAACATCCATGGAAGTGAGTTTATATTAATTTGTTCTCCATTGCTATGAAATTGAATGACGCCTTTCATTGCATGGTTGCTATCTTGAATGTATTTGCAAATTTTAACAATTTTTTCTTTGTCACTCCTTCCATCCAATATTCGCCATAATGTTTCGGTCACATTCTTTCCGATATGCATTGTATCAAATAGATGAGCAATTTATAGGTGCTCATAGTAGGGCAACCTACTAAATTGTCTAGGATAACTTTTCATTCCTCGTGGAAGCCCATTAAATCCTTCATGATCACATGAACGACAATCATGAAATTACATAAATTAAGGTCAGTTACAGTAAAAAACACACAATATAAAAAAATACAATATAACATATCATATAAGATGATTCATTATACATACCTTGAAGATTTCTATTATATTGCAACTTCCATAGGCGAGGTGTCATTCTCTGCGGTTTTAATGTAGTCTCTTGCTTTCCATTGAACATATATTTTTTGGTAGTTTGATACCTGTGATTCTTATAGAGGAAGTGCCTATACTCATCAAACACCTCCTTTCCTAAGCTTTTTGAACGACGAGATTTGATCTTAGTACCACAAACTGGACATGCAAATTTCCCCTTTGTCTGAAGACTTACATAAAGAGATGGAATATCTATGTGATCAATTATAATTATATACAAAATGACTGGATTATTTAGAAAAACATGCATGCGTAGTATATTAAATAGTAGTTCGTATAACTTTTTGCAATCAAAGTGGAACTTATAATTACATACCACAGAAATGGGTTAACCCTGGGGCATCATGTATTGTCCATACAATCATTGCATGGAATTGAAATTGCCTTTGTCGTATTGGTCTAGATATGTCATACATTGTGATGCCATTCCATAACTTCAGTAGCTCGTCAATAAGAGGTTCAATATATACATTCATATCTTTCACTTGGTACTTACCTGATTGATATGAACATATAAAAAATATAAATATGAGACTAACCATTAATATTACATATATTAAACCATATTGCACAATAGCAAAACATTAAATATATATATGACATTATGCAACAAAAATACAACAAATGAGATACAACTACTTAAAAAAAAACACTATAGGGTTCGTACCTGGAACAATCATCGACAACATTATGTGCTCCCTCTTTATTGTCAACCATGGAGGAATGTTGTTGTTGATAAAAAAAATAAGCCACAGCGAGTAAACAGATCTCATCTCTACAAATGGATTGACACCATCTGCTGCCAAAGAAATCTTAAGATTACGAGGTTCTTCTTTAAAGTGGAGCCATTTTTCCTCCATATCTCTAAATGAAGACCCATCTGCAGGCATCCGAATAATGTCATCTTGACATCTATTCTGTGCATGGTAATCCATAAACTGCGCTATGTTATTGCACCTGAACAGTCATTGCAGACATGGAATAATGGGAATATAACGTAGAACCTTGCAAGGCACCTTTTTAGTTACTTGGTCTGTGCGATATCTACTGATATGACATTCAGAACATTCTGTTGCAAATTCATGATGATCGTAATATAGAACATGGTCATCGGAGCATGCATGAATTGCTTCATACTGCATTCCAATTTCTTTCATGATGGTGGATAAATCTCGATATGTGTGAGGTAAAATATTTGACGGTGGTAACAAATATTCAGCTATCATGCTACAACAAATTAAAATAAAAATCTAGTTAATATAATATAGAAATAATAATAATGGAACAAATTTCATCCATAATAATTTGAATTATATATGAATGAACAACAAAATTATACACAATCATATATATTTTTTGATGGAATATATTACATACCTTAACATCCGTGTGACTGATATGTTTGAAAGACCATTCATAACCTTCAAGTTCATTATCAATAATATAGCATAGAGAAGATTTGTCTCGGAGCCCTCATAAAGGGGTTCATATGCCTTATCAAGAAGAGGTATATCATGAATATCATCAAAATGTTCATCATTTTCATGATCAACATCGACCATTCCAACATTAAATGAATCATGGATCAAATCATTTGTAACATCATCTTCAACTATGTTTTCAGAATGATCATCTTCTTCATTAATGTGATCATTAACTTGTTCCCCATTAATATTCATAGCTTCCGGTACTTGTTGTGGAAGCACTTCCTTCGGACGAAGTGCCCTAGGATGTCTTTCCTTTATAATTACATGAAACCATCAATAGATAAAAGTTAGTATAAGAAATTCAACCGCAAAATGTAAAAATTTCAAATGCAAAATGTAAACATTTATTTGATGCATTTAAAATCTAACAAATTTTGTACTGTTGGGATGAAAAGAGCAATGGCCTATTGAACTGTTGGTTAAATAGGTGCATCCAAACTATCCAAGAGACATAATAATTGACCCAATTACTGAGCAAAGCTACTCAAATATAACACAAAATTTCTCATACCGTACTCCACTAAGTAAGATAAATGATGCTATGGTAATTTCTATAGAGAAAATATAAGAGAAATTACAACATGCCAATATAGTCATTATTTCTATTATCATGATGGAAAGTGTCACAAATCTAGAGAGTTAAGTGCTTTCCCTAGTGAGGTTAGTCTCACTAGTGAAAAAATAAATGAGTTATTCTACTATACCCTAGATTCAACATGCAGAAAAGAAAAAGAAATAGTATAATAAATATTTAATATTAAAATAATATTTATTGTCCATGTTAGTCCCCATCTATTGAAACCACGATCAATACATAAATTTACAAAAGCAATCAAAATACAAACATATATAATGAAAAACTTACAAATTGATGGTATTCATGTCCCCCCTCAGCATGCCCATGCTCCCTACAATGTTTTGTGGCTGTTGTGATCAAAATTCTTCTCCTCTTAAAGCCCCTGCATTGATTACATGGACACCCCTTTTTTCAACTCCTTCCCACAATCTAGCAAGCAATTGTCGATTTTGTTCGTCTGGATCAGGAATATTGCTAGTTGACATTTTCTCGTAAAGATCTTGAATGAAGATTATTGATATTAGAAAATGAAGCTCCACCCTTCGCTCGCTTGAATCTCAAAAACAATGGAAATAATGAAAAACAGTCCGTCGAATAAAAAAACTTTCGCAAACCGTCGCTTGTATAGCAAACATGTCGGAATTTTTTAGTATTTTTAAGTTTTAAAAGTCAAAAGTCCGTCGGATATCCGACGGCTTGAACCTACTTACCGTTGGAGAATTGATGTCGGATATCCGGCATCCCAATGCATAATATGATGTCGGATATCCACATGACTGTCGGATATGAGCATATCCGTCGGATATCAGACATCTCCTTCTATCACTTTTAAAAAGATCATCAAATTTTGAGATTTTTAAGGTGAAATCCAATGACATAGTCCTTCTTCGTTGGAGGTCGTCGGATTTTGTCATCGGATTTTGGGTCCAAATCCACTAGTTCCACAGATCCGGTTCTGGGACAGAGAACCAAACATATTGAGATACACATGCATTACATTCAATAATTGGTGCATGACAATACCATCACACTACTCTACTATCCTACAGAAAAGCAGATTACAGATATCTTCACCAAGAACTTCACGGTGAATAGGTTTGCTTACCTTAGGTACCTTCTTGGGGTGAGTGATGCCATGCTACATTAGCATCCTTCAATCTATTTTGAGGGAGGGATTTCTTCTCACCGGGTTTTCCCTCATTCCTCACTTTATTATTTTATATTGTTGTATGGGGTGACCTTTGGTCTCAGTCACCAAGGCGCTACGATTAGTTCTTCTGTTATTACCTCATAGTATAGCTTGAGAGGTGGTGTTGGAATATTATCACCATCATTTTTTATATTTGAATGCATGCATGCATTCTACATGCATCCATTCATCATGCATGCATCCAGTCATGACTCATAAGTATGGTGGTCTCCCTAGCACCTGGAGCCTATTTTCATCCCCCTAGAGCCTTTCTACAGCACTCAGTAGCCCTCCTACCTACTTGATGCACCTTGTTTTCCTCACTTGGATGACATATGTTCCTTATCTCCCCTACCAGGAGTTTAACAATCAATTAGAGCATTGATTGACCAGTTCTTGCATTTATTGCGCAGTTTAACTTCTTGTAGCTCCCAATTGTCTATTTTGGAGTGCCACTTAACCATCTGATAGCCTCATGCGCCCTCCTTGGAGTCTCCATCCCCTGATTTGTGCTCACATGGTTCAGTTAGACTCATTTGATTGACTTTTGACCATTTGTGACTACTTCCATTGATTGGATGATGTTTCCAACGCTATCCAAGCTACACACTGAGGATAATTCAAATGACCTTAGCTCTATTCGAATTCACTTGATAGTTATTGTATTGTATTCAGCTTTTCACAGTGTCAACTTACAACTGATGTATGATTATACTGCCGTTTATCCATTTCTGAGTTATTGAGTGATTATTGATTCATCTATTCTTCTTTCTTATCTGCTATTCTTGAGTGAAATTAGTGATATTTTCTCTAGATGTGTGATCCATCTTGCATATTATTACATCTTATGTATTTCTTCAAATTAGATTCCATATACTTATTCAAAGTGGATTCCATATATTTCTTCAAACTTTTCTCCATATACTTATTGAAAGTGGCACAAGTATGTTCAATCCCCTTTAACATCAATTGACATCAATGACAACCGAATTTCAACAAATTTGGAACTTGATGTAGATCAAAGAATTGCTCCATCTAGAACATCCATGTTATTGGATGATTGCCATCAAACATTCTCATGCAATATTGGGAATAAAGTAGTTCTTTGGATTTGAGTTGAAACTGTGATGATGGAGTAGATCATTAGATTTTGGGGACTCAAACCTCTTATTCTCTAACTATTTTTCAATTTTCTCAATACGTAATTGGAATAAGTCCCCCTTTTCCTCCTTATCCTCTTCTTGAGTAGACGATTGTGTAGGAATGCTATCTCTTATATCATTTAGTAGTATCTTCAAATATTCTAGATCCTCTTTTATATCCATCCCCTTGAGATCATATTTACTAGCCATCCCCTTGATATCCTCTTTACTAACCATATTTTTTTCCAAGTTAACTAAATCAACTATTTTTGCAGCCCCTTACATCATATCTTCCAACTTGGACACTCTAAAAGATATGTAATCACTTTCATTGTAGGTCATGCAAGAATCCTTTGGTGGTTTGATTGGGATTTTTTCCACTACCTTTTGTTGGAATTTTGGACAATATAAATAGATATCATACCTTTGGTTCAACTTAAATATATCCTTCTACTAAAAGTTACTCAAATTTAAAATGATGTATCTTTTTCCAACCCTGATTTGAAGATTGGTTGGCTAGCTGAACTTTCAACTGAGGTAACCCTGGAATATCAACCCCTATGAGCCTGAAATATCAGCCTGTGGTAGCCTGATATGTATTCTTTCTGATTCCGCGGGTCTCTTTGAATTTGTATGTGCCAAAAAAGAATTGTGATAAATTTCCCAACACTTGTTAATTTTTGTCCTTTTAGAAGAGCGCTAGTGTGTGGTCTGCCATGTGTCCATTTTTTTGCATATGATTATGAAAATGCTACATAGATACTATTGTTTGTCTTATTTCTGATGCACTTGGTCTCACTCAATTTGGACCTCGCATGCTCCAGATATAACAATTTTCCCTAGAACACTTGTTTGAGACTAGCTTTTGGGCTAGTCCAAAACCCTACTTTCCTGAGGGTATATATCCAAACTTGTAATGAGTTAGGATCTTAAAATTTTACCACAGGTATTTACGTGTGTTTTCTAGATGGGTTCCTAGTTTCTCTATCTGCAACCATGTATTAAAAAACATATAGCAAACATCCCAAGATGACTTGTTTTGGAAGTGTCCAAGCTCTGATATTAAATGTTAATCAACAAATTTCCAAAAAGAGCATGAAAATAGTAGAAATAGACCAGAAAGAGTACTCCATCCCTTTAATGAAGAAAATAGATGAATATAAACTGTCTTTGAGGGGGAAACCTCCATATACAATGTATTAATTACACAAGACAAGACAAGACAAGATGCTCAAATAAAAATATATCCTTCCTATATATAGGAGATTAAGAGGTACATTTACAACTTACTCACCCAAGCCGACATAACTAATATAACCATACTAATGAAAATTGCAAATAATGGACCAAATTGAACATCAAAACTAATGTAATGAACAACAATATTGGGGGAAATGTGCCCACGTTTAGGGCTTAAAAAAACAAGTAAAAACTACAACAGTGTTTGTGAAGGAATTGATGATAGCCGAAGCTCAAGTCAATATACAGGAGTATGCAAAGACAGGCATTATTTGGTATCTAGAAAATGTCACTCTTTGAAGCTTTCATTGTCGAGCATTAGTCAAAGTTGTTTCAAAAGAACCAAAATATGCTATTTCATTCTCTCTAACTGTTCAATTCTATTCTTTGGAGCTGCAATTTCCTCTATATTCCTCTCATTAACTTACACCTGAGCATTCCATTCTCTAATATCATCCTCCTTCATTTGAGATGCCCAATTATCCAATTTTTTTCTAAGGTTCGTGAATTTTTTTTGTTGCAATTGAACTACTGTGGAATGATTGGCTATGAAAGAATTAACTTGCTACAGAGGATTATACATTGTGACAGAATTTCTAACAAAATATGCTTATGGGATAATTGGACACTAGAAAAATGGAACTCATATCTAATGCACTGGAAATAGTTGTATGAGCTCGACAGATTTGAAATGAAATTGCTAAATCTGGTATAATTTATCATTGCTCATAAATGAGTTTAAATCATTTACGATTACATTCATCTAGAAAGATTGAGAAGACACAAAAGGAAAATCACATTGATTTTGGGCACAAACGAATTGACATATTCTTCTATGTCTGCATTAATATTGAGTTTGCGCGCTTATGTGAGACATCTAATGGGTACCAAGGATATTAATGATCAAATCATGCATATGTCACAATATTTGATAACAAATTTTAATCATGGGAGGTATTCTATTGGACAATTCAACCTATCAAGAGCTGGAGAAGCAATATGACAGGTTGACAAAATCAATATTGTTGTTCATGGGAAACAAAGTTCAATATCAAAGAAAAACCAAGTGTACAACATAGAAAAGAAACATAAAATAGTGAAATAAGGTTTAGACAGAGAATTGGAGTAGTTTTGGTGATGCTAGAACACAATGACATAATTATTGTTGAGCATATGGATGATTATATAATTGAGGAAAGGTTTTGGTGATTGGGTGAGAGAAGAAGAGTTAGTGTATGCATAACCCCAATGGGACTCATAATGTGGGGAACATGACATGGGAAGTAGTCAAGATTGTGTGATCTTCTTAGGTGGCAGCATGAATGGCTTTCATGGTCATATGTAGCGAAGTCTCAAGAGTAGACCATAGTAAAAACCAACAAAATGCCAAGATGAAACAACAAAAATCCAGGCATAGGACAAGGGGGAGCAGAATCAGAACAAACATATTCTTAGGGGAAATGAAAAAGATCGAGTTCAGGCTCAAAAGAGCCCTTTTCAATTAATGTCAAAGGGATAGAAATTAACAGAGGGGGAGAAAGAATGGGAAATATGATCAATGCTTACACTCAAGGGAAAATCCTCCACTCGGGAGAGATAGGTTATACTTGGTGTTTACATCAGTTCAAAAGGGGGATATTTTTGGACCTAATGTTGTCCTTGATGTCAAATAGGATTGGAATGCATGTGAAGCTTGAATCTAGTTTGAAGGAGTATATAGAAAAATATTTTCATTAATGTTAACAATAGTGTGACATCAAGAATAATAAGATAATTGCTGAAATGCATAATTTTCAAAGCATACAAAGGATGCAGATGTGTACGCAACTTGCAAGTAACATGTCAAAGTGCGCAACATATAGTTAGTATGATGAAATACCACTGTCATAGTAGTAAAAGATGGATGTGTGTACATAAGCATACAAATGTCAAGTGCATATAGAAATTCGGAAGTCAAGGTGACAAAGCAAGTGAATCATGTGCATGTCAAAGTATGCAGTCGGTAAAATGTTGAAATGCATAAGTTGGTGAAATGTCGAAGTTTACAATAAAAGAGTTCGTAGTGTGTGGAATGTCGAAGTGTGCAGTTGGTGAAAATTCAAAATGCACAAGTTGGTGGAATATTTAAATTCATAGTTCATGAAATGACAAAGTTCGTAGTGTGTGGATTGTCAAAGTTTGTAGTTGGAAAAGTATTAGTAAAAAACTATGAAGTATTGATGACAAAGTCATCAACAAGAAGAGATCAGATCGATTAGAAAATCACTTCAAGAAAAAATGTAGAAGACTTAAGGGTGGGTGCACAAACATTCTCCCCAAAGGTATTGCAATGAGGGCGTGCTAGCGGGGATAAAAAAGAGGTGTGCATGCACCTAAAAAAGCGTGCATGCATTCTTAGGTTCGGTACCGAACAGGAGCGCGTGCACGCTGCTGCACATGCACACTTCTGCACATGTGCATTTTTAGCGCATTTGCGCTCAAAAGCGTGCATGCACTCTTATTAAGCTAATTAAAAAAAATAGGGCAGAGTTCTATTTTCACCAAACCAGTCTAGCTTCACTCACTCATCGCATACACGGAGCAAGAGAGCACCATTTTCACAATTTGCACTCAAAAAATCCATCAATCCATCCACCAAGTGATCAACAAGTGCATTGGATAGGTAAGATCCATGTGTTTGGTCATTTTATTGGTTTTTTTTTGTCATTTTATTTATTTTTGTTTGTTTATTCAATTTTTAATAATTCCCAAATTAGTAAAATAATAAAGAAATTTTCAATTGGAGAGTATAAACCTATACAATGAATGAACAAAACGTTAACATGGAGTCCAGTGGAACACAAGAAAACACAAACCTTGGAACCAATGAAAACCCCCATGAAAATAAAAATTCCCAAGAAAATCAAAACCCCCAACAAAATTTTGACCAAGACGACTTGAACCATTATGTAAATGAAATGAGAGTGCACACTCGAGAACTAAGAAACACAGGTGAACCATCTCGAGTGTCCCTTTCCACCTCAATTGAGAGCTCAACTGAATCCATCATCCATGCACATTTCCAACTAACTGACATGACTAAATATAGAGCTAGGATGCGGGAGTATTATTCCACAGACATTTCCAAGGAGGAAATAAAAAACTGGATATTACAAAGGCCCAATTATATAGTATGTTCATCAATTCAAGAACAAAACAACCACCGGACATTAGAAAGCCACGTGTCTTCATGGATTGATGTCATTTCCAACCATGGAAGGACAATTGGATGCATAGGTGGTTCATGGTTTACAATAAACCTCCCTGAAATAATAGGGAGGTTCCACAGTACTTCCTTAAGAAACTGTGGGATGAGTTTGCGCTTGGTTTACATGTCAACTATTTTTAAATAACCGAGTTCCAGGCTGTTGGGCATGGCTCTCCCCAAGATCAACCTGCGTCGAGGAGGAACAAACTGAGAGGGACACCAGCTCCTAGGAACGATCCCAACCCCTCTCCCCAGCAACCTCAGCTACCCCACAAACTTGATCATATCGAGGGGGCGATGAGGAGTGTTGCACATGGAATCCTTAGACACACTGCCTCTGTAGCAGTGACTACAGTGGAGAGATAGGTTGACCCTGATAGAGACTCAACTGTAGGGCCTTTATGAGAGAGTCAGGATAGACTTGCGACTGGTGGTAGTCATGCTAGTCCTTCTAGTTCAGCTGGGACAATGCCACATATTTGTCCCCATTGCGGGTACACTTTCCCTGGCCCGACCAAGGGTTGATATATGGACCATGTTAGCAATTTTTTTAACGTGTTTTCAATCATCAATTGATAATTTGTAAAGTATTTTTTGTTTGACTTAAACTATTATTTCAATGTACAGTTATTTAGAGCTGAGACGTTGTCATGGGAGAACGTAGGATCTCCCAACTTGGATGCAGCAATGGAAGCTGCAACTGAAATTACGACACCTCACACAAAGGTATTTTCAGTACCTCACAAAATATTGTTATTACTTATGACATTTCTATTATTATTTTTTTTATATTTATGACATATACGATGATAGTTCGTAGAATATTTTTTAATATTTTGGTTGCCTAAATAATTACTTGTTTAATATGTTCATAACGTGCATGCATTTTGGTGTCCACAGGTATTCCGAGACTACAATGATCATCCATATCCTCCAAGGATTGACAGATCACCATATACATAGGTACAAAGTGTAGTTAAAAGCATGATTTAAATTTGATTTGTTACAATGGTTTAATTTGATTTTTCTTTAATAAACCATGATATTAAAAATGTCTATGTAGGGGACACCAATAGCTGTAGGTGGCATAGTTCCCCATCCCCCTTTTAGTACCATGTTTCCACCCTCTCCCATGAGTCGCCTCCCTCGCTTCCCTCCAGACCCCTCCCTCCGTCCACCCCCTCCCTTCCATCCAGCCTCCCCTCTCCGTCCATACTCCCCCCTTCGTCCATCCTCCCCCCTCCATCAATCCTCCCCCCCTCCATCCATCCTCCCCGATCCCTTTTGGGCCGATACCCACTATCGTACAATCGGTAGGGGTTCATCGTCCACGACGTCCTCCTCCACCCCATACCACCATATCCTTTTCCACCATATCTTCTCCAGTTCCAACCACTATTGTGGAAACTACTCTTCCAGTATCTACCCATGTATCTACAGTGGTTGCACCGATAGTTTTTGCATCTACATCTGTGCCCCCCCCCCCCCCATGACTACATCGGAGCAGGTTGTCCAGCCAACTAATCCACCTGCTAGCCCTGAAGCCCATCCATGTCCATTGTTAGAGGTGTTCACGGTGAGAATCAAGTTAATTTATGAAAATGTTTTGATGCAATAACCAAAAATAATTTAAGCAATTATTATTTTTCAATGAAATGATTGTCGTAAATGTTGTCGGGTGGAATTATTGAGATGCTCATCAGATTCAAGACACCTGCCTCATGTCTCCCACTTGCATCAGCAGTGATTTATTTAAGATTTGAATTGTACATTCATTTTATAAATGTGTTAAATGTTACAAATGCTTGAAAATGATGGTATCTTATATCATTTGTTTCTGATCCTGGAGAGATGGTATACTCTTAGACGAAAGAATTCCTGAGATACCAGTAGCTCCAAGAAGAGGAAAATGGATTTTGGAGACGCACTTGGGAGTGACCGGGGTGGTCACAATTCTTGACACACCATGTTATGTACATTAGCCATGATGTGGCACTTTTGGGCACCAGTTTCCATGTACTTTGTATCTACGGCATGGGTTGCCATGTATTTTGGATATACAGTATGAGTTGTCGGATTTTGTATAGGGTATGAGTTGCCGTGTATTTTTCATCTACGACACGAGTTGTCATATTTTTTATAGGGCACGAGTTGCCATAATATGTACATTGGGAACAATTTTCCACTATTTGATAATAAAATTTATATGTTTGTTCAAGTTTTGTAGCCTTGATGTACATGGATTTCCAGTTATGTGATTTATATATCGCTTGTCTATATTTGTATCTTGTTGTCTCATGGTGTGTTAGGGTTTGTTTAAAAACCATTGAGTTATGGAGTTATAACATGGCCAAATTCAGAAACATAAGCATTAAAACAAAGAACATGAAAGAACACATAAATCTAAAACAAAAACATAAATAGCCTTATACCTTGGGAGATTTTCTTGTAGGATAAAAGGCATACATATTTAAATGGGCATATGCATAATTTACTAAAGAAAATACACTAATCTATGAATTCATGAGAAGGTGGAAGTCCCATTCATTCATATATTATAAGCATGAACATGTACTAAGGATAATAAGAATAAAATTCATCAATTTAACATATGAAATAAATCCTAAATCACATGTGAATCCTAAATCATTGTATACATCATTATTGGATATTCTGGATAATTGGTGAAGACTTTCATTTAAATTCAATGTGCAACTAACCAACTATATCCGTGAATCCAATCACCCTTGAATATAATACGTTCACACTTGATTGATCATCCCCTTTCCTATAACACATCTTAGATTCCTCATTCCAACAATGACATTCATCTCACATTCCTCATTCCAACAATGGCATTCATCTTCTATGCAAAGGTGAACTAGAGCATCATGCGGGCAATTTATTTATAGTTACCATTGCATATACCCTTTGTGGGAAATAATGGAAAATTTCAATTTTCTTTTATCTAAAAGGTTTGGAAACATTAAGAAGGCTTGCTAATAAGTAGTGGGACTATCAAATCTCCTTTCCATGGAAAATTATGGGTAGCACAAACATATAGGCTAGCTCACACTATTCATGGATACACCTTGATTTCCATTAAAAGCAAGGTACTCATCCTTCATGATGACCAATCAATATTGGTCATCAAAATGGTTCTTCTAATAAAAAAATCACATCCAAGGTATCCAACAGCCTATGTGCATGAACAATAGTCATGGATTGTGATTTTATGTTTGGATGCTCCTAAAATGATGAACAAGGATATGAACCTTGAAAATAATAGACTGAAGTGATTTTTTTGTGTAAAAAGGAAACACTTGTACATTTTACTTGTTAGTGGACTCACATACTATGTGACACCCACACATTAGTATGTGTGCATATTCCTCATTCTTAAATATTTCCAACAGAATTTTTTTTTTCTCAATTTGGTCATATGTAACTCTAGATATGGCTTCTTGATATTGGAGTTATGTTACATCGTATTTTTCCACCTTGTGAGCATCAACACTCATTGGCCTTCAGTATTCATTTTCTTGACTTAGACCATTATTTTTCCTCTGAAGGCCATTATTCCCTATTTTTGTTCCTGCACGCTAGTTGTTCCACTATACCTAGCCTATACATAGGTTGTCCCAATATAGCCCGCGTACATCGAGTTATATGGTAAAAAATAGTAAAAACTCTATTTTTACTCCCAAAAAGCGGTCTTAGGGTGACCTTTGGCCCTCCATACACCCTGAAATGAATCAATTCAACCTTTCACCTACCTTTGGAGGGTTATATATTGAGCTCTTATGGTGTATGGAAGGGAGGAGAAAGAGAGAGCACCTTAACTCTATTGGAATTTTTCCATCACTTGAGTCTACATCCATTGATACTTGTTGTTGTGAACTCCTTATGTTCACCTACCAAACTCCTTCATAGTTTGAGTTTGGCATTGCATGGGGGATTGAAGTTGTGGAGTCACAAGTGGAGGGACCTGGTTCTTGGTTCAGATGGGTTTCCTGCAAGAGGTTGTGTCATGTACTTCTTGTTATCATTAATGGAAATACTCATTTTCTCGTCCAATTGATGTTGTAAATGTTGTTTAAATTACATTGGATTACATTTGCTTGTTATATCATGGACCATGCTATTTATTATGCTAATGTATTTCATATATTATATGCACTTGCTTGTATCTATTATTGAGACTAATCTGTAGGGTCAAGTGTAGAGATTGAAAGCTCAATGGGGATCTACTTCGAACATCCAGTTGGAGGTTGGTCTTATTCTCCATATCTTAGCATTTTCATTTATATAACATTGTTTGAGAATTGAGTTGATTTCTAGCAGTCATCTGTCTATTGTGGTCTTCCCCATACCATAGGAATGTTTTCTCCGTAATAGAAATGGTGACTCCGTTGGGGACGAACCTCCATTTTGGGGACTTTTAGGCATTTTTCCTTATTTTGAGTTGTTGTTTGTCAAGCTTTTGTGTCATTGACTAGACGTTGGGTTCTGCATTAGAAAACTTGATTTTTCTGGGCTGTTGGATTCTTTTTTGGCTCATTTAACTTTCCATGTACGCGGGTTAGCTTTGTCTTGCTCATGTCTACCTGCCACTATCAGCACAGTAGCCAGCGTACATACGCTACTGTTCTATTAAAAGTTGCGTACAACTCTGGGATCATCTTTTTTATGACCTTGGTTGTTGTTGGGTTGGTTATGAGTATTCCTAAGTCTTAGTAGGCCTATTTCTTGATTGTTCCATGCTCTGTTATTGACCAAAAAACTCCTCTTTCTTTAGTTTTTGAGCTTTTTGGTTTCCCACCATTTTTTGTTTTATCGCTTATTAGCTTGGATGAGTCTTACTGTTTGGGATTTGCTGGGTTGTATGCTTGATATGCTTTGCATTTTTTTACTAAATAGTTTGATTTTGCTTGCATTTTTTACTAAATAGTTTGATTTTGCTTGCATTTTTTCATTTCATTTATATTGAAAAAATACAAAAACATTGTTTTGCATTTTCCTTTCATTTATACGTGAAAATACAAAAATATTTGCTTTATGTTTCTACATTTTGCATCAGAGTGCTTGTGTTTTCATCAAGGACTTGCTTGTGCATTGAAATTATAAAAAGACTGTATTTTATTTCCCGAAAGAACCATTGGATTGATTATCATATTAGTGGCATCATTTTTATTGAATAGATGAGTCTAGTGATTTTCGATTGTGCATATAATTGAGTCTTTTACATCATCAGTTTCACGACCATATTCTTTGAGTAATTACAACCATTAAAATTAACGCTTAGTATTAAATGGATTAGTAACGATTTTCTCTTTTTAGGGTGTAGAAACTAGCATAGATTTAGAGTCTCGGAATACATCATTATGAGTTAACAATCCAAGACTATTAAACAAAAAATTATGTGTCTAACTAGGGAGTGGTGAAACCCATGGTATACATTAGCGTTCTGATGAGGTCACGGGAGGTTGGTTGCGGAGATAGCCCTCCAATACTAGCTGAACGTGGGAGATAGTTCTAGGATTTGTTTGTGTATGGGCGATCTTGAGGGATTTGACCCTCTTGATTTTTGGGCTTAGCTACCCTACCCATACGACGGATCACACCTGCGACTGTCTGCCTGAGCATTGGTTATACATTGTGGCCTTAGTTGCTTTACCTAGGTATCACATAGGGAATTCATTGCGGTTATTCTGCAATTGTTCCGATTCAGATAGAAGTTGGACAACACAGTTGATGTTGTATAGGGATTTGACCCTATGCACGTAGTGAAGTTTGGGAGCCCTTATAACTAATTATGTTACCTCTGGTTATAGTTTGGGAGTCTCAAGCCTCTCCTAGGCGATATATATCGGCTGTAGTGTCGTGAGGTCCCTTGGTCCAGTCTTGTTTTTGTGCATTTGGTTGTAGTTTCTGTACGTGTGTGTTCTTTGATCATTAGATGGCCATTAGGAGGTGTTTTTATTTATTGACCTTTTTAGAGATATCGTGGAGTGAGATCAACATCTATGCCGGTCTTGTCGTTTGGTTGGTCTGCCATCTGACGAGTTAGCACATCCTTTTTATAGGAGACACCAGAGGATTTCCTCTGATCCTATTGATACTCCCCATGATCTTCAATAAGCTCACATTATGACTTCTGCATTTGGCACATCGAGAATTCCCGTGACTCTGTCGGGTGATGTCGATGGACACACCGCTCTTTCCACTCCTAGGGGTGGTTGGGAGCAAGGTTCACAACCACACGTCACTCCTATTGTTTTTGGGATGAACCCACCCCTATATTCAAAGCCATTTTGTAATGACCCTTTTTTCAAAATTTATTAAAATGCCCAATTTTTCACTTTTTTACCAATTTCGACCTTTGACTAGTTTTACTGTTTTGACCTCCAAATCAACCCAAATGCTCCCAAATATTCTGTATGAGTGTATGAATGATATTTATACTTGAATATTAGGTTTAGGGATGTTTTATGGTCCTCCAAATACTTCTGAAAACTTGATATATATTCTGACCAATATATGTAATTTTGACTAGTAATTTGTGCATCAAATCCCCCCGAGGTAACACTGAAAAGGGCCTCCCAAATGCCTCTAAACTCCCTCAAATTTCGAAACAGAGGTATGTAATGTGTTAAGTATGTTATTAAGGTCTCATATGCACCATTAATGGATTATTACAACTATTCTCACCCTATCCAATTCAACTGCAAATGTCCCCAATTCGACCCTTGGGGAAATAACACTCTTTCACTTTCCAATACAACTAAACTGAGTAAAAATGCTTCAAATGCTCAAGCACAGTACATGAAACTTGTGAATACATCCATGGAAGTATATTGATAACAAATATATAAGAGAATAATCCATCCATTCGAAATAATCAACATTATAGTGTCATACATCAATGCATTGGGGAAATGGACATCGTTTGCTCATTAATCAATATTTTTGCATACAACCAGTGGGTATTTCGACTTGAGACTTTCTGAATATTAAGAATAGAGGATATTAAGCTATTACAATCAGAAATATATAATTAGAAGCTCTCCCAAGAAGCACAAGAACTTACCAAAAACACCCTCCCTCAAGGAGCATGAATATGTCTTCAAAACTAGAAATGGTGGAGAGAAAGTGTTGCACTAAACCAAACCATGAAACTTCTTGTAGTTGATACCTGAAAATAAAAAATCCATTAAAGCACCATGAAAGACCTGAGTGGCCTCTCAAAACACCAACTTGGATGGGAATCTTTCACCCTCGAAATTGGCTAAGGCAAGAAACTAGTCATCCACTAGCTCTCTCTTCACAAATGCAATTTTTCTCAAATCATCAAAAGCCATTCTCATACTTCATTTCTACATTTTATAACCAAAATTAGCCTTCGAAGGGTCGAAATCCTCTCAATAGATTCAATAGATTTCCATTGAGGACATATTCCACATTTGCCACTTGTCTCCTAGTTCCAACCTTCCGTCTTCTACCAAATTCGATTTTTAGTCTCTTTAGCTTCTCCAACTCCCATGAGCACCTTCCTTGAGCCTATTTTTGGGTTTGACATGTCATATTGGTCAGATGTCAGAGTTCAGGTCTGCAATTTGTCATAGTTGTCATAGATGCTCCATCATTGGTGTCATAGGGGCTAGGGAATCTAGCCCAAGTGTCCACAAACTTCCAATTTGACTCTTTAACTTCCATGGAGGTTACCAATCCTTCCCAATTTGACCTAATATGCTCAAGGACATGTGTTATGACTTACCAACTCACCCAAGAGTGTTCACCTTTCCATTAATTCAAATTTGCAAGAGAGAGATACCATGTATCATGAAAAATCAAGCTAGTGTGGGTCCCACATCCTCCATATGTCTCCAAAACCATTTTCCACCTAGGATTTCTCTTGAATTTCTTTATTCACTCTATTTATTAAATACTTGAACCCTTCTAATGTCTAAACATAATTTATTAGCTTCCTTATTACCATTCCACATGTGCCCATCCAACCTAGGAAACTAGTAGGATTGATGGGATTGTCTTACTATGAAATTATTTGAATGGGGACATTACACATTTCATGGTACACACTCACATGGTTTCCGATATGGGATGTCAGATCTTAATGATACAAAAATCCCTTCAACCACAACTCCCTTCTCATTTGGTATGCCCAGTCTTAACACGAATGTTACATCCACTACGTCTGGTAGTCACACCAACTCTAGCCTTGGTGTTGGGGGCACTGCTCATATTCCACCTTTTAACCCACACGCGTCTACACATATACCCATTACTACGACCACATTTGCTAACCTGCATGTCTCTCCTAATACAGGAGGTGGGAAAATACCTTTTAATTATGGTCATCACACGACTGCTCCTGCTACCAATAGAAATTATATACCCCATAATTACAGTGGTAACCCCTAGTACAATGCAGCCGGTTCTGGCCCTTATTACAACCCACCTCACTATGGTGCCTACAAGACAAATATACCTCCATACCCTTGCACGGGTCAGGTTGGAGGTGGCTATCATCCCTATGGTCATTGTCATGGTTTATATCATCCTTTAGGTCCACAAGGTCAGCCTCTTTTGGGAGATTATAATCAAGCTTCACAGCTGCAGCTCCCGTTTCTTGCTCATTTGAATCTACGAGATCTTTCAAAGCTCGTGAATGATCCAGTGTTTCATGATTATTATTGGCCTCCAGTCCCTACCAAGCTCCCTTCTGACATTTCAAACTTTGAAGGGAAGAATGGTGAGGATCTAGGTGATCATGTTACGACTTTTCACTTATGGTGCTCCTCAAATTCGTTAAATCACGACTATATTCATTTGAGACTATTTCAATGCACCCTCATGGAGGTAGCCGCAAAATGGTATTTCGAGTTGCCTTGGGGCACTTACAGGAGTTTTAACGATTTAGCCTTGGTTTTCCTAGATCACTTTCAGCTACCGGTTCACTACGATACTGTCATCAAAATATTATCTACCTTTCGCAAGAACAAATCCACGCATATATCTGATCACATTCAAGAGCGGCGTTGACGGAAGAGACTAGTGAAGGCCAACATTCCTCCAGACTTTATGTTGGAATGGTTCCTTAAGTAGTTGCTTCCCTACATTTCAAAGGACATTTCAATGTCCGACATTATGACTGAGGAGCAAGCTATTTTCAAAGCCTGGTAGCTAGATTTAGTCTATGCTCAGTCTAGTATCCTGTACAGTATTATTCCTGACGCACCGTGCTCACGTCATGATCCCAAGCCTATTCCTGGACCACATGCTAATGGCATCACTGGATCCACGAGTACTCATCCCATAGACTTGGTTACAAATCGAATGCAAAATTTGTCTATTAACAAATCTACCCCCAGATAGGCTCATGCCTCATTTACTTCCACCCAATCATCTGATGTTCATTGTATACAATCAACGAAGCCATCAGGTAACTAAAAACCTAGTGGAAAGAAGAAGGGGAGAAACAATCGTAGGGGTGGAAATAATGGAAGTAATATAAATAATCCTAGAAAAGAGAACGTGAACCCTCCTCGGGACGGTGGAAATGATGGTGGCGACCGTAATCCTAGACGTAAGGTGAAGTTTCCTTGCAAACTTTGTTCGGAAGATCACCTTATTGACTTGTGTCCTCTAATTGAAGAAGCTTCGAAGCATCTTGCATAGATCCCAGCTTTGTTGAAAGATCCCCTTCCACATCATTAGAATATGGCTTCGAGTTCTTCCATCACTGGTTATGGGACCAACGAAAAGTTGACATCCTCTTCTCATGCTAGTGGCTTCAGATGCGTGAACATGGTTAAATCTGAGGTTAGTATTGCTACTCTCCAATGCGATTATGGTGCACCAAAACTGAATATGGGAAATGATCCCCCTCCTCCTGAATCTTGTTTGCATATCAAGAGACCTACTACTATGCCACAGATACTGAAAGGTTTTCTTAAGTGCTCAGCACATAATCCCAATGCCCGAGCCACCCAAAACTGATCCATTGTAGAATATTTCGGCCAAACTCTATGTGCCATGTCGGCTCTTGAGGTTTTATAGGCATGTCCTTCACAGAGGAACGCCCTTTTATGTGCTTTGGGAGTTCGGGATCAAGGTAGCCCTAACATTATTAAATTCGACACTACTGATGTCCACCCTCACTTGCCTTATCATGTGGCTTTTCAAGTCCATGTGAGGTGCTTACAAAAAATCATTAAATGTACTGTGGTTGACGAAGGTGCTTCCACCTCAGTGATGTCGTTGGATTGTTGAAAATATCTTGGCTCTCCTCCCTTGTAAAAATATATTACCATGCTTACCACATTGGATGGTTGGTCGTTTAGGCCGCATGGTATTCTCCCTTCCCTTGAGGTCCACTTGGGTGGGAAATTAGTGCCTATTGAAGTCGAGGTGGTTGATGCACCCATCGACTACAACTATTTACTGGGTAGGAATTGTATCTATGCAATGAGATATTATTGTATTATGACAAGTGGGCTAATCTTTCCATTTGTGTCTCCATCACTCCACTTCTAAGATTATAATGTATTTTGGCCATCGTATTACTTTCTCTGACCTCACACATTAGGGGGCATCTGTTACAGCGTAGTTTTCCACCTTGTGATAATCAACACTCATTGGCCTTTAGTATTCATTTTCTTGACTCAGATCCATTATTTTTCCTCCATGAACCATTGTTCCCAATTTTTGTTCCTGTACGCTAGTTGTTCCACTATACCTAGCGTATACGCAAGCTATCCCAATATAGCCTGTGTACATCAAGTTATATGGTAAAAAAAAGTAAAAACTCTATTTTTACTCCCAAAAAGTGGTCATAGGGTGACCTTTGTAAAATTAGTCACAACAGATCTATTGAACAAGAATATCAATCACAAAGATGTAAAACAATTTGGATTAAAATATGTGCAAGAGAGATGCATCAGTGCTCTATAATCTAGAATGGTAGAATTACAATCCAATACTGTCACAATGAGTGAGAAATTCGAATTAGCCAAGGAGGTCATTTGAATATATTGCATGGTGTAGCTTGGATCTAACCAAGATTCCTCATCATCATCAGTGGTGGTCATCAATGCACAAGTAACTGTCAGACAGGTGTCAAACTGAGCCTAAATGAGTGTAATAAGTGTAACTGTTGATAAGTGGCACTAATGTAAAGATCGAGGATCAGTGGAGGGTGCATGAGGAGTTAACTGCACTTAGAATAGGTAGTCAGGTCTCATCGGAGGTCAATCAGAGTGATAACAGTAGTTATGGGTCAGTCAGAGGTCAATCAGAGTGATAACTAAAGTGAACTTGACTGGTAGGTGAGAAAAGGCACCCTTCTGTAGTGGAAGGTGAGAAGTTGGCACCTCCTTGACTAGGAGGGCTAAATCTGAGTGGAAAGTAGCTCCCGAGTGATGGAAGATTAAGGACTAGGTGCTGGAGGCATCAAACTGGTGATTGGACAGCATGCAGGTGCATGCGAAGTACATAACTAAATGATGATATATCCTAACACCCCCCTCAAGCTATACTATGATGTAAAAAATAAAATTCAGGGCCCTAGTTACTGAGACCAAAGGCCACGCCAATACAATAATACAAAAAATGTTGAAAATAAGCTAAGTGAGGAAAGAGGGAAAACCCAGTGGGAAGAAATCCCCCCCTCAAGCTAAACATAAAAATGGATCTAATCTGTCTCCACCATGATGGAACTCACCCCCAACAGTGAATGGAGGTAAGAGAAATTCTTCTCAGTGAAGCTCTTGGTGAAGATGTCTGCAATTTGCTCATCGGTAGGGCAATATTGCAGAATGATAGTGCGGTCATGCACCAACTCTTGGATGTGGTGCATATGAATATCAATGTGCTTGGTCCTCTACTGCTGAATTTGATTGGTGGAGATCTTAATATCACTTTGATTGTCAGAAAATAGGATAGTTGAAGTAGTGCTACCAAAATCAAAATCGGAAAGAATACCTTGCAACCAAACTACCTGAATGCAGTCATTAACTGCCCCTCGATACTCTGCTTTTGTTGAAGAAAGTGCAATGGCTTCCTACTTTTTGCTTGACCAGCAAATAGGGCCATAGCCAATCATGAAAACACATCCATAAGTGGAATTCCAATCTATGCTATCACCCACCCAATCTAAATCAGTAAAACCAATGAAATCTAACTCAGAATCTACAGCATAATGTATGCCAAAATGTCTCGTACCTTGCACATACTACAAGATCTGCTTGGATGCCCACCAATGAAGCTCATGGGGCTGCTGCATATACCTTGATACATCACTCATGGCATATGAAATATCAATCCTGAGTGTGTCAAGTAGAGTAGTGAACCAATCAAATGTCGATACATAGTGCAATCTGCAAGCGGTGTGGAATTTCCTTCCTCAAGACTGATTCCTGAGAGGAATGGAAATGGAACAGCCTTACATTCTGCCATATTAAACTTTAATAGCAGGTATTCAACATACGTTTTCTGAGATAATGTGATCCCATCAAAATTTTTATCTATCTCCAAGCCCAAAAATTGCTTAAGCAAGCCCAAATCGCTCATATCAAAAGCTAGATTTAAAGCAGTTTTTAGCTTGTTGATTGTAAGGAGAGTGCTACCAGTAATGAGAAGATCATAAACATATAAAACAACAATCATAAAATTACCTTTAACTTGCTGTAGGTACACATTCGGATCAGATTTGCATCTTTTGAAATTCTGAGAAAGAAGGAAGGAGTCCATCTTTGCATACCAAGCTCTTGGGGCTTGCTTCAATCCATACAAAGATTTCTTCAACTTGCAAAATAATGATGGATCTGATATGTATCCTTATATATGCTCATATATACTTACTCATCAAGTTCTCCATGCAAAAAATCACTCTTCACATCCATATGGTGCACTTCCCAGTGCTTGGATGCAGAAATGGCCAAAACTAGGCGGATGGAATCCATCTTTGCAACCGATGCAAAGGTCTCAATGTAGTCCACTCCTTGGACTTTGGAGAAACCTTTTGCAACTATCCTAGCTTTGTATTTTTTGATAGATCCATCAGTAGAAACCCTTTTGCGGTAGATCCACTTGCATTGAACTAATTTTCTTCCAAGTGGAAGAGAAACTAGCTCCCATGTATTGTTCTTTTGAAGAGAACTGTATTCTTCATCCATGGCGGTTTTCCATTGTGGATCTCGGTGGGAATGATAATATTATTTGGGATCTTAACCAATCAGCAAATAACATTTCTCAGATAATAATGGATTAGAAAATGAAAGAGCCATACCTTCTCTTTGAAAGTCTGCTCTTGTTCTCCTTAGATCAACAGGATTTCCAATGTCTGGAGCAACAGATTGTAGAGTGTTTTGGGCCCACTTTGGTAATTGAGGAGGATCATTATGGTATGATTCCGAACCTTATATTTCATGGCCATCAAATTATTATAAAATATCAAAGATATCAGATCCAATGCTTTCTTCATATTCTCTTGAATCTTCTTCTTGTGGAGGCTGCGGATCGATAGTGTTTTCCTTGACTAGTTTCAGATCTGGCAGCGGTTCTTCAAACTTCACACTTTGCTCTATGAATATATTTTTGGATCTGATGTTCATGAGTTTATATACTTTTTATTCTTCTCCATATCCTATTAGGATGCATTCAATAATTTGTGGATCCAAATCTTTTCTCTTATTAGAAAAAATTCTAGCCCATGCAGTGGAGCCAAAAACCCTCAAATTGGACACATCCGGTTTGCGACCAGTGAATGCTTCGAAAGGAGTTTTAACTTTCATGGATGAATGTGGAACTCAGTTCTGAATGTATGCAGTAACATTCATGGCTTCAGCATAAATATTTTCAGCGAAACCTTTTGACTCAAGCATACAGGTAGCCATCTCTTTCAGTGACCGATTCTTCCTTTCTGTTGGGGTGTGTAGGGAACTGTATGTTGGATCTGAATTCCTCTTTCGGCACAAAGTTGCAGCAACTCAATCTTGATATATTCTCCACCATTATCAGATCTAAGATCACCGATCCTTGAATTTTCCAAGCACTTTTGACTTGTTTTTGAGAAAAAATACCCAAGTAAAGCGGGAGAAGTCATCGATGAATGTCAAAACATACGTTGAACCATTCATGGACATATTTGGAAGCGGAACACTGATATCAGAATGTATGAGACCCAAAATAGTAGAATCTCTGCTAGCTTTGTCATGGTCGAACTTGTGCTCAGGGTGCTTCCCAATGATTCAACCAAGACAAATTCCCTTCGAGGAATGGAGTTGGGGAAGACCATCAACCATGGATTTATGTTGTAACAGTAGAAAATACTTATAATTAAGGTGTCCAAACATTTCATGCCAAATCCTACTAACCTCATTTCCCTGTGTGAGAAGAGCAGTGGGATTTTCAAGCGGCAAAAAGTGTGAAAACTCATAGTATTTTGCAGTATGGTTTTCCTTTCTGAATGCAATAAGTCTTCCACTTTCAATATCAGAAATTTAAACTTTTTTAGGGCCAAATATAACTTGATTTAGTTCACTAGTGTGTGTCATTTGATACACAAAAAGTAGATTTGAAGCCAAGGAAGGCACATAGAGAACATTCTGAAAACTTCCATACTCTAAATGGATGGTACCTTTACCCTTTGAAGAAATTTTTGAGTCATCTCCCAAATGGATGGGGATGGAGCTGCTTGGATCAAATGAAGAGAAGGAGTCAATATTTGCAGCCATATGATTTGAGGCACTGGAATCTATCAGTAGAGTGATGGGTTTCGAAACAGTTTCCATGAGTGCTTGACATCTTTCATGATCATCATTTCTATCCTTCTTCCATGCACCGTCCGAAAGAGTTATGTTATTTTTTTCCAAAAGAAGGGCCATTTGATCTATTGTCTTCTTCATCCATGAAATTTCAATATGAAATCCATGGTTGCAATAAGTACATTTGAATTTTTCTTTACCCTTTTGCTTGTTGCTTGAACTAGATGGTGCATCCGATGGTTTGCTTTTCTCTCTTTGCTTGGTAGGTTCGAATTTGGGCTTCTCTTTCTTTTGCTTCCCTTTTCCATTCAAATTCTTGGATCCTTGAACAAATAGGGCTGATTCTTTGGAGCTTATGGACCCCATTTGAATCAACTTGTCATGCTCTTTGCTAACAGATTCAATGAAGGCATTCAAGGTAGGCATCTTCCAATTCGGGGTAGTTAGCCGACCGGAATTGAAAGTAGAGACAAATACCAAGAAATCTTTACCAAGTTTTGAAAGAATGGAGAGGATCAATTGCTTATCCTCTTTGATAACTCCACCGTTCTTCAATTGTAAGGTCAAATGCTTGAATCTTGTGAAAAGGTCATTGATGGTCTCAAAATTTTCAGGATTCAATACAATCAATTCATTTTCCAATTGAAAAGACCGCATGTCATCTTGCTTCCCAAAAAGCTTCTTGAGTTTCTCCCATACTTCCTTTGGAGTAGTTAATCCACTGAGGTGAAAGTGAAGACCCTTGGAAATATTGAGGCAAAGAAGACCATATGCTTCATCCAACTTGTTGAAGTGCTTTGATTTTTCAATGAGTGTATTGGGATCAACTTCGAGGCCCATGGTGACTCTGTAGTACCTTCTTGAGTTCAACATAATGTCCATGTCATTCTTCAATTCAAA
Organism: Larix kaempferi; assembly: GCA_027924585.1. Lineage (NCBI taxonomy): Eukaryota > Viridiplantae > Streptophyta > Pinopsida > Pinales > Pinaceae > Larix > Larix kaempferi. The sequence continues at coordinate 2,415,603 of BSBM01001595.1, read as the reverse complement.
ATAATTGAAAGGAGTGAGTAGCCTAGAAGAAGAAGAATCCATCTCAATGATAGCGAATGCACTTGATGGAGATGATAAACCTGCAAATCATAATCTAAACAAGAGCAGTAAGGTCGAACAATCCACCCTTTTAGAGTTGCATCAGACCCAAGATTGGAGATCAAGCAAGCTTGAACAATTCCAATGTATAAAATCCAGGAATTCTGTGGAAAAATCGGGCTTCTGGAGTGGATTGGAGTGTATTTTCAGCTTTGCATGCACATGAGCGAATTCACATGAGATTTTGCATGCCAAAACTTCAGTAATTTTGAGCAAATTCACTCAATTCTTCATGTAGAACACCTATAGGAGAGAGATCTTGTCCCTGCAATGGCTTGGATACCATGTAAAATTAGTCACAGCATATCTATTGAACAATAATATCAATCACAAAGATGTAAAACAATTTGGAGTAAAAACTGTGCAAAAGAGATGCATCAGTGCTCTATAATCCAGAATGGTAGAATTACAATCCAATACTGTCACAATGAGTGAGCAATTCTAATTAGCCAAGGAGGTCATTCGAATATACTGCATAGTGTAGCTTGGCTCCAACTAGGAGTCCTCATCATCATGAGTGGTGGTCATCAATGCACAAGTAACTTTCAGACAGGTGTCAAACTGAGTGTAATAAGTGTAACTGATGGTAAGTGGCACTAATGTAAGGATGGAAGCTCAGTGGAGGGTGCATGAGGAGTTAACTGCACTCAGAATAGGTAGTCAGGTCTCATCGAAGGTCAATCAAAGTGATAATAGCAGTTATGAGTCAATCGGAGGTCAATCAGAGTGATAACTAAAGTGAATTCGACTGGTAGGTGAGAAAAAGTGCCCTTCTGCAGTGGAAGGTGAGAAGTGGGCACCTCCCTAACTAGGAGGGCTAAATTTGAGTGGAAACTAGCTCCCGACTGCTGGAAGACTAGGGACTAAGTGCTGGAGGCATAAAACTGGTGATTGGGAAGCATGCGGGTGCATGCAATGCATGCAGAATGCATGCATGCATGCAAAGTACATAACTGAATGATGAGATATCCTAACAACCTTTGGCCCTCCATGCACCCTGAATTGAATCGATTCTAACTTTCACCTACCTTTGGAGGGACTTGGTTCTTGTCACGTCCCCTTCCATCAATCCATTGCAAGCAAGGAAACATGGCCAAACATACTGGGCTTATTTACAATTTCAGCCCCATTCAAAACGCTAGGAAATGCATGGATAAATAAAACTTGTGCATACATATTCATACTCAGTAAGTACAGTGGAATTAAACACTATATATGCACATCGTTTCATCATGCATTCAACATATAAACATCATTCATTACTTAAGACATTGCAGAACATAGAATTAACACAACTCAATGAATAAACACAACGGAATAACCATAATAACATACTCGCAGAAGGAGATGCATCAATCTATTTCTTCTAGGCAGAATAATGAAATGGAGGGTGCATGAGGAGTTAACTGCACTCAGAATAGGTAGTCAGGTCTCATCGGAGGTCAATCAGAGTGATAATAGCAGTTATGAGTCAATCGGAGGTCAATCAGAGTGATAACTGAAGTGAATTGGACTGGTAGGTGAGAAAAAGTGCCCTTCTGCAGTGGAAGGTGAGAAGTGGGAACCTCCCTAACTAGGAGGGCTAAATTTGAGTGGAAACTAGCTCCCGACTGCTGGAAGACTAGGGACTAAGTGATGGAGGCATAAAACTGGTGATTGGGAAGCATGCGGGTGCATGCAATGCATGCAGAATGCATGCATGCATGCAAAGTACATAACTGAATGATGAGATATCCTAACAACCTTTGGCCCTCCATGCACCTTGAATCGAATCGATTCGAACTTTCACCTACCTTTGGAGGGACTTGGTTCTTGTCACGTCCCCTTCCATCAATCCGGTGCAAGCAAGGAAACATGGCCAAACATACTGGGCTTATTTACAATCTCAGCCCCATTCAAAACGCTAGGAAATGCATGGATAAATAAAACTTGTGCATACATATTCATACTCAGTAAGTATAGTGGAATTAAACACTGTATATGCACATCGTTTCATCATGCATTCAACATATAAACAACATTCATTACTTAATACATTGCAGAACATAGAATTAACACAACTCAATGAATAAACACAGCGGAATAACCATAATAACATACTCGCAGAAGGAGATGCATCAGTCTATTTCTTCTAGGCAGAATAATGAAACAATCACATAATAATTAGTCTCATTCTCATGCTATGCATAGGCATCATGCCAACTATCTTAAGATAATCATTTCATCCAAGTGACATGAGTAATTAAACATACAGGACAAATCACAAAATGATCATACTTTAACCACATAGAACACTTATGTTTATGATGAATTTGTCCAAACAACTGGCTATGGGAGACCAACGTTCCACCCAACCATAGGTCTCTGTCCATCCTGTATTCTTTCAGCCGAGAGACCAACCCCGAGCTGGGTTGTGTATCCACTAAGGAGGAACTAGATGGGCTCGCTCATAGCCATAGTTTAACTCAAATAGTCATGCTAAGCCAACGCACAGTTGGGTTTACCAAGCATGCAATAAGTAATGGAGGAGGATGCTAATCCAATGAGCTCAATCATAGAGCTACAGACATCTCAAGCTAAATTCAAGCAATCCAATCCTCTATTCAAACATTCACACTTGGATTTCTCACAATTCTATCATCAAATAACTCAATCCCGTCACTGGTTTTTTAGGCTATAAAAACTGGGTCTTCCAATGGATTTCGAGGTATCTAATACTCTCAATTTCACCCCAAGGTTCATATATATGGATCCCCCATTGGATTTCATTGTCAAATACCAAATCTGGGCATTTATGGCTCTTCAAAACGTGGGTTCTTGCAAAGTTGCGATTTCTGGTTTTTGTTCACTGCCGAGAATTCGTAATGGGTGAAAAATGATGTTGGGTTCTTCAACAATGGAATGGGAATGAGGAAGAAGCAACTCCCATGAGGTAGGGTGACTTGTGGTACATGAAAATAGAGCTCATACTCTGCCATACGAATTTTTGCACTGCCCATGCTCCATTGAAGCCATGGACTGAATTCTTCAACAACTTTCTTTCACAGAATTCACTAATACATATGGTCAAATTTGCCACGATTTTTCGTTGTACTAGCCACAAATTTTCATCCCTGTTGCAACGATTTTGGTTTTGTTTTTTCGTGGAACAACATTCATGGATATAGGGATGACAATTCCCCGTCGTGGCAATACCAACGCTTCATAGTGGGCACATGTCAACTACACAACTATTCTCAGATTTATGGAAGATGAATCCTACCACGAAGTTTCGTCGCTATAGCTATGTACAACTTCTATAAGTTCCACGAATTTGCGTGGAACCATGTTTATTGTTTCACGAATCAACGTCTCAGTATCCACGAATCCATTCACAAAGTTTCGTGGTAGGTTCAAAACCTGCGTGGAAACAATTTAATATTTCTACCAATCGTCTTGATATCCACGCATCAATCCACAAACTTTCATGGTAGGTTTAGAACCTGCATGGAAACAATTTTATATTTCCATTAATCATTGTCTCAACATCCATGCATTGATGTGCAAACTTTCGTGGCAGGTTCAACACCTGCGTGGAAACAATTTTGTATTTCCATGAAGCATCGTCTCAATATCCATGCATCGATCCACAAACTTTCATGGCAGGTTCAACACCTGCATGGAAATATTTTCTACGGCTTACACCAATGTTCGTCGATATATCGGCGATACCTGGAAATGTTAAAAAAAAAGAATTTGAATGCAAATAAAATTTAAATTTTATTCTTGCGATATAATGCTTAAATAATCATCAAAATTACCTAGAAAACACCTCTAACTAGGCTTAATCAGTGGCACACAGTTGAAACTAGATTATTTATGTTGATGTATATGTAACTTCGGAATGTATTTCACATATATGTATATTGTGTTCCTATAGAGATGTTATTATTCCTCTATACGGAAGTGTCGTCATTTATATTGTAAGTGTCATAACTTATACTTGATGGGTTATTAGACCACCTTGTTGGGGTCCGCCCTGTATAAGTCATGTGCGTCAAAGGGTTATTAGACCACCCTATTGGGGGTCAGCCATGTGAGTCAAAGGGTTATTAGACCACCCTAGTGGGGGTCAGCCCAGTCAACATTATGTTAAGTGGTTAAGTTGAGGCCGACCTAGTTGAGTAAAGGTCAAGTCAAGTTAGTGTATAAATAGAGAGTGTGTCTCTCTCATTTTACACATTCTATTCTCTCACTCACACTTGGGAGAGTGACGCACTTGTGGAGGAGGAGGCTCTGCTGCTAGGAGAAGACTATCTCTTGTATTCTAGTTGTATCATGGCTCTATCTATCTCTAAGGAAGTTATTGGGGTTTTTCACCTTTATGGTTTTTCCCAAGTAAACTCTGTGTCTCTTGTGTACTTGCATTATTGTGTCCATGATTGATATGCTGTAGATTTGTTGTACATGTTGTTCTCTCAGTTAAGATCCTAGATCAGATTGAATTAAATTCTAAAAATTTAACATGGTATCAGAGCTAGCCTGAAAGAAGGCATGATATGGCATGTATGACACTTGTTGCACATACGATGCTAGGGCTTGATATAGCAAAAACCAGTCATTGTAGCACTTTCGCTATAAATCCGTTTTGAAGACATTTTCAGATCTAAAACTTTTACAGGTCAAATATAGGATCCCCATGTACATTGTGTCCAAAGGAAAACCTCTAATTCATTTTACTGTGTGATTTATGATATGTACAATATAGGTTTTCTGCCTCTTCCAGATCTGAGTCAAAATCAGGTGACCTTGGGAAAAAGGTCATAACGTGGTCTAGGAAGCTCCAAATGAAGTTTCGTAAAATGTGATAGGTAGCACACTGACTGTACTATCTCAGAAAAAGTTTTCAAAGGCCGAAGTTGAACCAGGGACATGTGGCATGCCGTACAAGTTCTCTCTCCTGTATTATCCCATGAAAAGGTCACGTTGTGACACTTGGCATAACTCTCTCTCAGAGAATCCAATTGAGGTCATACCTATTGCGAAGGAAATATAACAGGTCGGGATATCTTAGAAAAAAATTTCAAACGCCGAAGTTGAAACAGTGACACGTGGCATGCCGTACAAGTTCGCTCTCCTGTATTATCCCGTAAACAGGTCACGTTGCGACACTTGGCATAGCTCTCTCTCAGAGAATCCAATTGAGGTCATACCTATCGGGATGGAAAGATAAAGGTAGGGCTATGTCAAAAAAAAATTTCAGACCTTGTGGATCTAAAAGTTCATAGTTACACTAGAAACAATCAGGTACATATTTCTGTCAAAACAAAATTATTTTTGAGTACCTTCATTCATGGCTTCCGAAATTTAGGGCTTCAGAGAAAGTTGGAATTTTTGTAATCAGAGACCACGGATGGATGCTACTCATCAAAATAGAAAGTTAGAGACCAAGATCATATTTTTTGGTTTGGCAAAAGTTCGGGCTTGATCAAACCCCAGTTCGGGACTTTGATCGGAAAGATGGAAAATTAGGGCTTCTGCAAAAATTGGAATTTTGGAAATCTGTGACCACGGTTAGAAGCTTCTCAGAAAAATTGAAGCTTAGAGTTTTTAATCAAATATTTTGGTTGGGTGAAGCTCCGAGAAACTCAAACCCTAATTCAGGGTCCTCCCAAGTGAATCCAGAAATCTAAAAGGCAATTTCGAGGGGTGAAACTTTGCAGTTCTCAAATTCTGAATATACCAACTTGATCAGCTCATCAAGGCACATATTTCTATCCTTTTGGAAGTTTGAAATTCAAAGTTTGAATTTTTGGGGTTTCTTTGACAAACCCTAATCCAACTCCAGGTCATGTTCTTGCAAATCAAGTGGATTGGGTTAATCCTAGAAGAATATGGTTTGGTCACCTGCATAAGTGAAGAAGTTCCTGTTTCAGAGGGAGATGAGGCTAGGGCCTTCCATAAGAAGATTACAAGCAATCTTGAAAGGTATGGCTTACAGGTATGTTTCATGGTTAAGTTTATCATATGTTTGTCTTCATATCATTACCGTACAATCTTGATTAATTACTGGACATTCGTATCACCTTAATAGAAGATATTCATTGATTAAGGTTTTGACACTTATGATTGTACTAATGCATTGTGATGTTGTATGAGGTTTATGTTGTTTGCTAACACAAAAGGTACACCAAGAAAGTCAAATCATGTTCTACTTCAAGAACATATGCTCATGGTGACATGAAGACAAAGATTCATTCATTGTCATGGATCACATAGAAGATCTACTTTCGAGGTATGTATAACTTGGTTCTACAATGGTTAACTTATGAGACATGCAGGTTACTAGCACAAGTCACTGAAGAGAACAAGAAGACATTATGCGGGTATGTTGGACATAACTAGCTAGCATGCTAATCCAGGTATGTTTTTCCTATATCAAGCTAGAATCCTACCTTGTGTTAGGATCTTATACTGTTGTGTTGTTGATAATGATTATTCATGAAGTCATACATTTGAATAATCATGGTTGTATGCATATTATGTTTCTTACCATAATTGATGATATGACTAACCAGAAGAATGATGAAGGTATAGGTTTGAATAATCACGGGTTTTATGCATATTATATCTCTTATCTTGATTGATGATTCAACTAACCAAAAGAGTCCTATGATCAAATAAGAATATGTATGAGTAAAAGAAGACTTCCCTGAAACCTTGAATACTAATGTTTATTATCTGTGAATGATCATGAATATACATGTTTAAGATTATTGTGTTTTGATAGTATTAAGATTATACTAATAAATGTGTGATTATGTATGAGATCTCAAGTATAACACAATGATGATACTAATAAGCATGCATAGTGATTAAGGATGGATGTAAGTTCAGGGACAGGTAATCCAGGAAGCAAAGATCAAGAGGGAGCACACTCTAGTTGTTTTTGAAAGAAAGCAAAGGAGCACACTTCATTAGTTTCTGCAAGGATGCAGATATTCAGAGGGATTTGACCACTTCTCACAATCCACATGAGAATGGAGCTGCAGAAAAGAAGAAAAGACTGAGAGGGAGTCAACCCAACAAACAAACAAAGATAAGTATTTGAATTGTCATTACTTGCATATTTTATTGTTTAAATAATATTGTTCAATAATGTATATACTGATGTTCCTAGACTTAGGTTGTGTATTATGCATATTAGAATAGTTGCATTGATGAATAGTATACTACTAATATGCATGGGTAAGTGGCCTATGGAATTGTACAACATTCCATTGCTACTTATCTAGAATGAAACCTCTTTGCTGACATGTTGGGAGTTTTGCACACTCTTAACAATGTTCTGGTAGAGATTGGAAGGCATCTAGAAAGTTACGAGATACGGATAAATGTTTTATTGAAGCATTGGCTAAGATAATTGCATGACTGTATGACATATTTCTTTATGTGTAAGAATTTGTTCTAAAAACTATGATATGTTTTCTAATCATGCAATTTAACTTGTTGTGTAGGAAAGATTGTATGCCATCACCTACAAAAGAAGAACTACAACATTTGTTCAGCAACAAAATTATCTATTGAAGATATTGAAGTTCCCAGGATATGGGAAGAATGCCATAATCTGTCGATCATGAAGAATGATATTTGGGACGTAGTCCCAAGACCTGAAGGGAAGTTTGTTATGACTTCCATATGGATCTATCAAGATCAAGCATGCTGCAGATGGTAGCATAGAGAAATATATAAGTGATGAAATATAAGATACACCAGATGGATTTCAAGACAGCTTTCTTGAATGGCGTAGCTGAAGAAGAAGTGTATGTGGAGTAGCCACTTGGTTCTGAGACACATGACAGGGAGTCATATATGTGCATAACTTGGGTATAATGCACCACTTTCTAGGTATGGAGGTGTGACAGAGTACAGATGGAATCTTCCTTGGACAAGGGAAGTATGCAGTAGAGATCCTGAAGAGGTTTGGGATGATGGACTGCGAGGCTATGGCATTAAACCTGAAGCTTCTGTGTGATGCTTCATTTGAACCAGTTGATATCACTATGTATCGTCAGATGATTGGGTCCTTGATGTACCTGACAAACATGAGACCAGATATTTGCTTTGTAGTGAACACATTGAGCCAGTTCCTGACAGATCCGAGGAGTGTTCACCTAGTTGCTGTAAAGCATATTCTGAGGTACCTAAAAGGTACAGTGGATTATGGGCTCAAGTATGAAGCAAATCAAAAGTTTAACCTGCAGGGTTATGTTGATTCAGATTGGGTAGGCAATGCTGCAGATAGGAAGAGCACATCTGGGTGCCGCTTCAATATGGGATCAGGTGTGATCTCTTGGTTCAGCAGGAAGCAGTCCTGCGTAGCACTGAGTATAGCTGAGGCAGAGTATGTTGCAGCTTGTTCAGCTAGTTGTGAGGCAGTATGGCTATGGAAGCTATTGTCTGAGTTATTTGATATCCCGTTGGATGCTACTGGTATCTTTTGTGATAACCAGAGTTGTGTGAAGCTGTCCGAGAACCCATTGTTTCATGACAGGTTGAAACACATAGAGATCAAATATCACTATATCAGGGATATGGTGTAGAGAGGAGTTGTGAAGCTCCTGTACATTGCGACGGATGAGCAGATTGCAGATGTTCTGACGAAGCCACTAGCCAGGGTGAAGTTCGCGTACTTCAGGGAGAGGCTTGGTGTTCTTCAGATTGATGACACTTCAAGGAAAAAGTGATGGACACATTTGTAGAAGCCATTCCAAGCATGTTGGAAGGAGGATCCTTCACATGGCTGTGGATGTAAGCACTGGATGATGAGCATCAGCACGATGCTCCAGTTACTACTCTGTATACGCATAATGTTGGATGTTGGATATGATCAGTTGGATCATTTATATATGTACGCATCATGTTGTATGTTGGATATGATCAGTTGGATCATTTATATGTATATGTATGTACGCATCATGTTGGATGCTGGATATGATCGGTTGGATCATTTGTATGTATTTTGTATATGCATCATGTTGGATGCTTGGACCATGTATCTGTATATGTGTCAGGTGGATCATGTATGGTGATATGTATCATGTATTTGTATTTGTATCAGGTGGATACACTGTATGATCAGGTGGATCATGTATGATGATATGTATTAGGTAGATACTTGGTATGCATCAGGTAGATGCATTGTATGATCAGGTGGATCATGTATGGTGATATGTATCATATATTTCTATTTGTATCAGGTGGATACACTGTATGATCAGGTGGATCATGTTTGATGATATGTATCAGGTAGATACTTGGTATGCATCAGGTAGATGCATTGTATGATTAGGATGATCATGGATGACGAGCTTCAGGATGTTGCTCCAGATGACATGCAAAAGGAGGTTGCAGTGATGATGATTAGGATGATCATGTGTACATCAGGATGATGTATGGTGAGTACCAGGTTGATACTCTATGGCCGTGGAACAGGTTGTGCAGATAAGCATGTAATTTGTGCCCTGGGAGATTTGCAGATAGTCTTTCGAGGTTTTGCCTATGGCATGTAATTTGTACCTTGGGATATCTGGCAAATGCTCATTTGAGGTTTTGCTTGGGAGGACATATAATTTGTGCCTTGGGAGATCTGCAAATAGTCATTCGAGGTTTTTCCTATGGTATGTAATTTGTGCCCTGGGATATTTGGTAGATGCTCTTTCAAGGTTTTGTCCTATGGCATGTAATTTGTGCCCTGGGAGATCCGATAGGTTGAGCCGTGTGCTCGTAATCAATCCTGGGATGGTCTTTCGAGGTTTTGACATGACCACATGTAATTGGTACCCTGGTAGATCTGATAGGTTGAGCCTTGTGCTTGTAATTAGTCCTGGGATGCTCTTTCGAGGTTTTGTGGTGACCACATGTAATTTGTGCCCTGGGAGATCCGATAGGTTGAGCCTTGTGCTTGTAATCAGTCCTGGGATTCTCTTTCAAGGTTTTGTGGTGGGGTCACATGTAATAAGTCCTGGAGATCTGGACAGGATGAAAAAGGCCTCAGATTCTCTTTATGGTTCTTGCTAGTCAAGAGACTCTTTTAAGGTTTTGTGACACACGTAATAAGTCATGAGATTTCCACAGTATGGCCAATGATGACGAAAACCTGCAGATGGTGGGCCTACATCCAATATGAAAAAGGACTGGCTCTGTAGAACTTCCTATGATGAGTAGATTCAGAGATTGACTGAGATAGCAGTAGCAGTGATGATGATCCAGAGAAGATGACTTGTGCTAGAAAACTTGTGTCGACAAATACCTTCCTAATTAAGAGGGAGTGTTGATGTATATGTAACTTCGAAATGTATTTCACATATATGTATATTGTATTCCTATAGAGATGTTATTATTCCTCTATACGGAAGTGGTTGTATTCCTATAGAGATGTTATTATTCCTCTATATGGAAGTGTCGTCATTTATATTGTAAGTGTCATAACTTATACTTGATGGGTTATTAGACCACCTTGTTGGGGTCGGCCCTATATAAGTCATGTGGGTCAAAGGGTTACTAGACCACCCTAGTAGGGGTCGGCCCAGTCAACATTATGTTAAGTGGTTAAGTTGAGGCTGACCTAGTTGAGTAAAGGTCAAGTCAAGTTAGTGTATAAATAGAGAGTGTGTCCCTCTCATTTTACACATTCTATTCTCTCACTCACACTTGGGAGAGTGGCGCACTTGTGGAGGAGGAGGATCTGCCGTTAGGAGAAGAATATCTCTTGTATTCTTGTTGTATCATTGCTCTATCTATCTCTAAGGAAGTTATTGGGGTTTTTCACCTTTAAGGTTTTCCCCAAGTAAACTTTGTGTCTCTTGTGTACTTGCATTATTGTGTCCATGATTGATATGCTGTAGATTTGTTGTACATATTGTTCTCTTAGTTTAGATCCTAGATTAGATTGAATTAAATTCTGAAAATTTAACATGGTATTAGAGCTAGCCTAAAATAAGGCATGATATGGCATGTATGACACTTGTTGCGCTTACGATGCTAGGGCTTGATATAGCAAAAACCAGTCATCATAGCACTTTCGCTATAAATCTGTTTTGGAGATGTTTTCGGATTTGAAACTTTTACAGGTCGAATATAAGATTCCCATGTACATTGTGTCCAAAGGAAAACCTCTAATTCGTTTCACTGTGTGATTTATGATCTGTACAATATAGGGTTTCTGCCTCTTCCATATCTGAGTCAAAATCAGGTGACCTTGGGAAAAAGCTCATAACGTGGGATAGGAAGCTCCAAATGAAATTTCATAAAAATTGACAGGTAGTACACAGACTGTAATATCTCAAAAAAAGTTTACAGAGGCCGAAGTTGAACCAGGGACATGAGGCACGCCGTACAAGTTTGATCTCCTCTTTTATCACATAAAAAGGTCACATTGCGACACTTGGCATAACTCTCTCTCAGAGAATCCAATTGAGGTCATACCTATTGGGATGGAAAGATAATAGGTCGGGTTATCTCAGGAAAATGTTTCAGAGGCCGAAGTTGAAACAGTGACATGTGGCATGCCGTACAAGTTCGCTCTCCTGTATTATCCCATAAACAGGTCACGTTGTGACACTTGGCATAACTCTCTCTCAGAGAATCTTGTTGAGGTCAGACCTGTCGAGATGGAAAGATAACAGGTTGGGATATCTCAGGAAAATTTTTCAGACCCTGTGGATCGAAAAGTTCAAAGTTACACTAGAAACAATCAGGTACATATTTCAGTCAAAACAAAATTATTTTTGAGTACCTTCATTCATGGCTTCCGAAATTTAGGGCTTCGGAGAAAGTTGAAATTTTTGTAATGAGAGACCACGGATGGATGCTACTCATCAAAAATGAAATTTAGAGACCAAGATCAGATTTTTTGGTTGGGAAGAAGGCCAGGCTTGATTAAACCCCAGTTCGAGACTTTGATCAGAAAGATGGAAAATTAGTGCTTCTGCAAAAATTGGAATTTTGGAAATCTGTGTACACGGCTGGAAGCTCCTCAGAAAAATTTAAGCTTAGAGTTTTGAATCAAATATTTTGGTTGGGTGAAGCTCTGGGAAACTCAAACCCTAATTCAGGGTCCTCCCAAGTGAATCCATAAATCTAAAAAGAAATTTCGAGGGGTGAAACTTTGTAGTTTTCAAATTATGAATATACCAACTTGATCAGCTCATCAAGGCGCATATTTCTATCCTTTCGGATGTTTCAAATTCAAAGTTTGAATTTTTGGGGTTTCTTTGACAAACCCTAATCCAACTCCAGGTCCAGTTCTTGCAAATCAAGTGGATTTGGTTAATCCTAGAGAAGATGGGTTGGTCACCTGCATAAGTGAAGAAGTTCTTGTTTCAGAGGGAGATGAGGCTAGGGCCTTCCATAAGAAGATTACAAGCAATCTTGACAGGTATGGCTTATAGGTATGTTTCTTGGTTAAGTTTATCATATGTTTGTCTTCATATCATTACAGTACAATCTTGATTAATTATTGGACTTGTCATATCACCTTAATAGAAGATATTCATTGATTAAGGTTTTGACACTTATGATTGTACTAATGCATTGTGATGTTGTACGAGGTTTATGTTGTTTGCTAACACAAAAGGTACACCAAGAAAGTCAAATCATGTTCTACTTCAAGAAAATATGCTCATGGTGACATGAAGACAAAGATTCATCCATTGTCATGGATCACATAGAAGAGCTACTATCGAGGTATGTATAACTTGGTTCTACAATGGTTAACTTATGAGACATGCAGGTTACTAGCACAAGTCACTGAAGAGAACGAGAAGACATTATGCAGGTATGTTAGACATAACTAGCTAGCATGCTAATCCAGGTATGTTTTTCCTATATCAAGCTAGAATCCTACCTTGTGTTAGGATCTTATACTATTGTGTTGTTGATAATGATTATTCATGAAGTCATAGGTTTGAATAATCATGGTTGTATGCATATTATGTTTCTTACTAGAATTGATGATATGACTAACCAAAAGAATGATGAAGGTATAGGTTTGAATAATCACGGGTTTTATGCATATTATATCTCTTATCTTGATTGATGATTCAACTAACTAGAAGAGTCCTATGATCAAATAAGAATATGTATGAGTAAAAGAAGACTTCCCTGAAACCTTGAATACGAATGTTTATTATCTATGAATGATCATGAATATACATGTTTAAGATTATTGTGTTTTGATAGTAGTAAGATTATACTAATAAATCTGTGATTATGTATGAGATCTCAAGGATAACACAATGATGATACTAATAAGCATGCATAGTGATTAAGGATGGATGTAAGTTCAAGGACAGGTAATCCAGGAAGCAAAGATCAAGAGGGAGCACACTCTAGTTGTTCCTACAAGAAAACAAAGGAGCACACTTCAGTAGTTTCTGCAAGGATGCAGATATTCAGAGGGAGATGACCACTTCTCACAATCCACATAAGAATGGAGTTTCAGGAAAGAAGCGAAGACTGAGAGGGAGTCAACCCAACAAACAAACAAAGATAAGTATTTGAATTGTCATTACTTGCATATTTTATTGTTTAAATAATATTGTTCAATAATGTATATACTGATGTTCCTAGAATTAGGTTGTGTATTATGCATATTAGAATAGTTGCATTGATGAACAGTATACTACTAATATGCATTGGTAAGTGACAGGATGATCATGGATGATGAGCTTCAGGATCTTGCTCCAGATGACATTGTTGGAGCATAGGCCACAGCTATAGTAAAGCTGCAAATTTTGAGGAAAAAGCACAAGTGTTGAAGGGAAAGTGCTAATTTTGAATAAGCACCAATTTTTGGGCAGAAGTAAATAAGTGCGCAATACGGTGCCAGATGGATGAGCTCAGCGCAGATCACGGACCGGAAATCGCGGAGCTCACATGCACACGTCAAAGGAGAATGAATGTGGCCGAGTAGAAAGCTCAGCTACCACAATAAATGAAGCAACGGAATAGAGGGCTCAGCTACCCTCATAAAGGCTAAGTACAGAAGTTATGGTTTCTCTGACCAAGGAAGAGCAATGGACCAAAGCATTGAAGGAAAAGGACAAGGAGCAGTGAACGATGAAGCAGTGCCCATACCCACAATCTGCACCTAAAATCACGGAGCCTACAGGAAGCGGCGACGTGACTGCAAGCAGCGCCTATAGTACACCTAGCCATGTTAGCGGTTAGGGTTTTTGGGGATTACTGCTGGGAAAGGCCCATAGTTTTGTAAAGGTGCGACCCTCAGGGCCACCTATATATATGTGTAATTGTAAAGGAAGAACGTTGGATGTTTTAGAGATAAGAAGGTTAGACGTTAGACGTTAGCCATTAGATGTTTTAGACATTAGAGAGATAGAGTGGTTAGAAGGCCATTGTAAGTTGATGTTGAGGTTGCAGACAGTCTGAGTCGACGTCTGAACCATTGTAATATTCGTAGAGGAAGAGAGTAGATCTAAGAGAAGGGCTCCCAGCTGTGTGCATGGAGTTTCCTGGAAAGATCTAAGGCTACAACTGTGTGCGCAGTAGGACTGTGTAATTTCCATTTGAGATAATATAAGATAACAGTTCCAGTGAATGTGATTTCCCCGTGGAGGTGAACTACATAATTCTCATTGTTATGATGTTGTGTTGTGTGAATGCATGTTTTAGTTTACTATCTGTGTTTACATGAATGTTTCTTTGTCTTTATGAATGAGTATATAAAGCAAGTCCTTGAAGCTCCCTTAGAAGGTATTTCCGCGCATCATCGAAGGAGTCGATAAGAGCGCTATCGCTGTAGCGCCGGGGAATGCATTACTGCACTGGGTGTGCAAGCAGAGACAATACACAGTATCGGACACAGAGGGTAATCACCTCGTGCATCGGAGCGGAGATACCACGCAACTAGGCTGGTACAAGTTTTCACGCTGTCGCGCTGAGAGATCTGTGGAAGAGTAAGATGTCCCGCTTCGAGGACTCCTCCAGGAAGAGAGAGAAGAAGATTCCAGTCTCCACGTCACCAAGTTTGAGGAAGCTTGATTCCTTAGCCCCCCATAGCCACTTCAGGTGAGACTTCGGGCTGCTGCGCAGCTCGTTGCCGAGAGGGCCAGTGCGCCAAGGGGTGTTTGTTGTTGTGCTTCATTAAAACCCGGGTCTGTCCAAAAAGAAGCCAACAAATGGTTCCGTTTCCTTATGACTTGTGGAGCCAACAAATGGTTCCGTTGCCTTGAGACTTGTTATCCCGGTGACGTGCGAGATTGATGCACAACCTAGAGAAAAAAGTAGCCAACAAATGGTTCCGTCGTCGGCTTCAACCCTATTATTTTTAAGGCAATGTGGTATTGGAATCCTACAACTAAAGAAATTCAAGACTGGTTTGATTCAAAGGCTAGAGAGTTCGCTGAACGAGAAAATAGAAGCTCTAGGCTTCAGATAGAAGACTGGTTGCAGAAGCATATTTATACTGACCTTCACGAAAGTTTCTT
Source organism: Larix kaempferi (assembly GCA_027924585.1). NCBI lineage: Eukaryota > Viridiplantae > Streptophyta > Pinopsida > Pinales > Pinaceae > Larix > Larix kaempferi. Next base: position 2,400,016 of record BSBM01001595.1, on the reverse strand, counting down.
TGTAACATTTGCACTTGAGTTGCATGCGTGGGTAGCCAAGCTAGCAGATACTAGACCCACTGCGCATGTTGCTCAACCCGTCGTTTGGACGCCTGAGCTAGTTAGCATTTTGAAGCGGGTAGATAATTCTGTGTCCCACGCAGTAGACTTTTGGTTGAATAGTCTGCTGGAAGGCTTCATCACCAAGTTTGCAGTAGATATGAGAAAGAGCTTCAGCGAAGCTGAGAGGAGCTTCTTCAAAGCACACAGGGGTAAGTTCTTAAATTCTCTGAACTTATGGATTAAAATGCTTCTGTATGAAAAAGGAAAACTATGCATAGCTTTCGATGAGTAGCATAGACAAGTAATGTCCGCAGATTCTGATAGTGAACTTGAACTTATTGGCTGCACTCGTAGTGGAAAATGGTATAAAGTAGGCCTTGACCAACATTCTTGTGAATCTAGCCCAGAAGATAGTCAAGCTTGTAGAGCGAGCCATATAGAGAGACAAGGGAGTGCTCAGATCCCTTACCACCCTTTTACACTGCAAAAGCCAGACGGGGCTCAGTATAACCCCACAGTAACACCTTCTAGTAGCCCGCACGGTACTTCTAGTACCTCAGCACCACCTTTCTTTAACCATCCCAGAGGTAGTGCTACAGCACCTCCACATCAACCTCGCGCAAGAAGGATGGGTGATGACATGAAGCTACCAACTTTTAGGGGAATAGGGCTAGAAGACCCTGAGCAGCACTGGTTCCTATGTGAAGCCATTTGGACAATTAAGCAAATTAATGATGATGCTGTTAAGCTGGTTTAGTTAGCAACCACACTAAGAGAAAGAGCCTTAACCTGGTTTATGAAATACTCAGCAACACAGAATAGGACGCTTGTTGATGTAAGAAGTGCTATGGTTAAGGAATTCAAGAAACCTAAATCAGAATCACAGTGTATAACAGAACTTAAAGACATAAAACAGTTACCTATAGAGTCAGTATGGGACTTTGACCAGAAGTTTAAAGCCCTGATAGATCAAGTAAGCTTTGAGTTTGCACCGCAGCAGCATAAGGAATGGTTCATTGCTGCGCTGCTTCCTCATATTAGACTTCCTCTTATGCAATAGAATCTCACTACTCAGGAACAAGCCCTAGAGATGGCTATGAAACTAGAAGCTTCACCAATTGCTGGAACAAGCAACGATGTTGCGCAGTTGCAGAACCAATTAGCAAACCTAACCTTGCAAATCCATGATATTAAGAAAGGAAAGGATATTAAAGAAGAAATTTGGTGTACAAAGTGTAAAGCGCAAGGTCATTCAAAGGACCATTGTCCCGTTTTCATAGAGTATATTGCAACTAGAGCACCTAACCCTTTACCACAGGCCCAGGGGCCTTGGTGTGAAATCTATAGAACTAGAGGTCACAAACCACAAGAATGTCACTCATTACAGAAATACGTACAAACTCCAAAGAATCTATATTGCAATTTCTGCAAATCAGTAGGCCATGATGAGAATAATTGTAGAGCATATGATCTTATGATGCAAAGAAAACATGATGTTTATAGAGTACAATCAGAGGCACAAGGACCCACAACAGGTCCATAGTATGAACCAGATCGTGCAGGTAGAGCAGGAAATTATAGGGGCCATGGACGTGCAGTAGGATTTGCTCATGGATGAGGACAGATCACTTGTTACAACTACGGAGCTCAAGGACATTATGCAAGGGATTGCAAAAATCCTACAACCATCTGCAGATATTGTAAATCTTATGATCATGTCATTGAAGAATGCCCTCAGTTGATGGCTAAGATGCAAGCAAAGATGCCACAGGTTAACAAGAATATTCAGTTGATTGGAGCAGAAAAAAGAGAACCAGATCCTACAGTTAATATAGTGATGCGCAGTGGAGCAACCACTGGTGTGCCAGAGTTGGGAACTGGAAAGCAAGCGACGCAATGGGTGCGCTACGCTAATATTAAACTGCCTCCGCTTGACCTGCAGAAGCAAAAAGAAGCATTCAAGCAAGCTCAAGAGTATTTCTCAGACCCGCGAACTTCAAGTTCTGTCGCAATTCCGCATAATGATATCAGATCGCAAGTGCTAAGACAAGAGAACCTGGCACAAGAACAGGCCACTACATCTGGAAACCCTGACGATGAGGAGGATGCACTAGGCAGTGTCCATGCTTTCCTAAGAAACTGCTTAAAGTTGTTGCGCAATGAAAAAGCAACTATGGAACTTCAACACCTATTGGAAAAGTGTCAACAATCTGCTTCGATGAATACACCGCAGCGTGCTGTTCACTAGATTGGAAGTCATACTAGAACTGGAAAATAGATGAGGCTCACAGCACAGATTGGAGCATTTGAAATGGACGAAGTCATTTTAGATTTAGGCTCAAAAGTTAATGTTCTCACCATGCCGACATGGGATCAAATGGGTAGCCCTCATCTTACAAGATCTCCTATCTAGCTAAGACTTGCGAATCAGCAACGAGTTTCTCCATTGGACAGACTACCCAACGTACCTATTGATATTGAGGGAGTAAGAAGTTCTGCAGACTTCGAAGTAATCAAAATTCTGGATGATAGTAGACCTTACCCAGCACTTTTAGGCATACACTGGGCATTTCATAATTTGGCTGTCATTAATTTGAAGAAAAGACAGATGACCTTTGAGGATGAGCAGATCAGGGTCATCACACCGCTTGATCCACTTCAAGGACCATGGTATATTGAACCCATTCGGGCAGAAGAAGAAGTGCGCCACATGGAAAGTTTGTATCAGATGACTGCTAGTCATAGTGACTATGTCAATCCCACAGCGGACGGCCATATTAGCTGGCGATGCGATAGCTCGTGCACATCAGATTCAGAAGCAGGACTGGAAAACTGGTAGAATTGCTTACATGAGGTTTCTGCAAGGCGTTGCGCCATGATGACTAAATCCAATGGATTGGCATAGAATTGAAGGACACTCCAAGTTTTGATGGTTTAACTGAAGTAAGTGAATTCATACATACATATGAACAACATATCCCAGATGAGTAGCGCATAAAGAGAATATTGACACATGGCAAGACTATCGCAGATTGATACTGCGCAGATTTCAGGGAACTATAGCAGAAGTGTTGCACAAATATGATGGACAGAGTGACCCCAAGTCACACGTTGAAGCATGTATTCAGCAATGGTCAGGTATTCCAGAAGATGAGTGGGTTCACCTATTCATCCACACGTTGCATACAGTTCCAAGGAACTGGTACACTGAAACAGAATTGCGCAGAGGCACTATCACTTAGCCTCTTATGATAGAAAGTTTTCAACTTACCTTCAGCTTTGAGTCAGAACATCCAAGTATCGACCACGCTTTAAAGTGTATTAAAAAGAATGTATTTGAAAAATGTCCATTACCAGAATATTCTCAACCAGATTGGGCTGTCCAGATGGAACATTCCTTGGAATGATATAATTTCACCACTGCTGAAGAGGAAGATGATCCTAGCAACATCAATATTCAAGAATCAGAAGGGACGTGCAAGGTCGAAGGTCCTCAGCTTGATATCCCTGCCATTACAGAACACATCAAGCTCAAAAAGATTAACATTGGTACAGAAGCCGAGCCCAAGTTTGCTTCTATAGGGGATTATTGGGATGATGAAACTATTGCCCATATCGCACATTTACTATGTGACTACTAGGATATCTTTCCTACCACGTTTACAGAAATGAAAGGAATACGAGGAGATTTAGGAGTCATGCGCATACCTTTGAAAGCAAATGCCAAGCCAGTAAAATAGCGCCCGTACAGGTTGAACCCGCGATATAAAGAAAAGGTTAGAGAAGAAATTGATATGATGCTCGCAGCAGGTATTATTGAGCCAGTATAGGAAAGTGATTGGATTAGTCCTATGGTGGTACAAGAGAAAAAGGAAAAAGGTGAAATAAGAATCTGCATGGACTTGCGCAAGCTGAATGACGCATCAACGCATGATCCATTTCCTACTCCCTTTACAGACGAAGTGCTTGATAATGTTGGAGGACAAGAGGCTTACTCCTTCACTGATGGCTTTTCGGGATACCATCAGATCAGAATCCATCCACAAGACCGCCATAAAACCACTTTTGCGACTGAATGGGGATCATTCCAGTATACGATAATGCCCTTTGGTCTTAAAAACGCACCTGCTATCTTCTCTAGAGTCGTTGTTGCTGTTTTTAAAGAATTCATTCATAAGTTTCTAGAAGTCTATTTTGATGACTGGACTGTGTTTGGTTTACTAAAGAACCATATAGGAAACCTGCGCATGATGTTACAAAAATGTAGACAGTATCATATTTCCCTTAACTTGAAAAAATGTATCTTCTGTGCTCCTTTTGGTATTCTGTTGGGCCATATTGTATGCAGACAAGGACTCCTAATGGATCCTGCGAAGGTTGCCATCATTGCTAACTTACTTGCGCCCAACTTAGTTAAGCAATTGCTCACTACATTGGGACATACAGGGTACTACAGGAAATTTATCAAGGGTTATGCAAAGATAACTACACCTATGGAAAGATTGCTGAAAAATGATTCGAAAATCCAATGGACAGAAGAATGCCAATAGAGCTTGGATACACTTAAAGAAAAGATGATCACTGCGCCTATTCTAGTTTTCCCAGACTGGAGAAAACCCTTTCATGTTCATGTAGATGCTTCTTCCATAGAATTGGGGGTTGTCCTGACACAACCGGGAGAAGGAGGTATTGACCACCCCATTGCTTATTCTAGCAGAAAAATCTCTACACCTGAGAAGAACTACACCACTACAGAACGAGAAGGACTAGCTATGGTGTATGCCCTACAGAAGTTCAGACACTACCTATTGGGTGCACATTTTAAAATGTATACTGACCATTCTGCTTTGAAATACTTGGTCAATAAGCTAGTGTTAGGGGGAAGAATTTGCAGATGGCTACTGCTCTTCCAGGAGTATGATTTTGAGGTTATTGTGAAGCCAGGGAGATTGAATGCAAGACCTGACCATTTATCTAGGATAGAGTCAGGAGAGGAACCTACAAATCTGGAGGACAATCTGCCTGATGCGCAGTTGTTTTCTGTTCAAGCAGCCGATGAGTATTACTCCGATATTCTTGAGTTTCTCACTACCGGGCAAGCGCCAGTTGAGTTTACAATCCAGCAGAAGAAGCAACTTATTGTCAAAGCCGCAGACTTCACTTTGATAGCCGGCCAGCTCTATAAGTTGGGCTCCGATGAAGTCTTGCGCAGATGTATCTTACCACATGAGAAGAATTCCATAATTGCAGAAGCGCACTCAGGGACCGCAGGAGGCCATTTCGCAGGAAAGCCGACTCCGTAGAAGATCTTAGCCGTAGGTCTTTGGTGGCCAACATTGCACAAGGATACTAAGGAATTCTGTAAATGTTGCGATGTATGCCAGTAGACAGGAAAACCCTCAAGAAGAGAGGAAATGCTGCTAAGACCCCAGATAACATTGCGTGCTTTTGATAAGTGGGCCATTGATTTTGTAGGACCTATCAACCCACCAGGAAAGATAACTGGCGCAAGATACATCATCACAGCTACTGAATACCTCACCAGATGGGCTGAGGCGAAGCCAGTTAAGAATTGCGATGCTTCCACTGTCGTGTAGTTCATTTTTTAGAACATTATCACTAGATTTGGATGTCCACTGATTCTACTGAGTGATCAGGGCACACATTTCCTAAATGAAACTATAGAGGCCCTTACCGAGGAATTCCACATTAATCACCATAAGAGTACACCCTACCACCCTCAAGCTAATGGTACGGTGGAGGCATTCAATAAGATTCTCGAGAATGCCCTGATGAAGATCTGTAATCAATAAAGAGATGATTGGGACCTTAGAGTCACAACTGTGTTATGGGCTTACAGAACCACATGCAAGAAATTAACAGGTCACACACCTTTCAGTTTGGTGTATGGACAAGAAGCAGTTATGCCCATGGAAGACATTGTTCCCAGCTTCAGAATTGCGCAAATTACAGAAATGGCAGATACTGATACTATGAGTGAAAGACTCTCACAATTGCTTGCCTTAGAAGAAGACAGACTTTTAGCCGGATTCCATCAACAAGTACAGAAGGCAAGACAGAAAGCTTGGCATGACAGGCATATTAAGAATAAAGTCTTTCAACAAGGAGACTTGGTACTCCTCTATGATAGTAAATTTATCAAGTTTCCAGGCAAGTTTCGTGTACATTGGTTAGGCCCTTTTCGGGTGATAAAGATGACAGAAGGAGGAGCAGTTCAACTTGCGAAGCTTAATGGAGAATTGCTACCCACAATGATCAACGGGAGTCGGCTCAAGCTTTATCGCGATGGCCACTCCACCCTGTTGACTTAATTAGATGCTAAAGAAGTGCATATGCCCAGTGTAGTTGAAATAGGCATCGCATTATCATAGTCTACACGGAAGTCGCGAGACACTTTCAGTCTCTAGCTTCCCGCGCAGTTCCTTGAAACATCCGTGCATGTCAATAAAATTTGTTTTGAGTGACCCTATTTGAGCTCTTGCGAAGTTTTTCCCCGCGTTGTCAAAACCATTGCTCTTGCAGAGTTCCCTGATGTCAATTTGCTGCTTGAAGAGTTCTCCTCGCCGTGGAGCCCTCCATGTACACAGTTACCAATGCTGAAGTGACCCACCGAAAATTTGAATTGCGATAGTCCTATAGCCGCGTCTGAGTATTAATGTAGGATAAGCTCACCAAATAATTGTATCTGCTCTGACAGAGTCGGCTTGATCTCCCTAAGATTTGCATTTATGTCATGTGCCGAAAGCTTTAGCTTCTCCCGGAAGGCTGTCAGAGCTCGTCTATCACAATTAATGCACCGTAGAGGCATGGGGGTAGGGGGGGTTGTCAACTCATGCATAGGCACCTACAGCTATTACCCCACTTGTCCGCATTTACTATCACCTTTAGCTATAAATACCCCGCACTCGTATATCTTCGGGTTACTTTTCTCAAGCTGCATAGTGTCTTGTGTGAGAATCTAAGTTATTATTTTTAGAGTTGTGTCGTGCAGACTGCTTCCTTTGTTTACAGCATTCGTATTCTACGTTGTTCCTCCATTTGTCTGTTCAAGTCCTTGTTGTATATACCAGTTCACGACGGAGAACCTGTCAACTGAAGAAATTATTCATCAATTTAAGCACAGAGGCTTAGATTTCAGCATGACTACTCCAGTGACGACCTTGGCTTACACGCACCCTGGTTGGAATGATCCTAGACAATATCTGGGCACAAGGGCGTCTCAGCCGCAGTAGCTGGATGAACCCGTTCTAGAGCCTTTGTTCACTATGGTGAATTACATTCCTTCGTGTCCAGATGATGCACCCGAGGTGCATATTCCAAAGAATGCGAAGTATCCGATTCCGCTGCCACTAATGGCAGAAGTCATGCGACAAGAAGGGTCCCTGCTTGGACACCTTCCACTGGTTAAGTTTTCTGACTTCAACCTGGGAGACTACAGAACGTATCCTTAGTTCGCACCGGATCGCTATCTGACGGTAGTCCATAATCCCACCAGAAAGGTTGATGAATTCATCCCGAAGGAATTTGTAGCAAATTTAGAGAAGCCTGGACTTTTGAACCTATTGAAGCTACTGCACTTCGGGCGTAGCAATGAAGTCAATGCAGTTGTTAAGGCACTACTATCCTGCATTCATGGTTGTTATATTTGGCTGGGGAGGCCAATCGATTTAAATGTCGAGTTGATTCATCGGATTACCAGCCTATCTAAGGTTGGTAAGGACCCCAATATTCATTTTGTTTGTAAAGATAAGGACAGAAAGTTGGCTGCACAGCTGGTGCAGAAATACAAATTGACGAGAGGAGGTCGGGCTTATGACCTCACTGTAGTCGAGGATGAAGCACTTAGATTTATAGGCAGTCTGCTTGCAGGCAGACTTCTCACGAAGTGCAGACCTAAAGAAGTTACTGGAGCTGTCGTGGAGCTCGCAATCGCAGCTGCGGAGGGAGAACAATACAACTGGTCTCTCTTCCTCCTCAATTCTTTCTTGGAAGACTGCCGAAACGTCCAGGACGCCGCCGGTCAGTTGTTCCATTTTTCTTGGCTTTTAATTTTATGCGCCTTTGTTGGGTGGAAGGAGCCCCCCAACACTCAGTTCCTTCCGCGCTGCATAGGAGAGGTTGCAGGGATGCACTATGTCAACCTTTGGGATTCTAGTAATCCCGCAAAGTGCAAGATGAACCACACTATCTTTTGTCAATATTACCATCTCCTCAAAGATACCATTCAGGAAATGTCGAGGCTGAGTGAGGAGACAGCACAAATATATGGAACCAAGTTGGTCTTCTCTGCCAACTTGCATGAAATTTACTTCCGTCCTCTTGGAGTTCAGGAAGAATGGGCCGTAGGCCTCTACAGGATGACTACTGAAGATGTTGAAGAGACTGTCAAGTCGTGGCCAGATGAATGGAGGGAGGCCGCTGAAGTCGCTTCCGCGATGCAACCCCCCTTCTGTGCAAGAAAAAGATAGAGGAAAGGAAAAGGCCGTGCAGGAGAGTGATGAAGGTCCGGCAGGACCACCCCCAAAGAAGCAGAAGCTGTCGCACCCCGCAGAAGTGACAGAAGACCCCTCTGAGACCCTTGTCTTGGGGATCGGCCATTACTTGAAGGAACAATTTCACGAGCTACGGACCTCGCACGCTCACATCAGAAGTGCTCTGGACCTGCAGTTCGTGGAAATAAAAGGTCTCGCAGGAAGAATTGCACAGACCCATGCACCAGCATCCAGTTCGTAGGCACCTACAAGCACCGAGCATGTTGAAGTACTTGCAGAGAGGCATACTATCGTGCACATCCCTCCTACAAGCATGACACTTCCAGATCCTTTGGCCTCACTGCAGGTAAGCGCAGTTGGCCCCGTTGAAATAAATTTGTCTTTGATTCCGATAGAAACCTTGCAGTTAGTGCAAGAGAAGGTCTCTAGTGAGATGAGAGCTAGAGAGCTCTCCACATTCCATGCAAACCAAAGACTGCAATCGTAGGAAATAGAGCTGAAGGCAAGCTATAAGAACATCTCTGAGAAGCTTGCACTTTATGAGGCAAAAGACACTGGGATAAGAAACCTAGCTGATGAAATCGCCCAGGAGATGTCAGCCTGCGAAATTCAACCAGACCTTCCTCTGGTTGAGAAAGTTCAAATTATTGGTGGAAGGGTGAAAGCCCTAGAGCAGGAAATAGTTGCTATGGTTGAAGACCATAGAACATAGATCGCCGAGTTGGAAGCTCGTGTTGCAGCACATCCTGAAGATGATAGCCAGGAACAATTTGAATCACTGCGCAGAGCTTCCACACAAATGAAGTCCAGAGCAGATGAAGCCAAGAGCCTGATGACGCAAGCTATGGAGGCTTGGACTGGGCTTGAGAAGCTCCCTTTCAAAGTCATCCTTTTGGAACAGGTACAACCAGCAGAACAGTCCCTAACTGTTCTGAGCGAAGAAGCTAAGACCTTAGAAGGCTTAGCAAAAATGAGGAAAATGAGCGAAGTGCGCAGAGTACAACAACAACTGCACAAGCTCAGAAATGAAGATGCTAATCTCACCAACAGCATTCAACCATTTAAGGATGAGTATGCTGAACTTGCTACCCAAACCAAGGCAAAGATCAAAGAATTTGCTGAATCTCAACAGTTGGTTGATGGCATAACTAAAGAAGAAGCCAGTTCAGACATGGTACACACAGCTGCGGAGTGCGTGGATGAAATGGACTCCGCTATTGCGCAGTGGAAGAACGCATTTGCCGCGATCAAAGCAAAGGCAGATGCGCAACTAAAGCGACCACATGCTAGTGCGAGTGGCTCGGGGACGAGCCACAAGTAAGTGTTAGGGGCCTGTTGGAGCATAGGCCGCAGCTATAGTAAAGCTGCAAATTTTGAGGAAAAAGCACAAGTGTTGAAGGGAAAGTGCTAATTTTGAATAAGCACCAATTTTTGGGCAGAACTAAATAAGTGCACAGTATGGTGCCAGTTGGACGAACTCAGCGCAGATCATGGACCGGAAATCATGGAGCTTGCATGCACACGTCAAAGGAGAATGAATGTGGCCAAGTAGAAAGCTCAGCTACCACAATAAATGAAGCAATGGAATAGAGGGCTCAGCTACCCTCATTAAGGCTAAGTACAGAAGTTATGGTTGCTCTGACCAAGGAAGAGCAACGGACCAAAGCATTGAAGGCGAAGGACAAGGAGCAGTGAACGATGAAGCGGCGCCCATACCCACAATCTGCGCCGGAAATCGCGGAGCCTGCAGGAAGCGGCGACGTGACTGCAAGCGGCGCCTTCAGTACACCTAGCCATGTCCGCGGTTAGGGTTTTGGGGGATTACTACTAGGAAAAACCCACAGTTTTGTAAAGGTGCGACCCTCAGGGCCACCTATATATATGTGTAATTGTAAAGGAAGAAGGTTGGATGTTTTAGAGATAAGAAGGTTAGACGTTAGACGTTAGCCATTAGATGTTTTAGACATTAGAGAGATAGAGTGGTTAGAAGGCCATTGTAAGTTGATGTTGAGGTTGCAGATAGTCTAAGTCGACGTCTGAACCATTGTAATCTCTGTAGAAGAATAGGTCTAAGAGAAGGGCTCCCAGCTGTGTGCATGGAGTTTCTTGGAAAGATCTAAGGCTGCAGCTGTGTGCGCAACATTACTGTGTAATTCCCATTTTTGAGTTAATATAAGATATACTTTCCGTGGACGTGATTTCCCCGTGGAGGTGAATTCCATAAGTCTTGTTGTTATGATGATGTTTCACGAGAATGCATGTCTGTGTGTTGTTATCTGTGCTTTCATGAACATTGCATTATCTTTATGAATATGTTAAGTAAGTTCTCGACGCTTCCTTAGAAGTTATAATCGTTAAGTGTCGAAGGAGTCTTTAGAACACTGTCGCTGCGGCGCTTGAGGAGTGTGTTGCTGCGCTGTGGCGCAGGGTCGGAAACATCACAGTATCAGATGCAGAGGTTAATCACCTCGTGCGTCGGAGCGGAGATACCGTGCAGCTAGACTAGTACGAGTTTCAGCGCTATTGCGCTGAGAGATTTGCGGAAGAGTAAGACGTCCCGCTTTGAGGAATCCTCCCGGAAGAGAGAGGGGAGAAGATTGCAATCTCCGCATCGCCAAGGTTGAGGAAGCCTGATTCCTTAGCCCCCCCATAGCCACTTCGGCTGAGACTTTGGGCTGCTGTGCGACTCGTTTCCGAGAGGGCCAGTGCGCCAAGGGGTGTTTGTTGCTGCGCTCCATTAAAACCCAGGTTTGTCCAAAAGCAGCCAATAGACATGCAGCAGGATGTTGCAGTGATGATGATCAGCATGATCATGTGTACATCAGGATGATGTATGGTGAGTACCAGGTTGATACTCTGTGGCCGTGGAACAGGTTGTGCAGATAAGCATGTAACTTGTGCCCTGGAAGATTTGCAGATAGTCTTTCAAGGTTTTGCCTATGGCATGTAATTTGTACCCTGGGATATCTGGCAAATGCTCTTTCGAGGTTTTGCTTGGGAGGACATATAATTTGTGCCCTAGGAGATCTACAGATAGTCTTTCCAGGTTTTGCCTATGGCATGTAATTTGTGCCTTGGGATGTATGGCAAATGCTCTTCCGAGGTTTTGTCCTATGGCATGTAATTTGTGCCCTGGGAGATCCGATAGGTTGAGCCGTGTGCTTGTAATCAGTCCTGGGATGCTCTTTCGAGGTTTTTCCATGACCACATGTAATTTGTGCCTTGGTAGATCTGATAGGTTGAGCCTTGTGCTCGTAATCAGTCCTGGGATGCTCTTTCAAGTTTTTGTGGTGACCACATGTAATTTGTGCCCTAGGAGATCCGATAGGTTGAGCCTTGTGCTCGTAATCAGTCCTGGGATTCTCTTTCAAGGTTTTGTGGTGGGGTCACATGTAATAATTCTTGGAGATCTGGACAGGATGAAAAAGGCCTCAGATGCTCTGTAGGGTTCTTGCTAGTCAAGAGACTCTTTTAAGGTTTTGTGACGCACGTAATAAGTCCTGAGATTTCCACACTATGGCCAATGATGACGAAGACCTGCAGGTGGTGGGCCTACATCCAGTATGAAAAAGGACTATCTCTGTAGAACTTCCTATGATGAGTAGATTCAAATATTGATTGAGATAGCAGTAGCAGTGACGATGATCCAGAGAAGATGACTTGTGCTAGAAGGCCTGTGTTGAGAAATACCTTCCTAGTTAAGAGGGAGTGTTGATGTATATGTAACTTTGGTATGTATTTCATATATATGTATATTGTATTCCTATAGAGATGTTATTATTCCTCTATATGGAAGTGGTTGTATTCCTATAGAGATGTTATTATTCCTCTATACGGAAGTGTCATCATTTATATTGTAAGTGTCATCAGTTATTAGACCACCTTGTTGGGGTCGGCCCTGTATAAGTCATGTGGGTCAAAGGGTTACTAGACCACCCTATTGGGAGTCGGCCATGTGGGTCAAAGGGTTATTAGACCACCCTAGTGGGGGTTGGCCCAGTCAGCATTATGTTAAGTGGTTAAGTTGAGGCCGACCTTGTTGAGTAAAGGTCAAGTCAAGTTAGTGTATAAATAGAGAGTGTGTCTCTCTCATTTTACACATTCTATTCTCTCACTCACACTTGGGAGAGTGGCGCACTTGTGGAGGAGGAGGCTCTGCTGCTAGGAGAAGACTATCTCTTGTATTCTGGTTGTATCATTGCTCTATCTATCTCTAAGGAAGTTATTGGGGTTTTTCACCTTTATGGTTTTCCCCAAGTAAACTCTGTGTCTCTTATGTACTTGCATTATTGTGTCCATGATTGATATGCTGTAGATTTGTTGTACATGTTGTTCTCTTAGTTAAGATCCTAGATCAAATTGAATTAAATTCTGAAAATTTAACAATTTCTAACTATGACATAGTTGTTCATGTTTCTATAGATAACAAAGACCAACCAGCTTACAAACATATGGGTATATGCTTAATTTTCATTTCATGAAATTTGCTTGACATTGTTTTCATAACCATGCATACAGGAGTTCAAATTATAGTGGGAATGCTCCCTCCTTGTTGATTACTTGTTTGTAAATCATAGTGCAGGGCTATCACAACTGCACTATCATTAACAATAATGAGTGCATTTGTCCAGCACCCAATTCATCCTTGAAGCACTACTTCTTAGACTTACATTCATCCCCCAATGCAGGTCACTTGGGTTTTTATAAAACCTATGAGAGAATTAACAACTTATTTTGGGAAGACATGAAAATAGACATCCAAAAATTCGTCACAGCTTGTGACACTTGTCAACAAAACAAGGGTGAGAAAATATGTTTTGAGAAACAATCAATGCTACAAGGAGTTTTCCAAACTATAATTTCTCACCTCATCACTCATTCATGAGGTATTTCAGGCCCATGAATATCCCAAGTACCGAGAGTTGTGCACAAAAGACCCTTCAAAGTTGCTCCTGGATGTGTTTAGTAATGTTTTTTGACAAACATCGTACCCAATATATTGTTGTCCTTGGATCAGTATCTAATTTTTTCTTGACATCCATATACTTCCCTTTTGTTTGGGCACTCTCCATATGTGAATTACCCTCAAACAGTGTTGGTCGAAAGGGTTGTCAGTGCATATCATCCTTTCTCATAATCCTCAGAAATTTTGATGAATTTATTGTTGTAAAATTTTAATTCCTTGAGTTATGGAAATCATCTCTCCCTATTACTTCCACCCTTTGATGTATTGTTCGTCATCATAAGTAATTTGATATGTCCAAATAAATTCTCACAAATATGTCCCTTCTGATTATCGTCCTATTGTTGTCCCTCTTACGAATGCACTGAAAATATTGGTGTCAGATATTGAAAGGGCGCAATAGGAGGATATATAAATAATAACTTTTGTCACCCATCAACCAAGTTTGACCCAAACATAATTTATAAGAGATAGGCCATCTCTACAAAAAGTATCAAAACAAGTTGTCCCATCCTTAAATATGGTTGCTTGTGACGTTGAGATGTCGAGTTAGGGTTTTATTTAGTAAAATTAGCAAGATAACTAGCATGAATTTCCAATTGGTAACCTAACCAAATGGTACTTGTTAACATTCATATCTGTCCAGAATGTTTTCAATGCAAGTCAACTTTCCAAAACTTGTTAAGTGGAAGGAAACCCTAAACAAGTGGCTTGATTAATACTAGCTCAAGCATTCAAGGCATCGTAAAAAGAGGCCCACAAGAAAGAAAGGTATTGTTTCATGTTTGGGGAGAAAGAGTGGATTCCATTGACCTTTTCACAACATAAATTAATGCTTTGGTTTGAAAATCATTAGGCCTCTCCTTCTCAATTTTATACTAGGGTTAGGTTTGAGTGATTGCACAATCAAAGTATGGAGTTTTGTTGGTGTACTAGGTTCTACTCATATTAATAATTCAATGAAGATATCATCACATGGTGTGGTTGCAACTCATGGTAAAGACATCAATTTTGTGGTTGTTGCTCGGAACGACATTCTTATGTATGTTGGTTCTCAAGACTCAAACGATACCGTAACTGGGCATATCGTAGTGAGACTTGTTTTCATAGGTTTTGTAGTGAGAAGAACAAATTAGGGAACCATGTAAGTGAAAAGGTTTCCTGTAAAACAATTGAAAAAGCCAATGTCAATGCTGCAATGTATTTTATGCAAAACTTGACTAGAAAATGATCATGGCATCATAGAAGAACCCTAGTAACCCTAGATATTCACTACAATCATGGTAATTAGAAACTTGGGTTAATGTGTACATAACTTAATGGAGGATAGTTGTAGCTTTTATTTTATGTTTCCTTAATGCTTAACCAAATTAACTATCATGTTTGAAAGCATAGAGAGTGCTTCCTGAAATTCGATAGTTAATGATTTCCTATTCATAAAAACCATCCAACATCATATCATTTCTTCAGGAAAATAAGAACTACAAGACAAAAAATAGGAAACTAAATTTTTCACAATAGAGACACATTAATGTGAGCCTAATGTTTTAGACAACATCATTCATAAAATTAAATTAAAAAACCCACAATAAATGCTGACAGTATACAAGGACTATGAAATCAACAAACTGATAAATTCTGGTGTATCTGCCAATTAGAGTCATTAGATTACAAACAAAAATTCTTCACAGGAATCAAGAAAAAGACCTACCTTGTATATCAATAAAGAGATTGATTTCATCAAATCACCAACAACAATAAAATCTCCACAAGACTAAACATAGAGTGCAAGAATATTACCATGATGGCCACATTCAGACTACAACTCTCTTGAACCATCATCATGAAGTACCCACTTGTATAACTGAATCTTTTGATTGATTCCAGCAAGCAACTTTCCATTAAATGAATTCATATTATAAACAAAGCCCTTTGTCTCCTTCTCAATAACAAGTTGCAGTTTACCATCTTCAACAGAAAATACTAAAATTCTTCCCTGTTAACAAAAACGAATTGCAATTGCAAGGCTGCTCCATCAAAATAGACCACAAATGTCAATTTCAGAACTAGAACAAATCATTAAGATCCTAAAATTAATCAAGTGGGCCCACAGGGATGGTCTAGAAGAAATTAGCAAGGTGATCGGGCTTGTATTAATGAGAAGACCATGCTCAAAATCCCTCAATTGCTTGCAGATAAGGCCAGGTGCAAGTCCTAGGTGACTTTGACAACCTATATACACCCATGATAGTGCAACAACTTAGGCAAAGAGACTATAAGACATATTTCTCAAAAAAAAGCATACGATACCCTAATTCCATGTCAACTATGAATGCTCTCTTCTTTCCTAAGCTTTAATCACACACCAAAGATTCGTATAAACTCCTCAAATAAATCAAAATTTTGATTCTTATAAAAGCATGGTTAAAATAAACCGTGTAGACCATTTCAATAATGTAAATTATATTCTTTCCCCCGAATGGGGTGATAGGGACGCAAGAAGGGGCCAAGTTGTAGCCACAATATATTTGGGGATAATACTGTTGGAAAACCAGGATGGATGATGAATAGATGGTGGTGGCAACATATCAATGGCATGCATGGGGCATGAGCTAGGTAATATGCAGCATGACCCTAGTACTATGCAGCCACGTGATTAACCAAAAGGCATTCAATTATTAAACCAGGATAGAGTTTTAAAGATGGACACAAGAATGACATTATAGTTGCTCGTGGTGGCTTTCTGTATGAGGATTTACCTACAATGACAGGGCCTTGGAGAATGGCATTGGTTATATGAGAATTGGGATCCCCTTGCAAGCACCAACTCTTCATCTCCACTAGGCTTGTCTCTGTGTATCAGTTTGAGGATTTACTAGTAATGACATGGGCTTGGAGAATGGAATTAGTTGTATGAGAATTGGGATTTCCATGTAAGCACCAACTCTCGTTTTTCATCAATCTTGTCTCTCTATGCTAGGTCTCGGTGTTACCACTTGTGTTTGGTTTTCGCTTATGGTTGGACTCTCGTTCTTTATGTAGGTAGCTAATCATGTTCTCTCCAATCCATGTCAAGCAAATCGCGTGGATGGCATGTAAGTATAGGAAAGGGGAAAGGCTCACAATCTCAGCCAATGTCGGAGGCAGTGAAGGCAAAGGAGATATACTAGTAGCACACCCTAGTCAAAATAAAAAAAAAGGAATTCTCTCGGATTGAAGCTTGGATAAGAGATGAACAGGGTTACATACACAGTGAGGATATTGAGGAGGATATGGGCCCATGGGTCTATGACAAGAGCTCCTCTTGGTATAGAGGAACCAAGTACTACAAAATAGTGACTTTGTACTCATAAATGAAAGTACTCCTGGGTAAATCCCTGAAGGAGGCCATGATGGCCACATTCAGACTGCAACTCTCTTAAACCATCATCACAGAGTACCCACTTGTATAACTGAATCTTTTGATTGATGCTAGAAAGCAACTTTCCATTAAATGCATTCATATTATAAACAAAGCCCTTTGTCTCCTTCTTAGTAACAAGTTGCAGTTTACCATCTTCAATAGAAAATACTAAAATACTTCCATGTTAACAAAAACAAATTGCAATTGCAAGGCTGCTCCATCAAAATAGACCATAAATGTCAATTTCAGAACTATAACAAAGCATCAAGATCCTAAATTAAATCAAGTGGGCCCACAGGGATGGTCTAGCAGAAAGCAGCAAGGTGATCGGGCTTGTATTAATGAGAACACCATGTTCAAAATCCCTCAAGTGGTTGCAGATAAGGCCAGGTGCAAGTCCTAGGTGACTTTGACAACCTAGATACACCCATGATAGTGCAACAACTTAGGCAAAGAGACTATAAGACATATTTCTCAAAAAAATCAAGTGAAGTGAATTCTAGATCCACAACTACGATAGAATTTGCAGGGCTGGAGAAAAATATAAAGTGGAACAGTTTGAATGACTATGTTTATTAGAGACTACAAAAATTCATATAAGAGAGTGACAATTTTGCCTCCACTTATAAACATCAATGAGACACAAGCCAATGTTACTGCTTAATTGCACTTTCATCAAAAACTCAAAATATACCATCCTAAATCACAGAATGTGTTGGCTATAACTGACCTAGAGGTTTTCTATAAGACCCAAGTTCTTCGCGGTCTCCCTTTGACCAACAAAACCCCTTCGCACCGGCCGTTTCGGAAACAACCTGCGAGGAGGTTGAGGTCTCACCTGAGGTGTATCTATGGGGTACTGCGGAATTAGGTTTCCACAGTAAGTGACGAGTTTCCTGGACGGACGTACTGCGTAGCACAACAGGAGGGTATGTGCTGCAAGGTGAGACTGCACAGTGATGGGCTACGCTGCAGTCCACACCACTATGTTCTTCTATCGCGGGACTTCTCCTGAAGCTGGGAACAATGCAGCTTTACTCTATACTTGGATTATCTTGAAAACACTTAAGGCACTAAAATGAATATCATTCATCCACTCGTGCAGGCACTTAACTGACTATTCTTCTAACATTCATTCGTTAAGTTGGAATGTTGTGATATGAGCATATATGACTATACAATCCAACTGTTATGCATTCTTTTACTGCATATAAGAAAGTGTTTAACTAAATGACTGATTCACTATTCTTCAAACACAACACTAAATGTTCATCATTCATCTGTTCATACGGAACTTAATATATCATTTCCATACTTCTTTTGAAGGAAAATGCATATCAAAGTTCTCTCACAACAACATGCAAGGAAACATCTAGATATTCATTTACAAAAAACACAAATAATCATTCACTCATAAAACACAATCACACTATGCAATATTTAACGTGGTTCAGTTCCCCGGGTGGGAATATACGTCCACAAGAACGGTTGGTAATATATATCTTTAAAAAGGGATGGGGACAACCGTTCTTAGTCTGTGCACTTATTTGCAGACCTTCCTTCCTCTCAGATAGGTCTCTGCACACCCAACTGCAGAGACTTTTCAATCTTCTCGACTCAAGAGATTTTTCAATACAATATCTAGAATTGTAACAACAGAAAGTAAAGAGTAACACCATCCCATACAAAATTGTCTTCTTAAATAGACCATGCCCGAAGGTCATGTCTTTACAATTTCGAAGACCTAAACCCAAAAACCCTTAGGGTTTACAAAACTGTGCCGGTTTCCCTAAACCGACTTGCTAGCATCTAGTAGTGTCTGCTTCATTGTGGTGGTTCTCCACGTCTTCACTCTATTGCTATCGGCCTTCCTCTTGCACGCATGCCAACAGGTCTTCTTCACTAAACCGTTCCACTCTAACAGTTTCTCCCACTGGGTGTACCAAGCTGTCGCTTTCCTTGAGTTGTCCTTCCCTTAACAAACTTGTGCATTGGTTGCCTTCCTGATTTGCTCGTGCCCTCCACTTGGCACTCCTAGAGCATCTTTCCAAAATCAAACCACTATTGTTCCATCCGATACCTGCACCTGATCCTTTCCCAACACTCCTCTTTGTTAGCTCCACGTGGCCTGCCTGCTTCCTCGCAGTGCTGGTCTTCGCGGTGCTTCCAAAATTCAGACGCTGTGCATAATTTCGCAACATGGTCAAAACTTGGATGCTGCGCACAACTTCGTAGCACCCTCAACACTTAGACAAAATTACTCCTTTTTATCAAAAGTGTTACCAAAACTTTGTCCCAACTTGGGCCCAATATGCCCCTAACACTTTCATGTGGCTAATCCCCGAGCCACTTGTTGCTTCGGCCGTCTCGCTCTGCTCCACAACCGGTGGAGTTAATTTGGCCGCGAACTCATTATATGTACCGAATAATTGTTCCACTACTTCTCTGGTATCTTGTTCAAGTTGTTGTACTGTCTCAAGCAGTGCTGGAGTTATCTCTTCTCCAATCTGTCCTTGTACTTGCTCCTGGTTGTCACACAGCTCCTTTAGCTTGTCTTCTATCTATTGCGACACCGCTGTGGCGTCCTCCAAGAGTTGTTGTGACTGATTATCCATCTCAGTCTCTTTTTCTCTTAATGCCTGGACTTCCTTTTTCAAGCCTGATATTTCCTTATACCTGGACAACCTCTCCCTGGGTGGCAGAGCCTTGAGCTCTGCGTCCAACTTCTCTAGTGCAGTCTGCTTTTCTTTTACTGCGGTCTTTACCTGTAGTAGCCCTTGATCCTCTTCAAGGGCAGTGAATTCCTTTGAAACCTTTTCCAAGAGATGTTGGCACTTAGCCATCTCACTTGTTATGCTCTACGTGGCAGCACTCACTTCTTGCTCTCTTAACTGCTGCTCAGTTAATGGCATCTCTGTATTCAGTTTTTCTTTCAAGGCTCCAAGCTCGGCTTCATGGAGGATGTCCCTATCCTGCATCTGCATCTTCAAAGATCCTACCTTTTCTCCGATCCTCAGAACTGTGTCTGCAGTATCATCCTGGAGTTCTAGACCTTCAATATCTTGCACAACAGTAGATATGGTAGTCTCCAACTGTTTTCGGTGGTCCTATTCATCACGCAGCTACATGTCTGTGCACAACTCGAGCTGCCTGTTTGCTGCATGCAGATCCACTTTTGACTTCATTGACTCTACTGTTCATTCATGGATCTTCTCTACTATCTGTGTGTTCAAAAAGTGTAATCCTGGCAAAGGGATTTTGGCTAAGTCGAGTTCTACCCGCTCGACACCCTTTGTGTCCAGGTCGATCTGTTCTGGCATTGGAAATGCTATGGTCAATGGGTCCAGATGGACAACCCTGGTCTTAGATGGCAGCGTGATGTCTAGTTGTGGCAGCATTTGCTGCGAGGTTCCTACCGACCTCCCTTCAGCTACTGTGTCGTGCGGCAAGGTTATGCTCTTTTGGACATCATCCATTTTCTTCATGAGACCTTGCAGTGTGACCCTAGTCTTTTACAGGTCATCCTGGATGACCTTGTCCTTTTTGTCTTTGTCAACCATGAGCTCCTGCATCTGTTTTGAGACCCTTTTTTCTATCATGTCAAAGTCATCTTCCTCAAGCACTATCTCAGCTTGAGTATTTGTGGCCTTCATCTTCTTCCGTGCCTTTGGCTTCTGCGAGGTCTCAAGCTCTTTCCACTTTCCTGTTTCTTCAACAATCGGGCATGACAATGGGATTGGCTCGTCTTCGTCAGAGTCCATCTCAACTTCCATGACTTCAACACGGAAGTTGGAGGGCCATTCCTTCATTAGGATTTCAATGTCGTCCTCATACATATGGTAGTTACCCCTGTACCATTCTGGCTTCTTCATCTTTTCCTTGGGTGAAATAAAAATGCATCGCATGTCAACATGAAAATCAAGAATGCAAATGTATTTCCACGTTACCTACTTTGTGATGTGGGCCGTATGGTTGATCACGTCGCATAGCTGAGTGTAATACTGATAGAAAACTCCAGCTGTCGTGTGCTGTCACTCTGCATTGATGTTTTCCCAGAGGTTGGCATAACAAAACCCTCTAGGATCATTGGTTTTCTGTAATGACACCCACATAGTCCTTTGGCTCCTTTCATTCAAAAAAGGCAATGAGGATGATCAGCCATGTAAAGTGGAACTGTCCACCATTCTCCTCGGTATGATTGAGTTCGTCCAGGAACTCATTAAGAAGATACTGACACCAATTGAATTGGGTGCATTCAGCCGCTGCGGCACCGAGTAGTACTGCGCCCGCAGGCACCTCCGGAGGCCTAACTATTCTGAGGATTTTTCCTGCGAGCAACTGGGTGACAAATCTTGTCGCTCTGTCCTCAATTTCTTCTGTGGGAAAACTTCTTTTCCCTTTCACCAATGCAGGAGTTTTCTTCATTTTTTCGACCGCTTCTTTCTCCTTATTCTTCCCCTAGAAGAATTGCTTGGGATCCTTACCGCGCTTGCTTAACCCTGTGATGCAGTGGATTAAATCAATGTTGACATCGATATTTCTATCGAGCCACAGATATCCCTAGTGGATTTGCGCCATCGATGTGTGAACCACTACATTAAGTTCTGATGAACGATCAAAATGAGGTAGTCAGAGCAAGTTCAGCAATCCGGACTCCACTACCGATGTCAGCCAACTTTCGGCAACCAAGTTAAATGTTCCCTTGGCATCCTTTTTCCAACACATATACTGGTCAGGATGGAATTGTGGGTACTTAGGCGCGTGTGGCTCTTCCTTTTGCACGCCTAGTAGATCAAAATATTCCCACTTACAGTTTGCGATCTTTCCGAGTAGGTTCTTGGCAACCTCTACCTGTTTTGAAATCGATGACAATGGGATTTCATATCTAGCATTCTTGGTCAATTTAAAGACTGGGGCATCCAACACCCATGGTGATATATACTCTGGTGTCAACTTCAAGGGTTCTTTCTGAAAGACTGACGATCTTTGCGCCGTCTGGCCCATCTTTAGAATCTTGCTTCGTGGTGCAGTTACGTCTTTCCCTTTGTCCTGCATGATTGGAGTATGGCAATGTGATCTTCTGGATGCTTGACCGGGTTCGAGTATAGTCTTCTTGGAAGGGGTTTTCATTAACTCTGCAATTCTCCCGTGCTGAAAGATTCAGATTGCTTCTTGAAGTGTAAGCTCTTCTTCTCTATATAGTGATTTGGACATTCACTGGCAAGAGTATGCAACTGTTTCTTAGATATGACTAATGATTACTAACACAGGAATGAAGGCATGAAAAATTCTAAGTGTCTGGTAATGCCCACGAGTCCTTATGCAGCGTTATTTATAGGCGCAGGTGAGTCCTCCCCGCACCTTCCAACAGCTAGATGAGCATTTAATGAGGTGTCCATTGGCCAATTTGAACAAATCCTTCGGTCACTTCCATCGTTAGTGTGTCCAAAACGGCTATCTTTTCGTTAAATGCTAAAGCGATTACTCGCAACGGTCACCTAATGGCTATTTTTTTTCAAAGGCAGTGCAACGGCTATTTTTCGGAGTGCTGCACTGAGCTACGTGGCAAGCCATATGTGGTCCTGTGTCGTTACTTCCCAGTGCTACTATTTTTCAACTGCTTGGTTTCCTTTCTCTTTTCTTACTTCTTCTATTTTTTTTCCTCCCGCGCAGCTTCAGCAGTGCTGCACGGTACACACATTGTTCTACTTATCATACATGTACAGACTCCCTTACATTTCTAGTGTCCAATTTCAACTATACCTGACACTTGGAAATCTCTTCCTCTTCTTATCATTTAGGATTCTGCGAAGCAGGGCTGTCATGGAACAACTTTATCTAGCTTCCATTTATAAAAGTTGGTAGATTATCGCCAGCTAAATTGGCTAACTGGACTGCACCAGTGTTAGTAACATGTATCACAGTATATGGACCAAGCCAATGCATCTTAAATTTACTAGGAAACTTCATGAATTAGCTATCATACAAGAGGACTAGGTCACCTACCTGGAATCACTTGTTCTTTATATGGTGATCATGCCAAGCTTTCTCGCAGTCTTTCTCAACTTGCTGGTGGAAGGCAGCAATGAAGCGATCTTCCTCCAACCCAATGAGGTGTAGCATGCTTTCTTCTAATGCTACATGGTTTGCCATCGATGTGAACGCAATAATCCTTAAACTAGGGACAATGTACTCCATTGGCATTATAGCTTCCTGCCCATAAGCCAACTGAAAAGGTGTATGTCTTCGAAAATGAACTACACAGCAGTAATGTCACTGTAGTCCTTTACTGGCTTTGCTTCGGCCCATTTGGTGAGGTAATCAGTAGCAGTAATAATATACCCTACACCAGTTCTTTTTCCTGGTGGGTTTATAGGACCCACAAAATCAATTGCCCATTTCTCAAACGCCTGCAAGGTCAACTATAGATTCAATGGCATCTCATCCCTTCGTGAAGATTTCCCTGTCCTTTGACAGACATCACAGTTCCTGCAGTGTTCTTTGGAATCTTTATGGATTGTGGGCCACCATAGCCCTGCATGCAATATCTTCTGCACAGTAGCCCTTCCTGCATAGTGACCTCATGCGATCCCTGAATGTGCATCTGCTAGAATAAATGGTTTCTCATGATCTAGTATGCATCTGCACAGGACGTTATCTGGTTCGAGTTTGTATGACTGACCTAAAATTATAGTGAAGTCTGCGACGCACACCACTAGATGCTTCTTTTGCTGGACAGATAATTCCTGTGGTGCCATCCTTGTTGTTAAAAAATTAATGATATCCCTATAATAATCATTGGAAACCTATATAGCGAATAGCTGTGCATCAGGTAGACTGTCTTCAATGTTCATCGACTCTTCTCCTGACTCAATCCTTGATAGATGATCAGGTTCCAAGTTCAGTCTGCCTAGCTTAACAATAATCTCAAAGAATTATTCCTGGAATAGCAACAACCATTTGCATATGTGCCCCCTAACACTGGATTATTGACCAAATATATCAAAGCAGAATGGTCAGTGAACATAAGCAAGTGCGCACCAAGAAAGTAACACCTGAATTTCTTTAGGGCATATACCATCGCAAGGCCTTCCCTCTCGGTAGTAGTATAGTTCTTTTCTGCTGTTGATATTTTTCTACTTGAAAATGCAATAGGGTGGTCAATACCTAATTCTCCTGGCTGAGCTAGTATAATTCCCAAGGCAATGGATGATGCGTTAACGTGGACATGGAATGGCTTCGTCCAGTCTGGAAAGACTAGAATCAGTGCAGTCACCATATTTTCTTTTAGTGTATCAAAAATCTGTTCGCATTCCACATTCCAAATGAACATTGCGTCTTTCTTTAGCAGCTTTTGCATTGGTGCGGTTATCTCCGCGTAACCCTTTATAAATTTCCTGTAGTATCCAGTATGTCCTAAGGTAGAGCACAACATCTTGACTAAATTTGGTGTTGGAAAGTTCACAATAATGGAAATCTTCGCAGGGTCTACCATCAGTCCTTGCTTACAAACAATGTGTCCAAGTAGAATCCCATAAGGAACACAAAAAATACACTTCTTTAGATTTAAAGAGATCTGATGTTGTTGACACTTCTCAAGCATCATTTTGATGTTCGCACAATGGTTCTTCAATAGACCAAACACGGTCCAATAATCAAAATAGGCTTCGAGAAACTTATGCATAAACTCTTTGAATGTTGCGACGACCACTCTGGAAAATATGGCAGGTGCGTTCTTCAGGACAAAAGGCATTACTGTGTACTGGAACGACCCCCATTCTGTAGCAAAAGTCATCTTATGCTTGTTTGTGAGATCAATCCTTATCTGATGATACCCCAAAAAACCATCAGTAAAAGAATAGGCCTCATTCCCTCCAACATTATCAAGCACTTCGTCCATGAAAGGAGTAGGGAATGGGTCATGCATGGAAGCATCATTCAGTTTTATGAGATCCACACAAATCCTAATCTCACCTTTTGTTTTCTTGTCTTGAACGACCATGGGACTAATCCACTCAAATTCCTTGACAGGTTCAATGATTCCTGCTTCAAGCATCTTATCCAGCTCTATGTGTACTCTTTCTTTGTAGCACGGATTTAGTCTATACAGTCTCTGCTTAACGGGCTTTGTGCCTGGCTTCAAAGGTATTTTCATGACTCCTAGGTCTCCCAGAATTCCTTTCATTTCTGTAAATTTTGTTGGAAACAACTCCTAATACTCATGCAAGGTGTCTGCGATCTCTGCAACAGTCTGATCGTCCCAATAGTCTCTGATTGCTGTGAACTTCGGTTCTTCTTTTGTTCCAATATTCACCTTCTGTGTCTTTACTGGTCCATTCATATATAGGATTTCTAACGGAGGTCCTTCCACGTCGTGCGGACCCTCCGATTCTGGTATGTTTATGTTGCATGGATAATCATCATTGTCTCCATTTCTATCATCGATGTCTTTAGCTAGGTTGTAACACTTGATAAGGTGTTCTCCATGTTCCTTCCATTCCGAATGTAGGTGCCCAGGAATGTTATCTGCCTCGAAGAATTCCCGCAATGTCATATTTATGTGAGGATAGTCTTCCCTGAATATGCGTTCCTTAATAATCTGCAATGCCTCATGGATCAACAGGTTATCGTCCTCGAAGCTGAAGCCCTTCTGGAAGTTCACAGTCAACATTTCACAATCAGTGGTTTCCCTATGCAACTATAGGTCTAGGTACCATTTCTTTGGAATGTCATCCTCCAACGTGTATACAAATAGATGCACCCATTCTTCTTGTGGCCTTTCTAGCCATGCTTGCAAACAGACTTCAATGTGTTGACTAGGTTCTGTTTGTCCATTAAACTTCTCAAAGGGTAAAGTAACCCTGTCAAATCGAATCTGCATCTTAATTCTGCATTGGTCCCAAGTGGTCAATGTCTTCTTGTGCACATTCCACCATCTGGCAGGTGTGTCACACAGTGCCATATCTAATGCTGGTAATCTATGCTCATCTGCAATAGCTGCAGTGTATTCTTGGATGAAAGTATAAACATTAGCAGAGCCATCATATGTGGGAATAGGACTTACCTCCTTCTCGATCCATCGCAGTGATTTCGTAACCTGCACACACCTTCTTGCTGACACTTCATGCATTCGGCTTTCCCAATTTTCTAGTCCTACCTCCGAATCAGAGACACAGGAGCTGTCACATCTCCAACTGAGTGTACATCTGTAGTGGGATTAATGTAATATTCCTAGTTCGCTGTGAGCTAGTATAGTCTGTCCAATTCTTGAGCCTTGGATTCCTCCTGAATTGGCTCACTGTATCTGTCACCATCTACAGGATCCAACGGTGCGATGACCCTAAGATGCTTGCCTTTAAATATCATCTTCTTTGTGTTTAAGTTGATGATAGCCAAGTTATCAATAGCCCAGTCAATCCCTAGCAGTGCAGAAAAAGGCTGACTATCATCCACAATCTTGATAACTTCAAAGTTTGCATGACTTTGGACTCCATCGATGTCGACTATCACGTCAGCTAACTGGCCAAAAGGTATGACTTTCTCTTGGTTATCCATTCTCAATTGGATAGGTGACCATGACATTATTGGTCGACCCATTTGCTGCCATGTCTGCTTAGTTAAGAAATTTACTTCGGACCCCAGATCAAGGATGAATTCATCCATTTCAAAATCTCCTATCTGCGTGGTAAGCCTCATTTCTCGGCCTGTTCTTTTATGATTCCTTATGTGATGTACTACGCTATCAGAAGTCTCTGTTTTGGTCTGTGGTTCATACTGGTTTATGAGCTTCTGCAACTCTACTATGGCATTTTCACTTTTAAGTAGCTTCATGCAGCTTCGCAGGAACTGCGCAACGGAAGTGCTGACATCCATCGCAGTGCTTGTTTTATCATAGACCATTGGCATGTCTTCAACATGCGGTGCTTCAATGCACAACGGGATCCTCTACGATTCTGTTGCTAGTTCTCTGAAGGTATCACACGCGTCGACAAAGACTTCCTTGTTCTTTCATAGGTCGAGAGTAGTTATTTTTCCCGGAGCTTTCCTTATCCATATTGTCTCAAGAGGAGACTGCTTTGTATGAGCCTCCCCTGACGTGGAAGCTTCTGCTCCCCTATCACGGCCTATCTAAGCGCCACTATGCATGACCACATTGATGCTCTGGTCTACTGGTTTGTTCTTTGTTGCGATCCACTGGAATTTTGTGTTTGGTGCGTCCGTCCATCTTCTTTTCTAGATTTCCACTTCTAGCACTAGGCAATCTTCAATAACATGCTCAAATGATTTACAAAAATTGCACATAGTGCATGGGTTAACACAATCTCTAGATACATGACCTGGATGGCCACGGCCTCTTCCTTGCGCTGGGCCAGCATTTCTTCCTTTGCTGCAGTATCCAACACCACGACCTTTGTATCCTCCTTGGTCATATTGTGCATTCTCTTGTTTCAGCTGGTTATCTTCTTGTACGTAGTACAAGCCAGTGCTTCTCATTGAGTCCATATCTCATTTTCTTTCATTGATTAGTTCATATGCGCGGCAGTTGGATTCATCATGTCCAACTGATTTACATAAATTGTAGTATAAATTTTTAGGTGTTTTCACATACTTTTGTAGAAGATAGCAGTCTTCAAGTCTATGTCCTGTAGTTATACAAATTTCACACCATGGGGCCTGATTCTGATTTAATGGGTTGCATGCACCACTATTAAGATAGTGGCAGAATAAAGGGAAATGCTCCCAGTCATGGCCTTCTCCTTTACAACTTGTACACCAAACCTCATTTCTAGGTTCATACCTTTGTTCTTTGCCATTCTTCATGCTTTGTAGCTCTAGTGTCAGGGTGGTTAGCTGGTTCTAGATCTGAGACATCTCAGAACTAGTCTCACCAATCGACGAAGCTTCTAGCTTCATTGCGATCTCCGAGGCCTCTTCCTATGATGTAACCTTCTGCTGCATCAATGGTAATCTAATATGGGGAAACAACACAACAATGAACCATTCCTTTTGTTGTTCCAGGGCTATAACAAAGATTACTTGCTCCAATAGGGTCTTGAACTTCTGATCAAACTCCCAAACCATTTCAGTCGGTTTCTGCTTTATTTCTTTCAACTCTATTATACACTGAGATTCAAATTTGGGTTTCTTAAACTCTGCCACAAGCGCAGCTTTAATTTCTGTGTGCGGCTGCTATAAAGGTCTCTGCGTAGTGAAAACAAATGGTTCTATCGGGATAGACGTACTGGGCTGAGTATTTTGTGGGGTGGGCTACGTAACAGGTGGGTTTTGAGATAAAGGTGGTGTGGTCTCTATAGCTGGTGGGTTCTCAGGTGTAAATGGTGGTGTGGCTTCGTTGTCAATGTTACACAGAATCTCAGTATCAATATGGAGTCGAGGGCCTCCAAGATTCTTATTAAATTTATATCTCTTACCACTTCTAAGATTATGGGTATCTTCGTCAGAATCACTATATATACTTTTTACCATGACAAACTTAAGAATATTACTACATTCTTAAAACACTTTCCTCAGCTAATAACATCTTAATGTATACACTGAGATTGTTCAACAACTTACCTTGGAATCCTCCGAAAAAGTATGCTTCTACTTGGCTGTAGGATTTGAGTGTGTCTACAACAAATTCTGTTACAAAGCCTTCTAGCATATGATCGACCCAAAAATCAACTACGCATGTCAACGAGCTGTCTATTGCTTTCAGCTATGCTATGAGCTCAGGAGTTCACTCTGCAGGAACTCCTCCTTAAAAATAGGTTTTCTTTTCTGCGAGCCATGAGATCCACGCGTGCAGCTCGTTTGGAAATGATGCCCAGAAAATATCATGAATATCTTCCCACAAATATCTATTTGACCACTATGTGTCAGATAGACATGGATCTCTTTTCTCTTTCGTTGCAAAGTCCCTTCTGGTCTTGTCCCACCAAGCTTGAACTTCTGTCTTTTCAAGATGCCAGTTGTTAGATCCTTCCGGGAACTGGTATTCTTCGTCACACATCACGATTGCAACTCATCACGGATTCTAGCATGGCAACGAAACCATTTGATGGCTATAACTGACCTAGAGGTTTTCTATAAGACCCAGGTTCTTTGCAGTTTCCCTTTGACCAGCAAAACCCCTTCGCACCGGCCCTTTCAGCAACAACCTGTGAGCAGGTTGAGGTCTCACCCGAGGTGTATATATGGGGTACTGTGAAATCAGGTTTCCATAGTAAGTGACGAGTTTCCTAGATGGACGTACTGCGCAGCAAAACAGGAGGTATGTGTTGCGAGGTGAGACTGCGTAGCGATGGGCAACGCTGCGGTCCACACCACTATGTTCTTCTACCACGGGACTTCTCCTGAAGCTACGAACAATGCAACTTTACTCTATACTTGGATTATCTTGAAAACACGTAAGGCACTAAAATGAATATCACTCATCCACTCGTTCAGGCACTTAACTAACTATTCTTCTAACATTGATTCGTTAAGTTGGAATGTTGTGATGTGAGCATATATGACTATACAATCCAACTGTTATGCATTCTTTTACTGCATATAAGAAAGTGTTTAACTAAATGATTGATTCATTGTTCCTCAAACACAACACTAAATGTTCATCATTCATCTGTTCATATGGAACTTAACATATCATTTCCATACTTCTTTTGAAGGGAAATGCATATCAAAGTTCTCTCATAACAGCATGCAAGGAAACATCTAGATATTCATTTATAGAAAAGACAAATAATCATTCACTCATAAAAAAAAATCTCACTACACATTATTTAACATGGTTCACTTCCCCAGGTGGGAAGCTATGTCCACAAGAACGGTTGGTAATATATATCTTTAAAAATGGATGGGGACAACTGTTCTTAGTTTGTGCACTCAGCTGCAGACCTTCCTTCCTCTCAGATAGGTCTCTGCGCACCCAGCTGGAGAGCCTTTTTAATCTTCTCGACTCAAGAGATTTTTCAATACAATATCCAAAATTGTAACATTAGAAAGTAAAGAGTAATGCCATCCCATACAAAATTGTCTTCTTAAATAGACCATTCTCCAAGCTCATGTCTTTACAATGCCGAAGACCTAAACCTAAAAACCCTTAGTGTTTACAAAACTGTGTCGGTTTCCCTAAACCGGCTTGTGGCATCTGGTAGCGTCTGCTTCATCATGGTAGTTCTCCACGTCTTCACT
This sequence comes from Larix kaempferi, assembly GCA_027924585.1. Taxonomy (NCBI): domain Eukaryota; kingdom Viridiplantae; phylum Streptophyta; class Pinopsida; order Pinales; family Pinaceae; genus Larix; species Larix kaempferi. The sequence continues at coordinate 2,369,898 of BSBM01001595.1, read as the reverse complement.
CTGTCACTATCGGCTTTCCTATCGCACGCATGCCAATAGGTCTCTTTCACTGAACCGTTCCTCTCTAACGGTTTCTCCCACTGAGCGTTCCAAGCCGTCGCTTTCCTTGAGCTGTCCTTCCCTTAACAAACTCGTGCATTGGCCACCTTCCTGATTTGCTCGTGCCCTCCACTCAGCACTCCTGGAGCATATTTCCAAAATTAGACCACTACTGGTCCATCCGATACTTGCACCTGATCCTTGTCGAGCACTCCGCTTTGGTGGCTCCACGTGGCCTGCCTGCTTCGCAGCGCTGGTCTTCACGGTGCTTCCAAAATTCGGACGCTGTGCACAATTTCATAGCATGGTCAAAACTTGGATGTTGTGCACAACTTCGCAGCACCCTCAACACTTAGACAAAATTACTCCTACTTATCAAAAGTGTTACCAAAACTTTGTCCCAACTTGGGACCAACAGAATGACAAACGATTTTAAGTCAATTAGACTTGTCTGGGCCCCTTGGTTATCATAGTTTCTGAAGCAAGAAAGAGTTTGATTCAAATATACATCCCAATGGAGCATTATTGTAAAATTGATAAATAAACCCTATCTGCTTCAATCCTATAGCTGAAAATGCATACCAAAAGCTTTAGCATTAAAACAATGTGAAGGCATTCCATAATGACAACTTATCATTAATTAACCATGTTCAGACACTATTTTGGATACTTCTCACAATATGGAAAAAGCACTAGGCTTGTATTGGAATTTGAAATTTTGAATTGCTTACAGGACCTCTCCCATTCCAGAGGCAACATATAATATCATTTTAGTTTAATCATTTCTACATCTTACACCTTACAATGCAAATATAAAACTGACAAGCAAACTAAAATGCTAAACTAATATTCAGTAACATGTAATAAAATAAACATATATATCATATAACAAAAAGAAAGATATAGTTGAAGATACCAACCTGGGTGTGAAACTATTCTTGAAAATATACTCAAAAGTATTACTTTCAGAAAAGACTGTTTGTGCCTTGGAGAGGCCAGTCTTCTCTAGGAACCAATTGACCCTACAAGAGGGTGTGTACAAACCAGAGAGAGAGAAATGACTGGAGTTGATTAGGTCAATGACAGTCAAGCATAGTACACAACTCAACATAAATAAAGTCACAAAAATTATAAACTTCAACCAAGTCTTAGCAGAAGAGAAGTGATTATCAGCACACCACAACTGATCACAGGTGACCAAAGTCAAGTACTCTATAAGACCAAAAATTCAACAAGGTGGTATAAAAAAAATGGAGGGTAAATGTCCGCATTAACCACAATTCAGAGACAAGGTACCACAAGTCCAATAATAGCTCAATCAAGGTGGGGAAGGTACACAAAGTATTTAATAACTCAATCAGTAACAGGTAATAAAATAAACATACTGATCATATAACAATAAGAGAGGTATAGTTGAAGATATCCACGTCAACATTAAACCAAAAATTAGATCTGAAGTTTGGGTACAAATATAAACAATTGTCATAAAATAAGAAAATATAAACAATGGTCATAACATAGGTGTGGGTAGTAGAAGACCCGTGACCCTTAGAACCAAGGGTATGCTACAAATGTGGCCAAACAACCATAGTACTCTATAAGAGCAAAACTTCAACAAGGTGGTTTTAAAAAAGTTACTCAAGGAGGGTGAATGACCCCATTAAACACAAGTGAAAGATAAGGTACCACAAGAACAACCATGGCTCAATCAAGGTGGAGAAGGTACAACCAGTCATATCTCTCTCAAATGTACAGCCGTCCAATATAACCTAAAAGTTCATCATCACAGTATAAGGAAGGGTGGTGGGATGCCAAATAAAAATGTCCCTCATTTCTCTCTATGCAATACTGATAGCATCACATCACAGATAAGTACCTTGTACTATAGAAAATAAAAGCCACCCGTGTTACCTTTCAATTTAAGAATATGGTCTACCAAAAAAAAATTTCATCACAATTACCATCCAAATTTCTGACTACTGCTAAAGCAACAGTAAAAGATTTTATAACATAATTTTGATCTCTATCAACTTCAACACTCCTCTATGGTCCTCGTGCTAAATTTGGTCCTCGAGATGTAATGGGCAGCAATCAAAGTATAACATATGCAGCAATAGTAAATAAGGAATGAAAAAAGCGAATAAAAATTGATTAGGCTTCCTTTCAAGGGACAAGTCACCAAGGGAACCTGAAAGTACCTTGAGAGAGAGGAAAAGTTACATACAAACCTCAAACATGTTAACACAGTCCACATACTACAACAATTAAGCACACAAATGAAAGAAAGGTACAGTAACATAACAATTCTACAGCTGCATTATAAAACAGTACTATATTTGAATCGTGCTAAAGCAACAATAACACATATTATAACATAATTTTCATCTCTTTCAGTAAAAGGTCATAAAATAAACATATTGATCAAACAACAATAAGAGAGGTATAGTTGAAGATCTCCACATCCACATTAATCCAAAAACAAATCTGAAGTGTGGGTACAAATATAGTACCTTGTACTATAGAAAATAAAAGCCACCTGTGTTACCTTTCAATTTAGCAATATGGTCTAGAAAAGCAAAATTTCCTCACAATTACCATCGAAATTTCTAACTAGTGCTAAAGCAACAGTAAAATATTTTATAACATAATTTTGATCTCTATCAACTTCAGCACTCCTCTGTGGTCCCTGTGGTGAAGTTGGTCCTCGATATGTAATGGGTAGTAATCAAATTATAGCATATGCAGTAGTAGTAAATAAGCAATGAAAAAAGTGAATAAAAATTGATTAGGTTTCCTTTCAAGGGACAAGTCACCAAGGGAATGTGAAAGTACCTTGAGAGAGAGGAAAATTTAAGTACATACCTAAAGCAGGTTAACACAGTCCACATACTACAACATTTAAGCACACAAATGAAAGAAAGGTACAGTAACATAACAATTCTACAACTGCATTATAAAACAGTACTATATTTGAATAGTGCTAAAGCAACAATAAAACATATTATAACATAATTTCCATCTCTTTCAGTAAAAGGTTATAAAATGAACATATTGATCAAATAACAATAAGAGAGGTATAGTTGAAGATCTCGACGTCAACATTAAACCAAAAATCAAATCTGAAGTGTGGGTACAAATATAGTACCTTGTACTATAGAAAATAAAATCCACCTGTGTTACCTTTCAATTTAGCAATATGGTCTACAAAAGCAAAATTTCCTCACTATTACCATTGAAATTTCTGACTAGTGCTAAAGTAACAGTAAAATATTTTATAACATAATTTTGATCTCTATCAACTTCAGCAATCCTATGTGGTCCCTATGCTGAAGTTGGTCCTCAAAATGTAATGGGCAGTAATCAAATTATAACATATGCAGTAGCAGTAAAGAAGCAACAAAAAAAGCGAATAAAAATTGATTAGGCTTCCTTTCATGGGACAAGTCACCAATGGAACGTGAAAGTACCTTGAGAGAGAGGAAAAGTTAAGTACATACCTCAAACAAGTTAACACAGTCCACATACTACAACAATTAAGCATATAGATGAAAGAAAGGTACAGTAACATAACAATTCTACAGGTGCATTATAGAACGTTACTATATTTGAATAGTGATAAAGAAATAGTAAAACATATTATAACATAATTTTCATCTCTTTCAGTAAAAAGTAATAAAATAAACATATTGATCAAATAACAATAAGAGAGGTATAGTTGAAGATCTCCACGTCAACATTAAACCAAAAATCAGATTTGAAGTGTGGGTACAAATATAGTACCTTGTACTATAGAAAATAAAAGCCACCTGTGTTACCTTTCAATTTACCAATATGGTCTACAAAAGCAAAATTTCCTCACAGTTACCATCCAAATTTCAGGGTAGTGCTAAAGCAACAGTAAAAGATTTTATAAGATAAACTTGATCTCTATCAACTTCAACACTCCTCTGTGGTCCCTGTGCTGAAGTTGGTCCTCGAGATGTAATGGGAAGTAATCAGATTATAAAGAGTGATGATGATCGAAGTCATGATGAACATATATAATATATCTAATATAAAGAGAATGAATGTTTCAGACTAATATATCTACATGTAGCACATACAGGAGTGATGATGTGTGAGAAAACACAAAATTTGAAAATTTCCGAGAGAATCCATGTTTCATACTAACAACATCAATATACATCAAAATACAAGTCATGAATTTATGTTGCATCTACTTTTTCGTTGATTTATGTTTTTTTGCATTGAAAAAACTTGCGAGTACAGTATCACAATCATCAATTGGCGCAGTATTTACTGCGATATCTCCTATTATTGTTTTTGTTTCCATGCCCTCATGTATGCCACTTCTTGTACATCGCTAAGCAGGGCGTGGAGGCAGTTCTGAAGGGGTGTGAACTGCCACAACGGAAATGAGCATATATATATGATGTTGAAATATTATTGAAATAAATATTTCATTATTTTGATTAAAATTACAATATTTCTCTTCACCTGTCTATGTTGATGTGACAGGCGTTGGGGTTTTCATTGGAGGTCTACTTGCTTCCTCTTATAGTTCAGGCTCCTGATATGCATGGTCTTCCATTGAAAGAAGAAAATTTATAAGTATACGTCAGGAAATATATATATCTAATCACAGTAGATATTTCTATTTCCAAAACATACATACTAGAATGGACACCATGCTCCACACTATCATGGGGCATGTGCACCCCAACATCAACTGGCACTTGTTGAGTACCACTAGATTCACTACGGTGGTTGCATTGTTGCTTAAAAACAAACATAATTTTTTAGTTATGGGTGATATCATCAAAATTGAATAGACTTTAATAGTATACTACAATTGGTGATATACCTGCATTTGCGTCATTGGGGAGATTGGAGTCTTCCCCAAGCTTTTCCGATATTCAACCACACTTTTTAAACCAAACTTGAAACCAAGCTTTAGGTCTTCCTCGGTGGCAGCAGCTTGGAACGTATTTCCCTACAATGCATGATAACACATTTTAAAATTTCCAGTATCAAAATCAGATATTTGTTCGGTATTGTTAAATAAATATTCCCAACAATTAATCATTTAATACTTATGGTTCCTGCTCTTAGTTTTCTATAGCCACCCTGGCACAGTCTATGTTGCCCATGCTTTTCCATTCTAGCCTTGGTTGCTTTGGAGGCGTCAGGTAGCCTATATATGAAAATTTTGAAAAACCTTAGATATCAAAAATCTAACTTAAAACACAAAAGAAAATAATAATTGAGTTTATTTCAGTAAAAAGATGATATATTTTGTACCTTGCTTTACCAGGCCATGGTTGTTTTCCTTGTTTTTTTGGCAAGTTCTCCTTTGCATCATCTATGAGTGCCTTCCACTCTTTCTCTGGAACCATGGGAAGGTGCTCATGCTTGAGGTCAGCTTGCAATATTTCCCTATATTGGGCCCTGGTATATTTCAAATTATGACCGGCTAACTTTGCAACAACTTTCCTGTTGAAAGTATTGCCGAACAAGTTGACCATGTGGTCCATCAATTCATCTCTCTTTTTGCTATATTGGCTATTCCACCGTGTACGAATGGTGGGGAAAAATAGCTCCAAGGATTTGTCATTCAAATGCCCATAGAAGACATTGTTTCCTGCAAAAACATGTAATCCATTAATTTATAATAATTTCAACATATGCTTATTTCAATTTCATGATTAAAATCAATAAATTAATTAATAAATACTTGCAATCTTCTGAACCTTGATAGGAACACAAGAGTCATCCACCAGATATGTGAGATCTAGTGATCCAGTGCTTTTAACTCGTGATGCTCAAGGAAATGTTTCCTGGTCGTTTACAGTACGTTCATCTCCAGAGTCATGTGGAGTCCTAGGCTCTGTCTCATCATGCTTCAGCATGGCATCATGCCATGTCTCATCAGTGACCCCATCATCAATGGATTCGAGGCCAACCACAAGAGTGGCAAAAAGCCTCATTTGTACATTGCTTCTTTTTTGCTACATTGGACAATCACTGCTACCTATACCTGTCTCGGCAGGTTCTGATCTAGTCATGAGTTTTAAAAAATCCTACAAACAATAAACTTTACTTTATCAAATCACTTGGAAAAATAAAAAACATAATATCAAATATGAAATCATGTCATAGCTTAAAAAAATTTGTCAAGATGCCACTTACCCCATAAGATTGTATTTCATCTTGCAGTTCTTGAATCCTTGCCCTGTTCTCTTATGTCAAGGGCCTTATGTGAGCCAAAGCAAGCATTTATATGTTTTCCTTTTTCAAGGCTGTTCTAAAAGTGTGCAGTGGGTCAGTGGAATAGAAAATTTCTTCCTCAAACCCCTCATCACCCAGTTCGGGTGCACGTGACTAAATTCATCAAACAATAAATTAAATTAAGCAATATAATTTTAACATCATTCAAATATTTATATTGTAATGAAAATTAAGTTACTATTATGCACTAACACTTACCTGATGCGGTGTTATGGCTGGTGAGTGTCTACTATCAACTGGCACCGTGGAAGTAGCAGGTGCCTTTCCACGGTGTTGAATGAACCAGAAGTCCATCATAATGTCAGAAAAGTGAACTAGTAATCCATCATAAGCTCAGAATAATATGAATGTTAGTAGTGGACATTGAATGTTAACATACTAAATCGAAACATTTAGTTATTGTACATAACACGTACCTGACGGGCCACAGATTGTGACCTTCCATGGTCTCCCTTGACCATGGAAGTAGCAAGTGCCTTTCCAATGGATCCACCCTAACATAATAAATCAATAAATAAATTTTTACCTCATACTAAATAATTGTAACATAAACATAAATGAGATATTGCATTAATATTTATTTTTACCTCAGAAGTAGAAGATACATGTTATGCTGCATGTCAATGTGCAGACTCCTGCCACAGTTTAATAAGCATGCTATCAAATGGAAATATTAACAATAAGCATGGAAAAATTGAATGCTAACAGTGAAAATCGGAACATCTTGTTATTGCAGTAATATTTATTTGCTATAGTTAACATTTACCTGACAAGGCATATATTCTGACCTTCCATAGTCTCCCTGGACCATGGAAGCAGCATGTGCCTTTCCACTGCCACCACCCTAAACAAACATTGAGTCAATAATTTCATCATAAACAAAAATGAGATATTCATAGCAGTGTAATCACCATGTAATCACATGGAAATATTCATAATAAGCACGAAAAAAGCAAATGTCAACAGTGGAAATCGAATGTTAACAGAAAAAAATGAAACATTTAGTTATGGTAGTCATGTTTAGTTACTACAGTTAGCATTTACCTGATGAGGCATAGTTTCTAACAGTCCATGGTTACCCTAGACCGCGGAAGCCACATCTATTCTATTTAATTTGTAATCGATCAACAACTCTTCACCTGCAAGTATTGGTTTTATTGCACATACAAGTATACGATGTTGTTTGTGTCCCTCGAATTCGCAATTTGGTTGCTTATTTGTTGTCATTGGTCGCGTACTATTTATAAAGCCAACAATGTTTTTGGATGCTTTTGGTCTCCCATCAATAGACATAGTCACCCTTTTGTCTTTATTGTTTTCTGCTAGTTGAATATAATTCATGGCAACTCTATATCTCCGCATACTTCAAGTATATTGGACCAAGATCAACCAGTTATTGTATCTGTATAGTGGTCCTACATACTCCATCAATTCAGTTACAGTGCCATAGCAGACCTTTATTCCATCCATGGAAAATAGCCCCAATCCATGTAAGGATGAAGGAGCAATGCGTTACATCCTCCCATTGATGAGGAAATCTGTGTCCACTTGAGGTAGCATATTAGGTACCCATCATTGCACTAGATGTTTATACCTCAATGGAAAATCAATGTCTCCTATGCTCTCAGCATCATAATTACATGACCCAACATTGGCAATAAAATATTTCATGTGTCTATGAAATATTTTCCTTATCTTTTCAGATCTAGTTGATATAGAACTAGTAGATCTAGTACAACTCGTCTCACCTTCAACCTCTCCGAGTATATCTTCATCATCACTTGAGGAAGATAGATCTGACAGATAAATGTTTGGTGGTACCTACGCTCGAGAAAACAACAATAAACAAGACGGTATTTTCTTTCTTCTTTGAAAGTACACATTTACTTAGTTAAACACATTTACTTCCCTCAAATCTAAGGCTTAGGAGGGACATGCCGAGCCCTAGTGGGTGTAATGTTACAAATCTCAGCTGAAGTGTTTGGTATTGGGAGGACGAATTCTGGAAAAACTATTTGTTAGTGAACTCTTTGGAAAAATCACTCAACTAAGAAGCATTAATTGACAATATCATCCCAACAAACCATAACTACATTGAGAGGGTACACTCAGGACTACATTGTAGTAGTGTTCGTAACTATTTCATGTCAATACATCTTAACCAAATAATCAGTAAAATACTACAGCACAAAACACAAAATACATCAGCTAACTTATGTGAAATATTACACCTTACACATGTTGCAAATTTCAAATTCATGCAAATTGGCACTCAAATGGCCATGAGAAATTTGATTTTCAAAGACTATTTTCAGACATTATGTGTATATTGATTTTCTAACTATATTGGTTTTTTTTTTAAACAAATAATAAATTTAAATCAAGAATGAGTGTATCCATCAACCGAGCATGATGACCAAACTAGAAAAATGTCAACATGAGAGCAGTCCCAAGTCGGTCACTATGTTGAAGAAACTTCAACACTACCAGTTAGGCCAATATGCTAATACAATTTTTAGTGACATGTATTGTAGGATAAACACATTAATCACAAAAAGGTGGTAACACACAACATCAAGAGAACTAGGTCAAATGTAGTCAAGGCAAAAATATTGGTTTCAGACAGCTTTTGAACATTGTTGTTTTACTCTATAAGCCTTGGAGTACTCACTATATCCAACAAAAACACCCTTTGAAATGGAGGATTTAAATTCAGTCTTTTTCTCCTCGAGAATATGAATATATACAAAGGAAACAAAAAAACAGTAGTGTGACACCTAGGGTTTATCACTAATGAAATCTTCTTATAGTTTTTGTTCTTCAATACCCTATGAAGATACCTATTCATATATGCTCCAATGGTTAATTTCCACAAAGTTCTCTCTTAACTATTTATGGTAAATTCACTTGCTCCTAAAGCTGTAAAACAAGTTGTGGGTGGGTATTCTAATGAAAAATAGGTTCCTGTAATAGCTACCAGAATGTACTTTCAGATTCAACCACACTTCTCTTTGTTGTCCCTTACCTATTCAACTCCTCAAATGCTTTTTCACCAATCCTACAATGGAAAGAACTAGGGTTTGCTCAAATATTAATAAACCAACAATTAGCAATAATCTTGTGTAAGCTATCAATAATTCACGAGTATAAAGTGTGATTTTTCCTTTTTATTAGTTGTAAAATGAATTTTGGGCATCTCATGCCACCTGTGGACAATGGAAGACAATGAACATGCCCTATACCTCACGTCTGGGTAGTTCTGGGCCCTATAATGACAACCTACAATAGTAGTTAAACATATATGGGTAATGTTTTGAACATTAGTAGAAATGTTTCACCTTCTAGAAGCCTCATCATTTAGTTCCGGGCCAGTTTTGTGGATGTGAGGTAGTTTTGGGCGCAAATTAAGACTATCCATGTCTTCTTACAACATGAGACGCTTGCAAAATTTGAGGTATGGAAAGGCTAAGAGAAGAAATCATGGGTGTGTTGAGTGGATTTTGGATAAGTATGAACATTTTCATTGGATTTGCTCATCTCTTTCTAGCTGACTAGTGGGCTGACTTTGGGGTTTTCAAACTGTTTCATGCTATAGAATTGGATAACATCAGCTATTGAGGACTTTGAATTGAGTGTACCAAGGTTGATTTCCTCCTGAATATGATTATTTATTTATTTATCCTAATGGTGTCAATGACCTTTTTAATAGACTGTTATTAAGGTTTCTATGCCTCCAAATAACTACAAGATATGCCAAATAAGGGGAGCACTCTAGTATCCCAGGAAAGCATACAACCGAAGGATGCCACCTCAGCACTTGATAGTGAAAATCATAGAGGTCATTGATACCATTAGGATAAATAATTAAATAAAAACATTCAGGACCAATGTGTTAGTTGCAATTAAATGTGTGGGGAATGTTATGTAAGACCCTTAGACAACCCTTATACACCACGTGTGCTTGATGCAAACATTCAAATCCTTGACAATTTAAGCCTTAACTTAAGTGAAATCAATAAGAGATATACGTGCTGGAAACAACCAAACCATGACTACAGTGATAGCTGGAAATCTAATGTGCAATAAGACAATTTTGAAAATTCGAAAACACCATGCATACAAAGAAGAAATGAAGTCCATGTTCATAGTCTCATGATGAATAGGATTGCCATTGATGACAACATAAAAGTAACTAACCATTCTGGAAAACATCTAAAAGTTTTTATGGCTTTCAAAAGTAAGGTCTAAATTTTTTTATGACTTTCTTTTCAATCTTTATGATAATTTAAATGGACAGGCCCCACTCATAGCCAAATACTTTTGAGATATCTACAACTTATCAGAGTATGGGGGACCATATAATTCTCGAAAGACATTGGATTCAACAACCCATTCCTTTGAATAAATAGACCTCAGGACCACGTGTCTATTGTGATGCATGTGGACGTCTATGTGGGTTTTGACAAGCCATTATCGTTCATTTTTAACGTATTACCCAAGGATTTGAGCCTCAGTAATCTTTGTTTGCAAAATATCTTTGACCTGTTCGAGAGATTCTCCAACTTCCTGTTTTAGATTATAAATAGCAGCTAGATCTAATGCTGTCAAGTTGATGCCAAATGACCGCCACCAGTCTCTAGTCCAATCAGGCACCAACCATCCAGGATCCTCATGGATATGTGTCATTTGAGGTCCAAACTTTAGCATGGTATAATATGTTCTATCTGTATTTTCTTTTCTCAAGAATTTCTACCATAATTTTTTATATTTTTCATAAGTGTGTGTAGTACTTGGAAACCGGAGACTAGCATCTTGATGTGGCCATGCTTCCAAAGAACGTATCTGGTTAATACAATAGTATTGTTGGTCTAGTTGTAGCCTGGGGTGAGGTGTAGAGCCCTCCATTGAGATTAAGTTAAGATCATGGTATAGGTGAGTTAACCAATTGCTTGCATCAGCTGCTTTTCTCAAGGAGTTGTTGTAAGTCATCTCTAGTACAATATTGGATCCCATAGGCATTATTCTGAGTTCTGGCACTAGTCTAATAAAAGCATCAGATCCCTGTAAGTTAGCATCTAATACTTCATCATGTCTCAACTCTCACCTAGGTTTCCAATCTTGCATATAATCCAACCAACTCATATTATAATTGATAGTATAGATATGATTTTTTCCTCCGGTCCAAGCAGAGATTTTCATGTTTACTTGTGGGTTATGGGCCCACTGGATTCCGCTTTGACCTTCTACACTCGCTTTCCTCATGCTCACTTTCATCAGGATCGTTTGTTTCAGGGTCGCTTGTTAAAAATTAACAGCATTCTCCTGTGTCAAATATTCTCTTATTAGTAACCATTTTGGTACTTTGGTGCAAATGTTTTTCCTAACTCATTGTTTCTCCATATTGTGTGCCTAGTGCCACCTGTCTATGTCAATGCATAAATCAACCTCTTCTTGGTTTGTGGTTCTAGTTGGCCTTGTTTTGGGCCTTGTAGTGGTTCTCTAATGTCACAGACATAGTCATTGACACATTAAAAAACAAACCTAAGCAGTAAGTGCATGACATGAGTGAGTGAATGAGTGAGTTTATCAAGGATGATTTCCTCCCGAATGTTGTTATTTAATTATTTATCCTAATGGTATCAATGAACTTTTTAATAGATTGTTAAAAAGGTTTCTATGCCTCCAAATAACTACAAAATATGCAAAAAATTATGGATGACAACAGGGCAACGTGGTCCACACAATTACAAAATCCCTCAACCCAACACATTAGTTAAGTCCTAGTGTGTTGTCTAGAAGCATATATATATATATATATATAATATGTTTTGAATTAGGCTAGTAGTGTGACTAATTGTAAAATCCAATTTTGCTACAAAAGCTGATAAAATTTTCCCTAAATCATGGTCACCTTTGCACATGAACTTTCCTCCTTTGTTGGTTCATAGTTTCCAGTAGAGGAATTTGGAAAGCATAATGAAAGTATATCAACCACGCATGTGTAATAACATCATCAAATAATAGGGAATCATCATCATCATTGACAACCATTCAACCAGTTGATCCAAGCAATAAAACATCATGTCAACCCCACTAAAAAAGTGATGAAATCACAAATGGCTACCCATGAAAAATGGTGGGTAATAGTTGGAAATTTTGTTTTGTGCGCTATGTCATGGTGGTGAACGTTCTCCTTGTTTCTCTAGGGCATTGGATAATTTGGGCATCCTTCTGAGCAATACTGAATTTTTCTGTCATCCATTTTCACTAGTTTTGTAGCTTGTCTTGGGGAGGTTCATTCTCCAATTCCCTAGCTCTGATGGAGGATTATGATATATGGATGGGAATTTGTTTTCATAAGCTTTATCTTGGTATGAAATGCTAAAACTAGTTCCCTAGGGATTAGAGCTATGGAAGCTTATTTCTGAGCATTTGATGGTTTTTGAGCCATTTCAACACATGGCTGGCCTTTTCTTATGGTATTTGGAGACCATTCTATGACAATGCCCTCGCTCATTGGATTTTTGTTGATCTCTTGGCATGCTTATTCATAAATTTTTTATGAGGACTCCTTTGTTTTTAGATTTGATTTACACTTATGAATGGATTACGGTTGACTTGGGATAGAGAACTCCCCCTTCTAACCCTTTATGGATAATATGGTGCATCCATGCATTTGATGTTAGGGATGAGTGCAACCATCCTCCAAGCTAGATGTTAGGGCTGAGTGAAACCATTCCCATCTCTGTTATTTTTCTGTTTCTACCTCAAAAACTCATGTTTAAGGCCTCCTTTGCACCTAGATCTAACTAAAGATGCCTAGACCTGCTTCTTTCACCACTGTACCTACCCAAAATTAATTTTTAGGCTACTATGGGATTGTTTGAGGGCATTTTTAGGGTTGCTTTGTACCCATAATTTATAACAGTGCCAAATACTGTTGTTTATGACCTCCAAGGTTGCCTCGAATTGCTTTTCTCATGCCCTTGCTGCATAGGACATGCCCATATTTGCAGTTACAACTATTTTACCATGCAGTAAGCAACAGAAACACGGTGCAAAATTTTATGGAACCTCCTTCGTAACAGAGAAAAAATCCTACCAAAGCACTCCCAATAACAAAGGACAAAGTATAACCTGTAAAAATACTCGTTTCCATATGGAATTTATGTTGGAACATGTTATATAAATCTGACATATAGATGAAACCTACTTCAGTAATTCCAAAAGGAAGAGCCATATAATCTATCCTATAGCGAGGTGGCTCTACATTCTCAATTCACAAGGGAGCAAGGGAAGCAACTAAAATACTCAAAGATATGATTTTCTCACTTAAGAAACCTTAGAAGTATTATTTTCACTTCATAATATGATAGCTAAATGGAAATTCCTAACCTAGGACAAATGATCATGAAAGCAGACTTACAGAAGTGAAAATGGCGAGTCAACACTCTTGGGTATAAGTTAAAGCTACCATGGAGGCTCAAGATGACCTTTATAAGGTGATGGAATAATGCTTCCTCCTCCATTCATAGAGAAACCTAAGGCTTCATCACACTACACCTTTTACAGACCTAAAAATTTAGTGGAAATGATAGAGGACATGAAATTCAAATCCCTGTCAAAAGAAAGAAGGAAGGAATTAGTAGAAGACAATTTCAACAAGTAGAGAATGGAAGCTTGGTGGAAGATGAGGCTCTACTTGAGAGAAGAAAAGGTACCCAATGGAGATATTTCCAAAGATAAAAAATATCTTAATTATATGATGTTCACCACAATGATTCTGTGCTATTATATACGTAATATAAGTAACTATTCACCCTACGATGTCGTTAGCACTCTTAATTAAATTAAAGCAATAGTGGAAGATAAAACCAATAAACTAAGAAAAGTATGTAGAATAAAAATTATGAAAAAGTATCTATAGGGTTGTAGGGAGCTATACATAATGAAACTGTGGATGGAAAGGTAAAGTATTTTGAACCTGTGTACATATAACGAAACTTTGTATGTCTAGTAAACATGGATTATGTAGTCGAGCCAAACAGGGGTGTAGGACAGGGCTGTTGTTTTGTAATTGCTTTGTAACTGTATAAAGCTCATGCTGTATAACCCGCTCAGGTAGGGTGAAGAAGAATGTCACACCACCTAAATTATTTGGAATATCTATGAGTGAATGCTTGCGCAAAGCCCTTCCAGATCAACCCCAAAATTTACCTCCCTACTTGCAAACAAGTTTATCAAAAAGGGTTCCACATACTCACATTCCAATGCATAATTGTTATGGCACCTCCCTAATAACATAGCAGAAACCCTACCAAAGCATAACGAGTAACAAAGGACCAAACATAACCTATAAAAATACTCATTGCCATATTGAATTTACCACAGCATTCATATTCAATTCATGATTGGACATATCTCCAACACAAATATCAATAGTTGGTAGAGGACGATACCATGCAGTAAGCAGCAGAAACCCGGTGCAAAATTTTACGGAACCTCCCTTGTAACAGAGAAAAAATCCTACCAAAGAACTCCCAATAACAAAGGACAAAGCATAACCTGTAAAACTACTCGTTGTGATATGGAATTTACAAAAACCCTACCTTGACAAATAATTTCAACAAAATACTTAGAAATTAAAACAAGGAACAACCCCTAACTCTGCAAATACATTGCAAATATCTTTCTAGCAATACCATACGGCATTTCATAAGGATTGAGGGAAAAACCATATCTCATCAATCAACACAAGCAACCATTTAAGGTCTACCAATACTAGCTCTATCTCCAACATTGTTTTTTAGACAAATTTGAGTTCCATTGCCGCAAATCTGAAAATCTGGAGGGTTTCAACTTATGGGTGCCATTGACGCTCTGTGGGGATATGTAGACACGGTCGGAGGACATGGAATTGTAGCCAGTTGAAAGTTCCACAGTGAAGGAGGACATGGAATTGTAGCCGGATGCATGCAGGGGTTTCCCTCGAACTAGAGCACCAAGCATTTTCGCCAAGCTCGAGAGGCAGGTATGACATTTCAGTTATGTCTTTTTTGTTGTTTAAAAAATTATAATATCATATTAATTAGATTATAATATATATTATTTAAATTATAATATATATTAATTAAATAATAATATATTTTAATTAAATTATTCTCAACACTATAGATATTCTCAATTAATCACATGGAATGACAACCAAATGCAACAATATTTTATCAATAGCAACTTTTATTTATGCTTAAGAACATGTTTCTTTATGGATTCTTCATCCATCATTAAATGATGAATAATTATATGAAAAACACATACAAGAACTTACATTCAAAGTGATTGAATGAATACACTCAACATAATTTGTGCCTTCAAATATATAGTGAACTCTTAGACCTCAATCCAAAAAGTGATTTCCAACATTCTCCAAAATAAACATAGAATGATACCATGCCACAATTCTTCAAGACAATAAATAAGGAATGATTCTTCTATAATTCATTTTCAAAGGAAGGATGTGTTTTATACTACCAATCATATTGCATCGACATTTTAAGCTATATGTTCATATGATAAAAAAAAATATAATGCATCTTCAAACGAGGGATGTGTTTTATAATGCCAGTCAAATCATGTCGACATTATAAGCTATATGTTCATATGATAAAAATTCATTATGAAGAGTTATTTATAATTCATTTGAAAATAATATTCAAAATGATCACATTACCCTATATAATTCACAAGCAGTTCCATGATAGAATTCAAAGCAATGATTGAGGTATGTCTTTTTTTCATAAGGAAAATAGCAAGAAGGGTAAATCCATGCTACAAAGAGATTCATTACACTCTTTGCATACTCAACTATAAATCAATCTTCATCTTTAACTTAGTTCAAGAAGTGACTTTCAATCCAACTAAATATCAATAATTATAATTTATGATATTAGACTATTAAGAATTCAAGCAACATTGCAAGAAAAATTTCATATACAACTATTTATAGATGCCTCAAAATAATCTTATATCATTATGCCAAGAAATCACATAATTTGGTTTAATTTTTCAAGGAAATGAATATCCATTCTTAAATCTAGTTAAGTCTTCCATACCCAAAGGCTTTAATACTCCATGTTTATCACTATTTTCAAGTTCCAGCATTCATATCATATTTAAGAGAGGTTTACCTATCAAATAACCCAAGTAATATGCATGATAGAATTCCACAATAATGAATAACAAAACATGATTCTCTCACATGATAATTTTAAAGGAAATAGGTGTATGATGCCATGACCCTTACACTATCTCTATATACATTGTTGGATGTCACGTTATAATTGTTCAATTCTAATAAGTGACTTCCAATACATTCCAAAATGAAACATTTCATTGCTAATAAAAAAATGAACTCTTGAAATGAACATAACTAGGTCCTAAAGACATTTCCATGGTAATAAACTCTTATTTAACATTCAAACCCACTACTAAGTATGTCACGACATCCTCATAATTCCACTTTCCATCATGTGACCTCCAACATAGTTAACGCAATAAATATGGTTCACATTAATCTCTTCTTTCCTCTACAATGATCTTGTATCATTTTTATTTGTCCATAAAACTCTTATCATACAAGACTATTAAACAAGATAATTGATTACAATAAACTTGCACATAAAGGTATCCATTATACTATTTGAAAAATAACAATCATTCATTCTAAGCTCACATTCATCCACCCAATCAGATTTGATTTTTTTCACATGAAGAATGGTGCAAATGAATGCTCAAATTAAATTCAGCATTGGCCATGTTAAGACTACTAATCCTCAATCAAGATTTGGAAAGAGAAATCTTAATGAAAAATATAAATTCTAGAATACTTTCTAACCAATAAATATCATTGATGCTTCCAAACTTGAACTAGTGTGTACATTTTTCGATCACACACTAAGTAATTCAAAGTAATGTCTTAAAAGCAGTTAGGGTGGCATGCAATAAGTATTTGATGTTGCATCAAAATTATTCCCATGGTGTATCTATAAGATCCACCATGATCTTGAAGGCTTGTTGAATAACACCAAAGAAAAAGAAAGAGAGTAGTTGTGCAACTCATACTTTGTCTCTTAAAATACTTCTTGTTGCATGGCTTCCTACACGAACTAGAATATCTTGAAATTTAGTACATTAAGAGTGAAAACATTATGGTTTCGAAACTATGCAATAAGTTTCTTAATATAGTTTTCCATTTTCATGAAATTTTATAAGTCATGAATGCTCTTTATTGATCAACAATTGACACTAATTAAATTATTTATTGAATTAATGCTCATACCACCAATTAACACAATGAAATCTTTATTGAAATAATGGTCATATCATCAATTGTTCTTATGGAATCGCATACACAAATTTGTACACTTATTCAACTTAACTACAATTTATCTCCTTAGAAGGATGCAAATATTTGGTTCAAATGAAGCAAGTAATAATCCTAGGTAACTAACTAAACAATTGTGTTTTCCATATACATGATTATAAATAAGTCAATACATACAGTTAGCACTTTATTCATCAACTTTATAAATGCGAAAAAGGAATTAGCAATACTATAAAAGGAAACAAAAGTCATTCAAATAATACATATTGTATAGTTAAGGTGTCAAAAGGGAATTAGCTCGACATTCGTCTATATTGCAATGAAAAGTGAAACCTAAAAATTGTCCCTATATCGACAAAATTTCGTGTAACATTACAAATCGTGGATATTGCCACGGTTTTTCTGCCCTGAAAGAACAAAAAATATAAAAATTCATTTTTTTAACCCACGAATGTTGAAAACGTGGAAATATTTCGTGGAACAATCCGCCCATATGTAATAGTGATTAAATTCCAGCAAAGAAATTCAAATGGGTTCTCAAGATGACATTTGGCAGCCTATGGTTCAATCCCACAACCCCTTAACCACTCCCTAGTGGATACACATGGTCCCTTCTCATCAGTTGCTTCCATAGCCAGTTTTGGTATTTTATTGCATGATGTCTATTTACATCATTTTTACAATGTTTCATGGCTAAATAGCACATGGGTAACATAATATCTAATACTTGCCCTTTCAAATAAAATTTGAGCTTTCACTAGCGGGGCCTTGGCCTTGAGCTCCACGCTAGGAAAACATACATCACATGTATACAATATTTACGTTAAAAACTAATATATCCTAAGGGTCAAAATGGGGTATTATAGTTTTTGGTTCAGATGGGTTTCCTGTAAAAGGTTGTATCATGTACTTCTTGTTATCATTAATTGAAATACTCATTTTCTCATCCAATTGATGTTGTAAATGTTGTTTAAATTACATTGGGTTACATTTTCTTGTTATATCATGGACTATGTTATTGATTATGCTAATGTCTTTCATATATTATATGCACTTTCTTCGATTTGTTGTTGAGATTAATCTATAGGGTCAATGTTGATGTATATGTAACTTCGGAATGTATTTCACTTGTATATTTCATATTGTATTCATATGACATTATACTTATGACGGAGAGGTTTCATTCCTCCGATCAGGGAGGTCACCATTATTATTTGATGGGTTATTAGACTCCTCTTGTGGGGTCAGCCCAAAGTTAGGGGATAATGGGTTATTAGACTCTCCTAGGAGAAGTCGGCTCTGTTAGGGTAAAAGGCAAGTGAAGTCAAGTATAAATAGAGATTGTGACTCTCTCATTCTATTCATTCACTCACTCACTCATTCATACAAGTGAGTAGTGCACACAAGTGGAGGAGGAGGAGCTATGGAGGACTATCTCTTTATTTTGGGGTCTTGGAGTATTTGCTCATTCTATCTCTAAGGAAATTGTGGGGTTTTCTCCTTTATGGTTTCCCTGGTGAAATGCTTTATGTCTCTTGTCTCTTGTGTTTTATATGATGTACATGTTGTTCTCTTAGTTAGGATCCTATATCATATTGAATTAAATGATGAAAATCTAACATGGTATTAGAGCTAGCCTGAAGGAAGGAATTGTATGACATTTATGACACTTGTTGCACTTGCGACAAATTGGAAGCTAGGCCTTGGTATAGTAAAAACTAGTCATCGTGGAACTTTCGCTATAAATATGTTTTGGCGAAGGTTCAGGATCTGAAATTTTTACAGGCCGAATATCAGACACAGATGTAGCTTGTGTAAAATTTACACCTCACATTTGTTATAATTTTTGAGATATGATCTGTACAAGTAAGGGTTTCTGTCTCTTCCATAATGAAGCCCTAAACAGGTGACCTATGCACAAAGGCCATATCTCGGGATAGGAATATCCAAATGGAATTCCATAAAAAGTGGCAATTAGGGCATGGACTGTAGTTTCACAGGTCTGATTTTCAGAGGCTGAAGTTGAAATAGTGACACATGGCACTCCATACAAGTTCGCGATGTTGTTTTATCCCATAAGCAAGTCATGTTGTGACACTTAGCATATCTCTCTCATGGAGAATCCATTGAAGCTTAGATCTATGGGGTTGGAAATATGACAAGTCAGTCTACCACAGTCCGAATTTTCAGACCCCAAGGATCCGAAATTTCAGAAACACACCAGAAACAATATGGAATATCTTTCTGTGAAAACAAAATTGGATTTTGAGCATTTTCATTTTTGGCTTGTCCTTACTGCAGGAAACTAGGGCTTTTGACAGGAGTGGAATTTTGGAGTTCTCTCAGCATAGGATTTCTCTCCTCAACTAAATCAAAATTTAGAGACCAAGATCAAACTTTTTGGTTGGGTGAATCTTGTTAGGATATCTCATCATTCAGTATGTACTTTGCATGCATGCATGCATCCGCATGATGCCTAGTCACCAGTTTGATGCCTCCATCACCTAGTCCCTAGTCTACTAGCACCAAAGAGCCAC
Source organism: Larix kaempferi (assembly GCA_027924585.1). Lineage (NCBI taxonomy): Eukaryota > Viridiplantae > Streptophyta > Pinopsida > Pinales > Pinaceae > Larix > Larix kaempferi. Next base: position 2,349,651 of record BSBM01001595.1, on the reverse strand, counting down.
TTTCCATTCATTTTTCTCCCTCCTAGTCAGGGAGGTGCCCACTTCTCACCCACCACTTGAGAAGGGTGCCTTTTCTCACCTACCAGTCTAGTTCACTTCAGTTATCTAGTTGTCTTTGTTGATTTGAGGATAGACTGACTCCTAACTGCTGTTATCACTCCGATTGACCTCCGATGAGACTTGACTACCTATTCTAAGTGTAGTTAACTCCTCATGCACCGTCCACTGAGCCTCCATCCCTACATTAGTGGCATTACCATTAATTACTCTCATTACACTCAGTTAGACTTAGTTTGACACCTGACTGACAGTTACTTGGGTATTGATGACCACCACCGATTGATGATGAGGACTCCTAGTTGGAGCCAAGATACACCATGTAGTATAATTGAATTAACTCCTTGGCTAATTCGAATTGCTCACTCATTGTGACAATATTGTATTGTAATTCTATCATTTTGGATTATAGAGCACTGATGCATCTCTCTTCCATAGTTTTTACTCCAAATTGTTTTACATATTTGTGATTGATATTCTTGTTCAATAGATCTGTTGTGACTAATTTTACATGGTATCAGAGCCATTGCAGGGACAAGATCTCTCTCCTACAGGTGTTGTACATGAATAATTGAGTTAATTTGCTCAAAATTACTGAAGTTTTGGCATGAAAAATCTCATGTGCATTTGCTCATGTGCATGCAAGGTTGAAAAATACTCTCCAATCCACTCCAGAAGCCTGATTTTTCCACAAAATTCCTATATTTGATACATTGGATCATTCAAGCTTGCTTGATCTCCAATCCCAGGTGTGATGCAACTCTAAAAGGGTGGATTGTTTGACCTTACTGTTCTTGTTTTGATTGTGATTTGCAGGTTAATCATATCCATCAAGTGCATTCGCTATCATTGAGATGGATTCCTCTTCTTCTAAGCTACTCACTCCTTTAAATTATTTTGAATGGAAGAATGACATGGAGATTATTTTGCGCTCAAGAAGGTACTACAGATTCACCATGGGCCTCAAAGTTGAGCCCAATACACTCATTGAAAAATCAAAGCACTTCAACAAGTTGGATGAACCATATGGTCTTCTTTGCCTCAATATTTCCAAGGATCTTCACTTTCACCTCAGTGGATTGACTACTCCAAAGGTAGTATTGGTGCAACTCGAGAAGCTTTTTGGGAAGCAAGATGACATGCGGTCTTTTCAATTGGAAAATGAATTGATTGCCTTGAATCTTGAGAACTTTGAGACCATAAATGACTTTTTCACAAGATTCAAGCATTTGTCTTTGCAATTGAAGAATATTGGAGTTATCAAAGAGGATAAGCATATCCTCTCCATTCTTTCAAAAGTTGGTAAATATTTCTCGGTATTTGTCTCTACTTTCAATTCCGGTCGGATAACTACCCCAAATTGGAAGATGCCTAACTTGAATGCCTTCATTGAGTCTGTTACCAAAGAGCATGACAAGCTAATTCAAATGGGGTCCATAAGCTCCAAATATTTAGCCCTCTTTGTTCAAGGATCCAATAATTCAAATGGAAAAGGAAAGCAAAAGAAAGAGAATCCCAAATTCGATCCTACCAAGCAAAGAGAGAAAAGAGAACCATCGGATGCACCATCCAGTTCAAGGAACAAGCAAAAGGGTAAAGAGGGTAAAGAAAAATCTAAGTGTTCATATTGAAACTGTGGATTTCATCCTGAAAGTTCATGCATGAAGAAAAAAATAGATCAAATGGCCCTCCTTTTGGAAAAGAATAACATAACTCTTCTCGATGGTGCACAGAAGAAGGATAGAAATGATGATCATGAAAGAGGTAAAGCACTCATGGAAACTGTTTCGAAACCCACCACTGTATTGATAGATTTTGATGCCTCGAATCATATGGCTGAAAATATTGACCCCTTTTATTCATTTGATCCAAACAGCTCCATCCCCATCTATTTGGGAGATGACTCAAAAATTTCTTCAAAGGGTAAAGGTACCATCCATTTAGAGCATGGAAGTTTTCACAATGTTCTTTATGTGCCTTCCCTGGCTTCAAATCTACTTTCTGTGTATCAAATGACACACACCGGTGAACCAAAGCAAGTGACATTCAGCCCTAACAAAGTTGAAATTTCTGATATTGAAAGTGGAAGACTTATTGCAATCGAAAAGGCAAATCATAGTGCAAAATACTATGAGTTTTCACACTTTGTGCCGCCTAGAAAGCCCACTGCTCTTCTCACTCATGGAAATGAGGTTAGTAGGCTTTGGCATGAAAGGTTTGGACACAATAGTTATAAGTATTTTCTACTTTTACAAAAAAAATCCATGGTTGATGGTCTTCCGCACCTCCGTTCCTTGAAGGGAATTTGCCCAGGTTGCATCATTGGGAAGCACCCTGAGCACAAGTTTGACCATGGAAAAGCTAGCAGAGCTTCTACTATTTTGGGTCTCATACATTATGATATTAGTGGTTCACTACCAAATATGTCCATGAATGGTTCAAGGTATGTTTTGACATTCATCGATGACTTCTCCCTCTTTACTTGGGTATTTTTTCTAAAAAACAAGTCATAAGTGCTTGGAAAATTCAAGGATTTTAAGGCTTTTGTTGAGACCGCCACTCAGAGCAAGATCAAATATATTATATCTGATAATTGTGGAGAATATATCAATACTAAGTTGCTACAAATTTTTGTTGAAAGAGGAATTCAGATCCAACATACATTTCCCTACACACCCCAGCAGAATGGTGTAGCGGAAAGGAAGAATTGGTCACTAAAAGAGATGGCTACCTATATGCTTTAGTCAAAAGGTTTGGCTGCAAATATTTGGGCTGAAGCCATGAATGTTGCTACATACATTCAGAACTAAGTTCCACATTCACTAGTGAAAGGTAAAACTCGTTTCAAAGCATTCACTGGTCACAAACCGAATGTGTCCAATTTGAGGGTTTTTGGCTCCACTGCTTGGGCTAGAATTGCTTCTAATAAGAGAAAAGATTTGGATCAAGAAAGTATTGAATGCATACTAATAGGATATGGAGAAGAATAAAAATCATATAAAATCATGAATATCATATCCAAAAAGATATTCATAGAGCGAAGTGTGAAGTTTGAAGAACCGCTTCCAGATCTGAAACTAGTCGAGGAAAACATTGTCGATCCGCAGTCTCTACAAGAAGAAGTTTCGAGAGAAGATGAAGAAAGCATTGGATTTGATATTTTATCAGATTTTGATGGCCATGAAATATTAGGTTCATAATATGACCATAATGATCCTCCTCAGTTACCGAAGTGGGCCCAAAACACTCTACAATCTGCTGCTCCAAACATTGGAAATCCTGCTGATCCAAGGAGAACAAGAGCAGACTTTCAAAGAGCAGGTATGGCTGTTTCATTTTCTGATCCATTATTATCTAAGAAATTTTATTTCATGATTGTTTCAGATCCCAAAGCATACTATCATGCCCACCGAGATCCATGATGGTGAACTGCCATGGATGAAGAGTATAGTTCTCTTCAAAAGAACAATACATGGGAGCTAGTTTCTCTTCCACCTAGAAGAAAATTGGTCCAATGTAATTGGATATACCGCACGAAAGTTGCTGCTGATGGTTCTATCAACAAATACAAAGCTAGGCTAGTGGCAAACGGTTTCTCCCAAGTCCAAGGAGTGGCTGCACTGAGACCTTTGCACCGGTTGCAAAGATGGATTCCATCCACCTAGTTTTGGCCATTTCCGCATCCAAGCACTGGGAAGTGCACCATGTGTATGTGAAGAGTCATTTTCTACATGGAGAACTTGATGAAGAAGTATATATGAAGCATCCAGAAGGATACACATCAGATCCATCATTAGTTTGCAGATTGAAGAATTCTTTGTATGGATTGAAATAGGCCCCAAGAGCTTGGTATGCAAAGATGGACTCCTTCCTTCTTTCTCATAATTTCAAAAGATGCAAATCTGATCCGAATGTGTACCTACAGCAAGTTAAAGGTAATTTTCTGATTTTTTTTCTTTATGTTGATGATCTTCTCGTTACTGGTAGCACTCTTCTTACAATCAACAAGCTAAAAACCAATTTAAATCTAGCTTTTGACATGAGTGATTTGGGCTTGCTTAACCAATTTTTGGGCTTGGAGATAGCTCAAAACATTGATGGGATCACATTATCTCAGAAAAAGTATGCTTTAGACCTGATATTAAAGTTTAATATGGCAGAATGTAAGGCTACTCCATTTCCATTCCTCTCAGGAATTAGTCTTGAGGAAGGAAATTCCACACCACTTGCAGATTGCACTATGTATCGACAATTGATTGGTTCACTACTCTACTTGACACACTGAAGGCCTGATATTTCTTATGTCGTGAGCATTGTATCAACATATATGTAGCAGCCCCATAAGCTTCATTGGAGGTCAGCCAAGTGGATCTTGTTGTATGTGCAAGGTACGAGACATTTTGACATACATTATGCTGTAGATTCAGAGCTAGATTTCATTGGTTTTACTGATTCAGATTGGGCGGGTGATAGCATAGATCGGAAGTCCAATTCTAGATATGTTTTCATGATTGGCCATGGCCCTATTTGATGGTCAAGCAAAAATCAGGAAGTCATTGCACTTTCTTCAGCAGAGGCAGAGTATCAAGGGCCAGTTAATGCCTGCATTCAGGCAGTTTGGTTGCAGGGTATTCTTTTCGAGATTGATTTTGGAAGAACTACTTCGATTGTCATATTTTGTGACAATCAAAGTGCTATTAAGATCTCCACAGATACAGCTCAGTAGCAGAGGACCAAGCACATTGAGATTCATATGCACTACGTCTGAGAGTTGGTGCATGATCGCACCATCATTCTGCAATATTGCCCTAATGATGAGCAAATTACGGACATCTTCACCAAGAGGTTCACTAAGAAGAAGTTCTATTACCTCCATTCACTGTTGGGGGTGAGTTCCATCATGGTGGGCACATATTAGATCCATTTTTATGTTTATCTTGAGGGGGGGGCTTTTTTCCCACTCGGTTTTCCCTCTTTCCTCATGTTAGTGATATTCGTTGTCAAAGAAAGGGCGTCAACTAAATCGAACCAAGTTTACTTGGTGAAAAACGCAGTGAAGGCTCGTTATATTAGTTCGCATAAGCAGGAGTTAAAAAGACATTTTTAGGATCCATGAGCGACCTATGTTTTCCAAGGAATGAACTGCCCCTGACTAGAAACCATCATGTACATGTGTCATCTTCTCATTTATTCAGGAGCGTCAAGATGGTTTTCCCAAACTGCTTTTCGAAAGCCCTAAAACTAGTCAGTAAAGTCACGTGATTTTTTTTTTGAAGCACATGTGATCATACTGACGAATAGGTCGGAGCGGGACCCATCCGCAGAGTTGTGGGTTTTCTAGGCACTCATCTCGAGATAGCCTAGCAGGAGATCGACGGTTAAAAGAGCGTCAAGGTAGAAAATATGCATGAGGTATATAGCAGGAAGCCCCTCCCTAAGGCAAAAACCACTGATTCCACGTGGCGCCTCAAGAGTCATTCAAGGGTGCTAAAGGAGGTTTCTAAGACCACTTTTCGAAGAGCCTGAATACCATTAGCGTTTTTCTGTTTTTGTCGCTTTTGCTTTTCACGTTGAAGTGGCCATCTCCAGTAATGATTAATGCCGTCGGCATCGTACTAAGTCATGGCTCACTCTCTACGTGCAAAGCTCGAAAGGTGTCAGGCAATGATTACAAATGGTACAGGATCCTTTACCAAGGAAGGCCCAGTCAATTCTATAAATACCCCGTTGGATATTATTGTTTCATTAAGAGCTCCTTCGCTTCATTCTTACATCACTGAAAGTTGGGTACTTGTTTTCCGGTTGGATCGAATTAGCTGAGTTTTCCCCCATGGTTCAGTACATTTTGAGAGGTGCCTCTCCAGGAACACTGAGAGGCTACACGACGAGCATTCATGAGTATCCTGCTGTTTCGCGTCTATGTGTTAATAGATGAGATAAACCCAAGGTCTCATATGAGATGTCTAAGTAGAATTCAGCCTGTGTAGTAGTTAAAATAAAGAGTGGCCTCTCAGTTACAAAAGTGCCAGGGGTTGAGACATGTCAGTCCTAGCAAATGATGATAAAGTGTTGGAGCGGTAGTACTTGAATGATTATAACAAAGCATTATTTACATCAGGTCCTATTCCACAGCCCGACATCAATAGTATGTCTTCGTCCTGTTGCATCCAAGTTCCGAGAGAAAAGGGCTTGGAAGGGATGAAGGAGGGAAGCAATGGTGGTATGCCAAGTATCGTCCATCAGTTGTATGGTTGCAGCCACGCCCATGCAAGGCCAAAGGCGGTCAGACAAGCATGAAAGAAATCCTTTGTAGTTCCGAAATTTTCACGTCGTGGTTATCCTATTCATCAGGGTAACACGTTTTCTTTGTCAGCCGGATGTACTATTTTGATTATCAAAATGGTCCCAGGTCATGGTCAGGTGGAGGACCAAGTATTTTACTCATTTCTGCTATTTGTAACAAACTCTATTAAGCAGTATAAACTGTCTTTCTCTAAGCTATTGAGATGAATAGATTGTAACAGATTCTGTTTTTAGAGTAGGAAGGCTATATGTAGCCAAGTAGGTGATAGCCAAAAGGTCAGCTCTCTGATGTAAGAAGTATTACTTCTATGTTTGATAGTGGATCAATGTACAGGAACATATTATTACTCTTTCTTGGATTTAATGGATTCAAAGTTTTGATGTGTTGAGTTAGTATCTTCTTCTGTTTTCCATCTCTTCCATTTATGTATGATATGCAGAGCTTTTATGGGTTTATGTGAGTGCCTATGATTAAAAGTATTTATTATTTGGTAATTGGTGATTGAAGTGTTCAGGCTAATATACCTTTTAGTGATACCCTCATACTATTCAAGGGTGTTTTGTTATTCATTTTGTTCAGACTATTGAATTCCTCCCTTAGGATCAACACGTCTTTCTGCAAATGTAATTGAAAGATTTACTTATACAGTACCTTTAAATTACACCATTCCATTTTCATATGCTACTAAAGTCTAATTCCTTTGCACATTGAAATAATACCCATTAACATTTCAATATCAGAATTCTAGGTTGTTTTTGTCAAATTATTTTATGATTAAGTAAAATTTTCAGAAGTGATTATTGATGCCCAGGCACAGTTCTAAAAAACAGTTTCAGAACGTCTCTGGGACTAACTTCTTTTTTTGCGCCGTTGCCAGGGAATGCAATCAAGAAGATAAATCTTCCCTGGGTATAATGACAGAATTATATGCTCTCAGTTTTATGGTGGATAAAATTGAGGTGCAGGCTGTAATCGACCTAGCGACTCCAGAGTAGCAAACCTGGCATCTGGACGAAGACACACTCGCTAGAACCCTAGCCACGAAGAATTTGTGGCCCTAGAAGATTCAGTTTCTTGGAGACACAGATGCGGTAGATTCCAATATACTTCACCAGGCTACCAGCGTAGATTATCCTCTCCTTTGTTCGGCCCACAGTTTCCCCAGTCTTATTTTATTGTCCGAACCCTTGGTAACGATCCTTTTCAGCAAAATCCTGATTCTTCCTTTGATTTTTCAAGCTTCTGAAAGATCCCTGCTATAGACGAGGAACTTGCAGAACATATTACTCTACCCAGAACCCTCATTGCTGCACAGGCAGAAGCCTTGAATCCCAGTCAACCCATGTCAGGAGGAGGAGGCAGGGAGGACCACCTCCACCAAACCCAAGATGGGTAGCAAGCCATCATGGACCTCTGCAATTTCCCACACCCCTGACTGACATGCCTACTCATTATTTGAAGCTGCTGCTGAAGTATGATGGTAGCAGAGAGACATCTGTCGAAGAACATGTGGATCGGTTTCAAGACTTCACAAACAATATCTTGATCGAGAATGATGATGTATTCATGAGGATTTTTGCCTAGTCGCTAGAAGGTGAGGCCAGAAAGTGGTTCAGATCTTTACCTAATGCCTCTATTAGCACTATGGAAATCTTGGAATCCATATTCGTCAAGAAATGGGGAATTAAACGAGATAGTTTATATTATCTGACAGAGTTTTCTGCCCTGAAGAAAAGTGGCTCTAAAAATGTGGTTGACTTCATAGTAAGATTTAATTAGCAGTATTTCAGAATCCTTGAGGACATTCATCCTAGTGAAGCCGCAACTAGGGTCACTTATGTAGCTGCCTTCCCATCAGATTTTGCCATAACATTGAGAGAAAGAAGACCAGTCTCACTCAGCGACATGGAAGATGATGCCATCGATGTCGAAGGAAATTTAAGAGCGGGAGGAAAGATTAAGATGACAAATGAGGCTGAACCCAAAGATAAAGGAAAGTCTAGGGAAGAAGGGATATCTTCAGAAATCAGAGAATCTCAGGATGCTAATATTGACGAGATGACTCGTATCATAAAAAACCTTTCAAACAAGGTCACTAGAATGCACCTTGAAAGTAGCAGTCCAAATCGACCATCTCCTCCCCGTCCTCAAAATCAGTTTAGAAGACCTTTCAATCCGCAAATGGAATATAGAGAAAAAAGAAATGATGAATAGCCACTCAGACCTCCTGTTCATGAAAAAGAAAATAATTTGATCGATATCATTGTGGAGGAAGATTATGAATATTTTGAATAACAACTAAATTGGGTGGAGGAATATTTTCACCTCATGCATCTCACTAAAGAAGACTATGAGAGTTCACAGTTATATGAAGGAGATAGCTCGGATATTCCATATACCCAAGAGAGTATTGACTTTCCTAAGGATCATCTAGCTTCTTGTAGTACTCAACTTGAAAGAATGCCAAAGAGGTATAATTTAAGGCCAAGGTTAGAAGCTGTGCCCAAGCAAAATGGACCTATGACTAGAAAATCCCCATGGAAGCCGAACCAGATGAAGTCTCATGAAGCAGCTCCCCTACCCAAAGTTAAGGTCCTCTCTAAAGATAAAGAAGTTAGAGCCATGACCCCAGATGTTCCTAATTTGCTAGGCATAAGCCCCCACAAGAGAATAGATTTAATCGCTAGAGAAGGGCCTACCCCTTTCAGTGTAGAGCAAGAGCTAAATAAACTAAAAATGGCGGTCCCTTTAACAGAGTTGATAAGAAACCCGATCTACCAAGGCTAGATCGAGAGGATGCTGCATAGAGCTGAAGGCACAGAGCAGCAAGATTCCATAAAACTCAATGATGAGGCTCCCTCTTTTCGGTGTGGCCCACATATTGATAATAAAGAAGAACCCACTACTCCGTTTTACATCACTTTGAATGTGCATGATAAGCTTCTCCACAATTGCATGCTATATTTGGGAGCATCCCACAATCTAATGCCCAAAGTCATCATGGAACAATTGGGGTTGGAAATCACTCGGCCATATCACGATCTTTACAGTTTTGATTCTAGAAAGGTAAAATGCATAGGGATGATAAAAGATATGGTAGTTACTCTGGCCCAGATACCAACAAAGAGTGTAATGATGGACATGGTAGTAGCCGACGTCCCTGCTAAATATGGCATGCTACTGTCGAGAAGTTGGGATAAAAAGTTGGGAGGAACCATGCAGATGGATATGAAATATGCTACGATACCTATTTTTGCTGAGGAAACCAGGCGTTTGTGATGTACCTGCAACAATTAATTAATAAAAATATGCGAAATAGTAGAAATGACAGAACTCAGAATCACTTTTATATTGATCACAGGCCACTTCGAGGGGGCAACCTCCTATGAGCAAGATCAATACAAATAACTTCACGGTGCCTTCATAGGTCTCAACACACACTTATACACTAAGTCTAGGCACCAATACTATGGATCAAAACCATGGGCCACTACAAACTATGGATCAACAATACTACGGGAGACTTACAAAGCATATGCGCCAACAACAATAACATAAACTATTGATCAACAAATACTACGGGACGACTTACAAATAATATGCGTCCAACAACAATATACTAACAAAGTAAAGACATGGGTTCATAACATCGCCTCCCCCTTAAAAAAAGCTTTGTCCTCAAAGCGTTAGATGTGGAAACTGTTGTTGAATCTGAAAGAGTGGTTCCCATGTAGCATCCTCTGGTTGCATGCCGTGCCACTGAATTAAGACCTCTATGATAGAACGAGAGTGAAGCTGACGAGTGCGCCGATTGAGGATGACCTCCGGCTCCAAAAGGATGGATCCTTCAGTATCTAGTTCAGGTAAAATTGTTTGTCCACTGATGTTGGTGCCAAGAACTTTCTTCAGACAAGAGACATGAAAGACTGGATGAATGCGGGAAGAAGGAGGAAGTTCCAATTTATAAGCAACAGACCCAATCTTCTGAAGAATCCTATATGGCCCATAGAAATTTGGAGTGAGCTTATGACGCCCTTTGAGTTTCAGGGAGGACTACTTGTACGGCTGGAGATGAAGAAAAACCATATCGCCAACTTGAAAAGTGCGCTCAGAACGGTGCTGATCAGCTTGTTGCTTCATGCGATTTCTTGCCATGTGAGGATTGTCCCGCAAAATGTGAAGAATCTGATCACGGTTTTGAAGGACCGTGTCAACTTACGGAACTGGTGAACTGGTGGGGGTGTATGGAAGAAGAACTGGAGGTGCTTGACCATAGACTGCTTCATATGGGGTCATTTTAGAGGCAGTGTGGTAAGAGGTATTGTAGCACCATTCTGCGAGGGGGAGCCACTTTGCCCATTGATGTTGTTCTTCAAAGGTGAAGCAACGAAGATAAGTTTCCAAGCATTTATTGATAATTTCAGTCTGACCATCGGTTTGTGGGTGATACCCTGAACTCATCTTCAGTTTGGTGCCAGTGTGGCGAAATAGTTCAGTCCAAAAATGACTGGTGAAAGTTGCATCACGATCCAAGACAATGGAAGAAGGGATGCCATGAAGACGAAAGATCTGGTCTAGGAAAATTTGAGCGACTGAAGAGGTTGTATAGGGATGGCTGAGAGCACAAAAATGACTATATTTGGAGAGGTGATCAACCACAATGAGAATCACTGTCTTCCCTCCAGATTTAGGGATCCCTTCAATGAAATCCATAGAAATATCTGTCCAAATCTGTGTAGGTATGGGAAAGGGTTCGAGCAATCCTGGAAGGAGTGTTGTTTCACCCTTATTGCGCTGGCAGGTATCACATTCGGCCACCATCTGTTGAATTGTCCTTTTCATGCCCTACCAAAAGAAGTTACTCCATGCCCGTTCATACGTTTTGAGGAACCCATAGTGCCCTGTCGATGGATAAGCATGGAGTGCATAGAAGACAGCCTGTTGAAGATCTGTGCTCTGGGGAAGCACCAGATGACCCTTGTATCTCAGAGAAGCACCATCCCAAGAGTAATGTGGTACAACAGAAGGGTTGTTGGTCAAGTGTTGGATTATTTTAGATAAGGAAGAGTCATTGACATAACCCTGTTGAACAGATTGCAACCAATTTGGAACAGGCATAGAAATAGCTGAAAGAGAACCTTGGGCATCAAATGTGCGAGAAAGAGCATCTGCCACAATATTGTCTTTACCCTTCTTGTAAGTGATCTCATAGTCATAACCCATGAGTTTGCTAACCCATTTCTGTTGTGCCGGGGAGGAGACATGTTGTTCTAAGAAATATTTCAGACTCTGGTGATCAGTCTTGATGCAGAAATGATTCCCTAATAGGTATGGGCACCACTTCTGTACTGCATGCAAAATAGCCATCATTTCCTTCTCATAGGTAGAGGCAGCTAAATTCTTACTTGAAAGGGATTTGCTGGTGAACGAAATGGGGTGTTCGTCTTGAAGGAGAACAACACCAAGTCCATTGCCACAAGCATCACTCTCAATAATGAAGGGCTTGGAAAAATTGGGCATAGCTAGAACAGGTGTAGTACACATAGCTTGTTTTAGTTTGTCAAATGCACACTGAGCAGCATGTGTCCATGTAAACGCATCGTTTTTCAATAGAGCAATTAATGGAGCTGCAATCTTCCCATAATCCTTGACAAACTTGTGGTAGTACCCAGTCAACCCGAAAATACCATGAAAGCTCTTGAGTGTCTGAGGATGCGGCCAATTGTTCATGGCATCAATTTTGGAAGGATCCACGTGAACCCCTTGTGCTGAGATAATGTGCCCGAGATACTCAACTTCCTTCTGTCCAAAAACACATTTAGACTGCTTGGCATGGAGATGATGGTCAGAGAAAAGTTGCATGACAAGATCCAGATGCTGGAGATGTTCATCCCATGTTTTACTGTAGATAAGGATATCATCAAAGAATACCAGAATGAATTTCTGCAAGTAGGGTCAAAATATTTTATTCATTAATGCCTGGAATGTGGAAGGAGCATTAGTGAGGCCAAAGGGCATGACCAAAAACTCATAATGGCCATCATGTGTGCGGAAAGCTATTTTAGGGATATCATCCTCATGAACCCGAATTTGATGATACCCAGAAGGAAGATCCAACTTGGAGAAAAAGTGAGACCCATGAAGCTGATGGCTGCTTTCTGGACAGACCCGAGTTTTCAGGATGCGCAGCAACAAACACCCCTTTGGTGCACTGGCCCTTTCAGCAATGAGCTGCGCAACAGCCCGAAGTCTCACCTGAAGTGGCTATGGGGGGGCTAAGGAATCAGGTTTCCTTAACCTAGGTGGTGTGGCGTCTACAGTCTTCTCTCTTCCCTTCTTGGAGGTACTCCCTGAACAGAGTGTCTTACTCTTTCACAGGCCTCCCAGTGCTACAACGCTGGAACTCACCCTTCTCAGGCGAGCTGCACGGTAGCTCCGCACCTGGACATGAGTCTTTTACCCGCTACCTCCGATACACTATGTATTGTCTCTGCCCTTGCGCCACAACGCAGTAACACACTCCTTTAGCGCTGCGGCGACAGTGTTCTTATAGACTCCTTCGACAATGCACAAGTACAACTTCTAAGGGAGCCTCCAGGATTTACTTTACATAATCATTCATAAAGATAGCGAAACATTCATAGACACATAGACAGTAAAGCAAAGAAATGCAATCACATAAAGCATCACCACAACAACAAGAATTATGTGGTTCACTTCTAGGAGGGAAGCTACGTCCATGGGAACTGTGTTTTATATTATCTTGAGATGGGGGTAACACAGTTCTGCTGTGCACACAGCTGCAGCCTTAGATCTTTAAGGGAAACTCCACGCACATAGCTGGGAGCCCTTCTCTTAGATCTATTCTCTTCTTCTACAGATATTACCATGACAAAGACATACAATTACATTCCCCTCTTAGTCCTCTTGCAAATGGTCGATACATGCAATGGCCCTTACGCCAAGCGATCTTCCTGCGAGATCGCGGCCTTCTTACATGCACAAAATGATCATTAACAACTTAAAAGATACAGCAATACAAATGAATCAGACATCAACTTAGACTGTCCATGTAACTCAGTAACTATCTAACTATCTAACCCGTCTAACCCTTTTCCCTTTCCAATTACACATATATATAGGTGTCCCTGAGGGTCGCACCTTTACAAAACTGTGGGCCTTTCCCAACAGTGATCCCCAAAAACCCTAACCGCGGACACGGCTAGGTGTATTGTAGGCACCTTTTGTAGTCACGTCGCAGCTTCCTGCAGACTCCGCGATTTTTGGCACAGATTGCGGGTATGGGCACCGCTTCATCGTTCTTCGTTCCTTGTCCTTCACATTCAATGCTTTGGCCCGTTGCTCTTCCTTGGTTTGAGCAACCATAACTCCTGTACTTTGCCTTAATGAGGGTAGCTAAGCCCTCTATTCCACCACTTCATTTATTGTGGTGGTTGAGCTTTCTACTCGGCCACCTTATTTACTCTTTCCTTTGACTTGTGTCCACGAGCTCCACGATTTTCAACACGCAATCTGCGGTGATCTTGTCCATCTGGCGCCATACCATGCACTGTTCATTTTCTGCCCAAAAATGGTTCTTTTCCTCAAAATTGGCACTTCTCCTTCAAAACTTAGTGCTTTTTCCTAAAACTTGGCAGCTTTGCCATAGCTGTGGCCTATGCTCCAACAGGCCCCTAACACTTACTTGTGGCTCATCCCCGAGCCACTCGCACGAGCTTGCGATCGTTTGACTTGTGCATCTGACTTTGCTTGGGTCGCAGCAAAGGCTTGCTTCCACTGCGCAATAGCAGAGTCCATGTCTTGCATGCTCTTCGTGGCTGTCTGCACCAGGTCTGAAGTAGCTTCTTCTCCTTTCGTGCCATCGACCAACTCTTGAGACTCGGCAAATGCTTTGACCTTGGCCTCTGCTTGGGCAGCAAGTTCAGCATACTCATCCATAAATGGCTGAATGATGTTGGCGAGAGTAGCATCTTTGTCTCTGAGCCTGTGCAGTTCTTGCTGGACTTTGTGGACTTCACTCATCTTTCTCATTTTGGCTAAGCCTTCCAAGGGCTTAGCTTCTTCGTTCAAAGCAGTTAGGGACTGTTCTGCTGCTTCCACCTGCTCCAAAAGGGAAACTTTAGAAGGGATCCTCTCGAGCTCAGCCCAAGCCTGCATAGCTTGCATCATTAACTGCTAGGCTTCATCTGTTCTGCACTTCATTTGGGTAGAAGCTGTGGGCAGTGCTTCAAGTCATTCTTGCTTAGCATCTGCGGGAGGCACTACGACACAAGCTTCCAACTCGGTGAGCTGCTTTCTATGATCCTCAGCCATAGAAACAACTTTCTATTCTAGGGCTTTCGCCCTTCTGCCAATGCGTTGCACTTTCTCCACTAAAGGAAGGTCTGGTTGAATCTGGGAGGCCGGCAGCTCCTGGGCGATTTCATCGACGACATTCCTTAGCCCAGTGTCTCACGCTTTGTTAAGTGAAAGCTGCGTAGAGATCTCCTTATAGCCTGCCCTTACCTCTACTTCCTGCGTCTGTAGTCTTTGATTGGCATGGAATGTGGAGAGCTCCCTAGCTCTCAGCTCAGTAGAGACCTGCTCGTGAACCAACTGTAGAGTTTCCAACGGAATTAGTGACAAATTTATTTCAATAGGGCCAACCGCGCTTACTTGTGGTGCAGCCAGAGGATCCAGGAGTGTCATGCTTGTAGGCGGGATGTGGACGATAGTGTGCCTTTCTATAGGTACTTCAACCGACTCGGTGCTTGTAGATGCTTGCGACACCTGCGAACCGGATGCTGGTGCATGGGTCTGCGAAACTCGTCCTGCGAGACCTTTCAACTCCATGAGCTGCAGATCCAGAGCACTTCTGATATTGGCCTGAGAGGCACGCAGCTCCTGAAATTGCTTCTTCAAGTACTAGTTGAGCCTCGCGGCAAGGATCTCATAGGGATCTCCAGTCGCTTCTGCGGGGTACGACAGCTTCTACTTCTTGGTAGCCGGTCCTGACGGACCTTCATCATTCTTTTGACCGATCTTTTCCTTGCCCTTATCATTCTCTGGCGCCTCAGGGGGTGGCATCGTGGCAGCGGCTTCAATGGCCTGCTTCCATTCATTTGGCCAGGACTTCACAGTGTCCTCCATGTCCTGGGTAGTCATTCGGTAGAGCCCTACAGCCCATTCTTTCGACTGAATTCTGCAAGGGCAGAAATAGATTTCATGCAAGTTGGCAGAAAAGACCAACTTTGTTGCATAGAGTTCTGCCGTCTCCTCAGTAAGCCTCAGCATCGCCAGGATGGTATCCCTGAGAAGATGATAATACTCAAAGAACATGGAACGGTTCATATTGCGCTTCACGGGGTTACTAGAATCCCAGAGGTTGACATAGCGCATCCTTGTAACCTCTCCTGAGCGGTGTGGAAGAAACTGAGTGTTGAGCGGTTCCTTCCACCTGACAAAGGCACATAAGATCAGGAGCTAAGAGAAATGGAACAGCTAATTGGCAGTGTCCTAAACATTTCGGCAGTCTTCCATGAATGAATTCAGGAGGAAGAGACACCAGTTATACTGCTCTCCCTCTGCAACTGCAATTACGAGCTCTACAATAGCTCCAGGGACTTCTTTAGGTCGGCATTTCATTAAAAGTCTTCCTACGAGCAGACTGTCTGTGAATCTGAGTGCCTCATCTTCAACTACAGTGAGGTCATAAGCCCGACCTCCTCTCGACAATTTGTATTTCTACACCAGTTGTGCAGCCAGCTTTTTGTCCTTGTCTTTACCAACGAAATGGACGTTGGGGTCCTTACCAACCTTAGATAGGCCGGTAATTCGATGAATCAGGTCCACATTCAGATCAATTGGCCTCCCTAGCCAAATATAACCACCGTGAACACAGGATAACAGGACCTTGACAACCGCATTAACTTCATTGCTACGCCCGAAGTGTGGTAGCTTCAACAGGTTCAATAGTCCAGGCTTCTCTAGATTTACTGCAAATTCCTACAGGACGAATTCATCAATCTTCTTAACAGGATTATGGACCACCGTCAAATAGTGATCTGGCGTGAACTGAGGATACATTCTATAATCTCCCAAGTTGAAGTCAGAAAACTTAACCAGCAGGAGATGTCCAAGTAGGGATCCTTCTTCTTCCACGATTTCTGCCATTGGTGGCAGCGGAATCAAATACTTGGCATTCTTAGGAATATGCACCTCGGGTGCATCATCTGGGCGTGGAGGAATGTAGTTAACCAGAGTGGCCAAGGGGTCTATAATGGGTACCTCTGGCTGCTGCTGTTGCTGGGGCTGTTGTTGAGACGCCCTTGTGCCCGGGGACTGTCTGGGATCAAAGAACATAGGAAGCTTGACAATCGTGGTCGGGGTAGCCATACCGAAGTCTAAACGTCTGCGTCTGAAGTGACAGATGAATTCTTCAGCTAACAGGTTCTCCTTCATGAACCTACATACATGACAAACACTGAACAGAAAAGGGAGAAACAATGTAGGATGCAAACTCTGAAAATAGGAGAAAGTAGTCTGCACGACACGGCTCTGAAAACAATGGCTTAGACTCTCAAATAGGACGACTATACAGCTCAATAGAAAGGAAAGTAACCCAAGCATATACGATTGAGGGGTATTTATAGCTGCGGGCAGTAGTAGGTGCGGACAGGTGGCGCTAATAACCATTGGCACCTAAGCAGATGAGTTGACAACCCCCCCCCCCCGCGCCTCTGTGGTGCATTAAATGCGAGGGATGGGCTCTGACAGCCTTTGGGAGATGTGCTAAGGCCTTCAGCTCCTTAATTAAATGCGAATCTTAGGGAAATCAAGCCGAATCTACCAGAGCAAGTACAATTAGATGGCGGTCTCATCCTTCATTAAGACTCAGACGCGGCTACAGAACTACCGCAATTCAAATTTTTGGTGGGTAACTTCAGCGTGGGTAACTGTGCACATGGTGGGCTCCATGACAAGGAGAACTCCGCAAGAGCGACAAATCGACAACAGGGAACTCCGCAAGAGCAAAAGTTTTACAACCTGGGGAACTCTGCAAGAGAAAAATTTCGACAACCTGGGGAACTCCGCAAGAGCAAAAATAGGCTCGCTCAGAACAGGCTTTATTGACTGCGCGGATGCTTCGAGGAACTACGTGGGAAGCTAGAGACTGAAAATGTCTCGCGACTTCCATGTAGACTGTGATAAGTGTGATGCCTCTTTCAACTACACTGGACATCTACACGACTTTAGCAGTTGATTAGGTCGACAGGGCGGAGTGGCCGTCGCGATAAAGCTTGAGCCGACTCCCATTGATCATTGTGGGAAGCAACTCTCCATTAAGCTTCGCAAGATGAGCTGCTCCACCTTCTGTTATCTTGATCACTTGAAAAGGGCCTAACCAATGTACACAAAACTTGCGTAGAAACTTGATGAATTTACTATCATAGAGGAGTCCCAAGTCTCCTTCCTGAAAGACTTTATTCTTAATATGCCTGTCATGCCAAGCCTTCTATCTTGCCTTCTGCACTTGTTGATGGAATCCAGCTAAAAGCCTGTCTTCCTCTAAGGCAACCAATTGTGACAGCCTTTCACTCATAGTATCAGTATCTACCATTTCTGTAATTTGAGCAATTCTGAGACTGGGAACAATGTATTCCATGGGCAGGACTGCTTCTTGTCCATACACCAAACTGAAAGGTCCGTGACCTGTTAATTTCTTGCATGTGGTTCTGTAAGCCCATAACACAGTTGTGACTCTAAGGTCCCAATCATCTCTTTGTTGATTACAGATCTTGGTCAGGGCATTCTCCAGAATCTTATTGAATGGCTCCACCGTACCATTAGCTTGAGGGTGGTAGGGTGTACTCTTATGGTGACTAATGTGGAATTCTTCAGTAAGGGCCTCTATAGTCTTGTTCAGGAAATGTGTGCCCTGATTACTCATTAGAATCAGTGGACATCCAAATCCAGTGACAATATTCTCAAAAATGAACTATGCGGCAGTGACAGCATCACAATTCTTAACTGGCTTCGCCTCAGCCCATCTGGTGAGGTATTCAGTAGCTGTGATGATGTATCTTGCACCGGTTCTCTTTCCTCGTGGGTTGATAGGTCCCACAAAATCAATGGCCCACTTATCAAAAGCATGCACTGTTATCTTGGGTCTTAGCAACATTTCATCTCTTCTTGAAGGTTTTCCTGTTCGCTGGCACACATCGCAACACTTGCAGAATTCCTTAGTATCCTTGTGCAATGTTGGCCACTAAAGACCTGTGGCTAAGATCTTCTGCGTAGTCGGATTTCCTGCGAAATGGCCTCCTGTGGTTCCTGAGTGCGCTTCTGCAATTATGGAATTCTTCTCATGCGGTAAAATGCATCTGCACAAGACTTCATCAAGGCCCAAATTATAGAGCTGGCCTGCTATCAAAGTGAAGTCTACGGCTTTGACAACAAGTTGTTTCTTCTGCTGCATTGTGAACTCAACTGGCGCTTGCCCTGTAGTGAGAAACTCAAGAATATTGGAATAATACTCGTATGCTGCATGAACAGAAAATAGCTGCGCATCAGGCAGATTGTCCTCCAAATTTGTACGTTCCTCCCCTGACTCTATCCTAGATAAATGGTCAAGTCCTGCATTCAATCTACCTGGCTTCACAATAATCTCAAAATCATACTCCTGGAAGAGGAGTAGCCATCTGCAAATTCTTCCCCCTAACACTGGCTTATTGACCAAGTACTTCAAAGCAGAATGGTCAGTATACATTTTAAAATGACCACCCAATAGATAGTGTTTGAACTTCTGTAAGGCATACACCATAGCGAGTCCTTCTCTTTCTGTAGTGGTGTAGTTCTTCTCAGTTGTAGACAGCTTTCTGCCAGAGTAAGCAATGGGGTGGTCAATACCTCCTTCTCCCGGTTGTGTCAGTACAACCCCCAATGCTATGGAAGAAGTATCTACATGAACATGAAAGGGTTTTCTCTAGTCTGGGAAAACTAGAATAGGTGCTGTGGCCATCTTTCCTTTAAGTGTGTCCAAGCTCTGTTGGAATTCTTCTGTCCATTGGAATTTCGAATCCTTTTTCAGTAGTCTTTCCATAGGTGCAGTGATCTTTGCATAACCCTTGATAAATTTCTTGTAGTATCCTGTATGTCCCAATGTAGTGCGCAATTGTTTGATTGAGTTGGGCGCAGGCAAGTTAGCAATGATGCCAACCTTCACAGGATCCATCATGAGTCCTTGTCTGCACACAATGTGACCCAACAAAATACCAAAAGGAGCACAAAAGATACATTTTTTCAAGTTAAGGGAAATCTGATACTGTCTACATTTTTCTAACATCATCCTTACATTCCCTATATGGTTCTTTAGTAAACCAAACACATTCCAGTCATCAAAATAGACTTCTAGAAACTTATGAATGAATTCTTTAAAAACAGCAACAACGACTCTAGAGAAAATAGCAGGAGCGTTTTTAAGACCAAAGGGCATTACCGTATACTAGAATGAGCCCCATTCAGTCGCAAAAGTGGTCTTATGGCGGTCCTCTGGATGGATTTTGATCTGATGGTATCCTGAAAAGCCATCCGTGAAGGAGTAAGCCTCTTGTCCTCCAACATTGTCAAGCACCTTTTCTGTAAAGGGTGTAGGGAATGGATCATGCACTGATGCATCGTTGAGCTTGCACAGGTCCACGCAGATTCTTATTTCACCTTTTGTCTTTTTCTCTTGTACCACCATAGGACTAATCCAATCACTTTCCTCTACTATCTCAATGATACCAGCTGCAAGCATCTTATCAATTTCTTCTCTGACCTTTTCTTTATATCGTGGGTTCAACCTGTACGGGCATTGTTTTACTGGCTTAGCATCCACTTTCAAAGGTATGCGCATAACTCCTAAATCTCCTAGGATGCATTTCATTTCTGTAAACTTGGTAGGAAAGATATCCTGGTACTCATGTAGTAAATCTGCAATATGGCCAATAGTTTCATCATCCCAATAATCTCCTATAGAGGCAAACTTGGGTTCGGCTTCTGTACCAATGTTAATCTTCTTGAGCTTGATGTGTTCTGTAATGGCAGGGATATCAAGCTGAGGGCCTTCGACTTTGCACATCCCTTCTAACTCTGGAATATTGATGTTGCGAGGATCATCATCCTCTTCTCCAGTGGTGAAATTATAACATTCTAGGGCATGTTCCATCTGGACAGCCCAATTTGGTTGAGAATACTCTCGTAAAGGACATTGTCCAAATATCTTCTTTCTAATACACTTTAAAGCCTGATCGATGCTTGGATGTTCTGACTCAAAGCTGAAAGTGAGTTGAAAACTTTCAATCATGAGAGGCCAAGTGATAGTGCCTCTGCGCAATTATGTTTCAGTGTACCAGTTCCTTGGAACTATATCCAACGTGTGGATGAATAGGTGAACCCACTCATCCTCTAGAATATCTGACCATTGTTGAATACATGCTTCAACGTGTGACATGGGGTCACTCTGTCCATCATATTTGCGCAAAAATCTTGTTGTAGTCTCTTGAAACCTACACAATATCAACCTGCGACAGTCTTGCCATGTGTCGATATTTTCTTTGTGCGCACCCCACCATCTTGCGGGTGTAGCATGTAGTGCTACATCCAATGCTTGTATGTGCTGCTCATCTGGGATTTCTTGTTCATATGCATGTATGAATTCACTTACTCTAGTTAAACCATCAAAGATTGGAGTGTTATTCAATTATGTGCCAATCCATCGAATGGATTTATTCATCATGGCGCAACGCCTTGCGGAAACCTCATGTAAGCGATTCTGCCAGTTTTCCAATCCTGCTTCTAAATCTGATTCACATGAGCTATCACATCGCTAGCTGATATGGACGTCCGTTGCGGGATTGACATAATCATTATGACTAGCAGTCATCTGATACAAACTTTCCATGTGGTGCACTTCTTCTTCTGCTCGAATGGGTTCAATATACTGTGGTCCTTGAAGGGGATCAAGTGGTGCAATGACCCTAATCTGGTCATCCTCAAAGGTCATCTGTCTTTTCTTCAAATTAATGATAGCCAGATTATCAAATGCCCAATCTATGCCTAAAAGTGCTGGGTAAGGTCTATTGTCATCCTGTAAAATCTCAAGCACAGCTGAATCTAGCTACTGTGGATTCCTCACTGGTGAAAGATTGCACAACATTTGCAAGAATGGCATAAAAATTTAAATGAATGAAGAACAATACACATGAAATGGTGAATAATGTAAATATTATTAACTGTCCAACCTTAACATAGGTTAAGAACACTCATATATACAAATCTGGAAGAATTCGAATCCATCTGGAGTGTTCACACTGATCTAGCTTAGAAAAAGCTCAAACCCCCCTAGGTTGACCAAAATATCCCAAACCATCCCAAACTGGTTCGAATCTGCAGTGTGAATGCTGGGAATGACTGGACAGGCCCATGTGACCTCACACATGTGAAGAAACTGGTTGGTTAGAGGTTTGGAGTTTAAAATTGGTCAAAAATATGACAAAACAAGGCAAGATTGTCCACAAACTGAGCAAATGCGCCCTAGGTAGAAGAGAAGCATGCTGAGTGCATTAAATGACCTGAGGAGGCGGCTCTAGGCATGCTGAGTGCATTAATTTCCCTGGGGAGCGCTCCACATAGCTGGTTTGACTCAGCACTTGTTCACATTGCTAACCAGTTCATGATAATTTGACCATTTACCAACTAATCAACTTAGGGATGTAATCATTAATCACTTGGGCTAATTAATCATCATTAATAAATGATTAATGTACATCGGTGGAAAAATGTTCTAACACCCCCCCTTAAGCTAGACTTAGTGAAATATCAAAAATTAAGGCCTTGGCAACTAGGCTCAAGTCACCTTTTACATCATAAAATTTATTTGTCCATGTAACCAAGGTAAGGAGGAAAACCACATGGGAAATAAAACCTCCCCTCTAAAATGGACATGTGGCATATATCAAAATACACCAATCATCACCATGCATCACTCACCCCAAGCAAAGATCTAAGGTGAGTGAAGGTCTTCTCGGTAAAACACTTGGTGAAGATATCAGCAGTTTGCTCACTGGATGGGCAATACTGCAATGCTATGGTCCGGTCATGCACCAACCCCCGAATGTAATGCATGTGTATCTCTATGTGCTTGGTCCTCTGTCTCTGTACTGGATCGGTAGAAATCTTGATTGTACTTTGATTATCACACCAAAGAATAGTGGGTGAATCAAAGACAATCCCGAACTCTGCAAGAATACCTTGCAACCAAACACATTGTGTGGCTGCATTAACTGCTCCCCTGTACTCGGCCTCAGCTGAAGATAAGGAAATAGTGCTTTGTTTCTTGCTTGACCAGCATATAGGTCCATGTGCAAGCATAAAAACATAACCGGAAGTTGACTTCCGATCAATACAATCACCGGCCCAATCAGAATCTGTAAATCCTACTAGTTCAAGGGATGAACCAGCAGCATAATGGATACCAAAAGACTTAGTACCCTGAACATAATGAAGGATCCTCTTGGCTGCCTTCCAATGGATCTCATGAGGCTCTTGCATGTGCCTTGCAACAACCCCAACAGCATATGACAAATCTGGTCTAGAATGAGTAAGATATAGCAAGCTTCCAACAAGTTGCCTATACAACGAACTGTCAACTAGTGGTGAAGAACCCCATTCTGTAAGCTTAACTCCTGAAAGAAATGGAAATTTTGCAGACTTACATTCAGCCATCTTAAATTTCTGCAGCAAATCTGAAGCATACCTTGACTAACATACAGAAATTCCATTCACAGATTGATCAATCTCCAAACCCAGAAATTGTTTTAGCAATCCTAGATCGGTCATGGAGAATGCACTGTGCAATGCTCTCTTAACTGAGTCAAGTTCTTTGGTGCAGCTACCGGTGATCAAAAGATCATCAACATACAGTACAATAATCAATATCAGATCACTAACATGCTGCATATACACATTTGGATCAGACTTACACCTCTCAAACCCCAAAGATAGCAGAAAATTGTCCATTTTTGCATACCATGCTCTAGGAGCTTGCTTGAGCCCATAGAGTGACTTGTTCAACCTGCAAACAAGTGTATGATCAGAAATAAAACCTTCAGGCTGCTGCATATAAATCTCCTCATTCAGATCCCCATGAAGAAAGGCACTTTTTACATCCATGTGATGAATCTCCCATCGCTTGGAAGCCCCAATGGCCAAAACTAGTCTTATGGAGTCCATCTTTGCCACCGGTGCAAATGTCTCTGTATAGTCCACTCCTTGGACCTGAGAGTAACCCTTAGCCACCAACCTGGCCTTATACTTCAGATCAGAGCAATCAGATCCAATTTTGGTTCTATAAATCCACTTGCATTGCACTAGTTTCCTCTTGGGAGGAAGAGGGACCAAATCCCAAGTTTTGTTCTCATGGAGTGAGTTCATCTCCTCTTGCATGGATGATTGCCACCTTGGGTTTGTACATGCTTCTGAATATGACATTGGATCAGATCCAACCATCAAATAACATGCCTCACTCAGATCAGAATTATTATATGCAAAGGAATTGTGAAATTGAGATCTAGTTTTCCTAGCATCTTGGGGATCTCCCACAAGCTCTCCGGCACTTTGAATTGTTTTCTCTGCCCACTTGGGCCTTGAAGGGGGGATATGTTCAGAATCCATATCAACATCATCTTCAGCAATATCAGAATCAGAAATATCAGAGAATGAATCACTACTTACTTCATCATCAAGACGAGGGAATGAGCATTCCCCATCACCTTGTTCACTAGCTTGCAAGAATTCTTCCTCTTCGAATTTGACACTTCTTTCAATGAAAGTTTTGTGAGTGGATGGATCAAAGAGATTGTAGCCCTTGGAATCCTATGCATTCCCAACCATGATTGACTCCTTGCTTTGGGGCTGCAATGCCTTTCTCTTCTCCGGTGGAATTCTGGCCCAAGCCCTTGAGCCAAAAATTCTGAAATGTGAGACATTTGGTTTGTGGCCCATCCAAGCTTCAAATGGAGTGATTCCTTGCAATGCTTTGTGTGGTGCTCTGTTCTGAACATATGCTGCACAATTCATAGCTTCAGCCCATAATTTAGGAGACAAATCCCTTGCTTGCAACATGCAAGTTGCCATCTCTTTCAGTGCTCTATTTTTGCGCTCTGCAACACCATTTTGCTGAGGTGTGTAGGGCACTGAGTGTTGCATCTGAATGCCATGCTCTTGACAGAGCTGCTGCAAATTGTTGTTGACATACTCTCTACCATTATCAGTCCTCAAAACCTTCATGGTCTTCCCATTGAAGTTCTCAACCATGCTCTTAAAAATCTTGAAACATTCAAAGACTTCAGATTTTTGCTTAAGGAAAAATAACCAGCAGTACCTTGAGTAGTCATCGATGAAGGTGAGCACATATTTGCTGCAGCCATAGGAGGGAGTGGGGAGTGGCCCTATCAGATCAGAATGCACTATCCCAAGAGGTTGATCAGCCCTCCTTGCCTTCCCTTTGTCATACTTCCTTTCAGGATGCTTCCCAACCATGCAACCCTTGCATGTTCCACTCGAAAAACTGATTTGGGGCAGCCCTTCTACCATATTTTCTTTGCTTAAAACTTGAAGATATCTGTAGTTTAGGTGCCCATACCTTTGATGCCATAGCTTGCTGGTCTCATTCCCATGTGATAGAAGCACACTTGGTGAAGAGAATTCGAGGAAGTGGGAGAACTTGTACATCTTCATGTCATGGTCTGCAACGCCCTTTGCAACAATTTTCCCGGTGGAAACTTCTGATATCTCCACATCATCCTGAGTGAAGACCACCTTCTTTGCTGCTCCAGTATGTGTCATTTGATATACAGAGAGCAAGTTTGCTGCAATATTTGGCACATACAGCACATTGGAGAAGAAGCCATTCTCCATAGAAATTTTGCCAATGCCATGAGCAGGGATTTCTGAGTCATCTCCCATTCGAATTGAGAGGCCACTGTAGGGAGCAAGTTCAGAAAACGAGTCTCTTGAGGAAGCCATGTGCCTTGAGGCACCTGAATCAATGATGAACAAAGGTGAATGAGATGAGCTAGCCACCAAAGCATGGCAGCTCTCCTTGTCTTCAGAAACGCACTCCTTCTTCTTGGAACTTTCAGGAAGAGGAATATTATTTTTCTGTAGGAGATGGGTCATGGTGTCTATGGTTTTCTTCATGCATGAGCTATCTGGATGAAAACCTCTTTGACAGTAGCTACATTTTGTCTTCTCAGCCTTCTTTCCCTTGTTCTTGACAGGATTCGAAACCCCCTCAGAGGATTTGGGCCTCTCATCCTTCTTCTTCTTCTCTTGAGGTTTCGACCCCCTGGGTTTTTGCTTGCCTCTTCCACATTTCGAATCTCCAGCTGCAAGAACTTGATCTTTTTGCTTGATGGAGCCCATCAAGACCAGCTTGTCTTGCTCTTGAGTTAGCATCTCCATGAAATCAGCCAAGGATGGCATCTTCCAACCTCTAACTGTGAGCCTTGTGGAGTTGAAGGAAGACACAAAAACTGAGTATTCAGAACCCAATTTGGAGAGAATGGACAACACCAACTGTTCTTCTTTCTTCTCTATGCCACATTGTCTGATTTGCAAGACCAAGTTCTTGAAATTGGTGAAGAAGTCCTGGATGGAATCGAAATTCCCTGGGCTCAGTGAGACAAGCTCATTTTCGAGCTGGTGGCCTCTCATCTCATCAGTCTTTCCAAACAGTGTCTCAAGCTTGAGCCACACTTCATTTGGAGTTGCTAGACTTTCTACATGAAACAGGAGGTCTCTCGAAATGCTGAGACAAAGGAGGCCAAATGCCTCATCCATTCTGTTAAAAAACTTGGATTTCTCCACAGCTGAGTTTGGCTCCACCTCAGTGCCCATCGTGATTCTGTAGAGACCTTTAGATCTCAGCAAAATCACCATTTCTTCCTTCCAATCGAAATAGTTGAAGGGTGTGAGCACGTTTGGGTGAGATGGCTCCATTTTCCTCTGCTGCAATTCGTACTTGCTGACAATGCTGATCTTCAGTACCTGCAAACAACTCTCAAATCACTCAGGAGGGATCTACACTAACAGATTCGAACCCTGTATGGATAGTGGGTGCATTCGGGAGAGCATCACACCTGAGAGGAGCCACTAGATTTCTCCAGTAAGCTCAAGGCAATGGCCTCAGGAATTATGTGGTTTCTCCACTGCTTCTGGCAATCCACTACAACAGTCTTGCTGGTTCGAATTCTAGCTCCAAGAGCTCTGATACCATGTAAAATCTCAAGCACAGCTGAATCTAGCTACTGTGGATTCCTCACTGGTGAAAGATTGCACAACATTTGCAAGAATGGCATAAAAATTTAAATGAATGAAGAACAATACACATGAAATGGTGAATAATGTCAATATTATTAACTGTCCAACCTTAACATAGGTTAAGAACACTCATATATACAAATCTGGAAGAATTCGAATCCATCTGGAGTGTTCACACTGATCTAGCTTAGAAAAAGCTCAAACCCCCCTAGGTTGACCAAAATATCCCAAACCATCCCAAACTGGTTTGAATCTGCAGTGTGAATGCTGGGAATGACTGGACAGGCCCATGTGACCTCACACATGTGAAGAAACTGGTTGGTTAGAGGTTTGGAGTCTAAAATTGGTCAAAAATATGACAAAACAAGGCAAGATTGTCCACAAACTGAGCAAATGCGCCCTAGGTAGAAGAGAAGCATGCTGAGTGCATTAAATGACCTGAGGAGGGCGCTCTAGGCATGCTGAGTGCATTAATTGCCCTGGGGAGCGCTCCACATAGCTGGTTTGACTCAGCACTTGTTCACATTGCTAACCAGTTCATGATAATTTGACCATTTACCAACTAATCAACTTAGGGATGTAATCATTAATCACTTGGGCTAATTAATCATCATTAATAAATGATTAATGTACATCGGTGGAAAAATGTTCTAACACATCCAGAATTTTGATTACTTCAAAGTCTGCAGAACTTCTTACTCCCTCAATATCAATGGGTACATTGGGTAATCTGCCCAATGGAGAAACTCGTTGCTGATTTGGTAGTTTTAGATGGATAGGAGATCTGATAAGCTGAGGACTCCCCATCTGTTCCCAAGTCTGCATGGTGAGAACGTTAACTTCTGATCCTAAATCCAAAATGAATTCGTCCATTTCAAATGCTCCAATCTGCACTGTGAGTCTCATCTCTCTTCCAGTTCTAGTATGACTCCTGATCTGATGAACAGCACGCTGGGCTGTGTTCATCGAAGCAGATTGTTGACACTGATCCAACAGGTGTTGGAGTTCCATAGTTGCTTTTTCATTGCGCAACAACTTTAAGCAGCTTCTCAGGAAAGCATGAACACTACCTAGTGTATCCTCCTCATCAGGCCTTCCAGATGTAGTAGCCTGCTCTTGTACCAGGTTCTCTTGACTTGGCACATGCGGTCTGATATCATTGTGCGGTAATGCGATAGAACTTGAAGCTCGCAGCTCTGAGAAATTCTCTTGAGCTTGCTTGAATGCTTGTTTTTGCTTCTGTAGGTCGAGCGGGGTTGGTTTAATATTAGCGCGGTGCACCCATTGTGTTGCTGGCTTTCCAGTTCCCGACTCTGGCGCACTAGTGGTAGCACCACTGCGCATCACTATATTAACTGTGGGATCTGGTTCTCTTTTTTCTGCTGCAATCAACTGAATACTCTGGTTAACCTGTGGCTTCCTTTCTTGCATCTTGGCCATCAACTAACGGCATTCTTCAATGACATGATCATAAGATTTACAATATCTGTAGGTGGTTGTAGGTTTTTGGCAATCCCTTGCATAATGGCCTTGAGCTCCGCAGTTATAGCAAGTGATCTGTCCTCTTCCATGACCAAAACCTCCTGCACGTCCTCAACCCCTATAATTTCCTCCTCGGCCTTCGCGAGCTGGGTCATACTGCGGACCTGCTATGGGTCTTTGTGATTCTGACTGTACTCTATAAACATCATGTTTTCTTTCTATCATAAGGTCATATGCTCTGCAATTGTTCTCATCATGGCCTACTGATTTACAGAAATTGCAATATAGATTCTTTGGAGTTTGTACATATTTCTGTAACAAGTGACACTCTTGTCGTCTGTGGCCTCTAGTTCCACAGATTTCACACCAAGGCCCCTGAGCCTGTGGTAAAGGGTTAGGTGCTCCGGTTGCAATATAATCTATGAAAACAAGACAATGGTCGTTTGAATGTCCTTGTGCTCTACACTTTGTATACCAAATTTCTTCTTTAACATCCTTTCCTTTCTTAATATCATGCACTTGCAAAGTTAAGTTTGCTATTTGGTTCTGCAACTGCGCAACATCATTGCTTGTTCCAGCAATTGGTGAAGCTTCTAGTTTCATAGCCATCTCTAGAGCTTGTTCTTGAGTAGTGAGATTTTGTTGCATAAGAGGAAGTCTAATATGAGGAAGCAACGCAGCAATGAACCATTCCTTATGCTACTGCGGTGCAAACTCAAAGCTTACTTGATCTATCAAGGATTTGAACTTTTGGTCAAAGTCCCATACTGATTCTGTAGGTAACTGTTTTATGTCTTTGAGTTTTGTTATGCACTGTGATTCTGATTTAGGTTTCTTGAATTCTTTAATCATAGCACTCTTACATCAGCAAGCGTCCTATTCTGTGCTGCTAAGTATTTCATAAACTAGGTTAAGGCTCTCTCTCTTAGTGTGGTTGCTAACTGAACCAGCTTAACAGCAACATCATTAATTTGCTTAATCGTCCAAATGGCTTCACATAGAAACCAGTGCTACTGAGGGTCTTCTAGCCCTGTTCCTCTAAATTTTGGTAACTTCATGTCATCACCCATCCTTCTTGCGCTAGGTTGTCGTGGAGGTGCTGTGGCACTACCTTCGAGATGGTTAAACAAAGGTGAGGCTGAGGTACTAGAAGTACCATGCAGGCTACTAGAGGGTGTTACTGCGATGTTATGCTGAGCCCTATCTGGCTTTTGCGATGTAAAAGGGTGATAAGGGATATGAGCACTCCCTTGTCTCTCTATATGGCTCACTCTACAAGCTCGACTATCTTCTGGGCTAGACTCAAAAGAATGTTGTTCGAGGCCTACTTTATACTGTTTTCTGCTACGAGTGCAACCAATAACTTCAAGATCACTATCAGAATCTATGGACATTACTTGTCTATGCTATTCATCGGAAGCTATGCATAGTTTTCCTTTTTCATATAAGAGCATTTTAATCGACAAGTTCAGAGAATTTAAGAACTTACCCCTGTATGGTTTGAAGAATCTCCTCTCAGCCTCGCTGAAGCTCTTTCTCATATCTACTGCAAACTCGGTGATGAAGCCTTCCAGCAGACTGTTCAACCAAAAGTCTACTACGCAAGACACAGAATTATCTACCCACTTCAAAATGCTAACTAGCTTAGGCGTCCAAACGATAGGTTGATCAACATGCACAGTGGGTCCAGTATCTGCTAGCTTGGATACCCACTCATGCAACTCGAGTGCAAATGTTACAAAGAAGATTTTGTGAAGCTCAGTATAAATATGCTTCTGCAACCAGTCCTCTGTTTGAAGCCTAAGGCTTCTATTTTCATGTTCAGCGAACTCTCTAGCCTTTGAATCAAACCACTCTTGAATTTCTTTAGCTGTAGGATTCCAGCACCACATTGCCTTCAAAATAATAGGGTTAAAGTCGGCAATGGAACCATTTGTTGGGCAACGGAACCATTTGTTAGCTGCTTTCTGGACAGACCTAGGTTTTTAGGATGCACAGCAACAAACACCCCTTTGGCACACTGGCCCTTTCGGCAATGAGCTGCGTAGCAACCCGAAGTCTCACCCAAAGTGGCTATGGGGGGGTTAAGGAATCAGGTTTCCTTAACCTAGGTGGTGTGGATTCTGCAGTCTTCTCTCTTCCCTTCTTGGAGGTAACCCCTGAACAGAGTGTCTTACTCTTTCACAGGTCTCCCAGCGCTACAGCACTGGAACTCACCCTTCTCAGCCGAGCTGTACGGTAGCTCCGCACCTATGCACGAGTCTTTTACCCACTACCTCCGATACACTATGTATCATCTCTGCCCTTGCGCCACAGTGCAGTAACACACTCCTTTAGCGCTGCGACGATAGTGTTCTTACAGACTCCTTCGACAATGCACAAGTACAACTTCTAAGGGAGCTTCCAAGATTTACTTTACATAATCATTCATAAAGATAGCGAAACATTCATAGAAACATAGACAGTAAAGAAAAGAAATGCAATCACATAAAGCATCACTACAACAACAAGAATTATGTGGTTCACTTCCAGGAGGGAAGCTATGTCCACGGGAACTGTGTTTTATATTATCTTGAGATGGGGGTAACACAGTTCTGCTGCACACATAGCTGCAGCCTTAGATATTTCTAGGAAACTCCACGCACACAGCTGGGAGCCCTTCTCTTAGATCTATTCTCTTCTTCTACAGATATTACCATGACAAAAACATACAATTGCATTCCCCTCTCAGTCCTCTTGCGACTGGTCGATACATGCAATGGCCCTTACACCAAGCGGTCTTCCTGCGAGATCACGGCCTTCTTACATGCACAAAATGATCATTAACAGCTTAAAAGATACAGTAATACAAATGACTCAGACATCAACTTAGACTGTCCGTGTAACTCAGTAACTATCTAACTATCTAACCCATCTAACCCTTTTCCCTTTCCAATTACACATATATATAGGTGGCCCTGATGGTCGCACCTTTACAAAACTGTGGGCCTTTCCCAACAGTGATCCCCAAAAACCCTAACCGCGGACACGGCTAGGTGTACTATAGGCGCCTTTTGCAGTCACGTCGTAGCTTCCTACAGACTCCGTGATTTTCAGCGCAGATCGCACATATGGGCGTCGCTTCATCGTTCTTCGCTCCTTGTCCTTCACCTTCAATGCTTCGGCCCGTTGCTCTTCCTTGGTCCGAGCAACCATAACTCCTGTACTTTGCCTTAATGAGGGCAGTTGAGCCCTCTATTCTGCCACTTCATTTATTGTGGTGGTTGAGCTTTCTACTCAGCCACCTTATTTACTCTTTCCTTTGACTTGTGTTGGGGCCAAGGTCGCAGCTATAGTAAAAGCTGCGAATTTTGGGAAAAAGCACGAGTATGGAAGGAAAGTGATAATTTTGGGACAAGCACTAAGTTTTGGGTAAGAAGGAGACGGTGCGCAGTACGGTGCCAGATGGATGATCTCAGCAAAGATCACGGACCGGAAATTGCGGAGCTCGCGCGCACGTCATCGAAGAATGAAGGTGGCTCAGCTACCATAATAAATAAGGCGATGGAGTAGAGGGCTCAGCTACCCTCATTTAAAGGCTTAGTACAGAAGTTATGGTTGCTCGGATCAAGGAGGAGCAACGGACCAGAGCATTGAAGGCGAAGGACGATCGCCCATACCCACAATCTGCGCCGGAATTCACGGAGCCTGCAGGAAGCGGCGACGTGACTGCAAGCGGCGCCTACAGTACACCTAGCCATGTGTGTGGTTAGGGTTTTTGGGAATCACTGTTGGGAAAGGCCCACAGTTTTGTAAACGTGTGACCGTCATGGCCACCTATATATATGAATCATTGTAATGGGTAGAGGTTCCTTCAGTTCCTTCCTTTGGAGAGTTAGAGAGTTAGATGCTAGACTGTTAGAGAGCCAGTCTAAAGGATAGATCATGTGTTGATTATCCTTCACTGTATTTTCTACCCGGTGAGTAGAACTAGAGAGGAAATCGGATAAGCCGAGGAGCTAATCCCTGAGTTGCCAGACAGTCTGAGTCGACGTCTGTGCCTTTGTAATCTCCATAGAGAGGAGACAAGATTGAGAGAAGGGCTCCCAGCTGTGTGCGTGGAGTTTCCTGTAAGATCTGAGGCTGCAGCTGTGTGCGCAGCATATTGTATAACTCTATCATTTTCTGGTTAATATAAAACTCCCGTGGATGTGGTTTTCCTCGAGGAGATGAGCGTCACATATATCTTCTTGTTATAATATTTGCATGAATGATAACCGTTTAAGATCATTACCTGTGTGAACATCTCTTGCATTATCTTTGTGACTGTTTAAGTGAGTCGGAAAGGTCTCTTGATAGCTATGAGTGTTAAGTACCAGGAAGTAGTAACGCGCTGTCGCTGCAGCGAGCGAGGAATACGTTACTGCGCCGGATGCGAGGGGCAAGGAAGTATTTAGCGCGTCAACGCCAGGAATAGTTGCCTTCTGCGCTAGAGAGGAGAAACCGCGCAGTAGGCTGGCCTAGGAAGGAGTCCGCGCAGCTGCGCCGAGTGGCCTGCGGGAAGGTCCGACCGCCGATATTTGAGGAAGAAGAAGAGATACAGAACAATCTCCGCGTCACCACGGTTAAGGAAACCTGATTCCTTAACCCCCCCATAGCCACTTCGGGTGAGACCTCGAGCTGCTGCGCAGCTCGTTGCCGAAAGGGCCAGTGCGCCAAGGGGTTTTGTTGCTGCGCTTCATTAAAACCCGGGTCTGCCCAGAGAAGTAGCCAACAAATGGTTCCGTTGCCGCGCGAATGAGACTTGTTATTTTGGCGACGCGCGAGATTGAGGAGCCAACAAATGGTTCCGTTGCCGCGCGAATGAGACTTGTTATTTTGGCGACGCGCGAGATTGAGGAGTCAACAAATGGTTCCGTTGCCTAGTGACCAACAAATGGTTCTGTTGTCTTATGACTTTTTGATCACATTACTTCCATGGCTTTGAACCCTGTTGATTGAGCCAACAAATGATTCCTTTGCCTTGTGACTTGTTGCTGTAAGACTTACTAGTCACGCGACATCTGAGACTGTTGTTGAAGACAACATAAGGTTCTGTTACACTGAGACTTGCTCAGCTAACAAATGTGTTACTGGCATCCTACAGCTAAAGAAATTGGAGATTGGTTTGATTTAAAGGCTAAAGAGTTTGCTGAACAAGAAAATAGAAGCCCTACGCTTCAAACAGAAGATTGGTTACAGAAGTATATTTATGCTGACCTTTACGAAATTTTCTTTGTTACGTTTGCATTGGAGTTACACGCTTGGATAGCCAAGTTAGCAGATTCTAGACCTACGCTGCATGTTGATCGACCCGTCACGTGGACGCCTGAGCTAGTCAGTATTGTGAAGCAGATAGACAATCCTGTGTCCCGCGCAGTAGACTTTTGGTTGAATAGTCTACTGGAAGGTTTCATTACCGAATTCGCAGTCGATACAAGAAAGAGTTTCAGTGAAGCTGAGAGGAGTTTCTTCCAAGTACACAGAGGTAAGTTCTTAAATTCTCTGAACTTATGGATTAAAATGCTTCTGTATGAAAAAGGAAAGCTATGTATTGCTTCTGATGAATAGCATAGACAAGTAATGTCCGTAGATTCTGATAGTGATCCTGAAGTTATTGGTTGCACTCGTAGTGGAAAACGATATAAAGTAGGCCTTGACCAATATCCTTTTGAGTCTAGCCCAGACAACAGCCAAGTCCCTAGAGCAAGCCATATAGAAAGACAAGGGAGTGCTCATATCCCTTATTACCCCTTTACACCGCAAAAACCAGACGGAGCTCAGTATAATCCTACAGTAACACCTTCTAGTAGCCCACACGCTACTTCTAGTACCTCTGTACCACCTTTGTTTAACCATCCCGGAGGCACTGCTACAGTACCTCCACCTCAAACCCGTGCAAGAAGGATGGGTGATGACATGAAGCTACCAACTTTTAGAGGAACAGGGATAGAGGACCCTGAGCAGCACTGGTTCTTATGTGAAGCCATTTGGACAATTAAGCAAATTAATGACGATGCTGTTAAACTGGTTCAGTTAGCAACCACACTAAGAGAAAGAGCCTTGACTTGGTTCATGAAATACTCAGCAGCACGGAATAGGACACTTGCTGAGGTAAGAAATGCCATGATTAGAGAATTCAAGAAACCTAAATCAGAATCACAGTGTATAACAGAGCTCAAAGACATCAAACAGTTACCTACAGAATCAGTATGGGACTTTGACCAGAAGTTCAAAGCCTTGATAGATCAAGTAAGCTTCGAGTTTGCACCACAGCAACATAAAGAATGGTTTATTGCTGCACTGCTTCCACACATTAGACTTCCCCTTATGCAACAGAATCTCAATACTCAGGAACAAGCCCTAGAAATGGCTATGAAACTAGAAGCTTCGCCAATTGCAGGGACAAGCAACGATGTTGCGCATTTACAGAACCAATTAGCAAACTTAACCTTGCAAGTGCATGATATTAAGAAAGGCAAGGAGATTAAGGAAGAAATTTGGTGCACAAAATGTAAAGCCCAAGGTCATTCAAAGGACCATTGTCCCGTTTTCATAGACTATATTGCAACTGGAGCACCTAACCCTTTACCACAGGCACAAGGGCCTTGGTGTGAAATCTGCAGAACTAGAGGTCATAGACCACAAGAATGCCACTTACTTCAGAAATATGTACAAACTCCAAAGAATCTATATTGTAATTTCTGTAAATCAGTAGGTCATGATGAGAACAATTGTAGAGCATATGATCTTATGATAGAAAGAAAGCATGATGTCTATCGGGTACAAGCAGAGACACAAGGACCCACAGCAGGTCCACCTTATGACCAAACTCGGGACGCCCGAGCAGCAAATTACAGAGGACGCGGACGCACAACAAACTTTGGTCGCGGAAGAGGACAGATCACTTGTTATAATTGCGGAGAACAAGGTCATTTTGCTAGGGATTGCCAAAATCCTACAACCCTCTGCAGGTATTGTAAATCTTCTGACCATATCATTGAAGAATGCCCTCAGTTACAGGCTAAGATGCAAGCAAAGACACCACAGGTAAATCAGAATATTCAGTTGATTGGAGCAGAAAAAAGAGAACCGGACCCTACAGTTAATATAGTGACACGCAGTGGAGCAACCACTGGTGCGCAAGAGATGGGAACGGGAAAGCAAGCGACGCAATGGGTGCGCCGCGCTAACATTAAACCAGCCCCACTTAACCTGCAGAAGCAAAAAGAAGCATTTAAGCAAGCTCAAGAGTATTTCTCAGATCCGAGAGCTTCAAGTTCTGCCGCAATTCCGCAGAACAATATTAGATCGCAAGCGCTAAGACAAGACAACCTGGTGCAAGAACAGGCCACTACAGCTGGAAGGCCTGATGATGATGATGATGATGAGGAGCATGCACTAGGCAGTGTCCATGCATTCCTGCGACAATGTTTAAAGTTGTTGCGCAATGAAAAAGCAACTCTAGAACTTCAACACCTGTTGGATCGGTGCCAACACTCTGCTTCGACGAACACACCATAGCGTGCTGTTCACCAGGTTAGGAGTCACATTAGAACTGGAAAAGAGATGAGGCTTACAGCGCAGATTGGAGCATTTGAAATGGACGAAGTCATGTTAGATTTGGGCTCAGAAGCCAATGTTCTCACTATGCAGACATGGGAACAGATGGGAAGCCCTCAGCTTACAAGATCCCCTATCCAGCTAAGACTCGCAAATCAGCAACGAGTCTCTCCATTGGGCAGATTACCCAATGTACCTATTGATATTGAAGGAGTAAGAAGCTCTGCAGATTTTGAAGTAATCAAAATTATGGATGATAGTAGACCATACCCAACGCTGTTAGGAATAGACTGGGCATTTGATAATTTGGCTGTCATTAACTTGAAGAAAAGACAGATGACCTTTGAGGATGACCAGATCAGGGTCATCGCACCTCTTGATCCTATTCAAGGACCAAGATATATAGAACCCATTCGTGCAGAAGAGGAAGCGCGCCACATGGAAAGTTTGTACCAGATGACCACTAACCACAGTGACTATGTCAACCCCACAGCAGACGGCCATATCAGCTGGCGATGTGATAGCTCGTGCACATCAGATTCAGATGCAGGATTGGAAAACTGGCAGAATCGTCTACATGAGGTTTCTGCAAGACGTTGCGCCATGATGACTAAATCCATTCGATGGATTGGCACAGAATTAATTGATACTCCAACTTTTGATGGCTTAACTGAAGTAACTAAATTCATACAGGAATATGAACAAAAGCTTCCAGAACCGCAGCGCATACAGGCACTAGATATAGCATTGCGCGCTACACCCGCAAGATGGTGGATTGCGCACAAGGAAAATATTCATACATGGAAAGACTGTCGCAGATTGATACTGCGCAGATTTCAGGACACCACAGCCGAAGCGCTACGCAAATATGAAGGACAGAGTGACCCCAGGTCACACATCGAAGCATGTATTCAGCAATGGTCAGATATTCCGGAAGATGAGTGGGTTCACCAATTCATCCACACATTGGATACAATTCCAAGGAATTGGTATACTGAAATAGAATTGCGCAAAGGCACTCTTACTTGGGCTCTTATGATAGAAAGTTTTCAACTTACATTCAGCTTTGAGTCAGAGCATCCAAGTATTGATCAGGCTCTGAAGTGTATTAAAAAGAAGGTATTTGAACCAGGTCTAGTAACAGAATATTCCCAACCAGATTGGGCTGTCCAGATAGAACATGCCCTGGAATGCTATAACTTCACCGCTGAAGATGAGGAGGACGATCCTCGCAACATCAATATCCCAGAATCAGAAGGGACGCGCAATATTGAAGGTCCTGAGCTTGATATTCCTGCCATCACAGAACACGTCAAGCTCAAGAAAGTTAACATTGGCACAGAAGCTGACCCAAAGTTTGCTTCTATAGGAGATTATTGGGATGATGAAACTGTTGCGCATGTTTCAGATTTATTACGTGACTACCAGGATATCTTTCCTACCAAGTTCACAGAAATGAAAGGCATCCTAGGAGACTTAGGAGTGATGCGCATACCTCTGAAACCAGATGCCAAGCCAGTAAAGCAGCGCCCATACAGGTTGAACCCGCGCTACAAAGAAAAAGTCAAAGAAGAAATTGATAAGATGCTTGCAGCAGGTATTATTGAGCCAGTAGAGGAAAGCGATTGGATTAGTCCTATGGTGGTCCAAGAAAAGAAAACGAAAGGTGAAATAATAATTTGTGTCGACTTGCGCAAACTCAATGATGCATCAGCGCACGATCCATTTCCCACTCCTTTCACAGATGAAGTACTTGATAATGTTGGAGGACAAGAGGCTTACTCCTTCACTGATGGATTCTTGGGATATCATCAGATCAGAATCCATCCGGATGACCGCCACAAGACTACTTTTGCAACTGAATGGGGCTCATTCCAGTATACGGTAATGCCCTTTGGTCTTAAAAACGCACCTGCTATCTTCTCTAGAGTCGTTGTTGCTGTTTTTAAAGAATTTATCCACAAGTTTTTAGAAGTCTATTTTGATGACTGGACTGTATTTGGTTTACTAAAGAACCATATTGCGAATCTGCGCATGATGCTAGAAAAATGTAGACAGCATCAGATTTCCCTTAACTTGAAAAAATGTATATTTTGTGCGCCCTTTGGTATTTTGTTGGGACATATTGTATGCAGACAAGGACTCCTGATGGATCCTGCGAAGGTTGCCATCATTGCTAATTTACCTGCGCCCAACTCAGTTAAGCAATTGCGCACTACATTGGGACATACAGGATACTACAGAAAATTCATCAAAGGATATGCAAGGATCACAGCGCCTATGGAAAGATTGCTGAAGAAGGATTCGAAGTTCCAATGGACAGAAGAATGCCAACAGAGCTTGGACACACTTAAAGAAAAGATGATCACAGCGCCTATTCTAGTTTTCCCGGATTGGAGAAAACCTTTTCATGTTCATGTTGATGCTTCTTCCATAGCATTAGGAATCGTGCTTACACAGTCTGGAGAAGGAAGTATTGACCACCCAATTGCTTACTCCAGCAGAAAGCTATCTACAGCTGAGAAGAACTACACCACTACAGAATGGGAAGGACTAGCTATGGTGTATGCCCTACAGAAATTCAGACACTACCTGTTAGGAGCTCACTTTAAAATGTATACTGATCATTCTGCTTTGAAATATTTGGTCAATAAACCAGTTTTAGGAGGAAGAATTTGCAGATGGCTACTGCTCTTTCAAGAGTATGATTTTGAGGTTATTGTAAAGCCAGGCAGATTGAATGCAGGGCCTGACCATCTATCCAGAATAGAGTCAGGAGAGGAACCTACGAGTCTGGAGGACAATCTGCCTGACGCACAGTTGTTTTATATCCAAGCAGCGGACGAATATTATTCTGATATTCTTGAGTTTCTCACTACCGGACAAGCGCCGGCTGAGCTTACAATCCAGCAGAAAAAGCAACTTGTTGTTAGAGCCGCAGATTTCACTTTGATAGCAGGCCAGCTTTATAAGTTGGGCCCTGACGAAATTTTGCGCAGATGTATCTTACCACATGAAAAGAGCTCTATCATCGCAGAAGCGCATTCAGGTACCGCAGGAGGCCATTTCGCAGGAAAGCCGACTGCGCAGAATATATTAGCCGCAGGACTTTGGTGGCCGACATTGCACAAGGATACTAAGGAATTCTGTAAATGTTGCGATGTGTGCTAGCGCACAGGAAAACCCTCAAGGAGAGATGAAATGCCACTAAGACCCCAGATCACACTGCGTGCTTTTGATAAATGGGCCATTGACTTTGTAGGACCTATTAACCCACCAGGAAAAAGAACTGGCGCAAGATATATCATTACAGCTACTGAATACCTCACCAGATGGGCTGAGGCGAAGCCAGTTAAGAACTGTGACGCCGCTACTGCCGCGCAGTTCATTTTCGAGAACATTATCACTAGGTTTGGATGCCCAGTGATCCTCATGAGTGATCAAGGTACACATTTCCTCAATGAGACTATAGAGGCCCTTACTGAAGAATTTCAAATTAATCACCATAAGAGTACACCCTACCATCCTCAAGCTAATGGTATGGTGGAAGCATTCAATAAGATTCTTGAGAATGCCCTGACAAAAGTCTGTAATCAACAAAGAGATGATTGGGACCTTAGAGTCACAGCTGTATTATGGGCTTACAGAACC
This sequence comes from Larix kaempferi, assembly GCA_027924585.1. Lineage (NCBI taxonomy): Eukaryota > Viridiplantae > Streptophyta > Pinopsida > Pinales > Pinaceae > Larix > Larix kaempferi. Next base: position 2,310,212 of record BSBM01001595.1, on the reverse strand, counting down.
ACTTGCAAGAAATTAACAGGTCACACACCTTTCAGCTTGGTGTATGGACAAGAAGCAGTTATGCCCATGGAATACATTGTTCCCAGTCTCCGAATTGCGCAAATTACAGAAATGGCAGATCCTGACACTATGAATGAAAGACTTTCGCAACTGCTTTCCTTACAAGAAGACAGACTTTTGGCCGGATTTCATCAACAGGTACAGAAGGCAAGACAGAAAGCTTGGCATGACAGGCACATTAAGCATAAGCACTTTGAAGAAGGAGACTTGGTACTCCTTTATGATAGTAAATTCATCAAGTTTCCAGGCAAGTTTCGTGTGCATTGGTTAGGTCCTTTTCAGATAATAAAAATAACAGACGGAGGCGCAGTTCAGCTTGCAAAGCTGAATGGAGAACTACTACCTACAATGATAAACGGGAGTCGGCTTAAGCTTTATTGCGACGGCCACTCCGCCCTGTCGACATAATATATTACTCAAGAATGCAGATGCCCAGTGTAGTTGAAAGAGACATCGCATTTAGTCTACACAGAAGCTGCGACACACCCTCAGTTTCCAGCTTCCTGCGCAGTTCCTTGAAATATCCGCGCATCCTGAATAAAAATTGCTTGAAGAGAGCTTATCGGTGCGCTCTGGCGAAGTTTTGTTTTTGGACCATGGAACTATTGCTCCTGCGGAGTTCCCTTTTTTGTTGCCGCTTGAAAATTTTTTTTTGTCATGGACCCATAGAGGCACAGTTTCCTAAGTTGAAATGACCCGCCGGAAATTTTGAATTACAGCAGTTATGTAGCCGCGTTTGAATAAATGAAGGATAAGGCCGCTATTTAAGTCTAGCCGTTCCGACGGATTCGGCTTAATCTCCGAAAGATTTGCATTTAACTCAGGCGCCGAAAGCATTAGCTTCTCCCGGAAGGCTGTCAGAACCCGTCAATCACACTAAATGCACCGCTACGGCAAGGAGGATAGCGTGTTGTCAACTCATCTGTAGCCGCCTATAGCTACGTTACCCCACTTGGTCGCATTTACTACCCCCGCTGGCTATAAATACCTCACACTTGTATCAATTTCGGGTTACTGTCTCGAGTTGCATAGTTGTGTTTGAAGACCCAAAGTATTGTTTTGAGAGCCGAGTGTGCAGAGTATTTCCCCTTGTTTTCAGCGTCTATACCCTACGCAGTTCCGCCATTTGCTGTCCAGAGTTTTGTTATTTACATTGGTTCACAACGGAGAACTTATCAACTGAAGAAGTTGTTCGTCAATTTCTGCGCCGAGGCTTAGATTTCGGCATGGCCACTCCGGTGACGGCTTCGACCTACGTACACCCCGGTGCTACTGATCCCAGAACATCTCCAGGCACAAGAGCATCTCAGCAGCAGCCGGAGGAACCTGTTCCAGAGCCGCTTGCGTCTATGGTGAACTATATTCCGCCGCATCCAGATGATGCGCCGGATGTACAGATTCCGAAGAATGCAAAGTATCCAATTCCACTACCGCCACTACCGGCTAGTGTGCGGGTAGAAGGCCAACTATTGGGAAACATTCCATTGGTTAAATTCTCTGATTTTAACCTCGGAGACTATAAGACATATCCTCAGTTCCAGTTGGACCGATATCTGGATATCGTCCATAATCCCACCAGGCAGGTTGACGAGTTTATCCCGAAGGGATTTGCAGCAAATCTTGAGCGCCCTGGACTCTTGAATTTGTTGAAGCTACCGCACTTTGGGCGTAGCAATGAAGTGAACGCAGTCGTTAAAACACTGCTATCCTACGTTCATGGAGGTTACCTTTGGCTCGGGAGGCCAATTGATCTAAATGTTGATTTGATACACCGCATCACCGGTCTATCCAAGGTTGGTAAGGATCCCAATATCATTTTGTGGGAAAGGAGAAGGACCGAAAATTGGCTGCAAAGCTGGTCCAGAAATATAACTTGACAAGAGGAGGTCGGGCTTATGACCTCACGACAGTAGAAGATGAGGCACTTCGCTTCACAGGAAGTCTGCTTGCAGGCAGACTTCTCACAAAGTGCCGACCGAAAGAAGTTACTGGAGCTGTCGTCGAGCTCGCTATCGCAGCTGCGGAGGGAGAACAGTACAACTGGTCTCTCTTCCTGCTGAATTCTTTTTTGGCTGATTGCCTGAATGTGCAGGACAATGCAGGCCAATCATTCCATTTTTCGTGGCTTCTAATTTTATGCGCTCTCGTCGGGTGGAAGGAGCCCCCGAATACTCAGTTCCGTCCACGCCGCGCAGGAGAGGTTGCCGGCATGCGCTACATCAACCTCTGGGATTCCCCTAATCCCGCGAAGCGCAAGATGAATCGCGCTGTCTTTTGTGAGTACTACTATCTCCTCCGAGATACCATACAAGATATGCCAAGGCTGAGCGGGGAGACAGCCACATTGTATGAAGGAAAGTTGGCTTTTAACGCCGACATCCATCAACTCTACCTTCGGCCTTGCGACATTCCAGGTGACTGGGTGCTAGGTATTTACAGGATGACCACAGAAGATGTCGAAGAAACCATTAAGTCGTGGTCGGACGAATGGAGAGCAGCAGCTGACATCGCACCTGCGATGCCACCCGCCGCTGCGCAAGAAAAGGATAAGGGCAAGGAAGCCCCTGAGCAAAGAAGCGATGAAGGCTCAACAGAACCAGCCACAAAGAAGCAGAAAGTGTCGCATCCCACTGAGGCCATTCCCTCGGAGGTCGACAAATACTTGAAAGAGCAATTTCGTGAGATGAGGAACATGCATGCTCACATCCGAAGTGCTCTAGACTTACAATTTGTAGAACTGAAAGGTCTCGCAGGAAGGATTGCGCAGACCCATGCGCCAGCATCTACTTCGCAGGCGCCACAAGAAATTCCAACTGATGAGCGAGTTGAAGAACTCACAGAAAGGCACACTGTCGTACATATTCCGCCTACCAGCATGACACTTCCAGATCCTCTAGCTGAACTACAGGTAAGCACAGTTGGACCTGTAGAAATAAATTTGTCTATGATTCCTATAGAAACCCTACAGCTTGTACAGGAGAAAGTTTCTCTTGAGTTGAGAGCTAGAGAGCTCTCTACTTTCCAGGCAAACCAACGACTGCAATCGCAGGAGATAGAGCTGAAGGAAAGTCATAAGAATATCTCTGCGAAGCTTGCACTCTATGAGGCGCAAGACACCGGCATCCGAAACGCAATAGAAGAGATTGCCCAGGAATTGTCGGCTTGCGAGATTCAACCAGACCTCCCTCTGGTTGCAAAAGTTCAAATTATTGGAGGAAGGGTGAAAACCCTGGAACAAGAAAAAGTTGCTATGGCTGAGGACCATAGAACCCAGATTGCTGAGCTAGAAGCTCGCGTTGCTGCGCATCTTACCGATGATGCGCAGGTACAATTTGAAGCATTGAGCAGAGCTTCCACACGAATGAAAGATCGGGTACAGGAAGCCAAGAACCTGATGGACCAGGCTATGGAAGCATGGTCAGAGCTTGTGAACCTCCCTCTTAAAGTGGGACTATCAGAACAGGTGCAAGCTGTAGAACAGTCTCTCACTGTTCTGAATGAAGAAGCTAAGTCCTTAACAGGCTTGCCAAAGATGAAGAAAATGGGCGAAGTGCGCAAAATGCAGCAGCAACTGCACAAGCTCAGAACTGAAGATGAGAAGCTCACCAACAGCATTCAGACATTCATGGATGAGTATGCTGAAATCGTTGGCCAGGTTGAGACAAAAATCAAAGAGATTACCGAGTCTCAGGAGATCATTGATACACTCACTAAAGATGAAATGACCGCAGAAACAGTGCAAACAGCTGATGAGTGTATCGAGGAATTGGACTCCGCTATTGCGAAGTGGCAGAAAACATTCACGGAGATTCAAGCAAAAGCAGATGCACAAATCAAACAACCACGCGCTAGTGCGAGTGGCTCGAGGGCGAGCCACAAGTGAGTGTTGGGGGCCTGTTGGGGCCAAGGTCGCAGCTATAGTAAAAGCTGCGAATTTTGGGAAAAAGCACGAGTATAGAAGGAAAGTGCTAATTTTGGGACAAGCACTAAGTTTTGGGTAAGAAGGAGACGGTGCGCAGTACGGTGCCAGATGGATGATCTCAGCGAAGATCACGGACCGGAAATTGCGGAGCTCGCGCGCACGTCATCGAAGAATGAAGGTGGCTCAGCTACCATAATAAATAAGGCGATGGAGTAGAGGGCTCAGCTACCCTCATTTAAAGGCTTAGTACAGAAGTTATGGTTGCTCGGATCAAGGAGGAGCAACGGACCAGAGCATTGAAGGCGAAGGACGATCGCCCATACCCACAATCTGCGCCGGAATTCACGGAGCCTGCAGGAAGCAGCGACGTGACTGCAAGCGGCACCTACAGTACACCTAGCCATGTGCGTGGTTAGGGTTTTTGGGAATCACTATTGGGAAAGGCCCACAGTTTTGTAAAGGTGTGACCGTCATGGCCACCTATATATATGAATCATTGTAATGGGTAGAGGTTCCTTCAGTTCCTTCCTTTGGAGAGTTAGAGAGTTAGATGCTAGACTGTTAGAGAGCCAGTCTAAAGGATAGATCATGTGTTGATTATCCTTCACTGTATTTTCTACCCGGTGAGTAGAACTAGAGAGGAAATCGGATAAGCCGAGGAGCTAATCCCTGAGTTGCCAGACAGTCTGAGTCGACGTCTGTGCCTTTGTAATCTCCATAGAGAGGAGACAAGATTGAGAGAAGGGCTCCCAGCTGTGTGCGTGGAGTTTCCTGTAAGATCTGAGGCTGCAGCTGTGTGCGCAGCATATTGTATAACTCTATCATTTTCTGGTTAATATAAAACTCCCGTGGATGTGGTTTTCCTCGAGGAGATGAGCGTCACATATATCTTCTTGTTATAATATTTGCATGAATGATAACCGTTTAAGATCATTACCTGTGTGAACATCTCTTGCATTATCTTTGTGATTGTTTAAGTGAGTCGGAAAGGTCTCTTGATAGCTATGAGTGTTAAGTACCAGGAAGTAGTAACGCGCTGTCGCTGCAGCGAGCGAGGAATACGTTACTGCACCGGATGCGAGGGGCAAGGAAGTATTTAGCGCGTCAACGCCAGGAATAGTTGCCTTCTGCGCTAGAGAGGACAAACCGCGCAGTAGGCTGGCCTAGGAAGGAGTCCGCGCAGCTGCGCCGAGCGGCCTGCGGGAAGGTCCGACCGCCGATATTTGAGCAAGAAGAAGAGATACAGAACAATCTCCGCGTCACCACAGTTAAGGAAACCTGATTCCTTAACCCCCCCATAGCCACTTCGGGTGAGACCTCGAGCTGCTGCGCAGCTCGTTGCCGAAAGGGCCAGTGCGCCAAGGGGTTTTGTTGCTGCGCTTCATTAAAACCCGGGTCTGCCCAGAGAAGCAGCCAACAACTTGTGCACGCGAGCTCCACGATTTCTAGCCTGCAATCTGCGGTGAGCTCGTCCATCTGGCGCCATACCGCGAACTGTTCATTTCTACCCAAAAATGGTGCTTTTCCTCAAAATTAGCACTTCTCCTTCAAAACTTAGTGCTTTTTCCTAAAACTTGGCAGCTTTGCCATAGTTGCGGCCTATGCTCCAATAGAAGCTCATCAAGAAGCTCATCAACAACAGGAATTGGAAACTTATCCTTGATGGTGAGGTGATTAAGTGCTCAAAAGTCAATGTAGAGGCACCATGACCCATGTTTTTTGTGGACAAGAGTAACTGGAGAAGAAAAGGAACTAGTGCTTGGGTGAATAATACCTTGCTTTAATAAGTCTCGAACGAGCATTTCAATCTCCATTTTTTGGTGAAATGGGTAGTGATAGGACCTGATGTTGGGAGGAACGCTGCCAGGAAGGAGCTGAATACGATGGTCTTCTGGCCTGGAAGGTGGAAATCCCACTGGTTTAGCAAAAACACCTGTATATCGATCCAGAATTTGTTGTAGATCCAAAGGAGTAGTGGAAACCGCTGAAGGTTGCATCTGAATGGAATGGAGCTGAGCGATGACACCATGTGAATTATTCTTGAGGATTTTTTCCATGCGATGCGAGCTGATGATGTTGAGAGAACCTGGTTGTAATCTTGTCAAGGTGTGTTTTTGGCCATTGAGGGAAAATTGCATCCAAAGTTCAGCAAAATCCCTTAAGATAAGGCCAAGTGTGCGTAGCCATTGAGCGCCCAAAACCACATCTCATTCGCCTAAGGTCAAGGAAAACATGTCAGAGCACAAGGTATAATCTCCCATAGAGATACACACATTTCGACACTTCCCTTTGCAAGGTAAGGTGCCCCCATTGGCAACCATGACTTCAAAGTTGGAGCAAGGATGGATAAAACAATCATCTTGTTTGGCGATCTGAGGGTCAATGAAATTATGAGTGCTACCAGAATCAATGAGTATTGTAAGACGAAGCTTCTTGAAGTAACCCTTGACCCACATTGTTTGGGGGGTGGTGATTCCAGCTAAAGCATGGAGAGATATCTCTGGCTGGTCATCCTAAGATGGAGGGTCAATAGGCGGTTCCTGAATGTCGACCGGAGCATCCAGTGTTTCTGGATCTTTGTCACCAATTTCAGAGGCAGGCGGAGAATCCACATCCAAGAGATAGAGCTTTTGCTGAACACATCTATGTGCCCGAGTGAATTTCTCATCACAATTATAGCAAAGGCCCTTTTCTCTGCGTGCTTGCATCTCTGTTTCAAACAAATGCTTGATAGGAGTTGGTTGAGGAGCCTGTGATATAGGTGGTCATTGAGAACCCATATTTCGGAAGGGAACAAAAGTGGGCGTGGAGCATTGTTGGGCTGCAATCTTGTCTTCTGCCAACTTATCCAACCCTAGGGCTTCCATCATTGTGTTGGGACAGAACATTTTGACCTCAGAGCGGATGGCATCCTTTAGACCACTGATAAAACAACTCCAGTAAAAGTCATCAGACAATCCTTCGGTGTGGTTGGCTAGATTCTCAAATTCAGTTTGATACTCTCTCACAGTGCCAATTTGGCGAAGTTTAGTGAGGGCTCCTGTGAAGTCATCAAAAGCACTAGGACCAAATCGTTGCAAAAGGAGCTGGCAAAAGTTTGGCCATTTGGGCTTTGGATGAGCCTTGATGTACCAACGGTACCATTGAAGAGCTTCCTGTTCCAAATGAAAGGATGCCAGCAGAAATTTCTTGACATCAAAAGTATTATGCAGACTGAAATACTGTTCTACACGATAGATCCATCCAGTTGGATCAGTACCATTGAAGCGAGGAAAATCAAGCTTCGGACCATGAAAATTGTTGGAAGAAGAGAACCCATTGTCTGATGAAGACTCGGACTGCCATTTGTTGTTCATAGTTGAATGTTCAAGATGGAGGCCCAGAAATTTTTCATCCAGATTTTGGAGTTTGGCTTGGATGGCTGCAAATGCGTCCTCCATGGTTTTTGCTCTTGCACGGGTGACAACCATAACCAGGAGTTTTTTTTTTTTTTTTTCGGTTGACTTGGTAGGAAAACACAAATAGAAACTACTTCAGTAAAGGAAAATATGGACTTGGGAAAAAATCTGAAGGGTAATTGGGGTTTGACTAGGTTTTGGACACTGTCGAATAGATAGGGAAGCAAAAATGAGGATTTCAGAAGCGGGGTGAAAGAATGGGAAAATTTGGCAGAGGGGAACAAAGAAGCAGAATTTATAAAGGAACTCTATGGTAAAATTTGAAGGTGATTGGGTGAAATCCGAGGAAGTTATGGCAAACCCTAAAATAGACAAATGTGGGATTTCGGGCTTTGGGAAGGGGAATTAGGAATAGGGTCCTCAGGAATGAAATATGCAGAATGGGATGACAGGGGTTCCCCGAAAATTTCAAGGGAAACAGAGTGAAAACAAGGGAGATATGGAGAAAAAACTAAATTTTATACCTTTTATTTATTTATTTTTATTATTTTATTATTTATTTATTTATTTATTTTATTTATTTTATTTTTATTTTTTTTCAGACTGGAGCGGCTACGGCTCGGAAGGGATCTGAACGGCTTGAAAAATGGATCTGAATGACTAGATCTAAAACAACGTAGCAACGATTGACAACAGTTCGGCTGAAAATAGATATGGACCCCAGGTATGTGTGGCTTGCTAATAGTTCAAGGGTTTCACTTGGCCACCAATGCTGTATGATGGCTTGCGTATTGGGTTAGTACCCCTCACTCCACAGCTTAGGTAAAACTGATAACCGCTTTGCCACAAACGACAGCTCTTGGTTTACCTCATGGGTGGGAACTAGTCAATCAGGTAGGGGTCATTGCTCTTTTCACTGGCAGGTCCTCTCATTGGGCCAGCTACTTCAGGGTTCCTGTGGTACTCCTCACAATGAGTTTTAGGGCTTATGCCCAAGTACTTCCCATAGTTAAGCGGATAGGGATTATTCCCAAATCCGAACCTGCAACAGATGCGAAAAAAAAAAATTGGCAGAAATTTCACCCAGCGAGCCCAAGAAAGTGCTCTGATACCAGATGTGATCTACCTGCAACAATTAATTAATAAAAATATGTGAAATAGCAGAAATGAAAAAACTCAGAATCACTTTTATATTGATCACAGGCCACTTTGAGGGGGAAACCTCCTATGAGCAAGCTCAATACAAATAACTTCACGGTGCCTTCATAGGTCTCAACACACACTTATATACTAAGTCTAGGCGCGAATACTATGGGTCAAAACCATGGGCCACTACAAACTATGGATCAACAATACTACGGGCGATTTACAAAGCATATGCGCCAACAACAATAACATAAACTATTGATCAACAAATACTACGGGACGACTTACAAAGCATATGCGTCCAACAACAATATACTAACAAAGTAAAGACATGGGTTCCTAACACGGTTGTATAGAGAAGCCATGTTCACATATGTCATAAGTGACCTAGATAGTCCTACGAATTATCCTATATATGCCGCTGAGGATAATATGAGCTACTACAGATTATCAGTAGAAGGTTCGGCCGAAGGCGAGGTCACACAAATTCAGACGGTGGAACCAGCCACTAAAAATAGCCGAAATCTAGTGCGGAGACTATTCTTCGATTGAGCGTCTGCCAAAAATGGATCTGGAGCAGGCGCAGTATTGACGTCGCCTTTGGGGGACGAAGTCAATCTATCATACAAACTGGATTTTGACATCACTAACAATGTCGCAGAATATGAAGCACTCATCCTAGGCCTCTGAGTGGCAAGAGACTTGAGAATTACTAATCTAACAGTGTTCGGAGACTCAGAGCTTGTGGTGAATTAGATAACAAACCTTTATCAGACTAAACATCCCAGACTCAGAGCATATTGCTATCTTGCATGGGATCTTATTGACAACTTTTTCTACGCCTTTAATATTACTTTTGTGCCCATAGAAGAAAATCAGTAGGCTGATGCTTTGGCCATGATGGCGAGCTCCTTCAAACCTCCCTAGAAGCCCAAGCTAAAGTATGAAGTAGAAATGAGATACCACCCATCCATCCCTGACAACGTTAAAAGTTGGCAAGTTTTTGAAGACGACCAATAGATCAAGTGCTTTTTGCAATTGGTCAGAGAGTTTTCAAACACCGAGGTTGAAGATGACTATGAAGAAGCTGAAGGAAGTAATGCATGGGTAGCAGATCATGGGAGAGTTGAATTCATGCAACAAATAGCAAGTCATAAAGTTCTTCAATTAAAAAACAATTTTATACTGAAAGGCCTCGTTCCTTTAGAGCAGTTATTCGACAAAGATGACGTCCCAGTCAAACCAGCAATATGTCCGACCACTGAAGCCGTGCATGAAGTAAATATTGGCACTGAGGAAGACCCCAAGTTCATCAAGCTATCTGAATCCCTTACAAAGGACCAGAGGCAAAGGTATGAAGAATTGTTTAAAGAGTATGCTGATGTTTTTTCCTGGAAATATGAAGATCTTGGGACATATGATACCTCTATAATCCAGGATAGGATCCCCTTAAAGCTTGATCCTAAACCAGTAAAACAAAAGTTGAGACAGGTGAACCCTATTTTGTTACCAGTCATTGAGAAAGAGGTGAGGAAGCTCCTAGATGCAAAAATTATCATCCCTTTAAGGTATTCCGAATCGGTGGCAAATCTGGTGCTGGTCAGAAAGAAGAATGGTGAAATTCGATTATGCATCGATTCTAGGAATCTGAATAAATGCTCGTTAAAGGAAAATTACCCATTACCCAAGATGGATCACATCTTGCAAAGAGTGGTAGGCTCAACCCGAGTCTCTATGATGGATGGGTTCTTAGGCTACAATCAGGTAACAATGCATGATCGAGAAAAGATGGCTTTTACTACACCATGGGGAACGTTCATGTATGATAAAATGCCTTTTGGACTTATGAATGTATGGGCAACATTTCAAAGGGAGATGGACATGGCATTCATGGGAGAAAGAGACAAATTCATTGTCATATACCTTGACGACATGAAAGTGTTCTCTAAATCTGATCAAGATCATCTTCAACACTTGAAACGAACTTTTGAGAAGTGCAGAAAGTATGGTTTGTCTCTTAACCTGAAGAAGTCCTTTTTTTCCATGACAGAAGGAAAGTTGCTCAGTCATATTGTTTCCAAAGATGGTGTGAGAATAGATCCTGAAAGAGTTGCTGCTATCAAACTGATCGATCTCCCACAAAACAAAAAAGAGGTACAATCTTTCATTGGTAAAATAATTTTTTTACGGAGATTTATCCCTAACTTTGTTGAAACAATGAAATAAATTACTAATATGCTAAGGAAGAATGCTGAGATAAAATGGACCACATTTGCTAGAAATTATTTCAAATAGATAAAAGATTCATTGGGAGAAGCTCCTGTCCTGACCAGCCCAGACTACACCAAGGATTTCCTAATCTTCGCTTTTGCCTCTCAAGTTACCATAGCAGCAGTCCTTCTGCAAAAAAATCAAGAAGGGCATAAACAACCCATTGCTTTCTTCAGCCAATCCTTGAGAGATGCGGAGTTAAAATATAGCACGATGGAGAAACAGGCCTATGCACTTGTTAAGGCACTAGAATCTTTTAGGAGTTATGTTTTGCATTGAAATATCATCGCCCATGTCCCAGGGAGCACCATTAAGGATATCTTGTGTCATCCTCATAGTGAAGGAATAATGGGAAAATGGATCTCCAAGATCTAGGAATATGATATGGAGATTAAGCCCACTAAATTGTTAACAGGACAGGGTCTAGCTAAGCTGCTGGCCGAATCTAATCATCAAGCATTATAGATCAATTTAATCGATCAATTCATTGATCAAGGAAATGAATAAGGCTAGCAGAACCTTCTTGACCGGGGGGCTGAAAAGTTTTTAAACTCTGAATGGTATAAAGATATAGTCTATTATTTGGAACATCTTGATCACCTCCAAGAAATGGAAGAATCTGAAATAAGGTCTTTTAAACTTAGGGCAGTTAAATACTATATTCTGGATGGATACCTTTTCTAGAAAGATCCACTGGGCATCCTACTTAATTGTATTGTGGAGGAAGAAACATAAGGCATAATTAGCGAGTTCCATAAGGATATGTGTGGAGGCCACCACGCATGGAGAGTGACCGTGCACAAAATTTTGAGGGAGGGTTATTTTTGGCCTACCCTGTTTATCAACACCAACAAGGTCGTTAGGTCATGCAAAGAGTGCCAGATGTTTCTTGGGAAGATAAAAGTACAACCACTACCTCTAAAACCCATAAGGGTGGAAGCACCTTTCCAGCAGTGGGGTCTTGATTTCATCGGAGAGATAAACCCCCATTCTAGTGGTCGGCATAGATGGATTCTTACAGCTACTGACTACTTTGTAAAGTGGGTGGAAGCTATTCCCACAAGGAATGCAAATGAATCAATAATTACCAGCTTCTTGGAAGAAAATATTTTGGCAAGGTTTGGCTACCCCAAAAAAATTCTTACAAAGAATGCCCCAGCTTTCAAATCATACAAGATGATGAACTTTTGTTAGAATTACAATATTGAGTTTATTCATTCAACTGCATATTACCCACAGGGAAATGGCTTGGCTGAATCTTCTAATAAAAGCTTGGTAAATATTATTAAGAAGATGCTCAGTAAAGATAAAAAGGCCTGGGACTCCTAGCTGAGGTTTGCATTGTGGAACAATAGAATCAGTGTCAAACGCGCCATAGGAATATCACCATTTCAATTGGTTTATGGGAAAAAAGTTGTCCTCTGGATTCAACTCGGTCTCCCTGTAATGAAGCTACTACAGTTTGAAAATGAAGAGTCGGATGATATGGAAAGAAGGATACATCAGTCGATATAAATCCAACAGGTTAGAGAGCAGCTGGATGACTCCACCAAAATCTATCAAGATAAGATGAAAGCAACATTTGAGCGTAGAGCTATCACTCAACATTTTCAGCATAAGGATCTTGTTCTGAAATGGGATGCTAGAAGAGAGCCAAGGTCTAAACAAGGAAAATTTGACAATTTATGGCTTGGCCCATTTAAAGTCATCATAGTCCATGACAACAACACTTACGAGCTGGCTCAAATAGATGGTGAAATTTTTGGGAACCCTATAAATGGGAGATTCCTAAAACGATTTTTTCATTGTTAATTTCTCATATCCTTCCTTTGGAAAGGTTCATTGTATCATATTGTTAAGCATTTTCTTTTGTTTTTATTTCTATCATAATCTATTCTATTATCATGTTCAGAATATTGTTCTTAAAAGCCAGGTTTTCAGCAAGCAAACATGACTCCACAGCCCAATGAGTTAAAAGGCACAAGTCTATTGTTCTCAACCTATATGCAAGGGAAGAGATTATCAAAGAAGGGGTGTCAGCTAAATTGGAAGCTATGTTTGAATGATGATTGGAGAGATCGAAGTTGAACAGGTAGAGGTTGCTGGAACAAGTTTTCTTGGTAAAGAACACAGTGAAGGCTCGTTATATCATCTCGCATAAACAAGAGTTAAAAAGACGTTTTCAGGATCCATGAGCGGCCTATGTTTTCCAAGGAAAGAACTGCCGCTGACTAGAAAGCATCATGTACACATGTCATCTTCTCAGCTATTCAGGAGAATCAAGATGGTTTTCCCAAACTACTTTTCGAAGGCCCTAAAACTAGTTGGTAAATCCGTGTGAGTTTATTTTTGAAGCACATGTGATCATACTGACGAATAGGTACAGAGTGGGACCCATCCCCAGAGTTGTGGGTTTTCTGGGCACTCATCTCGAGATAGCCTGGTAGGATATCGACGGTTAAAAGAGTGTCAGGGTAGAAAAGATGCACGAGGTATATAGTAGGCAGCCCCTCCCTAAGGCAAAAACCATTGATTCCATGTCACGCCTCCAGAGTCATTCAAGGGTGCTAAAGGAGGTTTCTAAGACCACTTTTTAAAGAGCCTGAATACCATCAGCGATTTTCTATTCTTCTCCTTTTCACTTTTCACATTGAAGTGGCCATCTCCAGTAATGATTAACGCCGCCGGCATCGTACTAAGTCATGGCTCACTCTCTGCGTGCAAAGCTCGAAAGGTGTCAAGCAATGATTACAAATGGTATAGGCTCATTTACCAAGGAAGGCCTAGTTAGTTCTATAAATACCCCATTGGATATTATTGTTTCATTAAGAGCTCCTTCGCCTCATTCTTCCGTCACTGAAAGCTAGGTACTCGTTTTCTGATTCGAGCGAATTAGCTGAGTTTTCTCCCATGGTTCACTACATTTTGAGAGGTGCCTCTCCAGGAACACTGAGAGGCCAGACAACCAGCATTCATGAGCAGCCTACTGTTTCCAATCTGTGTGTCAATAGATGATATAAACCCGAGGTTTTGTCCGAGATGTCTAAGGAGAATTCAGCCTGTGTAGCAGTTAAAAGAAAGAGTTGCCTCTCAGTTGCAGAAGCGCGGGGGGTTGAGACATGCAGGTCCTAGCGAATGATGATAAAGTGGTGGAGCAATAGTACTTGAATGATTCTAACAAAGCATTATTTACATTAGGTCCTGTTCCATAGCCCGACGTCAGTAGTATGTTTTCGTCTCGTTGCAGCCAGGTTTCGAGAGAAAAGGGCTTGGAAGGGATGAAGGAGGGAAGCAATGGTTGTCTGCGAAGTATCATCCATCAGTTGTATGGTTACAACCACGTCCATGCAAGGCCAAAGGCAGTCAAACGAGCGTGAAAGAAGTCCTTTGCAGTTCCGAAAGTTTGACGTCGTGGTTATCCTATTCATCAGGGTGGCACATTTTCATTGTCTGTCGGATGTACTATTTTGATTATCAAAATGGTCCCGGGTCATGGTCAGGTGAAGGACCAAGTATTTTACTCATTTCTGATATTTGTAACAAACTCTGTTAAGGAGTATAAACTGTCTTTCTCTAAGCTCTTGAGTTGAACAGATCGTAACAGATTCTGTTTTTAGAGTAGGAAGGCTATACATAGCCAAGTAGGCGATAGCCAAAAGGTCGACTCTCAGATGTAAGAAGTATTACTTCTATGTTTGATAGTGGATCAATATACAGGAACATATTATTACTCTTGCTTGGAGTTAATGGATTCAAAGTTTTGATGTGCTGAGTTAGTATCTTCTTATGTTTTCCATCTCTTCCATTTATGTATGATATGTAGAGCTTTTCTGTGTTTATGTGAGTGCCTATGCTTAAAAGTATTTATTCTTTGGTAATTGGTGATTGAAGTGTTTAGGCTAATATACCTTGTAGTGACACCCTCATACTATTTAGTGGTGTTTTGTTATTCATTTTGTTCAGACTGTTGAATTCCTCCCTTAGGCTCAACACGTCTTTCTGCAAATGTAATTTAAAGATTTACTTATACAGTACCTTTAAATTACACCATTCCAGTTTCATCTGCTACTAAAGTCTGACTCCTTTGCACATTGAAATATTGCCCGTTAACATTTCAATATCAGAATTCTACGTTTTTTCTGTCATATTATTTTATGATTCAGTAAAATTTTAAGAAGTGATTATTGATGCCTAGGCACAGTTCCAAAACATAGCTTTAGAACGTCTCTGGGACTAACACCTCACTTAGCTTATTTTCAGGATATTTTGGATTATTGTATTGGGGTGACCTTTGGTCTTAGTAACCAGGGCCCTACATTTTATTTTTTACATCATAGTATAGCTTGAGGGGGGATGTTAGGATATCTCATTATTCAGTATGTACTTTTCATGCACTTTTCATGCATGCATGCATTGCATGCATCTGCATGCTGCCGAGTCACCAGTTTGATGCCTCCAGCACCTAGTCCCTAGTCTGCTAGCACCCGGGAACCACTTTCCATTCAGTTTTATCCCTCCTAGTAAGGGAGGCACCCACTTCTCACCCATCACTTGAGAAGGGTGCCTTTTCTCACCTACTAGTCCAGTTCACTTCAGTTAGCTAGTTGTCTTCCTTGATGTGAGGCTAGACTAAATCCTAAATGCTATTATCACTCCGATTGACCTCCAATGAGACTTGACTACCTATTCTAAGTTCATTTAACTCCTCATACGCCCTCCACTGAGCCTCCCTCCCTACATTAGTGGAATTTCCATCAGTTACACTCATTACACTCAGTTAGACTTAGTTTGACAACTGGCTAACAGTTACTTGGGCATTGAGGACCACCACTGATTGATATTGAGGACTCCTAGATGGAGGCAAGCTACACCATGCAATATATCTGAATGACCTCCTTGGCTAATTCGAATTGCTCACTCATTGTGGCAGTATTGTATTGTAATTCTATCATTCTGGATTATAGAGCACTGATGCATCTCTCTTGCATAGTTTTTACTACAAATTGTTTTACATATTTGTGATTGATATTCTTGTTCAATAGATCTGTTGTGACTAATTTTACAAATATGCGGAAAAGTCAAACCCTAAATTGATTTTTTGAACTAGAAAAACCATAAAACCATATTTTGACAGAAGTTACAAATCTAAAATTTGTAGGTCATTTTTGGAGGGTCAATTTTTGGATTTTTCAAAATCTGAGCCCAGCAGCTTGCTCGCCTCAGTCAATTGCATCTCCCTATCTATACAGAAGTTTGAAATTCCAAGTTTGGATTTTTAGGGTTTCTCTGTCAAAGCCTAGCCATCTCTAGATCTAGTTTCAACAAATCAAAGTGGTAAGACCTAAAACTTTTATATTTCCATTTGAATTACTCTTTAAAAGATGTCTGACCACACCAAGCTTGAGGATAAGCTTGAAGGGGATGATAAATTCTGAGCATGGAGGTATAGGATTGGGTTAGTCCTAGAAGAGAATGAATTGAACACCTACATAAGTGAAGATGTTCCAGTTCTAGAGGGAGATGAGGCTAAGGCCTTACATAAGAAGACCTTGGGTAAGGACAAGAGGATCATTGCAGATTCTATAAAGGACCATCTCATACCACATGTGTCTTCTCTAAAGACACCCAAGGAGATTTTTGATTCCTTAACCAAGCGATTTGAAGGAAAGAACATAGATCAGAAGATGACTTTGCGGAACCAATTGAAGAATGTCAAGATACAAAATGCCGAGACCATTCAGTCCTACTTCTCAAGGGTCTCCCAGATAAAAGAACAACTTGAAGCCATGGGAGAAGATATAGAGAATGGTGAAATTGTGATGACCACTTTTAATGGTCTTCCTAGGTCATGGGATTGCTTCATTCAAGGAATTTGTGCTAGGAAGAAGCTCATCACATTCAGTAGGTTGGGGGAGGAATGCTCATAGGAAGAAGCTCAAATTGTAGCTCAAGAAGAAAATATGGATAATGAAGACCAGGCTCTCACAACACACACCAAGAAGAATAACCACAAGAGGGAGCATCCTCATCACAAGAAGGGTAAATACCACCACCAAAATCGGAGGGAGAACTTTGGAGAATCCATGAGAGATCTTCCTCACATTCGATGTTATACTTGTGATGAGAAGGAACACTATTCCATAGATTGTCCTAGGAACAAAAGAAGCTCCCACAAGAAGAACAACAACAAGAGAAGACATCATGCTCACACTACAGAGGATGATGAACCTCCAAGGAAGAGAACCAGGGAAGACAGTGAGGATTCTTAAGTGATGAAGAATATGTATTTTAATGAAGTTTTACATGAAAGGAGTAGAAGAAGCTACTATAGAATTGGACTCTGGAAAACAAATAATCTATGGAGGAACCTCTCATCCATTTTCAGCGTTGGTTAAGGTGCACATTATCATAGACTCCAGTAGCTCCTGCAAGGAAGCAAAGATTGAGAGTGACTCCACCCAACAACCAAACAAACATAAGTATTTGAATTATCATTTCTTGTATATATGATTACTTAAATGATGTTGTTCAGTCATGTACATACTTATGTTCCTAGATTTAGGATGTATATAATGCATTTTAGAAAAGTTGCATTAATGAACAAGATACTACTAATATAGTAATGGGTAAGTGGCCCATGGTACTGTAGAACACTCCATTGCTACTTATCTAGATTGAAACCTCTTTGCTAACATGTTGGGAGTAGTGCACACTCTTAACAATGTTTTGGTAGAGATGGAAGACATATAGAAAGTTACCGTATGAATACGAGAAATGGATGAATGTTGTATTGAAGCATTGGCTAAGATAATTGCATGATTGTATGGCATATGTCCTTATGTGTAAAATTTTGTTCTGAAAACTATGAAAAGTTTCTAATCATGCAATTGAATTTGACTTGTAGGAAAGATCGTGTACAATTACCTACAAAAGAAAGCCAATGACATTTGTTCCAAAGAACAAGCGACGAAGTTCAAGAAAAACTACCTATTGAATATCTTGAATAATTTTAAGTTCCCGAGATCAGGGATGCAGTAACGGAAGGATGCCATGATCGAGGAGTACCAGTCGATCATGAAGAATGATGTCTGGGATGTGCTCCTGAGACCAAAAGGGAAGTCTATTGTGACTTCCAAGTGGATCTACAAGATCAAGCATGCTACAGACGGTAGCATAGAGAAATAAAAGTAAAGGTTTGTGGCTCGTGGATTCTCCCAGAAAGAAGGGATAGATTGTAATGTCCCCATTCAAATAATTGCATAGTAAGACAATCCCATCAATCCTACTTGTTTTCTAGGTTGGATGGGCACATTTGGAATTGCAATAAGGAAGCTAATAAATGATGTTTAGACATTAGAAGGATTCAATTATTTAATAAATAATTTGAATAAAGAAATTCAAGAGAAATTCTAGGTGGCAAGTGTTTTGAAGACATATGGAGGATGTGGGACCCACACTAGCTTGATTTTTCAAGGACACATGGCATCTCTCTCTTTCCAATTCGAATTCATGAGAAGGTGAAAATTCTTGGGTGAGTTGCTAATTCATACACATTGCATTGAGCATATTAAATCAATTGGGATGGATTGGTAACCTCCATGGAAGAGGAAGAGTCAAATTGGAAGCTTGTGGACACTTGGGCTAGATTCCCTAGCCCCTATGACAATAATGATGGAGAATCTATGACATCTATGAAAAATTGTAGATCTGACCCCTAACATCTAACCATTATGATATGTCAGCCCAAAAAATAGGCTCCAAGAGGGTGCTCATGGGAGTTGGATAAGCCAAAGAGACGCCCACTCAAATTGGTGGAAGGTGGAAGGCTAGGAAAGGTGAGACACATGGAAAATCTTCATCCCTTACCCTAATTCGAATTGGATTGAGTTTATGGATGGATTGGGAACCTTAGAAGGCTAAGGATTATTATAAAATATAGGGATAAACCAAGAGAATGGCATTCGATCATTGGAGAAAAATTGCATTTGTGAAGAGAGAGCTAGTGAATGATTAGTTTTTTGCCTTAGCCAATTTCGAGGGTGAAAGATTCCCATCCATGTTGGTGTCTGGAGAGGCCACTCAGGTCTTTCATGGAGCTTTAATAGAGTTTTTATTTGTAGGTATCATCTACAGGGAAGATTGTGGTTTTGTTTAGTGCAGCACTTCCTCTCAACCATTTCCAGTTTTGAAGGCATATTCTTGCTCCTTGAGGGAGGGAGCTTTTGGTGAGATATTGTAGTCCTTGGGAGAGCTTCTCATGATGTATTTCTGATTGTAGTAAGCATTATATACTCTATTCTTCATCTTCATAAAGTCTCAGGTCGAAATACTGTTAAATTTTGAGCATTAATTCACAATACTCTTGGATCTTTACCGAGAGAATAACATATACAGTATATCAATGCATAACAATCACAATAAGCATCACAAGCATCACAAGAATCAAAAGCATGAGAGACAAGAGACACAGAGTTTCCGTGGGGAAAACCCTAAGGTGAAAAACCCCACAACTTCCTCTGAGATAGAGAGAGCAATGGCTCAACCAAAGTACAACCAAAATACACTGAGATAGTCTCCTAGTAGTAGATGATCCTCCTCCTCACTAGTGCGCCACTTTCTAAGTGAGAGAAGTGTGAGTTTTCGAGTGATCAAAATAGAGATCTCCTGATCTCTATTTATACTAACTTGTTTTCCTAGTTACACTATGGAGCCGACTTGTTTAGCTATGTACATCGACAATATAATATATATTTCAGGGCCGACCCCACACATGGTGGTCTAATAACCCGTCGCCAAGTACACACACTTTTGACACTTGTCAATACATATGACGACAGTTCCTTATATAGGAATAACACATCTCTTATAAGGGTACAATAAATATATATGAAATACATTCCGAATTTACATATACATCAACACTCCCTCTTAACTAGGAATGTATTTCTCAACACAATTCTACTAGACAAGTCTTCTTCTCGGGATCATCGTCATCGATGCATCATCATCATCATCGTCACTGCTGCTACTGCTATCTTAACCAATCTTTGAATCTACTCGTCATAGGAAGTTCTACAGAGCCAGTCTTTTTTCATACTGGATGTAGGCCCACCACCTGCAGGTCTTCATCGTCACTAGCCATACTGTGGAATCCTCAGGACTTATTACATGTGTCACAAAACCTGGCTGCAGCATCCCAGGGTATTACGAGCACATAGCTCTACCTGTTGGATCTCCCAGGAGCACATTACATGTGACCCATCACAAAACCTGGCTGAAGCATCCCAGGTTATTACAAGCACACAACTTTACCTGTCGGATCTTCCAGGAGCACATTACATGTGATCTCACCACAAAACCTGGCTGAAGCATCTGAGACCTTTTTCATCGTGTCCAAATATCCCAGGAGCAAATTACATGCGATAAGACAAAACCTTGCAAGAGCATCTCAAGATGTTACAGGTACACAATTTTGACCAGAAGATCTCCCAGGGCACAAATTACATGTCCTCCCAGAGAAATGTCTCGAAAGAGTATCCTAGGCTGTTACGGGTACACAAATCCGACCTATAGGATCTCCCAGACATGCTCACCTGCACAACCTGATCCACGGCCACAAAGTATCATCCTCATACTCACCATACATCATCCTGATGTACACATGATCACCCTGATCATCATCACTGCATCATCCTGATGCATGTCATCTGGAGAAGCTCATCATCCACAATCATCGTGATCATACAATGCATATACCTGATGCATACCAAGTATCTACCTGATACATATCACCATACACAGTGTATCCACCTGATACATAGATACATGATCCACACAATGTATCCATCAACATACATGATCTACCTGATCATACCTGATACATATCAACATACATGATCTACCTGATCATACAATGTATCTACCAAATACATAAACAGATACATGGTCCAAGCATCCAACATCATGCATATACAAAATACATGCAAATGATCCAACTGATCATATCCATCATCCAACATGATGCGTACATACATATACATAATGATCCAACTAATCATATCCAGCATCCAACATGATGCGTACATACATATATAAATGATCCAACTGATCATACAAAGCAGAAACTAGAACATCATCCTGATGCTCATCATCCAGTGCTTACATCCACAGCCATGTGAAGGATTCTCCTTCCAACATGCTTGGAATGGCTTCAACAAATGTCTCCATCACTTCTTCCTTGAAGTGTCCTCAATCTGAAGAACACCCAGCCTCTCCCTGAAGTACTCGAACTTCACCCTGGCTAGTGGCTTCGTCAGCACATCTGCAATCTGCTCATCCGTCGCAACATACAGGAGCTTCACAGCTCCTCTCTGCACCATGTCCCTGATATAGTGATATTTGACCTCTATGTGTTTCGACCTATCATGAAACACTGGGTTCTCAGACAGCTTCACACAACTCTGGTTATTGCAGAAGATACCAGTAGCATCCAATGGGAGATCAAATAACTTAGACAGTAGCTTCCATAGCCATACTGCCTCACAACTAGCTGAACAGGATGCAACATACTCTGTCTCAGCTGTACTCAATGCTACGCAGGACTCCTTCCTGCTAAACCAAGAGATCACACTTGATTCCATACTGAAGCGGCACCCAGATGTGCTCTTCCTATCTGCAGCACTGCCTGCCCAATTTGAATCAACATAACCCTGTAAGTTAAACTTTTGATTCACTTCATACTTGAGCCCATAATCCATTGTCCCCTTCAAGTACCTCAGAACATGCTTTACAACAACTAGGTGAACACTCCTCGGATCTGTCAGGAACTGACTCAATGTGTTCACAGCAAAGCAAATATCTGGTCTTGTATTCATCAGGTACATCAAGGACCCAATTATTTGACAATACATAGAGATATCAATTGGCTCAGATGAAGTATCACATAGAAGCTTTAGAGTTGATGCCATGGGTGTGGCCATGGCCTTGCAATCCATCATCCTGAATCTCTTTAGAATATCTACTGTGTACTTCCCTTGACCAAGGAAGATCCCACCTGCATTCTGCCACACCTCCATACCTAGAAAATAATGCATCATTCCCAAATCTTTCATATCGAACTCAGCAACGAGCTTCCTCTTAGTATCTACAATCAATCTGTCATCTCCTGTTACAAATAAGTCATCCACGTACAAAAGTAGAATCATAGGATTTCCTTCCTCAACCTTGTAGTAAAGGTTGGAATCCACTTTACTCTTGGTAAAGCCCCAACTAGATAGGAAATTGTCCATCCTACCATACCAAGTTCTGGGAGCTTGCTTCAAGCCATACAAGGCTTTCTTCAATCTGCACACATATGACTCCCTATCATGTATTTAAAAACCGAGTGGCTGCTCCACATATACTTCTTCTTCAACTACACCATTCAAGAAAGCAGTCTTCACATCCATTTTGTGTATTTTCCATTTCATTGCTGCAGCCAGGGCAAGTACTGTTCTGATGGAAGTGTACCTAGCTACAGGAGCAAAAGTTTCTTCATAATCTATTCTCTCTTTCTGAGAGAAGCCACGAGCTACAAATCTTGCCTTGTATTTCTCTACACTGCCATCTGCAGCATGCTTGATTTTGTAGATCCATTTGGAAGTCACAACAGACTTCTCTTTAGGTCTTGGGACAACATCCCAAACATCATTCTTCATTATTGATTGGTATTCCTCAGCCATGGCATACTTCCATTCTTTATTTTCCACTTCTTCTTCATAACTGGAAGGTTCTTTGTTCATAATGTCACAGAGTAAAGCAACATAGTTGGTATGTGATCTGGTTCTCTTCTTTGCTCTGTGTTCTTCTTTTGGAATGCTAAATCTTTCTGCATCTTGAATGAGCTCTCTAGCCCATGCAGGTTTCCTCTTGTGAGAGTTATCGTCACGAGGTGGATCTACAGGTTCTTGCGGATCTTCAAACTCATGAACAACTTCTGGAATTGCTTCAGCCATGGTAATGTCTTGAAATCTAGTTTCCTTAGGTTCTTCATAAACTTCGATAGGTGCCTTCCTTGATTTGATGAATGTTGAGTTTTCATCAAATGTTACATCCCTGCTGACATCAATCTTCTTGAACCCTGGAAAGTATATTCTGTAAGCCTTCGAGCTTTCACTGTAACCCACAAAGATACCCTTCTTTCCTGAAGGATCTAGTTTAGTCCTCTTTTCCTTTGGGACATGAGTGTATACTGGACAACCAAATATTATGAGATGGCTGACTTTAGGTTTCTTACCAGAAAAGACCTCTTCTGGTGTCTTGTTGTCCAATATCTTGTGGGGTGTTCTGTTCTGCACACATACAGCTGTTCTAGCTGCTTCTGCCCATAGATGCATAGGTAGATCCTGGTCGTGTAGCATTGCTCTTGCTGCTTCCATGATTGTTCTGTTCTTCCTTTCTACAACTCCATTCTATTGTGGATTGTAAGGAGCAGTCAACTCCCTCTTAATCCCTGAATCACTGCAACGCTTCTTGAAGTCACCTGAGGTGAATTCTCCACCATTGTCGGATCTGAATGTTTTGATCTTCTTGTCAGTTTGATTCTCGATCAAGGTTTTGAATTCCTTGAACTTATCAAACACCTCATCTTTGTTCTTCAAGAAGTATACCCAAGTCTTCCTGGAGAAGTCATTAATAAATGAGACATAGTAAACATACCCACTTAGAGAACTGGATGACATAGGACCACATACATCTGAGTGGATGATTTCCAGGATATCCTTTGCCTTGCTTTCACTGCTTGGGAAAGCCTTCTTAATGTTCTTACCTTTTGCAAATCCTTTGCAAACACCTTCATTTTTGGTCTTGATTTTTGGAAGACCCTCTACAACCTTGCTTGCAATTGGAAGTGCCCTATAGTGCATATGAGCAAGTCTTCTATGCCAAAGTTCACTTGGCTCCATGGATTCATGCACCATGGCATGTTTAGATTGTCCCTTCAATTTATACAAACCTCCCTCTTGCTCTCCAATCACTACTACATCATCTATGGTCTTTCCCTTTGGCCACATTAGGACTTGGCCATCCACAAATGCAACCCTCATACCTTTTGCATCCAATGCAGAGATGGAGAGTAAGTTCTTCTTGAGCCCAGGTACATAAAGAACTTCCTTCATCTTCAAATATTTTCCAGAATCTAGGTTGTAGGAGGATTCACCACTTCCTTTGATTGGGTATTGATAATCATCCCCAAGTTTCACCTTATGGGGTGATTCATGTTCAAATAGGTTCACAAAATATTCCTTAAGCCCAGTCATGTGTTTGGAAGCCCCACTGTCAATTAACCAATCATTACAACCATGGGAGATAGTACCTATGAGAGCAGAGATTAGAACATAATCTTCTTCACTTGATGAGTCATCATCACTATCATCACTTTCTTCCCTAGCCTTCTTCTTAGGTGGTTCATCATCCTCAGCAGCATGAGCATGAAGTATTCTTTTGATACCCTTCTTCTTCTTGTTGAAGTTGTTGTTATCCTTCTTGTTCTTGGGACAATTTATGGCAATATGTCCTTTTTCATTACAAGTGAAGCATATTCTTCTTTCTTTATAGTGATGTGACGATTTCTTAGAGTGAGATGGCTCTCTCTTGGACTTCCCTTTCATGGTGTGAGCTGTGAGAGCTTAATCTACATTCCCCCTCTTTTCTTCTCATGCCACAAGCCTTGCTTCTTCTTGTGAGCATTCTTCCTGTAGTCTACTGAAGGATATCAACTTCTTTCTTGCACAGATTCCATGAGTGAAGGAGTCCCATGACCTAGGTAGGCCATTCAGAGTGGTCATGACAACTTCACCATTCTACACCATTTCATCCACTGCTTCTAGTTGTTCTTTGATCTGGGATACCCTTGAAAATTAAGATTGAATGGTTTCTCCATTCTGAAACTTTACTCCTTTCAATTGGTTCCGCAAGGTCATCTTTCGATTTATGTTCTTCCCTTCAAATAGCTTGGTCAAAGAGTCAAACATCTCCTTGAGTGTCTTTAGAGAAGACACATGAGGTATGAGATGGTCTTTGATAGAGTCAACAATGATTCTCTTTGCCTTGACCAAGTTCTTCTTGTGCAATACTTTAGCCTCTTCATTCTCTAGGATAGGGATGTCTTCCTTTATATACAAGTCCAACTCATTCTCTTCCAGGATTAACCCAATCCTATACTTCCAAGCTTGTAAGTTATCAGCCCCTTCAACCTTATCCTCAAGCTTGGTGTGGTGAGACATCTTAAAGAGTAATTCAAATGGAAATAGAAAAGATTAAGGTCTTACCACTTGAAATGCTGAAAACTAGATCTGGTCTCCGATTAGGTTTTGTCGAAAAAACCCTAAAAATTCAAAATGTGAATTTTAACTTTCTGAAAGGATAGAAAGATGTGCCTTGATGAGCTGATTAGCCTGGTGTAATCTGAATTTGAGATCATCAAAGCTTTACCCTTCAGGTTTTCCTTTTTGTCCTTTCGGGTTCACAAGGGAGAGCCCTGAATTAGGGTTTGAGTTTCCCGGAGATCTACCCAGCCAAAAATCTCGATCCAAAGCTCTAAACTTCGATTTTTGCAAGGAGCTTCTAGCTATGTCTTCAGATTTCAGAAATTCCTATTTTTGTGGAAACCCTAATTTTTAGGGCCAAATCTGAAAATGCTCAGAATTGAATTCTAATTAGACAGATAGATTCTCCTTGATGAGTAGAGTCAATCTACTATACTGCTTTTCCAAAAACTGTGGAGAGAAACCCAATAAACAAGAAACTCAAGTTTTTGTCACTGCAAAATTTCTTCTCAGGTTAGCTCTGATACCATGTTAAATTTTGAGCATTAATTCACAATACTCTTGGATCTTTACTGAGAGAATAACATATACAGTATATCAATGCATAACAATCACAATAAGCATGACAAACATCACAAGAATCAAAAGTATGAGAGACAAGAGACACATAGTTTTCGTGGGGAAAACCCTAAAGGTGAAAAACCCCACAACTTCCTCAGAGATAGAGAGAGCAATGGCTCAACCAAAGTACAACCAAAATACACTGAGATAGTCTTCTAGTAGCAGATGATCCTCCTCCTCACTAGTGAACCACTTTCTGAGTGAGAGAAATGTGAGTTTTCGAGTGATCAAAATAGAGATCTCCCGATCTCTATTTATACTAACCTGTTGTCCCAGTTACACTATGGGGCCGACTTGTCTAGCTAGGTACATCCACAATATAATATATATTTCAGGGCCGACCCCACACATGGTAGTATAATAACCTGTCACCAAGTACACACACTTGCGACACTTGTCAATACACATGATGACACTTCCTTATAGAGGAATAACACATCTCTTATAAGGGTACAATAAATATATATGAAAAACATAGATGAAATACATTCCGAAGTTACATATACATCAACAAATACCAAGTGGTTGTATGTAAAAATATTGATTAATGAGAAAACAATGACCATTTCCCCACTACATTGATGTATGCCATTATAATGATGATGATTTAGAATAAAAGAGTGTTAATATGATATATTTGTGATGAATGGACTGAAATTATGTGTATTAAAAGTTTCATATTCAGTGCTTGAGCATTTGAAGTCATTATACTCGGTTTATTTGCATTTGAAGAAGATTTGGTGCCATTTCCCCAAGGGTCGAATTAGTGATTTTTGTTCTTGTTTGGGAGAGGTTTAGAATAGACTTAATAACTAATGAATGGTGCATTTGGGACCTTAATAACATCCTTGATATAGCCCCTACCTCTGTTCATAAATTCTATTGGGTTTGGAGGCATTTTGGAAGCCATTTTCAGTACTTACCCCCGGGGAATTTGAACCCGAAATTACTAGTAAAATTGCATACTTGGTCCAAAGCATTAAGAGACTTTTGTTGATGCCTCAGAGATTGTAGCATCAATCAGCAAGGGATTCTCTCCAGTAAGCAAGCCCAATTAGATCACTCATCATTTGGTGTGGGGAATCCGTCCGGTTAACGGTTCCAGCTACCGTAAGATTTAAATATTCTTATTCTCAGCATCGGTTGTGGCCCGATCAACCGTTTATGTATTTTATTTTGAGGATGATATGCAGGTAACTAATCTAGGCTAATCTAAGATTGTATAAACAAATCTAATCTATCCTTGCAAGGAGAAAACTTTAAACATGAGTAACATACTAAAAGAAACATCTAAAGATGAGACATATAGCTATTTAATCATAAAGATGCATCCACAACATAATATAAAAAATATTAAAGATAGATTTAATTCAATTAATGCATTCCATTACTCATTCGAGATAGACATCTTTGCACAGAAAATAGAAGAATCATTCATTACAAAGAAACAATTCACAGTAGTAAGGAAAGATCTCACAGCAATGTATGACTGATACAAGAGTAATCCAGCAAACATTCAACACATATTTCAGGAAAAAATGTAGTATCCCAGGCTTTTATTAGGAAAAATTGAATTCCTTATACATGCAGAGAAATAGTTCACATACAAGACAGAAAAAATATTTCACCTGCCAAAAGTCCTTGTACTATTCACTAACTATCTATTTATAAGTTTACAAAATGCCTCCAGGGCTACCACCTGTCTTCTCTCTTTAAATATTTTAATTTTCTTTTAAATGCCTTACAAAAATGAAGTGACTTGTGGCAACCTTTACATAACAGAAACAAAAAGGATAGTTGTCCCTTTGACTTCATGATTCGATAACAGGAAAGGAAAAAATCGATGCGTTGTGGTTGTCGAGCTAGCTTTGGGGTGGAGCCTCTACTTCAGCTGGAGCCATCATCTCAGAGGGTGCTTCTGTCCCAGCTGGTGCCTCTGCTGTAGATGATGTGCCTTTATCGATTAATGCCACTACTGCTGCCTTCTTATCTTCTTCTGCAATATAGCTGAACCAAACACTGGTGTCTCTGATAACAACATTGGTAGGTGAAGGGAGAAAGATTTTCTTAGAAGTCACATGCCTGTCGAGCTCTGCCTCAATGTCTTGCATTTCTGCTATTGCTATCTAGCGGATTTCATGGATCATTGGAGCGCATACTGAAGGTAGCACGATGCATTGATGGAGATCATCCACGGTCAACACATCAATTCTTCTCACATACGCCATTTGAACTCTTATCTCATTTTTTAAATCGGAGAGGCGTTGCTCTTTACTTTGAAATTCATCAAGGGTATGGGGAAATACAACCTTGCACTTTAGATGCACTTCTTGAATCTTTGGATAAAGGCTGTTACACTTTCCCATTGTCACCTGGATCATAGTAATTAGTTTGGCGCCGCAATTCCTACAAAACTCCATCAAGGCTACATCTTCCTTAAAATCAACTACAGATTTCAACAAGAGTTGCTTGGGGAAATCCACCTTCCCTTCTCTCCACTCCACCCATCTTAAAATATCAGCTTTTACCCATGTGTACTTGTTTCTTAGCCTAATAGCTTCAGAGTTGATTTCCTTCATTCTGTCCAGCATGGCCTTTATCCTACAAACTTCTTCAGTGAGCAGTTCTTGCTTCTCATGCATCAGCTTAAGCACATCATAGGATTGCTCATGAAAAGGAGTCATACCCATTGCTCTGTTGTATGCTTGTTCTAGCTACTAAACCAACAATTGCTTATCTTCTTCTAATTGAACAATTTAGCTTCGAAGTCATTTTTCATTGCTTCAAGTACCATCATTTGTACTGCCAGGTGTTCATTTTCCTCCTCTAGGTGTTGATATTTATCTAACAACTCCTTATGATCGGACAGAAGGTGATCATGTTTCTTTACTACGAGCTCCCTATAGGACTGCTCATTGGCCATGATGTGCTGCAGCATACGAGCCCTTTTCTTAGTTGACTCGAACTTATTGACTATGTTGATTACATTGTCCTCACTTGCTTTGGTTGCTGCTAAACCAACAAATGCCATAGCCACAGGAGCTTGCTTCATGTTTTGCATAACATTACATTCATGATGGGTGACAATGTCTGACTCAAAAGGTATTTTTAACCTTGTCTTTGACTTCAAAACAATAGATTTCCTGTCTCTATTATATACAAATATGTTTCACTAGGATACAGTGTGATCCTTTGATGGGGTGAAAGGGATTAGTGGAAGATTTTCTATGGGGATACCCTCTTCAATGGGCGGGGTCTGTACCAATTGGGATGAACCTACATCCGTGTCTTGTGTATTAGAACCGCCAGCTTGTGTATCTTCATTGGCCTTATTTTCTTCCTCGACTTTAAGCCGTATTTCTTCTTCTTCAGCCCTTAGCTGATTCTCAACCGCCTCCCTTTCTTCTTGCTCTTTAGCAACTTGCTACAACCTTGCTTCTTCTAACTCTTGATCACGAAGCCTTTGGGCATCTTCTTTTTGCAGCCTGAGAGTTTCTACCTCCTTAAGCTTAAGAGCTTCTTCTTTCTGAAGCTTAAGATCTTGTTCCTGCTCCTCTCACAACTTATCAGAAACTTCTTTCTGGATTCTATTTGCTTCCTCCTTTAGCCTTAGTTCTTTATTGGCCATAGCTTCTGCTACTTCCTCTTCTTTCTGCACCTTGGCCTCTTTGGAATATTGGACAACAGTATATCTAGAACTAGCTCCACCCTTGTGATGAAAAATTTGCAATGCAGTCATGTTGATGATTCCCCTATATACCTCCTCCTCTTGATCGTAGTAATGGGCATAATCAAAGTGGGCGTACAACCCTTTACAATGTTCTGCAACTTTGTTTCATCTGTCATTTCTATGAAATATTGCTTCTCTGAAGTGAAAAGCCTTTAGCTCTTGAATAAATTCCTCAGCCAATGCAACCCCTCAAAATTTATAAGCTCCCGCATAGAATGACAAGGAAGGGAAAGAAGCCTTCTTCAATTTATTCAAAAATCCTCCGACTCCATCAAGAAAAGCTTTCCTAACTGCTTCTTTCAAGACTATGTAGCCAGTAGCATATCTGGGAAAGATATATGGTGGCTTGGAGCCTCCATACATTCTGATATAAGTATCATCCTCTAAAAAATAGAATCACCATAATTTTCCATCATTGCCATCGAATTCTCTGATAAGCAATTAGGTTCTTCATTAAACATTTTCTCATACAGAGGTATGATGAATTCTTCACAGATGAGTTCGTAATGCATCCTGTAATTCTGAGCCCACAGTGTCCTATAGGCAGTATAGACTAGGGTGTTTGATTGATCCCAAATACAACCTAGCTTCGGGAAAGGGAGATTTTCCAAAATGCAGTCAACAAGATATCAAGACATGTAGGATTCTGACTTCTTCAGAGCCATTACTTCTTTAGCTGCGGCTACTATGGATGATAGACTATCTGAGAGGATAGTTTCCCAATCAAAGACAATTCCCTTAAATGCCACGTAATGGATTATGGGGGCCCACTGTATCCTATAAACGTTTCCGTCAGCCATGTCGAAATTTTTTCTTAACATAAGGGCGATCATCCGGAAAGGAGCCCTCATATTTTGAACTTCATATTCATCACTGTCTCTTTTCCTGAGTTGCTTTCTTGTGATTAGCAGCTTCTTAGCCATTTCGAGATTGTCCATTTTCCCAAGCCATTCATCATTCAGTGGCTGCTAAGAGCACGGTAACTTGTAGTCTATTGCAATGTAGGCTGGATGGAATGAGGTGAACGACTCTCCTTTGCTATCATACAACACTCTTGTTTCTAGGTTTGCGTGCTCCAGGATCCATCCAATCACTTCTGAGCAAGGAAAGAGCTCAGGGTGCGTGGAGGCTTTGGATATGCCAGAGCTTCTGATATTTTGATAGCTGTGCTCTTCCTCCAAGAGTGCTCCTAGGATGTCTTGGTCTCTGAGCATATAATAAATATCTCCCCATTTGAATTCAGGAGGGACACCTATGGTGGAATTGGTATCCTCAAACAAAGTTTCAACTCTTGGCTCTGTTGGTTCTGGCTTAGACACCGTAGCTCTCTTTCTTCTACTCTTCTGCATTTTGGCTTAATCTTATCAAGCAACTACGCATGAATAAACATAAGATTGCAAAATAGTATAGAACATGGAGCAAGACGAAAGAATTTTAAAACATAGGATCATCATGATAATATGTAACACTGCCAAATGAATACAAAAACAAAGATTTTGTTTTAGCGTAACTACACTTCTCCCATCCATGCTAAGTAGGTTCGAGGGGCACTAACTGATCTTTTTTCCTCTTTTTAGAAAGGACCAGGCTCGGGACTTCCTCAGACTAAAGCGCGAGTGGCGCGATGGGTAACATCCACCCAGGAACGTTGATTCTCATGGGTTTGAGGGATTAGGGGAAAACCATAAGGGTCTATGGCAATGATTTATAGGCTTGGTAATGGAAAAAATAACAACATACATAGAACGTCTATCAGCCATCCAGCTCATACGGGATATCGATACTGAGAAGGGTTTGATGCATTCAACAGTGAAAAACAAAACAGTGGCAGAGCCACCTACCTGGTAGAAGACTGTTGGTCTCGCAGAGGTTGACTATGCTGTGGGTGAGTTGAGTTGGAGTAGTCCAATAGCTTCAAAACGATGTTCTCTTATACAAATTATATCAATAAAAACAAAACAAACTCCCCAATAACCTTATATAAGAGCTGACATGTGCGGGCAA
This sequence comes from Larix kaempferi, assembly GCA_027924585.1. NCBI lineage: Eukaryota > Viridiplantae > Streptophyta > Pinopsida > Pinales > Pinaceae > Larix > Larix kaempferi. The sequence goes on along the minus strand of BSBM01001595.1, from coordinate 2,278,757 downwards.
TTAATAGGTTGTTGGAGGCCTTAAAATGGAGTTAAAAGCACATACAGTGAGGTCACCTCGACACATTTGGAATTTAAGCGTAACCACCGAAATCGAAAAGAAAAATATGAACTCACTTGACGTTGTGGCAAAGACTCATAAGTTCCATCTGCTATTTCGGCGAATGTTGCTGAGTTTGTCCGCTACTGCGGTGGGAACTCGTAAGTTCCACCTGGCATTGAAGGCTTTGTGACTTGAATAAAAAATCCACCCATTGCGGCAAAGTTCCACAAGTTCTCCTGAAATTGCAAGGGAACTTATTGGGTTGATCGAATGATCACTGGCTCCGATACTTCAAGAAAAAGATACATGCCCGTTGCAACAAAAGATTGGGAGTCGTTCCAACATTGCGGCGGAACTTCGTGAGTTCTTCCGCTGTTGTGGGGAAACTTGCCAACTTTGTCTGAAGTTTGGCTTAGTGCCTTGGAAAAAGAATGATGAGAACCTTCCACCGTTGTGGCAAGAATTCTTGAGTTGGTCCATTGTTACGGGAGGACTCACCGAGTTTGCCTGAAGTTTCGGATGGACTTGGTGATTTTGCCTGAAAAGTACAAGGTCAAAAGACTTGATAAAAGAGGCGCTTGTTGCGGCTGAACAAGACAAGTTCTTCCACCATTGTGGGTGAAAAACTTGAGCTCTTCCGCCGTTGCGGGTGAAAAACTTGAATTCTGACTTAGAAGATAAAAAATCAATAAACTCAAAAAGAATGGTTTCTCTTAGAAAAAACTAAGTATGAAAGAACTTCTAAGGAAATTTTAGATCCTAAGTAACTTCAAAAAGAAATAAAAGGAGGGGCCCCAATATCTACAAAATTTGGGGGAGGATGTTGCAGAAACAACAATTGGCGATTCTCTGGTGAACACGGATCTCTAAGAAAAGCCACTCTCCTTAGGGGTAGAAAACTTACAAACTGTTGATTTACATGAACGACAAAATGTCTTCATAGTTCAACTTTCATGAACACCGTGATCACTATCATCATCATGGTCATTTTGGGAGAGGGAAACTTAGAATCATACTTCTTTTCAACTCTCTCGGAGCCTGAGTATGGAGTTCATTTTAGAATTCTACCTCTTAGAGATCAACTTAAAAGGACTCCACACGATCGTAACAATATCTCATAGTCATATTCGTTTGTTCCTAATTCCCATGCTATTCATACCCTTTTGGATATTTCTTGATGACTTTTGTCATTTGAGTCTTCTAGAAATGAGTTTCTTCAACTTGCATATTTGATTTCTCTGGTTCTTATGTCCTTTTGTGTGAGTGATAAGTTTGCTTGAATATCATGCTTCACGGACGGAGAGGAACCTTGTTGAGGTGATTTATTTGGACATCTTTCTTGATTGAATGTGGTGAGTATCTCTCTGTCGTGCTTTGATTGAGGCGAGAATTTCTGGAAATAAACTCTTTAATATAAGCTCTTTTGGATTTCATTTGTAGCATAGGATCATTTTAAATGCCATATATCTGTGAGATATGCTTCCTTTCCATGGGTCTGATTATAGTGAAATCCTTGAGACAGATAATTATGTTAAAGTGAGTGGAGCCTCAAGATAGTAGGAAGGAAATGTTGAATCTTAGTTATTAAAACAAGGTTTCTTTGACCAATCAGAGAGAGGATCTCTAATATTCATGAAAATTCAATCGTTGAAGGCAATGTCACCAAAACAATTCTTTGTAAGTGGGTTTCACCCTTTCAGGATTGAGCTTAGATCGAAGATCTATCTTCTACCTTACCAACAGTTGAGCTAGGTTTTAGTGAAGGATAAAAAGGGAAAAAACAAAAATCTGAGTGTAGAAAACAAAAGGCTGACTTCAAAGAAAAGATAAAAAACAAAATGAAAACAAAGAGTTTATGTACAAAGGAGTCCTCACAGGACTATGAGAAATATTGTTTCAAAGCGAGGCCATTGAGAGGCAGGGTTACCTCCTCTCCTTGTAAATCCTTCAGTTTGTAGGTATTTGGGCGAAGCTTTTTAGAAATTTGGTAAGGGCCCACCCATAAGTGCTGAAATTTTGTATGCATTCCTTTACCTTCATGGGGATAGTCCCATTCCAGAACTAGGTCACCTACTTCAAAACTTCTTTTGCCAGATTTTCTCTTATCGAACTACCTTTTGAATATGTCTTGCTGTTGGTGGAATCGTTCTTTGGCTTTCTGCCGGGATTCTTCAAGTTTCAGCAATGTGTCAATTCTAGATTGTAGAAGCTGGCTACTGGAACCTTGGGAGGCTTGGGCCAATTGCAAAGATGGGAGTAAGATGTTGGGAGGGAGGATGGCTTCTTTACCATAGATAAGGGTATACGGGGAGACCCTAAAGCATGTTTTGGAGTAACCCTATCTTCCCATAAAGCATTTGGGAGAGCTATGTGCCAGCTCCTCTGATTTTCAATCACGATTTTCTTAAGAATCCGAATGAGTTTTTTGTTCGAAGATTCAACTAACCCGTTCCCTTGGGGGTAATAATTAGCTAAATAATGTAACTTAATTCCTCTCCCATAAACAAATTCATTTATCTTAAAAGACGAAAAGTAAGTTGCATTATCAAAGACTAGGGAAATTGGAACCCAAAACCTGGTTATGATATTCTCCTTTAAGAAATTGATAACTGCATCCTCGTTGATTTTGTGCAATGGGACAGCCTCTGTCCATCTTGTAAAATATTCTGTGGCTGTCAGGATATATCGATGCTGTATAGAATAATTTGGTTTTATTTCTCCAATGAAATCTATGCCCCATTGTTCAAAGGCTCTAAGATAATCACTGGCTGCAATGGTTCCGCTGCTTTGGGTAGTTTCCCAGCACTCCTTTGACATACATCACAATTTCTTGCATAGGCATGGGCATCTTTGAACGAGGTGAGCCAATAGTATCCAACCCTCAATATTTTGTGAGTTGTCGTATCTATGGAATAATGTCCCCCAGCAGGGCCATCGTGTAATTCTTTGACTACCTTACTTGCATCATCTTTCTCTAAGCATCTAAGAAAAATGACATCATAATTTTTTCTAAAGATTACTCCCTTAATGATTTGATAAGCTGTTGATTTCAAATGAAGTGCCCTTCTTTGGTTGGAGCTCCAATGCTCTGGTAAGTATCCCTGTTGCAGATAGTGTACTAGATCTCTGTATCAGGATTGGGGAGTTGTGAAAATAGGGCATACCTCGATCATGTTTAGTTCAACTTCATTTTCCCAACTCTATTCTTCATCAACTAGATGTTTAGTGAGCAACTTCCATAGGCCCTAAAATTTGATGATAGTGGCCGGCTTAAATTCTAAATCGTATTCTTGAAGAGCTATGACCCAATTCCCTCTTCTTTCTCCCAATTCCTTTTGAACGAAAAGAGATCTAACAGCTGGATGAGGAACTATGACCTTAGTTCTACTCTTAAGAATATATGGCCTGAATTGTTTTACCACTTTGAATACGACGTAAGCTTGTTTATCAACAACATGATAATTTAGTTCAGTGCCCTGCAAACCAATGCTCATAAAGCTAATTGGGTATTCATCTCCTAATTCTACCTTTTACATAAGCACAACTGCGAGAGAGTCATCCAAAGTGAAGGTATACAAAATAAAATCTTTGTCAAAATTTGGACTTCTCAGAGAAGGAGCATTAGCTATGGCTGCTTTGATATCTTTAAATGCATTCTTTTCCAAGTCTGTCCATTTGAACTGTATGCTTTGCTTGAACATTTGTTGCAAAGGTTTAATAGTTTCTGCGAAATCGGGAACAAACCTTCGGACAAAATTGATAGTGCCCATGAACGATTGCATAGATTTTTTGTTGTGGGGCATGGGAATTTTATTGATCACCTGCACTCTCTCTTGATCTATTGAAATTCAATTTTTTGAAATGATGTGACCCAAGAGTTTACCCTCAAGAACAACAAAAACAATTTTCTTGGGGTTTAAGAGATACCATACATTCGCCAACGAACAAAAATATGTTTTAAATGAACAAAATGGTCTTCTCTCTTCTTTGAGAAAACCATCACATCATCTATATAGACCACGACACAATGACCTCCCAATACTCGGAAGGCAATGTCCATTCCTATCTGGAAAATTGCTCCTGCGTTTATCAGGTCGAACGGAATTCTTCGATAGGCGAAATTTCCCCATTTAGTGCGGAAGGTAGTCTTAAGACAGTCTTCTTCAACCACTAATACTTGATTGTAATCAGAGAAACGATCTAGGAGAGAGAAGAGTTTCAATCCTGATACCATCTGTAGAATTTGTTCCATCGAAGGGACGGGGTAGTTATCTTTATCAGAGGCTTTGTTCAAATTTCAGAAATCAACACATAATCTTATTTCTCCTGATTTCTTTCTTACGGGAACTAGGTTAGCAACCCATTCAGAGTGCCAGGCTTTGAAAATGATCTTAGCATCTAATAATTTCTTCAATTCCTTTTGAATTAAAGGTTCGAGACTGGGATGCATTCTTCTCAACTGTTGTTGGAATGGTTTAACGCCTCCTTTCATTAGTATGACATGCTGAATAATGCAGGTGTCATATGTTTTCAGATCTTCATAAGTCCATGCAAAAACATCTTTATATTGCTGAAAAATCTTAATGAACTTATCTCTCTCACCTGGTGAACAACATTTACCAAGATGAACATATTTTGGTTCAGCCTCGGTGCCCATATTTACTAACTCATGCTGTATAGAAGAGCTATGAGTCTTGACGTTCGTCAGCTTCTTGAACTTGCTCTACAGATCAAACAAACCTTCAAGTGATCTCACCCCTTTGGGCATAAAATTTCCTTTGACTGCATCTTTGTTTTGCAAATCAAAATCATGCTTTTCCTCTTTTATAATAGCTCCTTGGAACAGGTTTTCATTTGTTAGAAAATTAATGATTTGATCATCATCGTCGAACACTCTTAGATTTGTGATATTGTCTAGAACTGAAGGCCGAAAAACCAATTCAATTGAACATTTATTATTAGTAGGCACCAACCTAGAAGTGGAAGTTTCTAATAAATCAGTTGCAGCATTTTGCAATCTAGGAACAGATTTTATATTAAAAGTGTCAAAATGTGAAATTAAATCCCATACCTCAGCCTGATAACCTTTCAAATGTGGTGAAAGAAAATGAATGGTATCTCTCACATGCTTGACGACTATTTCTGAGTCACCAAAGACTTTCAGGTATTTAATATCCAAACCGATGGCTTTGTTTAATCCATGAACTAAAGCTTCATATTCAACAGTATTGTTAGTACAATCAAACTCTAATCAACAGGACAAGAAATATTTGTTATTTTCAGGATCAAGTAAAACACAACTAGCTCCATATCCTTCCAAATATTTGGAATCATCAAAGTATAAAATCCAAAAAAAATTCTTTGATCTAACTAAGTTAGTATCTTTATCGTCTAAGTCAGTGACTAAGCTAACTATGTTACAGTCAATATCACTAGTCTGAGAAAATTCAAGGAGATTGGACTGTTCATCTGATTCATGGCTAACATTGTCTAATTAATAGTTACCCGGCTCGATTTCTAAGAAACAATTTCCAAAAATTGAAGATGAAAATGCTACTGTTTCATTCTTTTCCTCTAGCTTAGTTACATTTTGTTTCATGTGCGGTTCTCTCAAAACTTTAATCCAATTTTTCCTATTCTGATATCGTAACCATAAATGGGACTAATCAGTTTCAAAGTAACCATTGAGTTTTGTAGACCAGTCTCTGCTTAAGATCAAACCATAGGCTTCAGGAATATCAACTACCATTATATCGATAAACTGACACACTATAGGATCTGCTGATAATCTAATAAGGACATCTTTCATTTTCCCAATGACTTTAACAGCTGTTCTATCTAGCTAGATAATCTGAGCTGGGGATGGAATTGGCTGGCCATTACTCCTTTTGCAGATTGACAATGGCATGACATTCTAGGATGCTCCAGAATCTACCAAACAACTATGCACATTGTGATTGAAAATTTCAAAAGTTAAAAGGAAAGGCAGTGTTTGGGATTTAGATTTCCCACCAATACTAGCTTCATTAATTTTAGGATCTTCCGGAGTATCTGCTAACATTGCGCTAGATTGGAGTTCAAGAGCTTGCAACAGCTTCTTTCGTTGCTGAGGTAAACTACACATATCGAATATTGAAACATTTGCTTTTACTTTTTTTATATCTTCAATTATGTCATATTCCATGTCACATTCATTTACGACTTTTGGTTGATTATCTTCCCTACTCGAAGTATTTTTTGGTTGCTGAGTTGTTGTCTCAACGTTTGGTTGTTTGGTAGGTATGTGGTTAGCTTTAGGTTGTGGTGGAATAACCGTGATGTGTCTTTTACGTACTTCTTTGGATATTTTAGGCTCGGGTATAGCCGAGCTTGAATTCGGATCAACAATTGGACCTTTACTGCGAGTGTTAATGTTTATAGCTGAGATCTGTTTTTCCTCAGAGTCATCTTCTATTAACTCAGTCAAAGGGACCCAGTCCCATAACACCATGGTAGTGTCTCGAGCAGGCTCCTCTAGTTCGAGAGTTGGCTTTTCTGGAGGATTTTCTCGATCTGGTATTTGTGCATCCAGCATTTGGTTCATTACCAAGTGTTAGCACTCGGATTTTCCTTGGGTTGTATCAAAGAAACCCCGAGGTAACCTATTTCAAACCAATCTTTAGACTGAAAGTTGGCCTCCTTCAGCCAGAGAGGGCTCTCTCAACAAATCTGCCATCCAATGTCACCACGACAGTAGTTTGACAATGGAACTCAATGGCCAATTTGTAAAATAATAATAAAACTTGTAGGTTTTGAATGATTGTGGTTAGATCAAATAGGAAAAAGATACAATTGGGCAATGGAGTCAAGATCATGAAATACAAAAGATGTGCAGATTTTTTAGCAAAATAGTTTTTCATTAGAGGCGGGATAGCTGTGTTTTTACCGTCAAGTTTCTTGATTTCTGGTGGTAATAGAAGAAAAGATGAACAGTCTATTAAATACGGGCATCAAACTGAGATGAATCCATATTAACTTTAGAGGAAAATTTGGTGGATATTTGAATAGGATGAACCGGAGCATAATCAATATGAATTCCAGTTTCACTATAACCTTTATTCAAATATGAATGAAAAAACATAATGGTAAGGATTTAACAAAGAAAAATAAACATTCACATTATGAGAAGGGAAAAAGGACAGACTGTAAAAAACCCCAACACGAGAATCTCCAAATCTGTTAAAAATTCTTGCTTTAGCTCTGCAACATTTTTTCAAATATGAAGGTGAGATAGAACCTCTATAAACCTTCTTACTGAAAATACAACCCTTTTTACATTGTAAAATGCTTTATTCATACAAAATGTTTTTTCTAATAAACCCTAACCACTCGAAATTTCTCGACTTTCTCTATAATAATTAGTTACAAGAATGTAATAACAGCTGTAAAGTAAATGCTAACTTCTAGGACCAAGATTTTAACGAAAATCAATAGCAACTAAATCTGGAACTGCTTTTTGATACTTCGGATCTTTGAAAGGTCTTCGGATTGAAATCTAGAAATGTCTGTTTCGACATATACATATTTGTTCTTCGGCGTCCTGAAAAAATCGTATTATCATTAACGTTTGAAATGCTCCACGATGGTGTGTTTAGCTTTGGAAGACACAGCTGCATTGAATTTTTTGTTGGTATCAAACCCTAACCGTCCAATGTATTCCATCGCATTCTTCATCCCTTTTAACCATCGAGCCAATAAAAATAATACATTATTTAATTTAATAAATAACTTTCGGAAAAGGTATTTTTGCACGTGCAAAGGGTGGTTTCCGCATGGCTTTTGGAGTGGTTTGTAATACCATTCTTTCACATGCGGATGTATCAAACAATGATGCACGTGATGGCGGTTTGTATTCCGCAACCACCTTTTCATTACAATCTACCGAGCATGTAGACGGTGCGAGATGAATTGAAGACCATTGATCTTCTTCTAATGGTCGATCAACCAAGAATCTGCTCCTTTTTTAATATTTCTACCATTTTCCTTTCGGATCAAAGATTTTTACCATCTCTTTCTTCTTCATCTTCTGCACCTTGTTCCCTTCTGGTTTGCAAGTGACTATGGATCTTCCATGTTCTGCGATCTCAATAATTTTGTTTTACACTTTAGCAATGGTGTGTTGGACGTGGTTTTAATAGAGGCTACCATTAATCCTTTTCCTGGACATTCCCACCCCCACTGGTGGAAGAAATTTTCCCAGTATTATTATCAATAGCGACAGCAACCTTAGATACAACTGCAGCATTCATCATTAATAAGGACACAATCACGGCTACACATCCCCTATAATTTCAAAGCTTAAGGTTTAAAAAGACACGTCCTTTTCATCGTTTCTCCATGCAAGCTGTTGCTGCGAAATGACTAATTGCCATTTATCTTCCTTGGGGAATTAGTGCTTAACACTCGAGCACTGATATCATGTTTGATTTTGTGGACATGGGAATTTTATAATTTGTCATTTTGAGTGCAGCTTTTGGGTCAATGGGGATAAATCTCATAGTATCTGGCGTGACAACTGAAAATTTAATATTTTTTAGCTTATTTGTTGACAAATAAACAGGATTGGCATTATGTCCACATTTGTTTAGTTTGTCATAGTTTCTCTGTCTAAAATCCATTCTGATGATTTCTATGATAGTCGTTGTTTAGAAGACCTCGGCATCTCATATTAGAAGCTCTTGATCTCCTGGATTCTCAGCGTTATCACTGCTAGTATTGCTGCTATCAGAGGAAGATCCAGACATCAAAATCTTAGATGAATGAAGGCTTATTTGTAATGCCCCACTATCGTTACTGTTGTCAAAGCTAGAGAGCATAGATTCCGTTCTGTCAGAAATTCGGCAGCCAAGTGACATTGTGGTCTTTTTTACTGTAGCCGTGTATTCCTCTCTCCACAAGGATTTCGATATCTTTCAAACCAGCTAGCTGCAGCTAAATCATCTTTATTTGATATATCAAGGTTCCGAAGACACTTGCACTCTCCAGCATTTGAAGCAAACAAAAATTTCTCAACTTCCGCTTCTTTTAATCGTGTGCTGTCTAGTAAGATACGTACTTCCAATGCTGGTTCATTTCCAGAGTCAGCAAGAAACCTGAGAAATGTTCTAGTAATTGGAACTGTGGAAAAACTAACAAGCTTTAAATAATGCAATCCCTTCAGCAATTGTACATAAGTACGTGTTTTTAAAGCTTTTGTCCTTCCCATTTTGGATGACTGACAGCATAATCGTTCCAGATGATGGCAGTGAAAATTTAAATAGTTTAAGAGTGATTTAAGTTAAATATGGAGTCCCATGACCTCCAAATCAACTTAGAGATGGACAAAATGATATCGCCTTACACAATGCCCTGCTATCCATTTCATCAATGTCGTAAAGGTGGAGAGTCTTCAGAAGAACCCCTGCAGCACTATTTCCATGTGACCTGTCATTTAATGTCAAAACGCTGGCTGGAATATTCGTCCACCACTTACATTCTCCATTTTTAATTCTTGGGGATTTATCCCACATGCCCAACTTAACATTTCTTTTCACGCTTTATATACCTTAATGCTTTCACAATATACCAAGAAACAACGGATTGGTAGGCTCGTGGATGATGGAGGATATGAGATATGTAGGGCCCTCAAGGCTTGGCACTCGGTCCCGTGATGAGCCCTCGGTGTTGGGCGTGCATATATTTTGCTCCAACTTTTATTTTGCACCCAAACTAAAACATTAAAAATAAATCTATGTCGTCTTTAAAAGCTAAAAATTAGGCTCCATGGAGATTGAGGGCCTTATCCATAAGGTTTTATGATCATAAGCTATATCATAAAAATAAAAAACCCCTCTTCATAAAGTTGGCTTTTTATAGAAATATTTAAAGACTTATAACTTTCTTACAAAATCGATATTTAGGCTAGGTCTTCTCATAAAAATTTCAAAGCATGAGTTTGTTGAGCATATAGAACCTCTACTTCCTTTTACAACCATGGTGTTTATACCCGAGGAGAGATATTTTTTTCTTCAGCTAAGTTTTGGACCCTCCACCATGAAAACTCTTCTATTTTGCATCGCCAACGCTCGCCAGGAGAAATCTAAGCCCGAAATTTATGGATTGTTAACAACTAGCTCCTACTGGGGATGTTGTTCTCCCAATGAGGCAGCAAAGAACACCATAGACCATGTGCCTAACAATTGGGCGGCTCCCAACCTTAACAACTGCAACCTGTATCCTGTAAACAATCTTTCATCCAAAAACTGTAGCTGAAAACCACTTTAACTGTAGAAAACTGAAAACTCACATGCTGAAACTGAACTGAAAACAACACTATACATACTGAAGACTACTTTCCTGGCAAACGCATTTCTCCTACCTACCCTACCTTTAGAATGTCAAAGACTTTCCATCAATCAAGTAATTTGGAAACACCAATAAAGCCAATCCATTAGGTGTTCAAAGAATCTGACTCTTTCACTGTTGAAATAAGTCACTAACAGAAAATATGACAGCACCGACAACCAATGATATTCTTTATTTTCATAGTAAAAAGTTTGCTGCAAATTTAAAATAATAAATCTTTCCATAAGCTCGGCTATAGGATCAAAGAAGATAGATTTTATTTGAAGTTCCTTCGGATTTTCTGCAATTTGACAGGAAAACTGAAATGTTCTTTCTTCCTTAACATTCTTTTCTAGAAATGAATGATTATCCTCATAATCTAATGCATCCTCAAATAGCAAACACTCTGCAACATCATTAAACATGACAACTCTATCTTCTTGATGAAAGAACAAGGTGTCTAATAGCTGATTACCTTGCAGAGGATTGTCATCATTAATGGATTCCTTCAAAAGATCCTCACAACTGTCATCTTTTAAATTCAGATTTAAATGCCCAAAAATGGAAGGAGATTCACTTACATATCCCGGACTATGTGAAGACCACAAATCTGTATAAGCAGGGGTTGTAACATGACTCTGCAAGAGTTGATCTATTTCTTCTTCCGTTAAAAGAGGATGTGGTCTGTGCATTTCCTGAATCAAAAAACTATTGTTTTCTTCTTCTTCTGCAGACTTATCATGATGCTGGATGTATTCTTCAGTTGTATACAAAGGAGTAGATGAATCATCATTTGTTTCTGAATAGAGCTCATGGGAATCTACTATCATTTCTTCATTGATTTTATCTACAGCTAGCTTCTCTTGATCATCATGGCCATGGACTTGCGAAGAAAAATGATAAAATATTTCAGACATGTCTTCATCATTCATATCTTCCAGATCTTCATCAATACTTTCGAGGTACTGTATGAAACCCTCAAACTGATCACAGCAATCTTCCATTAAAGACAAAGCTGGAACATCTAATGCATAATGCTCATAAAATGCTATGTGAAAATCTTTTAAAGAAAACAAGCTACCAGGTCTTAAACTTTCATACCAATCCCTTGCTTTTCCTTCTAAAGAAGCCATGAACATCTTCATAAGATAGTCCTCCTGAAACCTAATCTTCAGAAATCTCATTAAATGTAAATCAACATTATCATTGTTTTCATCTCTGAATTTAGGCAAATAAGACTGCCAATCTATTTTAGGAATTTGATTCGGAAAACCGGGAATATGAGACCTGCTCATAGGATCATACCTTCTTAATAACGAGGCAATCTCGAAATACTAGAGCTATATATTCTGATATGAAAACTGAGGAGACTAGCCTGTGAACCAATGCAAAACTGGATTTCTTTAAGGTGGAGTCGCCATGAAATTTCTGAAAACTGGATTCTTTGAAGATGGAGTCGCCAGGTGAAAGATGGACAGCTTGCTTGATATCTGACCATTGTTCACCATCAACAATCAAATCTGCAACTTTGTCGTTCATACCCAGGGAAAATGAAACCTTCGATCCCTGGCAACGACGCCAAAATGTTAGCAATTGGATTTTCCTTGGGCTGTATCAAAGAAACCCCGAGGTAACCTATTTCAAACCAATATTTAGACTGAAAGTTGGCCTCATTCAGCCAGAGAGGGCTCTCTCAACAAATCTGCCATCCAATGTCACCACGACAGCAGTTTGACAATGGAACTCAATGGCCAATTTGTAAAATAATAATAAAAACTTGTAGGTTTTGAATGATTGTGGTTAGATCAAACAGGAAAAAGATACAATTGGGCAATGGAGTCAAGATCATGAAATACAAAAGATGTGCAGATTTTTTAGCAAAATAGTTTTTCATTAGAGGCGGGATAGCTATGTTTTTTACTGTCAAGTTTCTTGATTTCTGGTGGCAATAGAAGAAAAGATGAACAGTGTATTAAATACGGGCATCAAACTGAGATGAATCCATATTAACTTTAGAGGAAAATTTGGTGGATATTTGAATAGGATGAACCGGAGCATAATCAATATGAATTCCAGTTTCACTATAACCTTTATTCAAATATGACAAAAAAAACATAATGGTAAGGATTTAACAAAGAAAAATAAACATTCACATTATGAGAAGGGAAAAAGGACAGAATGTAAAAAACCCCCAACACGAGAATCTCTAAATCTGTTAAAAATGCTTGCTTTAGCTCTGCAACATTTTTTCAAATATGAAGGTGAGATAGAACCTCTGTAAACCTTCTTACTAAAAATCCAACCCTTTTTACATTGTAAAATGCTTTATTTATACAAAAGGTTTTTTTCTAATAAACCCTAACCACTCAAAATTTCTAGACTTTGTCTATAATAATTAGTTACAAGAATGTAATAACAGCTGTAAAGTAAATGCTAACTTCTAGGAACAAGATTTTAACGAAAATCAATAGCAACTAAATCTGGAACTGCTTGTTGATACTTCGGATCTTTGAAAGGTCTTCGGATTGAAATCTAGAAATGTTTGTTTCAACATATACCTATTTGTTCTTCGGCGTCCTGAAAAAATCGTATTATCATTAATGTTTGAAATGCTCCACGATGGTGTCTTTAGCTTTGGAAGACATGGCTGCATTGAATTTTTTGTTGGTATCAAACCCTAACCGTCCAATGTATTCCATCGCGTTCTTCATCCCTTTTAACCATCGAGCCAATAAAAATAATACATTATTTAATTTAATAAATAACTTTCGGAAAAGGTATTTTTGCACGTGCAAAGGGTGGTTTCCGCATGGCTTTTGGAGCAGTTTGTAATACCATTCTTTCACATGCCGATGTATCAAACAATGACGCATGTGATGGCGGTTTGTATTCCGCAACCACCTTTTCATTACTATCTGTCGAGCATGTAGATGGTGCGAGATGAATTGAAGACCGTTGATCTTCTTCTAATGGTCGATCAACCAAGAACCTGCTCCTTTTTTAATATTTCTACTATTTTTCTTTCGGATCAAAGATTTTTACCATCTCTTTCTTATTCATCTTCTGCACCTTGTTCCCTTCTGGTTTGCAAGTGACTATGGATCTTCCATGTTCTGCGATCTCGATCATTTTGACTTACACTTTAGCAATGGTGTGTTGGACGTGGTTTTAATAGAGGCTGCCATTAATCCTTTTCCTGGACATTCCCACCCCCACTGGTGGAAGAAATTTTCCCAGTATTATTATCAATAGCGATAGCAACCTTAGATACAGCTGTAGCATTCATAATTAATAAGGACACAATCACGGCTACACCTCCCCTATAATTTCAAAGCTTAAGGTCCAAAAAGACGCGCCTTTTTCATCGTTTCTCCATGCAAGTTGTTGCTACGAAATGACTAATTGCCATTTATCTCCCTTGGGGAATTGGTGCTTAACACTCGAGCAATGATATCATGTTTGATTTTGTGGACATGGCAATTTTATAATTTGTCATTTTGAGTGCAGCTTTTGGGTCAATGGGGATAAATCTCATAGTATCTGGCGTGACAACTGAAAATTTAATATTTTTTAGCTTATTTGTTGACAAATCAATGGGATTGGCATTATGTCCACATTTGTTTAGTTTGTCATAGTTTCTCTGTCTAAAATCCATTCTGATGATTTCTATGATAGTCGTTGTTTAGAAGACCTCAGCATCTCATATTAGAAACTCTTGATCTCTTGGATTCTCAGCGTTATCACTGCTAGTATTGCTGCTATCAGAGGAAGATCCAGACGTCGAAATCTTAGATGACTGAAGGCTTATTTGTAACGCCCCACTATCATTACTGTTGTCAAAGCTAGAGAGCGTAGATTCCGTTCTGTCAGAAATTCGGCAGCCAAGTGACATTGTGGTCTTTTTTACTATAGCCGTGTATTCCTCTCTCCACAAGGATTTCGATATCTTTCAAACCAACTAGCTGCAGCTAAATCATCTTTATTTGATATATCGAGGTGCCGAAGACACTTGCACTCTCCAGCATTTGAAGCAAACAAAAATTTCTCAACTTCCGCTTCTTTTAATCGTGTGCTGTCTAGTAAGATACGTACTTCCAATGGTGGTTCATTTCCAGAGTCAGCAAGAAACCTGAGAAATGTTCTAGTAATTGGAACTATGGAAAAACTAACAAGCTTTAAATAATGCAATCCCTTCAGCAATCGTACATAAGTACGTGTTTTTAGAGCTTCTGTCCTGCCCGTTTTGGATGACTGATAGCATAATTGTTCCAGATGATGGCAGTGAAAATTTAAATAGTTTAAGAGTGATTTAAGGTAAATATGGAGTCCCATGACCTCCAAATCAACTTAGAGATGGACAAAATGATATCGCCTTACACAATGCCCTACTATCCATTTCATCAATGTCGTAAAGGTGGAGAGTCTTCACGAGAACCCCCGCAACACTATTTCCATGTGACCTGTCATTTCACATCAAAACGGTGGCTGGAATATTCGTCCACCACTTACATTCTCCATTTTTAATTCTTGGGGATTTATCCCACATGCCCAACATAACATTTATTTTCACGCTTTATATACCTTAATGCTTTCACAATATACCAAGAAGCAACGGATTGGAAGGCTCGTGGATGATGGAGGATATGAGATATGTAGGGCCCTCAAGGCTTGGCACTCAGTCCCGTGATGAGCCCTCGGTGTTGGGCGCGCATATATTTTGCTCCAACTTTTATTTTGCACCCAAACTAAAACATTAAAAATAAATCTATGTCGTCTTTAAAAGCTAAAACTTAGGCTCCATGGAGATTGAGGGCCTTATCCATAAGGTTTTCTGATCATAAGCTATATCATAAAAATGAAAAACCCCTCTTCATAAAGTTGGCTTTTTATAGAAATATTTAAAGACTTATAACTTTCTTACAAAATCGATATTTAGGCTAGGTCTTCTCATAAAAATTTCAAAGCATGAGTTTGTTGAGCATATAGAACCTCTACTTCCTTTTACAACCATGGTGTTTATACCTGAGGAGAGATTTTTTTTTCTTCAGCTAAGTTTCGGACCCTCCACCATGAAAACTCTTCTATTTTGCATCGCCAACGCTCTCCAGGGGAAATCTAAGCCCAAAATTTATGGATTGTTAACACCAAGCTCATCGAATTTATCCATTATGGGAAGCTATTTGGAGAGTGTGGTTCTTGATGAAAGGTACATAAATGTTCCATTCCTACTTCATTTAAATTCAAAACAGGAGAGTTGTTTGTAGGCGGATGAAGCTGATCGTTTTCTTTCCTTTTCTTGTAGAAAGGTTTGAAAGGTTTCCTAGATGTTCTAGCCGCCTTATCCTTTTCGAGATCTACAATTTTATTGGACAACTTCTGCATCATTTTGACTACGTTCTCCATATCTGCTGATGACTCATCTTTATTCCTAGTAAATAGCAGGGTTTTGTTAGTAGTCGTTGGTTTTGCTTCCACATCTACAAAATGTTTAGCAATGTCGTCTGTTTCTTCCTCTACCTTCCTAGCTTCTTCGAAATTTTCTAGTAAAGTAGTTTTCTTGGTTCTTTTGACAAACATCTATTGGAGGATCAAGTGCTGTAGTATAGTACTCAACTAAGGATTCTTCAGCTGGTCTAGTTGCTGCACTAAAGTTATTTAACAATGTGGTGAATATTTGGTTGAATTCCTGGACCTTTTCTTTCTTTTCCTCTCTCATGAGTGTAGCTACAGTTTTCTGATTTCCATATTTTTTTAAAAATCATTTTTCAGATTCTTGCCAATTTGATAGTGAACTAGCTTGTAAGCTAAAATACCAGGACGAAACTTTAGGTTCGAAAGTATATGGAAAAGCCTTGCAAATGACATGTTCGTGCTGTAAATTTAAAAGACTTAGAGCTAAATAAAAGCTCTTGAGGTGATCTTCAGTAGAGATACCTTTACTAGGATTGTACTTAGGCAGAACTTTCTCAGGGTTCTTAGGTAGATTGTGAAAAGGTCTAGCCAAATTCAGAGCTCCTCTTGTTCTCCATGTCGGTACAGCCATGGCTCCTCATGGAGAATTAGGTGGAGAATCGTGTGGAGTAATAGGTGGAGAATTCTTTGGAGTGAAAGGTTCTTCAAGATCTAGAGGATCTTCAAGTTCGATTTCTCCAAGGGGTTCTGTGATTTCCTCTAAAGATAAATCCACCAATTCTTCAAAGCTCTGAACAAGAACTGAATCGCATGTATATTGTCTTTCTGGTCTAGGAGCTCTTCTTCTAGGAAGAAAAGGAATTGCGTTTAAATTGCCAAGCTGTTTAACATAATCACGAGTATGTCTTCTTAAGTTTGCTACTTCAGCAAAAGGTATAGCATATAGCGTTTCTTGATTTTCAAATTCAAAGTTAATATTTTCTTGATTTGTTACTTCAAGCTCTGGATTGCTTGGGATTACTGTTTCAAGTGGGTTTCTAGTTGGATCTCCTCTTAAAGAAGAGTCTCCTTTATCAGCCATGCACTGGTGGCCCTCCGTCTAGCGAAAAAAAATGTGGATGCCTCGGAGATCGTAGCATCAATCAGCAAGGGATTCTCCTCGGTAAGCAATCCCAATTAGATCACTCACCATTTGGTGTGGGGAATCCGTCATGTTAATGGTTCCGGCTACTGTAAGATTTAAAGATTCTTTTTCTCAACACCAGTTACGGCCCGATCCACCGTTTATGTATTTTATTTTAAGGATGATATGTAGGTAACTAATTGAAGCTAATGTAAGATTGTATAAAGAAATCTAATCTATCCTTGCAAGGAGCAAACTTTAAAGATGAGTAATAGACTGAAAGAAACATCTGAAGATCATACAGATAGCTATTTAATCATAAAGATGCATCCACAGCAGAATATAAAAGATATTAAACATAGCTTTAATTCAGTTAATGCATTCCATTACTCATTTTAGATAGACATCTTTGCATAGAAAATAGAAGAATCATTCATTACAAATAAACAATTCACATTAGTAAGGAAAGATCTCACAGTAGTATATGACTGATACAAGAGTAATCTAGCAAACATTCAACACATCTTTCATGCAAAAATGTAGTATACCAGGCTTCCATTAGGAAAAATCGAATTCCTTATACATGTAGAGAAATAGTTCATGTATAAGACAGAAAAAATCTTTCACCTGCCAAAAGTCCTTGTACTATTCACTAACTATCTATTTATAAGTTTACAAAATGCCTCCAGGGCTGCCACCTGTCTTCTCTCTTTAATTCTTTTAATTTTCTTTTAAATGCATTACAAAAATGAAGTGACTTGTGGCACCCTTTACATAACAGAAACAAAAAGAACAAAAACAAAAAGGACAGTTGTCCCTTTGACTTTATGATTCGATAACAGGAAAGGAAAAAATCGATGCATTGTGGCTGTCGAGCTAGCTTTGGGGTGGTGCCTCTGCTTCAGCTGGAGCAGTCATCTCAGAGGGTGCTTTTGTCTCAGCTGGTGCCTCTTCTATCATGTACCTTCATCGATTATTGCCACTGTTGTTGCCTTCTTATCTTCTTCTGCAATATAGCTGAACCGAACACCAATGTCTGTGATAACAACATTGGCAAGTGAAGGGAGAAAGGTTTTCATAGAAGTCACATGCTTATTGAGCTCTGCCTCTATGTATTGCATTTATGCTATTGCTATCTGCAGGATTTCATGGAGCATTTGAGCACATATTGAAGGCCATAGATTTCCTATCTCTGTTATATACAAATCTATTCCACTGGGATATAGTGTGATCCTTTGATGGGGTGAAAGGGATTAGTGGAATATTTCCTATGGGGATACGCTCATCAGCGAGAGGGGTCTGTACCAATTGGGATGAACCTACATCCATGTCTTGTGTATTAGAACCACCAGCTTCTGTATCTTCATTGGACTTATTTTCTTCCTCGGCGTTAATCTGTCTTTCTTCTTCTTCATCCCTTAGTTGATTCTCAACCGCCTCCCTTTCTTCTTGCTCTTTATCAACTTGTTGCAATCTTGTTTCTTCTAACTCTTGATCGCGAAGCCTTTGGGCTTCTTCTTCTTGCAACTTGAGAGTTTCTACCTCCTAAAGCTTAAGAGCTTCTTCTTGTTGAAGATTAAGAGCTTGTTCCTGCTCCTCTCACAACTTATCGACAACTTCTTTCTGGATTCTATCTGCTTCCTCCTTTAGCCTAAGTTTCTTATTGGATAGAGCTTCTGCTACTTTCTTTTCTTTCCTCACCTTGGCCCCTTTGGAATCATGGACAGCAGTAGGGCTAGAACTGTTAAGATTCAATATGCTAAGACATAAAATATCAGCATTACATTCCATTTCACAATAATAGCATATACAGGATCACTGAAAGAACAACAAGCACAACATAAACACAAGAGACACAGATTTATCCTGGGAAACCCTCATGGGGTAGAAAACCCAACGAAGCTTCCTCAATATAGATAACCAACAAATACAAATATGTAAACCATAGACATGAGCTCCTTCTCCTCCATAGAATATCTCTCACTCACCTATGCGCCATTCATAAGTGAGAGAATGAATTGTGTGTGTGATAAATGAGGAACACACCTCCTCTATTTATACACTACTCTGACTTGTCTTTTACATTAACTAGGTCGGCCCCAACTTAACCACTGGGTTAAAAACCCCATTACCACTGACTGGGCCGACCCCTCTAGGGTGGTCTAATAACCCTTTGACCCACATAACACATATAGGGCTGACCCTCACTAGGGAAGTCTAATAACCCAAGTTACCACATTTTGACGGAGCAATAAACATCTCTGGATATACAATAAGATCTTCATAGAGGAATGAAACATCTCCAGAATAAAGTACAAATATAATCTTCTTTGAAGTTACAATATTTCAACACTCCCCCTTAACGAGAAGGATATTATAACAACATCTGCACGAGTAAGGAGTCATCAACTACATCATACATGATACATCTATAAATAATTGGAAGCTTTCTAAACATCATTAGTAACTCAAGCAGTTACTGGAACATCAACATCTTTAGTACTAAATCTTCATATTTTGCATCACTCGAACATCTACAACAACATCAACATTATCATCTGGATCCTCACGATCATCAGCATCGTCATCACACGATCATCAACATCGTCATCACACGATCATCGGCATCGTCATCACACGATCATCAGTATTGTCATCACACAATCATCATCATCGTTATCACATGATCATCATCATCGTCATCTAGATCATCACGATTAGTAGCATCATCATCTAGATCATCACGATCAGCAGCATCGTCATCTAGACCATCATGATCAACAGCATCATCATCTAGATCATCACGATCAGCAGCATCGTCATCTAGCTCATCACGATCAACATCATCATCATCTAGATCATCACTATCAACAGCATCGTCATCTCACGATCATTAGCATTGTCATCACACGATCATCAACATCATACCCTGCAAAACACATGATCCATTTAGGACACCATAACATGTCTAGGGAGGATGCAGTCCACTCATCAACTTAGACAAAGTATAGGGACCATTTTTCAAAGACACATGTCTACGGATCAATTCAGGGACCGAATTC
Source organism: Larix kaempferi (assembly GCA_027924585.1). NCBI lineage: Eukaryota > Viridiplantae > Streptophyta > Pinopsida > Pinales > Pinaceae > Larix > Larix kaempferi. Next base: position 2,258,756 of record BSBM01001595.1, on the reverse strand, counting down.
TAGGGATGATACCATCCCCTCTCATCCACTAGGGACCACTTCTCGTAGACATCTATCTATGGATCAATTCAGGGACCGAAGTCCAGTGACGATATAATCCCCTCTCGTCCACTAGGGACCACTTCTTGGAGAAATCTATCTATCGATCAATTCAGGGACCAAAGTCCGGGAATGATACAATCCCCTCTCGTCCACTAGGGACCACTTCTCGGAGACATCTGTCTATGGATCAATTCAGGGACCAAAATCTGGGGATGATACAATCCCCTCTCGTACATTTTGAACTAGTGGTTCCAGAACGATGCAATCCCCATCACGTACATTTTGAACTAGTGGTTCTGGTATGATGCAATCCCCATCACGTACATTTTGAACTAGTGGTTCCAAGATGATGCAATCCCCATCACATACATTTTGAACTAGTGGTTCTAGGATGATACAATCCCCATCACGTACATTTTGAACTAGTGGTTACGGGATGATGCAATCCCCATCACGTACATTTTGAACTAGTGGTTTCGGGATGATGCAATCCCCATCATGTACATTTTGAACTAGGCATTCAAGGATGATACAGTCCTATCATATCAACTAGGTACCATATACTGACCTCATCGTCAGAACAAGTAGACTCATCATCGATACAAGTATCCTCATCATCGATACAGTATCCAAATCAGCAATACAAGTATCACACCAATACGAGTATCCACATCATCAATACAAGTATCCACACCAATACAACTATCCACATCATCAATACAAGTATCCACACCAACAAAAGTATACACATCATCAATACAAGTATCCATGCGAATACAAGTATACACATCATCAATACAAGTATCCACACCAATACAAGTATACACAGGTATCCTTATCATTGACCTTACCATCAATATAGGTAATCTCATCATTGATACAGGTATTCACATTGATACCAGTATCCAAAGATAACTTTATCGACCATATCACTCCCCCTTTCGAGGAGGATCCTTTCAAAGTACACCAAGCTTATCTCGGAAATACTCAAACTTTACGCGAGACAAAGGTTTGGTCAACACATCAGCAACTTGTTAATCAATGCCTACATACTTGAGCTTGATAGCTGCTTTTTGGACCATATCCCGTATATAGAAATATTGGATATCTATGTGTTTTGACTTATCATGGAACACTGGATTCTCTGTCATCTTGATACAACTCTGGTTGTCACATAGGATCATAGTGGATTCCATCTCTAAGTCAAACGATCCTGATAACAACTTTTGAAGTGATACTGCTTCACAACTAGCAGAGAAAGAAACTATATATATTCCACTTCAACTATGCTGAGAGCCACACTAGACTACTTCCTGCTAGACCACGAGATCATGGCAGATCCCAGACAATAACATCCAGCCGATGTACTCTTCCTGTCTAATACACTTCCTGCCCAATCAGCATCTTGTGTAGCCATACAATCTGAAGTCATGATGTCCAGGACAACATAGACCAAAGTCTATCGTACCCTTTAGGTACCTTATCACATGCTTTGCAACTATCAAGTGAACACATCTAGTTTCCACTAGATATTGACTCAAGGTGTTCATAGCATAGCATATATCTGCCTGGTATTTGTTAGATACATTAGTGACCCAATAATATGCCTATACAGAGTCAGATCACCTAATTGTGATGATTCATCAGCTAACAACTTCAATTTGGAACCCATGAGAGTGGAAATTCGAACACATCAAATCTTTTTCAAGATTTCTCAGCATACTTTCCCTGCTAGAGAAAGATTCCTTCTGGGCCTTGTCATTGTTGGGTTCAGGAAATGCCCCTTTTTGGCCACCTTTATTACATCATTTTGCCGTGATTCCATCCTACTTTCATGAGCTATATCCATGTCTTTCCCAAATCAATCAATGATATTAACATGTATAATTTGTTATTACTTTATTTGTTTTATGCCTAAGATTGTTAAAGGATTATGGATTTTAGTCCTTGGTTTATATTGATCTATGTGATTTCATTTAGCCAAGGTCTAAAGCGCAGGTGTATTAGCCCGATCGCACCAGCTATTACTCTTCATGCACCAACTCCTCCTACTCCAAGGAACAGCACATCCTCCATGCAAGTTGTATTAGATCCCCACTATAACAGATTCTACTGAAGTAGGGCCTAGCTGCGACAAACAGATGGCATTCCAGCTGCTGAGTCTGTTTACCCATTAGTGATCCAAGGAACTGTGCATCCTCCATGCAAGCTGTATCAGTTCCCCATTGTAACAGATTCTACTGAAGCAGGGCCTAGCTGCGACAGACAGGTGGCATTCCAGCTACTGAGTCTGTTGACCCATTAATGATCAAAGCAATAGCCTCCTTCACAATTATAGGACCCTCTTTAATAAGCCGTAACGGTTAGCTGTAACTCCGCAGCATGAAGATCATAGATCTTCATTGTTGCGCGATTTTAGTGGATCTGAAAACTATATTTCCTTTGTATAAATTCCAGAAGGCTCTCGTAGCCTGGAGTTGGACAATCATTACTTGTGTAAGCTGTAACAGAGCACTGAGACTCACGATCTTCCATCAATAATATGAGAGCAGAGTTCTTCATTTCTGTGTCTTAATTTGTTATGACTCTCAGCGTCTCTGTTAGAAGGCTAGGGCCCGCCTTCTCATAGAGATAGCCAGTTTAAGTCGGTAGAGTAGTTTAGTTTTACTTCTATTGTGTGGTGTGGAATGATTGCAGACATTATTGGTAGCTGTAACAGAGTTTAGCTTTCCTTTCTAGTAGTTTATAATTGCATCTTGAATAGTTGTAATAGAGTGGTGTGACAGTCAACTGTGTAGGATAATTTACTTAATTGCATGTGTGTTTTAATCAGCTGTGATAGCCAAGACTCAATTCCAATTATCTTCTAGTTGTTTATGCTTTCTAGGATTTTCAAGTAATTATCAGTTAGAGTTCAAGCTTGTGTTTTAATTCTGGTTGCTGTTGTATCTTCAATTACATTCATAGATTAGACAGATAATGGTAGAGTTACAGTAGCTACTGGATAGATAATTTTGGTAAAGATTGAATGCTGTAGTTTGATACTTATAGGATTTAACTTCTTGCAAAAGTAATCTAGTTTCATTTCATCATTAGATCATTAACTTGTTGGGTTTATTTCTGTAAGGATGTTGCTTTCTTTTGGATTCTTAGATGTATGAATTAGATTAGTGTTCTTAGGGAATGAGTTGGTTGGACACATAGGTAGGATCATTATTTACATTCAACAAATCAACTACTTGATCTGTTTATGCATAGACTGTGCTTATTGCCTTTGAAATAAAAGACCTTCCTGGGTTTGACAATTTATATTGACCATTCTGTGTGTTAGCTTTAATTAACCGACATATAGGGTGACCAACATTTTGGCACCGTTTCCAGGGATGGTAATGGATAGACAGAGTTAGTAGTTGAATTCATTTGATTTTATGTTAGTTCAATTTTTTTCAGCATGCATGAATACAAGAAAAACAAATCGGGAACCCCCTTTGAATACTAACATTGTAGGTGGAAGAGGTTGAGGTCGTAATGCAGGTCAGGGAAGACACACATATATTGATGATATAATTGCTAGAGCTGATTCTTCCTCTAGACCATCGCAAAACTCTATAAGCAGGGGAAATTTTGTTCCTCCCAATCTTGAACATTCAGCATCCACAGTGGAGAATACAACGGGACCTTCAAATCCTGTTGCAGAAAGTAAACCTCCTGAAGATAAGGGAAGTGCCGTAGGGGCACCAGATAGAGAGGAGATTTATCACATTGACAGAACCAGAGTTACTAAAGAGGTGTGGTTGGAGACTCAAAGAATAGCAGAGGAAGAAAGAAGGCAAAGAGAAGAGAGGGTAAAAGAAGAAGAAGCTAAAGCAGAGGAAGAATGCTTAAAGGAAGCTGTTGAATTTTGGACTAGAACCATGGCTGGTAGAGAACAGGGGGGTGAGAACGAGCATGAGGATTGCCGGGAGGAAGAAGGAGAAAATAATCATCCTGGTAATACTATGGCTACATTAGAATTCCCTATTCTTCATAAACTTGGAGCAGCCCCTATGAAGAATATCTCACCATCAGTGCTCCCTAATTTTCATGGTAAGTCCTCTGAGGATTGTGATGAGTTTCTTTTTGAGTTTGACATCCTCTGTCATAGCTATGATTACACCTCTAGTTCTCAGAAGTTGAAGCTATTCCTAGCCACCTTGAAAGGAAATGCTCTGCACTAGTTTATGAGTTTGGGTCGTGAGACCATTACTACTTGGGACCAAATGAAGAACACCTTCCTTTCTAAATATCAAGAATATTGCAGAACTAGGGATAGAAAGGAGGAGTTGTTCAAAATGGTTCAGATGGATGAAGAGAGTTTGGAAGACTTTGTGGAGAGATTGCTGTACAATTTGCAAAGATCTAGTCATGCTGAGATTGGCAAGGATGTGGTCAACATCATCTTGCTAAGAGGAATTAGAGAAGATTTCCTTGATATGTTGAATCTGCAGGGAAAAGGGGATATCTCGAAGGAACCTTTTGAGAATATTATTGAATTATGTTGAAGGTACTCTAGGGGATCTTCCAGAACCAGCAAACGGACAAAGACCGATACCGGGATGTCTTTACTAGGACTCAGAAGTCAGCTAGTGGAGGTGCCACTCGGGCAAAAATAGGCAACATACTAGAAAAATTTAAAATAGACATGATGAGCTCCCTCTCCTCAGAGTTGGATGCCATGAGGGCAAAACAAAAACAAGTAGTAGAAGATCTTACACTTGGAGTATTCTGTCTTAAATGTAGAAAGAAGCATCCACTGAAAGAGTGCCCGTTGGAAAAAGCAGGGGTATGTAGGATATGTGAACTCGACCATGATACTAAGGAATGCCCTTCATTACCTAAGGTTAAAGCAGTCCTACAATCATCTATTCTAGATGTAGAGTGAGCATACTTTATGGCATAGAAGAAACCATGGAAGCCTAGAAACCAAGGTATGAATCTAGATCCAACATTTTTCCTACATAATATGAATGGAATGAACAACATGCATAATATGAATACACAATTCCCTTCACATTATTCCAACAACCAGTGGCCTCCATGTCAAAACCCAATGCAAAATCCTAATTCATGGACACCATGGCCATAACAGTCAAACCAAGCTCCTTGGAATTCCAACTGGAGAAACTCTTACCAAGGAAATAACTTTCCCCATCACCAGACTCGGTATCAGCAGTACCCTCCTCAACAGTATCAGCATCAAGAGTATCAGCAACCCTAACTCCCTTTCTAGAATAATGCTAGACCCATGAATGCACCACTTCAACCACAGCTACCTGCACAACCTAACCCGAACCCAAACAATAAAGCAGTCCATCAATTTGAGACTGCCAACATGCCTGCATATTCCATCACTCAGATTCCCTGCAATGATATACAACTACGACCAGGAAGGGTGGTGGAGCCTATTATCACTGAGGATGTGTCATCCCCAGTGATTGGAACTAGAGTAATTCAGCACTATTGAGCAAGCCCCATTATCGAGGATGTTGATACTCCTACTGAAGCAGCAGCTAAAACTTAGGAAGCAACACATGAGCTGTCACAGCCTACACAATTGAATAGAGAACTACCATATCCTAAACGATTGCAGCTGCAGAAAATAGTGGAAGAGCCCTGATTTGATCTCGTGGGAGAGTTGAAAAATTTATATGTTAAAATTCCACTGTTACAGGCCCTTCATGATGTGCCCATTTATGCTAAGATAATTAAATATTTGTGTGTCAAGAAACCAGGGAGAAGGCCCAAGGATCCTCCCATGGTCCATGTGTTGGGAAAAATTTCAGAATTAATAATGGGAAAGGCCCCTATGGTAAAGTATGATGACCGTGAGAACCCGACTGTTATAGTGCACACAGGGAACACACAAATTCCAAATGTCTTGGTGGATTTGGGGGCAGCTATTAATGTTATGACCATAGAAACTGTGAAGAAATTAGGACTCATTAATCTTCGGCCAACCCCTACTGTTTTGGAACTTGCTGATAGATCGACGGTCAAGCCTGAAGGAATCATAGATGACCTCACAATCTCAGTTGATTCATGGGAATACCCTATGGATTTCTTGGTGTTACAGCAAAAATCCTAGTTGGGGGGACACCCACTGATCCTGGGAAGACCGTGGTTGGCCACGACTGATGCTTGTATCAGCTATCGGTCAGGTTCTATGACCATCTCGGATGGGACTGAGATCAAGAATCTAACCCTGTACCTTCCATCTTAACCAAGCACAGAAGATGATACTCCATTATGGGAATATTTGTAGGAGGAAAAGGGCGCACAACCACTATTAACCATAGGGAGAGCCTTGACATTTAAAGATGAAACAGAGGATGATGCCATCAATAGTTTCATCAGTGAGCCCATGTTAGTCAATAAGAATTTCTATCAGATCTTGGATAGTACTTTAGCTGCAACAGAATAAGAAAATCTTACAGAAGAAACTCTGATTCGTGATGACAGTGTAATTCCAGTACTTAAGAATTTGAAGAGTGTTCCAGTAGAAATTGGGCCAGGAAAAACATTGAATATCAATCCCTATCTAGCACCTAATGAGCTAGAACAGCTAGTCACTCTACTAAAACAGTGGAGGGGAGATTTTGCTTGGGAGTACACAGACATGAAAGGAATTCCTTCTCATCTGTGCACTCATCACATCTATATTAAGAGTGACTCGAGGCCTGTATGTCAACCCCAAAGAAGGATGAACCCAAACCTAAGTGACATAGTGAAGGAGGAAATCCAAAAACTTTTGGAAGCAGGATTTCTATACCCAATTTCAGACAGTGAGTGGGTTTCTCCACTTGTGATCGTGCCAAAGAAGAATGGGAAATGGAGGTTCTACATGGATTACAAAGAATTGAACAAGGCAACGTAGAAGGACCATTTCCCCTTAACTTTCATTGGTCAGGTCCTTGATACCTTGTCTGGGAAGAAGTATTTCCCTTTTCTAGATGGCTTTAGTGGCTATAACCAGATTCAAATTGCTCCAGAATATCAAGACAAAACCACTTTCACCCATCCTTGGGGGACTTTTGCATACCGAGTACTTCCTTTCGGGTTGTGCAATGCACCAACTACATTTCAGAGAGCAGTGATTGGAATCTTTTCAGAAATGGTGAATGATTGCATGGAAATTTTTATGGATGACTTTACTCCATATGGTGACAGTTATGAAGAAGCATTGAAGAACTTAGAAAAGGTCCTGAAATGCTATGAACAAAGCCATCTCTCTCTGAGCACTGAAAAGTGCCACATGATGATGAGTAAAGGCATAGTGCTGGGGCACTTCATCTCTTCTGATGGTATCCAGGTATATCCATCCAAAATCAAGGTAATTGAAAACATACCAACTCCTAGGACACAAAAGGATGTACGTAGCTTCTTGGGTCATGCTGGCTATTATACAAGATTTATAGAAAATTTTTCCAAGATAGCTTCTCCTTTGTTCACTTTGTTGATGAAGGATGCACAGTTTGTCTGGAATGGTGCATGCCAAACAATGTCTAATGAGATAAAGAAGAGGATATCTACAGCACCCATCTTACGAGGACCCAATTGGGCTCTGCCTTTTCACATTTCTTCAGATGCTTCAGACACTGCCATTGGAGCAGTTTTGGGACAGCAGGAAGGTAGTGCTGCTTATGCCATTTACTATATTAGTAAAAATTTGTCTCCTGCTGAACTAAATTATACTATCACAAAAAAAGAATTTCTTGCCATTGTTTATTCCATCAATAAGTTTAGACATTATATTACTGGATATTCTACTTTTGTGCGCACTGATCATTCTGCTATCAAGTATCTAATGAATAAACCAATCACAAATGCTAGAGTTACCAGATGATTGTTACTGTTACAGGAATTTGATATCACAATTATTGATAGACCAGGTAAGGAAAATGTTGTTGCAGATTTTTTATCTCGACTTACTAAAAGTGATGATAATTTACCAGTCGAAGATTCCTTCCCTGACAAACATTTGTCTGCAATGTCAGCTCATTCCCCATGGTATGCAGATATTGCTAACTTTTTGGCTGCAGGTAAGCTTCCAGCACATCTGTCAAAGAGAGAAAGAAGGAACATCATACAATAGAGTGCTATGTACTACTAGATTGATGGCCATCTTTTCTACACAGGGCTTGATTTAGAAATCAGAAGATGTGTTAGAGAAGATGAAATCTTCAGCATTCTTAAAGCTTGCCATGATGAGCCCTGTGGGGGACATTTTGCTGACAAGAGGATAGGTCATAAAGTTTTGAGAATGGGATGTTTCTGGCCTACATTGTTTATAGATGCGAAGAAGTATGTTCAGGCATGTGATAGCTTCCAAAGGATGGGCCAACCCAATAGATTAGATGAGATGCCTTTACAGCCACAACTTGTGGTTGAACCGTTTGATAGGTGGGCTCTAGATTTTGTAGGTCCTATCAACCCTCCCTCAAAGAAAAAAGTTCATATCTTGGTTTGCACATATTACATGACTAAATGGGTAGAAGCTGTAGCCTTGGTCAAGGCCAATGTTCAGGCTGTGATTGATTTCTTGTATGAAGAGATTTTTACTTGGTTTGGAGTACCTAAGGAGATCATTACAGACGGTGGACCACAGTTTGTATCTCACAAGCTAGAAGCACTGTTACAAAAATTTCATATTCAACACAGAATAACCTCACCTTATCATCCACGGGCCAATGGGCAGATGGAGAGCACAAACAAGGTTATTGAGGCTATTTTGACAAAAATAGTGAAGAGCCATCGTAAAGATTGGGATGAAAGACTTCTAGAGGCACTATGGGCCTATCGTACCACTTGGTGTAACACCACTGGTTTTTCCCCATATGAGTTAGTATATGAAAAAAACGTTGTCTTCCCAATTGAATTTGAAATTAGAACTTTAAAAACAGTTGTTGAAGCAAATCTGGATTTATCAGAGGCATAGAGGAATCGACTGAATTAGCTCAATGAATTGGCTGACAAGCACACAGTTGTAGTGCATCATACAGCTTTAATCCAAAAACAACACTCTAGATGGCATGACAGATTTATAAAGAAAAGAGTCTTCCAAGAAAGAGACTGGGCCCTGTTATATGATTCACGATTTAAGAGGGACTTTAAAGGAAAATTGCATACCCGTTGGTTGGGACCCCATCGGATAGATCGGGTATTTGATAATGGAACAGTCCGGTTGATCACCATTGACGAGAACAAAGTACCATTATTCGCAAATGGTCATCGGCTGCGACTACATCACAGGCCAATCTCAAGGGAGGCTTTTATTTCACAGGTTGCAGCTGATCCAGAGTATCAGTTAACGTTAGGACAGGGATTTTTAAACCTTGTTAATTCCTAAAACTTGTAGTTTCCACACATATTTCTATACATAAATAATCGATTTTTCTTTCTTTCTGTATTTGATCTATTTTTAATTTTTCTTGCACTTGATCGGTTTGTTTTGAAGAACTGTGTGCAGGGACTTATTGGAGGAGCAACAGCCATGACTGGGCAAGACAACTGCAAACACCCCATACTTGTTCCTGATATAATAAAGCTCTTTGAAAAAGATGGATAGTTCGTACTATTCCACAGATAAAATTTGCTTATACTACAGTCTGACGCAGCTCCAACTCCGCCACATTTGCCCATTTTGCTAATTTTCGTAGCTGCGACTCCGCCACATTTGCCCATTCTGCCAAATTTTGTAGCTGCGACTCTGCCACTTCTCCTCTGCTTCACTTTTCCACAGTGGAGACTCTGCCACTTTTGCTCATTCGGCCAATTTCCGCAGCTGTGACTCCGCCATTTCTGCCTCATTTTACTCCTTTCTAGCATCTGCGACTCTGCTATCCTTGTTTCATTCTTCTAAACTTAACAGTCGCTATTCTGCTCTTTCCAATTCATTCTCGCTCCTTCTGTACATCTGTGACTCTGCCATTTTTTGCTTTTTCTGCTAGATTTCACAGCTGATACTCTGCCAGTTTGCCTGCTCTCTGATTAATGATGCCAATAATGATGTGACTAGGCATCAGTTTCGGCACTTGCTCCACAAGGTCCAATTATGATCCACCACGAAGGAAATTTTGGATGCCTTGAATAGTTGTCATCCCGGGTGGTAGTGACCAGGTCACTTCGGCACATGTGCATTTATACCCGCAAGGACGACGATCGGCTGCAATGATTAATCCATGGCTCAAACTCATAAAACACAAGGTACGGATCCTAGCTTTTACATGAATTGGCAGAGAATTAATACGGTAATAACGATTATGTCCTACCACAACCCTCGATTAGTGAACCCATGCGAATCACACAATAAGGATTATGTTAAGGTCATAATTGTGATTATTTTTCCGACACCTTACCCGATTTTGCACCTATTACTCCTATCAGCCAACCTCATCGCTTCCATAGAACATTCATACTAGCATAGACTGGCCTAAAACTTGATTTTTTTCTGAACCCCAATGACCCTTTGCATGTTCGTAAGCTACAACTCTCTACTTCTAAACCAAAAATTGTTGAATTTTGAACCTTGAGGAGAGGTTAAAATGGGAAATCCAGTCAGACATGAACCAGTAAATACAGACGCTGTACATGCCAATGCAGAGGTTCTTAATATTTTTATAACAGCATGATGGATGGCATATTTTGAACGGTTGAATGGGCTTCAAACAGAAACCACATTACAGTTTGCCCTCAACATGAATGATACTCACTCTGAGGTGAGAGGACTGCGCGTGGAATGCCACAGAAGAAATCATAGATGAGGTTACTGGTTTACCCATGATTGGGAAAAGGTTATTTGGATGGAAAGAAGATAATGCAAATGCGGTGAGGGAGTTTTTTTCAGTTGGAGAGCAGGTTATTCCAAAGCACCATGGGCTGGAACTGGCTTCCTTACCACCACCCTGGAATCAAGTAGCAATTTTTGTGAAAAGATATATTTCTTGTGGAGGTAGGTACCAAGTTGTTTCCTTTTCTGAACTTCCCTTACTGTCTCATTTGCACCATGGTAATTTAGTAAATATACCATTCTATTTGCTTAAAGCCTTACAAACCATGGATGGATATGCAAGAACTTCCCAGCATCTAGTTTCCTCCCTTACTAATCATGGATTAATTAAGTTACTAGTCCTAAGAGCCATTGCAATTCGTAATTTAACCTGGGAGCAATTTTTGGCTGGAGATGCGCCAATCAGACAACCTATATTAGAAGTGGGGGGTGGTGGTGAATATAGTGAGGACCGGAGTTCCTCAAATCTAGTTGGGGGGAAGACTGGAGCAATAGAAAACTAGACCAATGACAAGGGGGAAGTGAATAAAAGAGAAGCAGCAGTAACAAAAAACCCTATAGCAGAGGAAATTGGGATGGAAACACTAGAGCAGGAGGAAGAAATAGTAGAGTCTGTAACTGCAGAAGAATATATTCAATTAAAAGAAGCTGAAACTGGAGCAACTATTGAAGCTACAATTGCATAAACATAAATTCAAAGGGAAGGACATCAGACAGTAGAAGAAGGGATTGTGGAAGTTTTGGAAGTTGAATCCTCTTCATAAATAAGGGGTACTATTATTGAAGAAGAAACAACTAAGCTAGGGACCCCTGTGTCAAAGAAACAAGGACTAAGATCAGGAAACAGGAGCCAGACACCTACTGCAACAAAGAAAAGGAAAATCAGAATTGATAAAGCACCAATAGCAGTAGGCATGGAGGAACAACCAGTGGGAATAGTTAGAAGAAGGACTCGATCAGCAGCAGCAAAAGAAGTACCCGCAATAGCAAAAACAACAGAAGAATTAGAGACAATGGATACAACTAGGGGTAATATTGAATCACCCCTAGTAGAGATAGCAGAAGTAGCAGAAGTAGCAGAGACAGTGGGAGCAGTCAGAGAAAATAAGAAACCATCTTGGGTGGAGTAAATACCTATGACAGGAATAGATTTAGAGATTCCCATTTTGAACCCTAATTCATCTATTGCTATGTAGGAACCTCCCAGAGAAGAAACCCAAAGTCATCTATGACAGGAATAGATTTAGAGATTCCCATTTTGAACCCTAAGTCATCTATTGCTATGCAGGAACCTCCCAGAGAAGAACCCCAAATTGAAAATCTCCTGCTTGAAAATGAACTATTAAAAGAAGAGGTGTAGATATTGCGAAATGAGCTGGAGAGATGGAAGGGAGTAGCTGGAAAACAAGCTAAGAAAAATTTGAACACTTTAGCAAATGCTGCAAATTTGTTGGAAAATCCATTTTTGCATTTGAAAATGAGGAGTATGGGGAGACCGTTTGTCCAGAGTGTGGAGATATATTTTCTGCAGCAAGACACAAAGTTGTTGTGTTGGGAATTTCATCACAAAATCATGTACATATAGAAGAGGTGGAAGAAGGAATTCCAATAATCGAGTTGATAGAGGAAAATGAGCCAAGAATTGAAGAGATCCTTGATTTGAATTTAAGGGATGAGACAGTATAGTCCCAACCATCAAGGGATATTGAGCTTCTTCAGGATCAGTCTCAAGAGTTGGAACAATTTGATATAAACCAAAAACAATCTCAGCATCTCAAAGAAATTGAGAAACAGGGGACTGCTACACAAAAACTAGTACCCTTGAAAATGTTTAGTGAAGCTACAAGTCAGATAGCAACATCTAATATCGAGGGCCAGGAGAAAAACACCATCACACAAGAACCAGTGTTTCCAAAATCATTTTCTACAGTGGCAACACAAACTGAGATGGATGAGATTGAAATGGAAAAGGAGGATGCTGCTACACAAGAACCAACAGTCCTAAGAATAGTGACTGAGACTGTAACACAGACTGAGGAAGCTAAGGAGAATATGCAAATAGAGAATGCTGTTACACAAGAACCAGCATCCCTAAAACCCATGGCTGAGACTGCATTACATGCACAGACCACTGCAACCCCACTGGAGGATGAAACTGTCATAGTACCAAGGCAAGATAAGGAAGTCATTTATCTAGATTATGACGATAAGAAGGAGGTAGAAGACAGAAAGATTCAATGGCTGCAGAAGAAGGTTCTCTGGTTAAATCTCGAGTTGGATAAATGGCTCAAGTGGATTGAACAGTTCAAAACAAGTATGATCTCTCTCCAGGAGCATAGAAATGTCATTAAGGGATTGAGAGAAAAGTGGGCTGAGGAGTTATTCTTCCAAAAACTTTGGTGGGAGAAACTTCAAGAAAAATTGGAAGGATTAAAGAAACATAAGTCCCTGCAACAAGAAAAAGACAAAATGTACACACTCTCCATAGAATTGTTGAGTTGTAATGCTCCATCCCCCTCTTACCCTGTTTTTCTCCACGAGCAGACAACCTTATTCCAATTAAGAGCTCTCAAGGATGGGAGATCATTTGATTTGGCAATGGCTACTCAGTTTTTGGAGACTTTTCTGAAAAATGACTTTGAGGACCAGCATTTGTTATGTGAATTGTATTTACATGACAGGGCCTGCTACATTGAATTTCCATCTAATCCTTTACCTATTCTAGGATATATTTAGTTGAGGGAATTTGCCTCCTTTGTCATTAATCATGTAAGATGGTGAGATGATTTCCAAACCATCCTTAGGAATGAGGAGAATTCTACTCTTTGGATTAGGGGGGAACCTCAGAATCCATCAGCATTCATAGAAAATCATGCTAAAACTCTCAAGGTTTCCTCAATTTCTCGATATTTTGAGAGACTACGAGATAGACTCCTTACCACGTGTGTCCCAATGATTCTCAATATGTAGCAGGATGCACTGGAAGGTAGTGAATATAGATGGTTGTATTCTTCTCATCTCTTAAGGAAATGGATCCATATAGATTTGAAAATTTTAGGCAAGCTTTGACAAGGATTCCTAGATATGTGCGGTGCATGGAAAAGTGTGGGTCTTGGTGGCTTGGTTTGAGATTCAAATTCCCTCTCATTTGGTTGCCTATAAGCAATTATTCCATAACCAATTATGCTCTGACATTATAAGAAGAAGAACTGTGGTGGGGGCATTGGGTATCTTTCTATGCGTTTGTTCCTCGAGGGCAGGTACCAGAACTTGCCTACAATCTTACAAATCTCCACAGATTCCACTCAGACTCAGATTCGGATTAAGGGAGGTTGTTGCATGAGGACATGCAATTGGATAGTTGGGGGGAGATGTTGGGTTTAGGAAATGCCCCTTTTTGGCCACCTTTATTACATCATTTTTCCCTGATTCCATCCTACTTTCATGAGCTATATCCATGTCTTTCCCAAATCAATCAATGATATTGAAAGGTATAATTTGTTATTACTTTATTTGTTTTATGCCTAAGATTGTTAAAATATTATGGATTTTAGTCCTTGGATTATACTAATCTGTGTGATTTCATTTAGACAAGGTCTAAAGTATAGGTGTATCAACCCGGCAGCACCAGTTGTTACTCTTCAAGCACCAGCTCCTCCTACTCCAAGAAACAGCGCATCCTCCACGCAAGCTGTATCAGATCCCCACTATAACATATTCTACTGAAGCAGGGCCTAGCTGCGATAGACAGGTGGCATTCCAGCTGTTGAGTCTGTTGACCCATTAATGATCCAAGGAACATCGTATCCTCCACGCAAGCTGTATCAAATCCCCACTGTAACAGATTCTACTAAAGCAGGGCCTAGCTGTGACAAATAGGTGGCATTCCAGCTACTGAGTCTATTGACCCATTAATGATCAAAGCAACAGCCTCCTTCACAATTATAGGACCCTCTTTAATACGCTGTAACAGTTAGTTGTAACTCAGCAGCATGAAGATCATAGATCTTATTTGCTGCGCGATTTTAGTGGATCTGAAAACTGTATTTCCTTTGTATAAATTCCAGAAGGCTCTCGTAGCCTGGGGTTGGACAATCATTACTTATGTAAGCTGTAACAAAGCACTAAGACTCACGATCTTCCATCAATAATATAAGAGAAGAGTTCTTCATTTCTATGTCTTAATTTATTGTGACTCTCGGTGTCTCTGTTAGAAGGCCAGGGCCGGCCTTCTCACAGAGATAGCTAGTTTAAGTCGGTAGAGTAGTTTAGTTTTACTTTTGTTGTGTGGCGAGGAATGATTGCAGACATTATTGGTAGCCGTAACAGAGTTTAGCTTTCCTTTCTGGTAGTTTATAATTTCATCTTGAATAGTTGTAACATAGTGGTGTGACAGTCGACTATGTAGGATAATTTACTTAAATGCATGTTTGTTTTAATCAGCTGTGACAGCCAAGAATCAATTCCAATTATCTTCTAGTTGTTTATGCTTTCTAGGATTTTCAAGTAATTATCAGTTAGAGTTCAAGCTTGTGTTTTAATTCTGGTTGCTTTTGTATCTTCAATTACATTCATAGATTAGACAGATAATGGTAGAGTTACATTAGCTACTGGATAGATCATTTTGGTAAAGATTGAGTGCTGTAGTTTGATAATTATAGGATTTAACTTCTTGCAAAAGTAATCTAGTTTCATTTCATCATTAGATCATTAACTTGTTGGGTTGATTTATGTAGGGAAGTTGCTTTCTTTTGGATTCTTAGATGTATGAATTAGATTAGTGTTCTTAGGGAATGAGTTGGCTGGACACATAGGTAGGATCATTATTTACATTCAACAAATCAACTACTTGATCTATTTATGCATAGATTGTGCTTATTTCCTTTGAAATAAAAGACCTTCCTGGGTTTGACAATTTATATTGACCATTCTGTGTGTTAGCTTTAATTAACTGACATATAGGGTGACCAACAGTCATACTTCAAGACCTACATCAATCCGAGATCTTTCATCTCAAGTTCTGTAGCTAGCTTCTTCTTGGTTTCCATGACCCGTTTCTCATTCCCTGTCAGAAAGAGATCATCCACATAATAATCGTATCGTCCATAACCTTAAGGTAAAGGTTAGGATCAACTTTATTTTTGGAAAAGCCCAAGCTTGTCAACAAACTGTCAATTCTCCCTCTGTGACTGAACATCATTCACACTCTGCATTGAGTGATCTTCTGCATATCTATCTGTGCCATCTCTCGTCAAATGGGTCTACTGATATGTGCCTTAAGATCATTCGAACTCTGTGGTGAGTTCCTTCTGTATATATATACCATATTCAACCTTGTAGCAAAGGTTGAAATCTGCATCACTCATGGTGATCATTAAGCTCATCAAATGACTATCAATCCTGGGTACCCGTACAGAGCTTTCTTCAATTGAATTCTGGGAGTTTTCTCGATTCACACTTCTTCTTCAATCACACCATTGAGAGAACAGTATTTATCTAGCTACTCATCATGATCCTCCTCCTCTTTCTAAGAGAATCTTCTAGCCAAGAGCTTTCTATAGTATGTTTGATTTCTAGGTCTTCATCCATCACTTGTTTGGTGATCATCATTCTTCATGATCTTTCCTACAAATCAAAATTAATTACAAGATTAGTAATACTTCATAATCATCAAATCATGTTGACATGATAACCTATTATGCATACAGATATGATTCACATAGTTATGCAACTATCTTGAGCAATACTTTGGCACAACACTTTTCCATATCCTGTATGCATACAGTGGTTATCTAGATGCCTTCCGTCTCTACCAAAACATACTATCAAGAGCTTGCAGAGCTCTCAGCATGTCAACAAATATGTTTCATTGTAGACAAGCAACAATGGAATGTTTGTCCAACTTACCAATCATAAGCATATTAGTAGTATACTGGTCAATGCTATATGAATGCTTACACTTAGCATGATATATTCTAGGAATACAAATATGCATACAACTATTACAAGCAATATCATAGACTATTCAGTAATTGAAATACTTATCTTTTATGTCTTGTGAGGTTGCTTTATCTTGGTCTCTACTTCCCTTCCATGTCATGGGCTTCTATCCATCCTTTACCACTATGCATGCTTAAGTGTGCACTAGTGTCATCATCATGATCTCATACATAATCATACATTCATTAGTATAAACTCAATATTATCACAACATTATGATTCTAAGTAATCTTGAATAACATGGTCATGATCATTCAATACATGGGTATACTAAGATCCTATCACAAAGAAGGATTCTAACTTGACATAGGAAAACATACCTCAATTAGATACATGCTTAGTTATGTCTAACATAGCCAAACAATATCTTTATTATATTCAATGATTTAGAGACCTTGTGCTAGTAACCTGCATACCTCATAAGTTAAGGATAGTAGAAATAATTCATACATACCTCATAAGTAGAGCTTCTAAAGACTATGGATAAGTCTTTTGTATTTATTTCATCATGGTCATAGAACTTGATTTATCTTTCTTGATGTACCTGTCTTTTGTTAGCAGACAACATCATCCTCATACAACACCATAGGTGCATTAGTACAATCATATAACCTTGATCAAAGAATGTCTTCTATCATTCACATGCATTCATACTTTTACTAGGGTGATAAGAAAATTCTAAGATTAATCAATATTGTACTAACCTCGATAACATCAAGACAAGCATATAATAAACTTAATCATGAACAGATTTCAACACATACCTATATCTCCTCAAGTTATACCTGTCAAGATTGCTTTTAACCCAATCCACTTTGATTTGCTGAAATTGGATCTGGAGCTAGATTAGGGTTTGTCAGAGAAACCCTAAAAGTTCAACCTTTGAATTTCAAACTTCTGAGTGGATGGAAAGATGTTCCTTGCCGAGCTGATCAATCTAGCATACTTCAATTTTGAAATCTACAAAATTTGACCCCTCAAAATTGCCTTTGAAACTTCTTGATCTTCTGGACAAGATCCTGAAATAGGGTTTGGTGAAGCCCACCCTTCTTCCCAATCAAAAGGTTTGATCCAAAGCTCTAAAACTTCTATTTTTACAATGAACTTTCAGCCATGTCATGTCCCCAAATTTTGCTATAGTCCATGAGGTAATTTTGGCCTAAGTCACCTAGGAAACAATTATTTAATTAATGAGCAAGCATGGAAACTGTCTTATGAAAGATGCCTAAGGTTGTATTTGGGTATTAAATGGATAACGTGAACCTCAGAAGATATTAATACCCAAACTAAGGATCTAAGGAAACTAATGGAGTTATCATTAATTAATGGAGATAAATGTTGAGGCAGAGTACTATATGAATTAATTAATTATTAAATAATTAATTATATTCAGAGTTGGATTGATTTTAATTAATAAATGCATCATTTCTAATTTAATTGGTGGCAAGTTGATGTTTACAAGGCTATGAAATTCGAATTGGTAAGTGATCCAAACTTTCCTAAGTGGTAAAGTCTCAGAAAAGCTAAGGCATCTAGTGGAGACAAGTTGGCAAGATGAACCCAGAAAGGAAATTGACAAAAGCTAGCAAAATCAGACAAAAGCAGGAAAGAGGAAAGTAAAGAAAGTGGAGAGATTCAGAAAAGCTTTCTAAAAGAAAATAGAAACAACCAGAAAAGCTACCTAAAGCGCACTTGCCCAAATTCAGTGAAGGAGGTGAAGGAAAGAAAGTTTTGAAAGCTCGGAAGTTGCTATTCTCCTCAAGAAAGGCACCCTCATGGCTTTGGAGTAGAATGGGAAAGTGGTAACCTACTCTCACAAGTCACCAAAGCTAATTAACATACTCAGCAGGTAATCATAAAGTTTATAAAAGAAGCCAACCAACTCCAATGAAGAAATTTTGATCATTTATGTTTTCTCATGAGAGCTCTGATGCTTCTCTAGTTGAGTGTTGTGCCTTAGCTGTGCTTCTTGGGTGATGTGCCCCAAGGACCTTAGTTTCCAGAGAGTGTTGTGTAGGTCTATGTCAATATATTGTAGCCATTAACATATGCTTCCATCCTCCATTGAATATCTACAGTCATTTGGGAGAATAGGTTCCTCCAACAGTGATTCTCCAGCTAGTTTTGGTGAAGATCCATCCATTGAAGAAGATAGAACTTGGGAGTGCACCCAAGGGCTAAAGGAGAGTTTGTGAAGCCATTGTTGCAGACATCAAAGGTGTTCAAGATTAGTAACCATCTTTAGATCAGATGCATACTTCTCTTCTCACTCGTCCTCCATTCACAGCTAAATCTAGAGGAGTTTTCCTTGAAGGAGAGGGATGACTTAGTGAATGCGCTCCAGACAAGTTCAGAAGATCAATAAATAGCGATTTACATTCATATGACCTATAGATGACCTGATCCTATCACCATAGCAGATCCACAGTAATATTCTATTTCTTCTCTTCATTTTCCATCAAATGTAATGAATATTTAGCCTGTGAGGCACTATTGTGTTGGGAGACAGTTAAATCAATAAAAGAAGGATTCTGATATATTATTTTTGACCCGAATATGTTTAGTATGTTATATCAGATCATTATTTAATGTCATAGCAGACTTTATTATTTATTGGAGTAGTTTAAAGGATTAAAATGCAAGACTAGCTAGTTTGGTGCTTAATCTAGACTAGTTTCACCATATTTGCTGCTGAATCTTTTCTGAGAATCCATTTTGCATTATATCAATTGTAGGAGGTTGTTAGTTCAATATAATATCCATATCAGTCCCTGTAAAAATAATTTGAATGCTTTTAACTTCGTTTTGGAAAGCCTGTATTGTGACTAGCTCAGTTGTCCACCATTTGCAAATAATCCCCAAATTGTTCCAAGCCTTTCCAAGTCAATCCAGTCTTTATTCCAGCATTCCTTATGAGTTGCATGACTGGTATATCTCTTTCCTAAACACCTTTAACCATTACCCAGTCTTGTTGGCATATGCTAGAAGCCCAGGTAGCCTCAAAGTAGGCAATAGATACGTTTTATTGCTGAAAAGTGAATGGCTCTAGTACCTTGTGCCAAGGACTCATGATGAAAACATATTTTGCTGTTGTTGCACCTAATCCCATATAAATTCCAGAATCAAACTTTCATCCCACCATCCTTAGTCTGTACACCAGTACCCCTCACTTACCTACTGTCCGATTCGAAGGATTTGCCACAAAATTTCACTAGTAAAAGTTGTAATGTTTTTAAAGTGGAGTTAATATCTGGGTCAGATCTTGCTCAGGACATTACAAGCCATGGTCACAGAATTAAAAAATTCCAACTTTTGTAGAAGCCCTAATTTTCCACCTTTTCGATCAAGGTCCCGAACTAGGGTTTGATCAAGCCCACCCTTCTGACCAACTAGAAAATTCAATCTTGGTCTCTAAATTTTGATTTTTCTGAGTAGCATTCATCCGTGGACTCTGATTCCAAAAATTCCAACTTTCTCCGAAACCCTAATTTTCCACAGTAGTGACGATTCAAGAATGAAGGTACTCAAAATCCAAATCTGTTTTGACATAAATATGTACTTGATTGTTTCTGGTGTAACTCCAAAATTATGAATCCACAGGGTCAGAATCTTCTTTATGTGGTATCCCGGCCTGTCCTCTTTCCAACCCCACAAGTTTGATCTCAATTGGATTCTTTGAGAGAAAGTTATTCCAAGTGTCACAACGTGACTTGTTTATGGGATAAAACTAGAGAGCGAACTTGTACGTGTTAAGATTTAATATGCTAAGACAGAAAATAGCAGCATTACATTCCATTTCACAATAATAGCATATACAGGATCACTAAAGAAACAACAAGCATAGCATAAACACAAGAGACACAGATTTATCCTGGGAAACCCTCATGGGGTAGAAAACCCAGCAAAGCTTCCTCAATATAGATGACCAGTAATATACAAAGATGCAAACCAAAGACATGATCTCCTCCTCCACCATAGTAGACCTCTCCTCCACAAGTGCGCCTCTCTCAAGTGAGTGAGTGTATCAAATGAGGAATACACCACCTCTATTTATACACTACTCCGACTTGTCTTTTACATAAGAACACGTAGGATCGTATTTAACCAATGGGTTAAATACCCCACTACAACTGACTGGGCCGACCCCTCTAGGGTGGTCTAATAACCCTTTGACCCACATAACACATACAGGGCCAACCCCCACGAGGGAATTCTAATAACCCAAGTTACCACATTCCAACGGAGGAATAAACATCTCCGGATATACAATAAGATCTTCAAGGAGGAATGAAACATCTCCGGAATAATAAAGTACAAATATAATATTCTTTGAAGTTACAATATCTCAACACTCCCCCTTAACGAGAAGGATATTATAACAGCATCTGCACGAGCAAGGAGTCATCAACATCATACATGATACATCTATAAATCATTGGAAGCTTTCTCAACATCATCAGTAACTCAACCAGTTACTGGAACATCTTCAATACTGGAACATCAACATTTTCAGTACTGAGTCTTTATCTTCTGCAGCACTTGAATGGCTACAACACCATCAACATCTGGATCCTCACGATCATCAACATCGTCATCATACAATTATCAGCATCAGGATCATCTCGATCTACAACATCTGGATCATCTCAATCTACAGCATCTGGATCGTCTCGATCTACAACATCTGGATCATCACGATCTACAGCATCTGGATCATCATGATCTACAGCATCTAGATCATCTCGATCTACAACATCTAGATCATCGCGATCTATAGCATCTGGATCATCTGTATTAGTATCCAAACCAATACATCTATCATCAAAACATGTATTCTTACTAATACATATATCATCAAAACATGTATTCTCACTAATACATCTACTATCAAAAGCATGTATTCTCACTAATACATCTATCATCAAAAGCATGTATTCTCACTAATACATCTATCATCAAAAGCATGTATTCTCACTAATACATCTATCAACAAAAGCATGTATTCTCATTAATACATAGCAGCATATCCTGCAACACACACGATCATATTACAGGATGATCAATCCTGCTCTCTTTAGGACATAGGTCCATGGATGATACAATCCAGATCAAGTTCCAGGATGATCAATCCTTATCACTTTAAGACAAGTCTCATGTCTAGGGACGATGCAATCCCGACCACAGTGCCAATCCTTTTTCATACTGGATGTGACCTAGATCAGATCTAGGATTTACCATCACAGAGCCAGTCCTCTTTCATACTGGATGTGTCACATCTACAAATCCATCCCTGTTTCATGCTGGATGTATCACATCTACAGAGCCAACCCTATTTCATGATGGATGTATCACATCTACAGAGCCAGCTCTGTTTCATGCTAGATGTATCACATCTACAGAGCCAGCCTTGTTTCATGTTGGATGTATCACATCTACAGAGCCAGCCCTGTTTCATGCTGGATGTATCACATCTACAGAGCCAACCCTATTTCATGCTGGATGTAACCTAGAACAATTCTAGGATTTGTCACGTACATTTTGAACCAAGGTCCAGGGACAATCCAGTCCTATCAAGTACCTTTTGAACCGAGCTCCAGGGACGATCTAGTCCTATCATGTACCTTTTGAACCAAGGTCCAGGGACGATCCAGTCTTATCATGTAACTTTTGAACTGAGGTCCAGGGACGATCCAGTCCTATCATGTACCTTTTGAACCGAAGTCCAGGGACGATCCAGTCCTATCATTCAATTCTTGAAGACCTCATGTCTACGGCTCAATTCACAGGACCAAAGTCCGAGGACAATCCAATCCCCTTACCTATTCATTCAGGATTTTATTCTCGGAGACATCATGTCTATGACTCAATTCACAAGACCATAGTCCGAGGACGATACAATCCCCTTACCTGTTCATTCAGGATTTTATTCTCGGAGACATCATGTCTACAGCTCAATTCACAGGACCATAGTCCGAGGATGATACAATCCCCTTACCTGTTCATTCAATATTTTATTCTCGAAGACATATGTCTACGGCTCTCTTTAGGACTGAAGTCCAAGGATGATCCAATCCTCACATGTCCACCAAGGACTTCATTCTCGAAGACATACATCTACGGCTCACTTTAGGATTAAAGTCCAGGGATGATCCAATCCCCACATGTCCACTAAGGACTTTATTCTCAAAGACATACGTCTACGGCTCACTTTAGGACTGAATTCCAAGGATGATCCAATCCCCACATGTCCAATAAGGACTTTATTCTCGAAGACATATGTCTACGGATCCTTTTAGAACATATGTTCAAGGATGATGCAATCCCTCTTCTTTCTCGGAGACATCTATCTACGAATCCTTTTAGAACATATGTTCAAGGATGATGCAATCCCTCTTCTCAACTTAGACCCTGTTTAAGGACCATCCACCAACCTCTCTATTGGCATTACTAATATAGGTATCCTCATCATTGACCTCACTGTCGATGCAGGCAATCTCATCATAAGTGATCACATCACTCCCCCTTTCGAGGAGGGTCCTTCTGAACTATATTAAGTTTGTCTCGGAAAAATTTACATGAGGTAGAGGTTTGGTTAGTACATTGGTAACTTGTTACAACTACGAACTTTAATTCCTTTCTGCACCATATCTTGTAAAATAGAAATGCCAGATCTCTATGTGCTTTTGACTTATCATGGAACACTGTATTCTTTGCCATTTTGGTACAACTCTGTTTGTCACATAGGATCACAGTTGGGTCCGTTTCTAATTCAAACAATTCTAAAGCCATATCGTTTCATAATTAGCGGAGCAAACAGCCATATATTCCGCTTGTGCTGAGAGCCACATTTAACTGCTTCCTGCTAAACCATAAGATCATGGATAATCCTAGACAATAACATCTTCTCGATGTGCTCTTCCTGTCTGATACACTTTCTGCTCAATCAACATCTATGTAGCCATCTGAAGTCATGATCTCATAGATCAAATTCTATTGTACCCTTTAGGTACCTCATCACATGCTTTGCAACTAACAGGTGAACACATCTAGTTTCCACTAGATACTGACTCAAGGTGTTCACAGCAAAGCATATATCTGACATAGTATTCGTTAGGCACATCAATGACTCAATAATTTGTCTGTACAGAGTTATATCCACTAACTCCAATGAGTCATCTGCTAAGAACTTCAAGTTGGAATTCATGAGAGTGTCCATTCCAACACATCAAGTCCTTTTAATATTTCTTAGCATACTTTCCCTGGTTGAGAAAGATTCCTTCTGAGCCTTGCCATACTTCTAGACCTAGGAAGTAATGCATCAATCTGAGATCTTTCATTTTTCATTTATGTAGCCATCTTCTTCTTTCTTTTCATGATCTGTTTCTCATTCCCTATCAGAAAGATATCATCTACATACAATAATAGTATGATCCATAACCTTAAGGTAAAAGTTAGGAACAACTTTACTTTTGGTAAATCCCAAGCTTATCAAGAAACTGTAAATTTTCCCTTTGAGACTGAACATCATTCACACTCTGCATTGAATGATCTTCTGCATATCTATCTGTGCCATCTCTCGTTAGATGGGTCTACTGATATGAGCCTCAATATCATTCGAACTCTGTGGTGAGTTCCTTCTTGCATCCAAGTCATCTGTATATAGAAACCATATTCAACCTTGTAGCAAATATTGAGATCCACATCACTCATGGTGATCATTAAGCTCATCAATTGATTATTGATCCTGGGTACCCATACAGAACCTGATTCACACTTCTTCATACTTGGAGCAAACATCTTGTCATGATTCTCTTCCCCTTTCTATGAGAATCTTCTAGCCATGAGCCTTCTATATTTTGTTTGATTTGTAAATCTTCTTGTTTGAACATCCATCACTTGTACGGTGTCCATCATTCTTCATGACCTATCCTACAAATCAAAATTAAGTACATGATTAGTAATACTTCATAATCATCAAATCATATTGACATGATAACCTATTATGCATACAGATATCATTTACATAGTTATGCAACTAATTTGACCAATAATTTGGCACAACACTTTCCCATATCCTGTATGCATATAGTGTCTATCTAGATGACTTCCATCTCTACCAGAACATACTTTCGAGAGTGTGCACAGCTCTCAGCATGTCAGCAAAGAGGTTTCATTCTAGACAAGCAACAATGGAATGTTTGTCCAAGTTACCAATCATATGCATATTAGTAGTATACTGTTCAATGCTCTATGAATGTTTACACTCAGCATCATATATTCCAGGAATACAAATATGCATACAACCTATTACAGGCAATATCATTACTATTTCAAATAACAACTCCAATACTTATCTTTTATGTTTGTGTGGTTGCCTCCCGCTTGATCTTCTATATGTCTTTTGTACTTCTATTCATTCTGTGCCACTGTGCATGCTCAAGTGTGCACTAGTGTCATCCTCATGATCTCATACACAAACATACATTCATTAGTATATTCTCAATATTATCAAAACATTCTAATTCTAAATAATATTGAATATATATATAGTCATGATCATTAGTATTCAGAGTTTCAAGGAAGTCTTCTTTTACTCATGCATATTCTTGTTTGATCATAGTACTCTTCAGGTTAATTAAATCATCATAGTATGCATAAACCCTTGATTATTAACTTTATGAATAAGCATAACCAATCATACCAAGTATACTTATGTAAGGGATCCTAACACAAGGTAAGATTCTAACTTGACATAGGTAAACATACCTGGATTAGTATACCTGCTTAGTTATGTACAACATACCTAAACAATCTCTTCAATTATTTAGAGATCCTGAGCTAGAACCTGCATGTCTCATAGGTTAAGCATAATATAACAAAGTCATACATACCTCGTAGGTAGAACAAAGATTATGGATGAGTCTTTGTCTTCATGCTGTCATGGTCATGGAACTTGATTTATCTTTTGTGATGTACCTGTATCTTGTTAGCAGACAACATCAACCTCACACAACACCATAATGCATTAGTACAATCATATAGCCCTAATCAATGAATGTCTTCGATCATTCACATGCATTCATACTGTTACTAGGGTGATAATACAATTCTAACATTAATCAAGACTGTACTAATAAATAATATGAAGACAAACACATCATGAACTTAATCAAGAATCAGATTTCAAGACATACCTGAACCTCCTTAAGTCATACCTGTCGAGACTTCTTGTAGTCTTCTTATGTAAGGCCTTAGCCTCAACTCCCCCTGAAACTTGATCTGGAGCTTGATTAGGGTTTGCTAGAGAAACCCTAAAAATTCAATCTTTGACTTTCACACTTCCGAATGAATGGAAGGATGTGTCTTGCTGAGCTGATCAAACTAGCATACTTCAATTTTGAAATCTCCAAAATTTGACCCCTCAAAATTGCCTTTGAAACTTTTGGATCTTCTGGACAGGATCCCGAACTAGGGTTTGATGAAGCCCACCCTTCTGCTCAATCAAAAGGTTTGATCCAAGGCTCTAAAATCTTATTTTTATGAGGAGCTTCCAGCTGTGGTTATAGACTTCAAAAATTCCAACTTTTGCTGAAGCCCTAATTTTCCATCTTTCCGATCAAAATCCCAAGCTAGGGTTTGATCAAGCCCGGTCTTCTACCCAACCAAAAAATTTGATCTTGGTCTCTAAATTTTGATTTTCCTAAGTAGCATTCAGCCATGGATTCCGATTCCAAAAATTCTAACTTTCTCCGAAACCCTAAATTTCGGAAGCCATGAATAAAGGTGCTCCAAAAATAATTCTGTTTTGACAGAAATATGTACCTGATTGTTTCTGCTATAACTCCAAAATTTTTGCTCCACAGGGTCTGAAATTTTTTTTTGCAGTAGCCTAACCTGTCATCTTTCCATCCTGACAGGTCTAACCTCAATTGGATTTTCTAAGAGAGAGTTATGCCAAATGTTGCAACGTGACCTGTTTTGGGATAATACAAGAGAGCGAACTTGTATGGCGTGCCACATGTCACTGTTTGAACTTCGGCCTCTGAAAACTTTTTTTGAGATATATCACCCTGTTATATTTCCATCCTGATAGGTCTGACCTCAATTGGACTCTCTGAGAGAGAGTTATGCCAAGTGTCACAACGTGACCTGTTTATGGGATAAAACAGGAGAGCAAACTTGTACGGCGTGCCATGTGTCACTGGTTCAGCTTCAACCTCTAAAAAACATTTCTTGAGATAGTACAATTTGTGTACTACCTGTCACTTTTTACTAAATTTCATTTGGAGCTTCCTAGCCCAAGTTATGACCTTTTTCCCTAGGTC
Organism: Larix kaempferi; assembly: GCA_027924585.1. Lineage (NCBI taxonomy): Eukaryota > Viridiplantae > Streptophyta > Pinopsida > Pinales > Pinaceae > Larix > Larix kaempferi. The sequence continues at coordinate 2,231,564 of BSBM01001595.1, read as the reverse complement.
ACCTGATTTTGACTGAGATCTGGAAGAGGACGTAACCATAACATGTATTGATCATAACTTACAAAGTACAACGAATCTGAGGGTGCCCTTTGGATACAAGATACCTGGAGATGTTTTCTATGACCTGTAAAGGTTTCAGATCCTGAACCTTCACCAAAATGGATTTATAGCGAAAGTTCCACCATGACTGGTTTTTGCTATATACAACCCTAACCTTCAAATTGTCGTAAGTAAAGCAAGTGTCGTGAGTGCCATACCTTTCCTTCCTTCAGTTTAGCTCTAATACCATGTTAAGATTTAATATGCTAAGACAGAAAATAGCAGCATTACATTCCATTTCACAATAATACCATATACAGGATCACTTAAGAAACAACAAGCATAGCATAAACACAAGAGACACAGATTTATCATGGGAAACCCTCATGGGGTAGAAAACCCAACAAAGCTTCCTCAATATAGATGACCAACAATATACAAAGATGCAAACCAAAGACATGATCTCCTCCTCCACCATAGCAGACCTCTCCTCCACAAGTGCGCCTCTCTCAAGTGAGTGAGTGTATCAAATGAGGAATACACCACCTCTATTTATACACTACTCCGACTTGTCTTTTACACAAGAACACGTAGGCTCATATTTAACCAATGGGTTAAATACCCCACTACAACTGACTGGGCCGACCCCTCTAGGGTGGTCTACTAACCCTTTGACCCACATAACACATACAGGGCCGACCCCCACTAGGGAAGTCTAATAACCCAAGTTACCACATTCCGACGGAGGAATAAACATCTCAGGATATACAATAAGATCTTCAAGGAGGAATGAAACATCTCCGGAATAATAAAGTACAAATATATTATTCTTTGAAGTTACAATATCTCAATAGTACGGTGTGCCACGTGTCACTGGTTCAACTTCAGCCTCTGAAAACATTACCTTAGATAGTACAGTATGTGCACTACCTATCACATTTTACTAAATCTCATTTGGAGCTTCCTATCCCAGGTTATGACCTTTTTTCCTAGGTCACTTGATTATGACTGAGATCTGAAAGAGGCCAAAACCCTTACTTGTACTGATCATAACTCACAAAGTACAATGAATCTGAGGGTTTACTTTGGACACAGAGTACATCGGGATGTTATCTACTACCAAGAAAGGTTTCAGATCCCGAACCTTATCCAAAATGGATTTATAGCGAAAGTTCCATGATGACTATTTTTTTCTATACAAAACCCTAACCTTCAAATTCTCGCAAGTGAAGTAAGTGTCGTAAGTGCCATACATTGATTTCCTTTAGGTTAGCTCTGATACCATGTTAAGATTCAATATGCTAAGACAGAAAATATCAGCATTACATTCCCTTTCACAACAATACCATATACAAGATCACTAAAAGAACAACAAGCACAACATAAACACAAGAGACACATATTTATCCTGGGAAACCGTCATGGGGTACAAAACCCAGCAAAGCTTTCTCAATATAGATGACCAAAAAATACAAAGATGTAAACCATAGACATGTGCTCCTTCTCCTCCATAGCATATCTCTATCTCACCTATGCGCCATTCACAAGTGAGAGAATGAATTGTGTGTGTGATAAATGAGGAACACACCTCCTCTATTTATACACTAATCCAATTTGTCTTTTACATTAACTAGGTCAGACCCAACTAAGCCATTGGGTTAAACAACCCATTACAACTGATTGGGCCGACCCCTCTAGGGTGGTCTAATAACCCTTTGACCCACATAAGACATACAGGGTCAACCCCCACTAGGGAAGTCTAATAACCCAAGTTACCACATTCCGACGGAGGAATAAACATCTCCAGATATACAATAAGATATTAACGGAGGAATGAAACATCTCCGGAATAAAGTACAAATATGATATTCTTTGAAGTTACAATACTTCAACAAGAACTAGCTCCACCCTTGTGACGACAAATTTGCAACTCAATCATGTTGTTGATTCCCCTATACACCTCGTCCTCTTGATCATAGTAATGGGCATAATCAAAGTGGGTATATAACTCCTTACAATGTTTTGCAACTTTGTTTTGTCTGTCATTTCTATGAAATATTTCTTCTCCGAAGTGAAAACCCTTTAGCTCTTTAATAAATTCCTTAGCCAATGCAACCCCTAAGAATTTATAGGCTCCCACATAGAATGGCAAGGAAGGGAATGAAGCCTTCTTCAATTTATTCAAAAATCGTCTGACTCCATCACGAAAAACTTGCCTAACTACTTCTTTCAAGACTATGTAGTCAGTAGCATATCTGGGAAAGATATATGGGGGCTTGGAGCCTCCATACATTCTGATATAAGTACCATCTTCTGAAAAAAAGAAATCACCATAATTTTACATCATTGCCATGGCATTCTCTGATAAGCAATTAAGTTCTTCATTAAACATTTGCTCATATAGAGGTATGATGAATTCTTCACAAATGAGTTTGTAATGCATCCTGTAATTCTGAGCCCACAGTATCCTATAAGAAGTATAGACCGGGGTGTTGGATTGATCCCAAATGCAACCTAACTTGGGGAAAGGGAGCTTTTCCAAACTGTAGTCAACAAGATATGAAGACATGTAGGATTCTGACTTCTCCAGAGCCATTACTTCTTTAGCTGCGACTACGACGGATGATAAACTATCTGAGAGGATAATTGCCCAATCGAAGACAGTTCCCTTAAATGCCATGTAATGGATTATGGGGGCCCATTGTATCCTATAAACAGTTCCGTCAGCCATGACGAAAATTTTGCTTAACATAAGGGAGATCATCCGAAAAGGAGCCCTCAGATTTTGAACTTCATATTCATCACTGTCTCTTTTCCTAAGCTGCTTTCGTGTGATTAGCAGCTTCTTAGCCATTTCAGGATTGTCCATCTGCCCTAGCCATTCATCATTCAGTGGCTGCTGAGAGTGCGGTAATTTGTAGGCTACTAAAATTTAGGGTGGATGGAATTAGGGGAACGCCTCTCCTTTGCTATCATACAACACTCTTGTTTCTGTGTTTGCATGCTCCAGGATCCATCCAATCACTTCTGAGCAAGGAAAGAGCTCAGGGCACGTGGAGGCTTTGGATATACAAGAGCTTCTGATATTTTGATAGATGTGCTCTTCCTCCAAGAGTGCTCTTGGGATGTCTTGGTCTCTGAGCATACAATAAACATCTCCCCATTTGACTTCAGGAGGGACACCTGTGGTGGACATGGTATCCTCAAACAAAGTTTCAACTCTTGGCTCTGCTGGTTTTGGCTCAGCCACCTTAGCTCTCTTTCTGCTACCCTTTGGCATTTTGGCTTAATCCTTTCAAGCAACTATGCATGAATAAACATAAGATTGCAAAATAGTACAGAACATGGAGCAAGATGGAAGAATTTTAAAACATAGGATCATCATGATAATATGTAACACTGCCAAATGAAGAAAAAAATAAATATTTTGTTTCAGCATAACTACACTTGTCCCATCCATGCTAAGTAGTTTCAGGGGGCTCTAACCAAGCTTTTTTCCTCTTTTTAGAAAGGACCAGGCACACAACTTCCTCAGACGAAAGCGCGAGTGGCGCGATGGCTAACAGCCACCCAGGCACATTGAGTCTTATGGGTTTGAGGGATTAGGGGGGAACCAGAAGGGTCTACAGCTATGAGTTATAGGCTTGGGAATGGCCAAAATAGAAAAATATGCAGAACGTCTATCATCCATGCAGTTGATACGGGATATCAATACTGAGAAAGGTTTGATGCATTCAATAGTGAAAAACAAAATAGTGGTAGAGCGACCTACCTGGCAGAAGACTGTTGGTCTCATGGAGGTTGACTATGCTATGGGTGAGCTCAACTAGAGCAGTCCAACAGCTTCAAAATGACGTTCTTTGATACAAATTCTATCAATAAAAACAAAACAAACTCCCCAAAACCCTTATATACGAGCTGACACATGTGGGAAATTAATAGGTTGGTGGAGGCCTTAAAATGAAGTTAAAAGCATATATGGCAGGGTCACCTCGGCACGTTTGGCATTTAAGCGTAACTGCTGAAATCGGAAGGAAAAGATGAACTCACCCGACATTGCGGCGAAGACTCATAAGTTCCATCCGCTATTTCGGCAAAAGTTGCTAAGTTTGTCGGCTATTGCGGTGGGAACTCGTAAGTTCCACCTAGTATTGAAGGTTTCGTGACTTGAATAAAATGTCCACCCATTGCTCCGAGACTTCAAAAAAAATATACGCGCCCGTTGCGGTAAAATATTGGGAGTCGTTCCTACGTTGCGGCGGAACTTCATGAGTTCTTCTGCCGTTGCGGGGAAACTTGCCAACTTTGTTTGAAGTTTGGCTTATCACCTTGGAAAAAGAATGATGAGAACCTTCTGCCATTGTGGCGAGAATTCTTGAGTTGGTCCACTGTTGCGGGAGGACTCACCGAGTTCACCCGAAGTTTCGGATGGACTTGGTGATTTTGCCCAAAAAGTACAAGGCCAAACAACTTGATAAAAGAAGCGCTCATTGCGGCCGAACAATATGAGTTATTCCACCATTGCAGGTGAAAAACTTGAGTTCTAACTTAGAAGAAAAAAAATCCAGAAAATAAAAAAGAATGGTTTCTCTTAGAAAAAACTAAGTATGAAAGAACTTCTAAGGAAAGCTTAGCTCCTAAGTAACTTCCAAAAGAAATAAAAGGAGGGGCCCCAATATCTACAAAATTTGGGGGGGGATGTTGGAGCAACAACAAGTTTGCATATGTTTTTTGGTGGCCATATATCATTCATGAACATCATATTCAAGTCCTAATATCATTCACATACCTCCTCAGAATATTTGGGATCATTTGGGGCAAAATTGGGACCTAGGCATCAAAACTAGTCAAAGGTCGAAATTGGGGAAAAAGTGAAAAATTGGGCATTTTTATAAAAATTGTATAAGGGGACATTACAAGTGGTATTAAGGCATGTTCTTGGAACCTAATGGTCTTAACAAGAATTCAAAAGAATAAATTACCACCCTTTGAACCAGCAGTTGAAGAGGTTTTTGTTGAAGAAGAGGTAGTAGAAGAAAAAGAGTCTTTTTTTAAAATCATGGGTAGAGAGGATGATGAAAAATTAAGACATAAGGAGGAACTTGTTGAAGCCTTAAAACCATGTTTTGATGGAATTACTATGGGTATGCAAGATATGAGTAGACAGTTGATGAAAGGATTGGAATTGTTGGGTAGCCAACTTGCAGGGAAAGGGATGATGGGAGATAACAGTGATTCACACTCAAGAGAAAAGAAGAACATGGGTGAGCATATTTTCTCAAGTATAGGAACTCAAAATAGACCTGATGAATTTCAAAGAACAAAAAGGCATACTACACCTAAATTTCTCACACCCAAAGAAGAGCCTGATATTGAAGTGGATTACAGGAAACTAGCAAACGAATGGAATGCATTGAGTGAAGAATGTAAAAGAGGTCTACCATTTAGTCAATACATTGATGCTATATATAACATGAAAAGGAAGGATTAAAATAGGAGTCCATTCCAAAACATAGAATTAAATGGTGCTATTAGTAAAATGCCAGTTCCTACTTTTGATGGTTCCTCTCAAAATTCTGCTAGTACTTGGGTGCAAAAATTAGATGTGTATTTTCAACTAAATCCTATGTTGGATAGGATGCATTAAAAATGGCTATTTTGCACTTGGAAGGAGATGCCAATGAATGGTGGTTCCATGGCCTGAAATCCTTGGGTCATGATCAGGTTAAAACATATGGAGAATTTCTTGGCATGGTACTAGAGAGATTTAAACAAAAAGATCCAAAATTTCCTTTCAAAGAACTAGCTCAATTGAAGCAAACTGGGACCCCTACTGAATATATGTTGGACTTTCAAAAATAATCAGTCAAGGTGGATGATGTATCTATGGGAAGGTTGGTATTGCTTTTCACTAAGGTTTGGCTGAACCCTTAAAAGGTTTGGTCAAATCCCACAAGCCAACTACATTAAAAGATGCAATGAGCTTGATTAGGGATCTCCAAAATGTGCTTCCTAGAACGAGATTTCCTCCCAAGCCTGACTTTAGAATTGAAAAGAAACCTTGGAAAAGAGATGCATTTGATAAGAAGCCATGGCATGAAGATGAATATGGAAAGGATAATAAAGAGGAACTAAGTAGGGAAGAGCTCAGAAAGAAGGAACTGTGTTACTCATACTTCCAACCATGGGCACTAGGACATAAATGTGCTAAGGGAAAGGCCCAATTTATTGAAGTATTTTGTGATGATGGGTATGAAGGGGGCATGTAGAAAGAAGGACATACTTCATCCCAACAAGAGGTATATACTACAATAGAAGAATGGAAACAAGAGGTGAAGCATCCCTCACCCACCAAAGTAAAAATGGTAGTACTTTTAGCAGTACCTCGATATCACACTATTCGATGCAAGGGTGTGGTACTAGGACAAAGAGTTTCAGTTTTGGTATATGGAGGAGCAAAACACAACTTCATTGATGCAGACATGGTGGAGAGGAGGAAGATACCTATTGAACCATTCGATGGCTTCACATTTGTCATCCCCGATCACAACACAATGGAGTGCAAAACATGGATTCCACAGCTGCAAGTCACCGTAGGTAACTATACTTTTATTGATAGTTTTATGTCATTGATGTTGCTAATACTAATGTGGTTTTGGGAGTGCAATGGTTGTATTCAATAGGATAGCAAACAGTAATTATGAAATTCTTGAAATGAAATTCCAAGATTGAAAAGGAGTACTAAGGGTTGTGAGAGGACAACACACCTATCCGAATAAGGTAGTTTCTTCCCACATCATGAAGCACCATAATAGAATGGTTTTGGGAGACATTCCTCATAGAAGGCCACCTGATAGAGGAGGAACAAGTTTGCATCATGGTAAATTGAGATTGCTTGAGGGCAAGCAATCTTGGGTGGGGAGGACTGTAATGTCCCCATTCCAATAAGGAAGCTAATAAACGATGTTTATACATTAGAAAGGTTCAAGTATTTAATAAATAAGTCGAATAAATAAATTCAAGAGAATTCTAGGAGGCATGTGGTTTTGAAGACATATGGAGGATGTGGGACCCACACTAGCTTGATTTTTCAAGGACACATGGCATCTCTCTCTTTCCAATTCGAATTCATGCGAAGGTGAACATTCTTGGGTGACTTGGTAAGTCATACATATGGCATTGAGCATCTTATGCGAATTGGGATGGATTGGTAACCTCCATGGAAGAGGAAGAGTCAAATTGGAAGCTTGTGGACACTTCGGGTAGATTCCCTAGCCCTTATGACAACAATGATGGAGCATCTATGAAATATATGAAAAATTGCAGATATGACCTATGACATCTGACCATTAAGACATTTCAGTCCCAAAAATAGGCTCCAAGAGGGCGCTCATGGGATTTGGAGAAGCCAAAGAGACCCCCACTTGAATTGGTGGAAGGTGGAAGGCTAGGAAAGGTGAGACACATGGAAAATCTTCATGCCTTACCCTAATTCGAATTGGATTGATTTTATGGAGGGATTGGGAACGTTAGAAGGCTAAGGATTTTTATAAAATATAGGGATAAACCAAGAGAATTATTTTGATCATTTGAGAAAAATTGCATTTGTGAAGAGAGAGCCAGTGGATGACTAGTTTCTTGCCTTAGCCAATTTCAAGGATGAAAGATTCCCATCCAAGTTGGTGTTTGGAGAGGCCACTCAGGTGTTTCATGGATTTTAATGGATTTTTTATTTTCAGGTATCATCTACAGGGAATCTCGTGGTTTTTTTTGGTGCAACACTTCCTCTCAACCATTTCTAGTTTTGAAGGCATATTCTTGCTCCTTAAGGGAGGGCACTTTTGCTGAGCTATTGTACTCCTTGGGAGAGATTATAATGATATATTTCTGATAGTAATAAGCATTATATACTCTATTATTCATATTCATAGGGTATCAAGTCTAAATACCAAGTGGTTTTATGTAAAAATGTTGATTAGTGAGCAAACAATGTCCATTTCCCCACTACATTGATGTATGGCATTATAATGATGATGATTTCGAATAAAAGAGTGTTCCTATGATATATTTTTTATGAATGGACTTCCATTGATGTGTGTTACAATTTTCATATTCATTACTTGGGCATTTGAAGTCATTATACTCAGTTTATTTGCATTTGAAGAAGATTTGGTGCCATTTCCCCAAGGGTCGAATTAGTGATTTTTGATGTTGTTTGGGAGAGGTTTAGAACATACTTAATAAATAATTAATGGTTTATTTTGGACCTTAATAACATCCTTGAGACATTTCCTACCCCTTTTAATAAATTAGAGTGGGTTTGGAGGCATTTGGGAAGCCATTTTCAGTACTTACCCTAGGGGGATTTGAACCCCAAATTACTAGTATAATTACATACTTGGTCCAGAATATTAAGAGAGTTTGCAGAGGTATTTTGGTGGCCATATATCATACCTAAACATCATATTCAAGTCCTAATATCAGTAGCATCCCTCCTCAAAATATTTGGGATCATTTGGGGGAAAATTGGGACCTAGGCATCAAAATTAGTCAAAGGTCGAAATTGGGGAAAAAGTGAAAAATTGGGCATTTTTATAAATATTCTAAAAAGGGACATTACATATATTATGAAGAAACATTTGCACCTATATCTAGATACACTTCCTTCAGAACAGTACTTTCTTTGGCTGTAGTGATGAAGTAGAAGATACACTAGATGGATGTCAAGACAACTTTCTTGAATGGTGTAGTCAAAGAATAAGTGTATGTGGAGCAGCCACTCAATTTTGAGACACATGACAGTGAGTCACATGTGTGCAAATTAAAGAAATCCTTGTATGGCTTTAAACAAGCACCCAGGACGTGGTACGATAGGATTGACGAATTCCTGACTAGTTTGGTCTTTACCAAGAGTAAAGCGGATTCCAACCTTTACTACAAGGTTGAGGAAGGCAATCTAATGATACTCCCACTGTATGTAGATTACCTGTTTGTGACAACTAATAATGGGTTGATTGCTAATATGAAGAGGAAGCTTGCTGCCGAGTTCGAGATGAAGGACTTGGGTATGATGCATTGCTTTCTAGGCATGGAGGTGTGGCAGAGTGCAAATGGAATCTTCCTTGGACAACGAAAGTATGCAATAGAGATCCTGAAGCGGTTGGGGATGATGGACTGCAAGGCCATGGCCACACCTATGGAATCGAACTAGAAGCTATTGAGTGATGCTTCATCATAGTCGGTTGATGCCATGATGTATCGTCAGATGATTGGGTCCTTGATGTATCTAATGAACACGAGACTAGATATTTTCTTTGTTGTGAACACATTGAGCCAGTTCCTAACGGATTCTAGACATGTTCACCTGATTACTGCAAATCATATTATGAGGTAACTGAGGCATACGGTTGATTATGGGCTCAAGTATGATGCGAATTAGAAGATTAACCTAGAGGGCTATGTTGATTAGGATTGGGAAGGCAATGCCATTGATAGGAAGAGCACTTTGGGGTGTTGCTTCAGTATGGGATCAGGTGTGATCTCTTGGTTTAGTAGGAAGCAGTCCTGCATCACACTGAGTACAACCGAAGTAGAGTATGTTGCAGATTGTTCAGCTAGTTGTGAGACAATATTGCTAAGGAAGCTACTGTATAATTTATTTAATCTCCAGTTGGATGCTACTTGTATATATTGCGACAACCAGAGTTGTGTGAAGTTGTTGGAGTACCCAGTGTTCCATGACAAGTCGAAGCACATCGAGATCAAGTATCAGTATATTAGGGATATGGTGTAGAGAGGAGCAGCGAAGGTCTAGTATGTTGCGATGGACAAGTAGATAGCGGATGTATTGACCAAGCCACTGTCCAGAGTGAAGTTTGAGTACTTCAAATAGAAGCTTGGTGTAATTCAGATCGAGTTTCCTTCCAAGGGGAAGTGATGAGTCCGAAAGACATAGATGCACATGAGCCATTCTCACATGGTGGTAGGTGTGTCCTCCCAAGGTGAAAATGTGAGGGTTGGGGCCATTCCTACATGGTTGAGGTGTGTCTTCCCATGGTCGCTGATATAAGTGTTGTTCCAATAGAGCATGGCTGATGTGTGTCTTCCCATGGTTGCGATATAAGTGTTGTACCTTTTGAGCATGGTTGAGGTGTGTCTTCCCATGGTTGTGATAAAAGTGCTATGCCATTCTCTCCTGGTTGAGGTGTGTCTTCCCATGGCGTAGATGTAAGGTTAGTTCCATTATCGCATGGTTAAGGTGTGTATTCCCATGGCATAGATATAAGTGTTGATCCTTTCCCGGATGGTAAGAGGAATGTCCTTCCATGCGGGTGAATCTAAGTGTTGTGTTGTGTGCATCTGGGAAGTGCTCCGTGGATGATGAGATGATCTGAAGACAATGAGGTGATTGTATGGTACACAGGTTTTGCATAGGAATATAATCAATCCTGGGATGCTCCTTCAGGTTTTGCAGTGGCATACAATCAGTCCTGAGAGATCTTGCAGGTTTTGTAGAGGCATTGTAATCAGTCCTGAGATGTACATACTTGACGGCTTGCTCGTAGAGCTGATGAAGACCTACATGGAGGCTAGTCCTACATCTAGCATGAAAATGGGTTAGCTATGTAGAAATTCCTATGCGAGTAGATTAGAGATTTATGATTGATATAGAAGCAGTAGGGATGATGATGATCCAGCTTTGATGATGATCCTTGAGTGATGAAGACTTGCGCCAATGAACTGTGTCAAGAAAATACCTTCCTAGTTAAGAGGGAGTGTTGATGTATATGTAACTTCATAATGTATTTCACTTGTATATTTCATATTGTATTCATATGAAATTGTACTTCCGATGGAGAGGTTTCATTCCTCCGATCAGGGAGGTCATCATTATTATTTGATGGGTTATTAGACTCCTCTTGTGGGGTTGGCCCAAAGTTAGGGAATAATGGGTTATTAGAATCTCCTAGGATAAGTCGGCCTTGTTAGGGTAAAAGGAAAGTGAACTCAAATATAAATAGAGAGTGTGACTCTCTCATCCTATTCATTCACTCTCTCACTCATTCATACAAGTGATTAGTGCACACAAGTGGAGGAGGAGGAGCTGCATAGGATTATCTCTTTATTTTGGGGTTTTGAACTATTTGCTCATTCTATCTATGAGGAAGTTGTGAGGTTTTCTCCTTTATGGTTTTCCCAGTGAAATGATTTGTGTCTCTTGTCTCTTGTGTTTGATATGTTGTGCATGTTGTTTTCTCAATTAAGATCCTAGATAATATTGAATTAAATGATGAAAATATAACAGTCAAGTGTAGAGATTGAAATCTCAACAAAGATCTACTTCGAAAATCCTGTTGAAGGTTGGTATTATTCTCCATATTTTAGCATTTTCATTTATATAACATTGTTTGAGAATTGAGTTGATTTCTAGTAGTCATCTATCTGTTGTGGTCTGCTCCATACCATAGAATTTTTTCTCCGTAACAAGTTACAAATATAATTGAATGATTTGTGAGTTCAAACTAAATCACCATCGTCATTGAGAGGCATTGGAATTTTTACACAAAGCAATGAAATTTCATAATCTTGGATATTCTTGGAGAGATTTCCCTTGTGTGATTCTCTGGATTGCACCATCTAGATATTTTTTCTTTTGGATGATCGTTCAAGAGTCTATATATTGGAATGTGATATGCATAATATGCTTAGATATGTGCTCATACATGGTGCCATCTCAGGAACTAGTGTTTTGCTTAGTGAAGGCCATAGCAATCTTGCTAAAGGGGGTCATTTATGATTTGAAGGCTCCCGATCATGCGTGGCCATCATGTACACATCCAAAATGGTCACATGCATTTTTGGTAGTTGACAGAACCCAAGTTCACTCATTGGTTTGTGTTTCGTGCCCGTGGAGCAAGTCCTCAAAGTGTCATTGAATGGCCACAGGGTGCCTCACCAAGTATCCCGTAACACCAAAACTATGACTCCGACTGCAAATCCATCAATTCTGATGGATTTGAGACCTTGGGTTTCAGTTAGGGGACCCCAGAACATGCCTCAAATGCTCGAAAATGGTTATATTGTTCCATCTCTAGAACTAGGGTTTTGCTAAGTGAAGGCCATGCTAATCTTGCTCAAGCAAGGCATTTATGATCCGAAGGCTCCTCGGAGTGTGTGGCCATCGTGAACACATGAAAAATGGACACATGCACGTGTGGGAGCTGATGGAACCCAAGTCTACTCGTCGGTTTGGGTTCTGTGCCCCCGGAGCAAATCCTCAAAGTGTCTTTGAATGGCCGCGAGGTGCATGATCAAGATTCCTGTAGAACCAAAACAGTGACTCCTATTGTGAATCTGTCAATTCTGATGGATTTGGGATGTCGAGTTTCATCGAGGGGACCCGCCACAATGTTCCTCCGATGCTTGTAAACAGTGTTATTGTGCCTTCTCAGGAACTAGGGATTAGTGATGGCCATCACAATATTGATCAAGGGGGTAATTTAATATAAATTGGCTATCAGGCATGCGTGGCCATCATGAACACATCCATAATGGCCACATGCATCTGTGGGAGCTGACGGAACCCAAGTGCGTTCACCGGTTTGGGTTATGTGCCCCTAGAAAAAATCCTCAAAGTGTCCCTGAATGGTCACGGGGTGCCTGACCAATAATCCTGTAGAATCAAATCCATGACTCTAATCACAAATACATCGATTCCGGTGGATCTAAGGCAGTGTCTTTCCACTAGGGGCTCCCCCACAATGTGCCTCCAATGCTCGAAAATGGTGCTATTGTTACATCTCAGGAACTAGGTTTTCACTCAGTGAAGGCCATCACAATCTTGCCAAAGGGGGTCATTTAATATACCTTGGATCCGAGGCATATGTGGCCATATTGAACACATACACAATGGACACATGCATGTGTAAAATTTGACAAAACCCAAGTCCACTCACTGGTTTGGGTTCTGTGCCTGCGAAGCAAATCCTGAAAGTGTCCATGAAAGGCCACGAGGTGCCTGATGAAAATTACCATAGAAGCAAAACCATGTCTCTGATTGAGAATCCATCGATTCTGATGAATCTGAGATGCCGGGTTTTAGCTAGCCCCCCCTAACAACATGCCTTGAACGCTCAGAAACAATGCTATCGTGCCATCTCTGGAACTAGGGTTTTCCTCAGTGAAGGCCATGCCAATCTTTCTCAAGGGGGTCATTTATGATCTGAAGTCTCCCAAGTGTGTGTGGCCATTGTGAACACATACAAAATTGCCACATGCATTTTTAGGAGCTGATGAAACCCAATTTCGCTCACCGTTTTGGGTTCCGTGCCCCTAGAGCAAATCCTCAAAGTGTCCCTAAATGGCCATGCAGTGCCTGACCAATATTCTTGTAGCACAAAAATAGTGACTTTGATCGTGAATCCATTGATTCCAATGAATCTGGGACACCGGGTTTCAGCTAGGAGACCCCCCACAATATGTCTCGAACGCTCGAAAATGGTGCTATTATGCCATCTCGAGAATTAGACTTTTGCTCAGTGAAGGCCATGCCAATCTTTCCAACGGGGTCATTTATGATCCGAATTCTCTCGGGCATGCATGGCCATCGTGAACATGTCCACAATGGACACATGCACATGTGGGACCTGACGGAACCCAAGTTCGCTCGCTGGTTTTGGTTCCATTCCCATGGAAAATCCCCAAAGTGTCCTTGAATGGCCACGGGGTGCCTGACCAAAATGCCCGTAGCACCAAAACTGTGACTCTGATTGTGAATCCATCGATTCTAGTGGATTCGAGATGTCAAGTTTGTAATGTCCCCATCCAAATAAATCACTAGAAGGGAAAATTCCACCAATCTACTAGTTCCCTAGGTTGTGGTGGAAACATTTGGATTTGGAATAAGGAAGCTAATAAACCCCAAATGGACATTAGCTTCACATTAATTTATTAAAAGGGGCTAAATAAATATTTACAATTGAAAAATAAGGTGGCACTTGGTCATGAAGGCACATTGGTGGTGTGGGACCCACACAAAGCAAGATTCCTCATGCCACATGGCATCCTATTCTTACCCATTCAAATCCAAGGTACAGTATAAAGTTCTTGGGGGAGTTGGAAGGTCATTATACTTGGAATGACTCAATGAAGGTCAAATTGAAGTGGAAGAGTAACTCCCATGGAAGAGGAAGAGGCATCTTAGAGATATTGAAACACTTGAGCTAGATTCCCTAGCTTCTATGAAAACAATGATGAAGATTCTATGACACTTATGACAAGAATCAAACCTGATTGCTAATGTCTGACTTATGTGACATGTCAAGGCTAAAATAGCCTACAAGAAGGCGCTCAAGGGAGTTAGGGAAGCCAAGAAGCTTCCTGTCACAACCCCAAAAGTACTCAATTTTTTAAATTTTTTATATGAGTATGTTGACGACATTAATTCTTATGTCATAGACAGGGAGAACAAAGAGGATGTTGTGTGAATTAGCATCATCCATCTATAAGGTATGACTTGTATTTATGTAATTCATGCATTCATCATAAATTTACTGAAAGTAATTTGCGTAGTAAAAGTCACCCATAGTTTGATGACTACATGTTATTATTACAGCTGACATAACCTATTATGATTACTGTTTATATTTTATACATCCTCACTTATAAACATTATTAGTGTTCTTAGCTTAATGGCCAGGCCATGGCTCATTTTAGGCTATCTAACTACTTCCATTATGGTATTATTAATCTCAAACCATGTTATAGTGGAAAACTTGTTATTTTATAACCTATGTGATGCTATTGTGAGAAAATCTCTCTATGGATAGGTAGATATCCCTACCCCGTGAGAATGGTTCTATTCCTATGTCAAGATCATTAAAAAATGAAACAACACCCCATGAGCATGGTTCTACTCCTATGTCAAGCTCGTTAAAAAATGAAACAGTACCCTGCGAGCATGGTTCTATTCCTGTGTCAAGCTCATTAAAAAATTAAATAGGTTCCTATGAGCATAGTTCCCTTTCTATGTCAAGCTCGTTAAAAAATGAAATAGGTTCGCCTGAGCATAGTTCCCTTTCTATGTCTAGCTCATTAAAAAATGAAGTAGGTCTTACGAGCATAGTTCTATTCCTGTGTCAAGCTCGCTAAAAAATGAAATAGGTTCCCACGAGCATAGTTCCATTTCTGTGTCAAGCTGATTACAAAATGAAACAGGTTCCTATGAGCAGAGTTCTTTTCTTGTGTCAAGCTCATTAAAAAATGAAGCATATCCTTTCCCTTTCAGTCGAGTCTTCTCGTAGACTTAGTACCTGAACCTTCTTTTCATCCGCCTATGCCTTAGGTGAATAAAATGAAGATTGGGGGGCATGTCTTCAACCTCTGGACGTCACGTTGAAGTCAACTCGATTGCCTCTCCACATTATGTTGGAGCTAAGTCACTTACTTCCAGCAATCATGCTGGGGGGCATGTACCAACCTCTGGATACCATGTTTGGAAAGAGTCCACCAATGGAAAGTTTTTCGAGCATACTTTCTTTTGGGTTTAGAGCTCGCTAAACCATGAAATAATCTCGAGCATAATTCATTTTATGTTACAAGCTCGTTAAAAAATGAAGCAAACGTCATGAGCATTCTTTTCACCTTTCTTCGAGCTCGTTAAAAATAGAAAGATGGTATTTGAGTTTACTTTTCACTCTTTTCATGCTCTAGTTGAAACATAAAAAGTGGTTTGAACTTACTTTTCACTTTTTTTGTGCTTTGGTTGAAACATGAAAGGTGGTTTTATAGGTCAAATCTGCACTTCTCCATCCGTGATCACATTGCTTTGTCGATCACACAAAAGGAACACATGGATTGAACAGCTATGATCCGGATTTTATGAGCAGAATGAAATGAATACAGATTATTATCAGATGCTTAACACAAAATAACAGAGATACAGTAAAACTGGTTTTCTATTCAATAAGGAAATAAGCTAGAACTATAAAATGCAGCGGAAAACAAGCTTGCTGGAATGGTGGCGGCTTATCTCTGAGAAGAGATGTGACGGCTGCGCTCATTTCGCAAGAAGATGGTTACAATGAGGCTGTCAAGGCCTTTTACAATAAACAGGAATGTCAAAAACCCTAGACATCCAAAAACCTAACCCTAGGAGATGAAGTGCCAAAAGTCATGTGGGCCCCGTTTGGGTAAGTTAGTACATCAACTTCCCGGGGTCGTAACTTTTGCATACGATCTCCGTTTGGGGCGCTCGGTAGCCTGTTGGAAAGGTCTATCCGAGATTTACAACTTTCAACTGGGGCCAAATGTATGTCGGCGAGAACCTTTTGGCCCCCCAAATTGCCAAAAAAGGTCGTTTAGGGCCTCAAAACGGCCCCGGAAGTTCAGGACCCGAAAAACTGCTAAAAATAGTACAATACCAAAATTGCCATAAAACTGTTTTGAGCCAGTTGGAAAGGTGGGTGGCCACCAATATCCACCTGGATCAATCCTCCCTCCTTAGGAAGCAATGGTCTCCATTGCATTGAGTTCCCCCATCAGATGAGGAAATTTCTGCTGAATTTGGCCTCGGGTGAGCCACTTGCCTTGGTGCAGGAGCTGCCGTGCTTTGACAACTCGATAAAGCTGGATCCTTTGATGTCGAGTGCCCTTGATATGTGTGTATGCAATATGATCACTGGATGCTTGTTGTAGGTAGTCAGGGTTGAGCTCTGTTGGTGTCAACTTCTCTGCAATCTTTGAGGTGTCTAATAGTGGTGGGAAATATGGCCGAAGGAGAGCCACGTTGAAGACTGGATGTAGACCAAGGAAGGGGGGAATGTTGAGCTCAAAAGCATTGTCACCCACCGCCTTGGTGATGGTGTACGGCCCATAATGGAGTGGGCGAAGCTTTCGATGGGGCCCTGTAAGGCGTTCTTTCTGCAAATGCAACCAACCTTTGTCGCCCACCTGAAACTTATGTGGCACCCGATGTTGATCATGGCGCTGCTTGTACTTGGCATTAGACTTCTGTAGAATATCCTGAACCTGTTGGCGGATATGATGGATCCGTTCAATGAACTGGGCGGCTTTGTCAGCTTCTGGGGACGAGTCGGCCGAGGTGGTCGCAAGGGGAAGTGCAACATCCGTGGGGCCAAATGGTTGGAATCCCAACCTCACCTGAAAGGGGCTGTGGCCAGTTGAGCTATGCAGGGCTTGGTTGTAGCTATGTTGGACATAGGGGAGACTCTCATCCCATGTGCGGGGGTGTGCTGAATTGTACATGCGCAGGATATGTACGACCATTCGGTTGACGACCTCCGTTTGTCCATCGGTCTGGGGGTGGAAGGCAGTGGATTTGGTGAGCTTGGTATCCAGCAGTGACCAGAGGCTTGACCAGAATGAGCTGAGGAACCGACTGTCACGGTCTGAGATAATGGTCTGTGGGATCCCAAAATGTATCCATACTCGTTCAAAGAAGAGCTTGGAAGTGGCTTCTGCTGTGATGTTCTTCTTGCAAGCAGCTAGAATCGCCATCTTGGAAAAGCGATCAACAACCACGAAAAAAAGTCATTTCCCCTCTTGGTGGACGGGAGGCTCGACATGTAGTCCATTGAGATGGATTCCCACGGCCTGTCAGGAGTAGGCAGAGGGGTGTATAGGCCCTATTTCTTAGTGGTCGGTTTGGCAATAGCGCAAGCGGTGCAGGACCTGATATACTTGCCGACATCCTGTCGAAGTTTCGGCCAGTAGAAATGTTTTTGCAACACTGCCACTGTCTTTTCGACGCCAAAGTGTCCTGCCACCTGACTGTAGTGAGCTTCCTAAATCAGCTTCGCGTGCTCACTTGATGGAACGCAGAGATGGCCTAGACGACACAACAACCCGTCCTGAAGATGGAAATTAGTAACCACTGAGTTGGTGCCCAACATTTGATAGGTGGCGGAGAAGTCAGGGTCTGTCTCGTAGAGGTGGGGACATCCAGAGGTCTCGTGGCCACAAGAGTCTAGCACCATGGTAAGTGCTGCGACTGGAGGTCGACTGAGGCAGTCAGCAACTCGGTTGGTACTCCCTGTTTTATATTTGATGTTGAGGTGGAACTGCTGTAAATATGTTGACCACTTCTGATGACGGTCATTCTGCAACTTTCCTTGGGTCTGCATGAACTGTAGTGGCTTGTGATTAGTGTGGATGACTGTCTCCTTCCCAAGAATGTAATGTCTCCACTGGCGGCAGGCTTGTACAATGGAGTACATTTCTTTGTCGTAGGTAGGGTACTTGCGAACAACATCTGAGAGTGTCTCACTATGATATGCCACGGGGTGGCCGTATTGAGTGAGAACGGCGCCCATAGCATAATCTGAAGCATCTGTCTCAATCTCAAAGGGATGTTGCAGGTTCGGTAATGAGAGTACCGGTGATGAGCACAAACGCTTCTTCAAGTCATCGAAGGCTTGTTGTTGGGACAGGCCCCACACAAATTTTTCCTTACCACCACCCCTGGTCACTTGGCTGAGGGCCCATGCGATATGAGAGAATCCCAGCATGAATCGACGATAGAAATTGGTGAGGCCTAAGAAGCTCCGAAGTTCAGTGAGTGTGGTTGGGGTTGGCCAGTCATGGATGACCTGGATCTTGGCTGGATCCACATGCACACCATGTCGATCAACGATGTAGCCTAAGTAATGGACCTTGTCCATGCCGAAGGAGCATTTTTCCAAGTTTGCGTATAGTTTGTGCTTCCGCAGGGTGTGCAGAACCTGCTGAATATGCTGCAAGTGTTCCTCCCAAGTCTTGCTGTGGATGAGGATGTCATCCAGATACACCACTACAAAATTGTTGGTGAAAGGTCGTAGGATATCGTCCATCATCATCATAAAAGTTGTTGGAGAATTTGTCAAACCAAAAGGCATGACCAGCCATTCAAAAAGACCTTCTTTTGACTTGAAGGCAGTCTTCCATACATCTGTCTGTTCTATTGGGACCTGGTGGTAGCCAGACTTCAGATCAATCTTACTGAAGTATTTGGCCCCCATGAGCTGATCAAGGAGGTCGTCGATTCGAGGAATCGGGTACCGGTTGCGGACTGTGATTTTATTCAGGGCCCGATAATCAATACAAAGTCGCCAGGTCCCATCTTTCTTCTGCACCAGCACGATTGGGCTCCCACAAGGTGATGAACTCGGACGGATGTTCCCTTTGTGGAGCAATTCTTGGATCTGCCTCTTGATCTCCTCGTTTTCCAATAGAGAGCGACGATAGACTGGCCCATTGGGTAGCGGTGCGCCTGGGGTCAGATCGATGGGATGCTTGACCTGGCAGTGTAGAGGTACCTCGGTCAGAGAGGAGAAGATATCTGAGTATCCTTCCACCACCTTATCTACTTGCTTCTGTTGTGTGGATAGATCGGTCATGGAGGCCCGGGATGTGGCTGCGATCTTTCTTTCACTCTGAGAGCGAATCACAAAGAAGACAAATTTCCCGGTCTGAGAGATGACCTTCCTGCATTTCTTGGCAGAGATCAAGGAAATAGCACTAGGAGGGACTGCCTCGGGTATCCTGTACAATTTCCTGTTCAAAGAAATAATAACACTACGAGGCCTAGACTCGTATACAGCATGACGTTTCCATAAATAAGGTTGGCCCAAAAGAACATCTGAAACTTCAAGAGGAGCAACATCACACAATACCTCGTCCTTGAAGGGCTTGCTGCCGTATGGCAGTCGACACTGTTGGCTGACGCGGAGATCGCTTCCCTTGCGGAGCCATCCACTGGTGTAGGGTTGTGGGTGTGGCATTGTCGGCAGGGCCAGGCGCTTGCCGACCTCTGTTGAGATGAGATTCTTCTGGCTACCGCTATCAACGATGAAGTGCAGCGGGGTGCCTTTTACCCACATCTGTGAATGGAAGAGGTGTTCTCCTTCTTCTGGCTCGTCTGGTTCATCAGGCTGGAGCTTGGTGGTAGCAATGGTGGCACTGGGTTCCGCATCAATGATCCGTATTCCCCTTTCTGGTTCGGACTCAGAGTCAGAACCTGCATCTGATTCAGATGCTTTCACTTCGGCCACCAGCGACTGCTTTGAGCGGCAATCAGCAGTGTTATGCCAAGGGCTCTTATGGAAGTCGCACCACTTCTCGGTATCTTTCTTTGTTTTTCCAGTGTCCTTCTTTGCTTGTGGCTTGGACTGGTTGTCCTGATACTTTCCATCTTTGCTTTGTCCTTTATTCTGTGGGTTGGGACCGCCCTTTCCTGTCTTTTGCTGTGAAGGGTTCCCAGGCCCAAATTGCCGCGTCTTTTGTTTGAGCTTCTGCTCGATTTTGACGGCATATCGGTAGGCCGCGCCCAAGGAAGAGATGTCTAGAAATTCCATTTCGGTCTGGATGTATCTATGCAAACCACCGCGATACTTGAGCACTAGATGTCGCTCTGAATCTTTGATACCCAGCTTGGTGCGCAAGGTATGGAAGATATTTGTGAACTCTGGCACTGCTTGGTCTCTTTCTTGTCGCAGTGTGGTCCATTTGGTATACAAGTCGTCATAACTTCCAACAGGGTAGTATTGTTCCTTAATAGCATCCCTGAAGGATTCCCAGGTGGCCGTGACTGAAAATAATGAGGCTTCTTCTATGTCCTTTTGCTCGCATAATGTTTCCCACCAATCTTTGACATGGGGAACGAATTTGAGGAGCGCAAAAGTAATCTTTTCTTTATTCAAAAAGTTATGGATAGAAAAATACCCTTCTAGTAGATTCAACCACTTATCTACAGCATCTGCGTCTATCTGTCCTTCAAATATAGGGATATCGAAGTTGATTTGTACCTTGAAGGGGGCGGCGCCTCCGCTCGAGGAAGATGCGTCGCTTGTTGGTAGTCGCCGAAGGATTTGCACGAAATTATCCATCATCTCGTTCCTCTGCTGCGTGAGGGCTTCCTCAAGCAACATTTTGATAGGATCTCCTGTCCCGTCATATTTCTTTTCTCCTACCATGAGAGGTCGCTTGGGCGTGCGAGAGCTTTTGTCCTCAAGAGAAACAAGCTCGAGACCCAATTCTTTGTACCCTAACCTCGTTGGGGACATGCATTAAGACAACAAGGAGAAGACCGCTCTGATACCACTGATCCGGATTTTATGAGTAGAATGAAATGAATACAGATTATTATCAGATGCTTAACACAAAATAACAGAGATACAGTAAAACTGGTTTTCTATTCAATAAGGAAATAATCTAGAACTGTAAAATGCAGCAAAAAACAAGCTTGCTGGAATGGTGGCGGCTTATCTCTGAGAAGAGATGTGATGGCTGCGCTCATTTCGCAAGAAGATGGTTACAATAAGGCTCTCAAGGCATTTTACAATAAACAAGAATGTCAAAAACCCTAGACATCCAAAAACCTTACCCTAGGAGATGAAGCGCCAAAAGTCATGTGGGCCCCGTTTGGGTAAGTTAGTACATCAACTTCTCGGGGTCGTAACTTTTGCATACGATCTCCGTTTCGGGCGCTCGGTAGCCTATTGGAAAGGTCTATCCGAGATTTACAACTTTCGACTGGGGCCAAATGCATTCCGGCGGTAACCATTTGGCCCCCCATATTGCCAAAAAAGGTCGTTTAGGGCCTCAAAACGGCCCCAGAAGTTCAGGACCCGAAAAACTGCTAAAAATAGTACAATACCAAAATTGCCATAAAACTGTTTTGAGCCAGTTGAAAAGGTGGGTGGCCACCAATATCCACCTGGATCAAGCTAGGTTGACCTAGATGATGCATGGACCTGATTTACCCTCTTCAGCTAAGAAAACTCTTGTTTACACTAACATTTTGACATGTGTGCTACTCTCTGAGCAGTAAACTAGTGCACATCTGCGAGTATGCCCTACTTTACTCAAGTGAAACTAGCACACACCTTGAAAATTGTTGCAAATGCTTGTTGCAAAGTACAAGAGTTGCACACTATGCACTACCCTGGTGTATGAAACTCGCGCACATATTTAGATGAAGTCAAAAAATATATTAATATTACGAATTGGGATTAGTTGAAGTTGGTTCTACAACTTCCCCAACCTCCCAATTCAACCACCTCTCGATTCCAACTGCTTACCTTGTCCCATAAATACAAGGAGGACCCATGGGAGAGGGAGCCAGAAAGAATGCATTAAGGGCTGTTATGCTGGAGGAAAGTCTCAAGTCATTGTGAAGAGCAAGAGCCCAAGACTCGGTTGTAGAAACATCTTGAAAAGTTAGGTATATTGTACTGATTCATGTTTCTTTGACAATAAAAAGGTCGAAATACCCTTCCTGTCCCAAATCAAATGTCTATTGGATTGCATTTTCATTTGGATTAATATCTGATTATATTTGACGTTAAATTACTTTCTGATTTCATCATATTTATATATAGTCAAGATACGCTGAGGAAGGTATCCTTTGTGTTGCAGGTTCATCAAGCGGGAGATCAAGGGGGAGATCAAGGGGGAGATCAAGTGAAAGCTAGGACCAGCCGTCAGTTAAAGGTATGTCTTTCGATATCCCAATCTCTTTCATTTGTAAGAACTAGTTGTAATGCAATTAATGTATTTAGCTGTCAACCCCACCCAGTTGGTAGTGTCTCTCCTCACTATAAGGTAGAAATCCTTAGCAACAGACTGGCGACTCCACTGGGGAGTAATCGGTAGTTATTTTGCTCTAGGAGACCTAGTTTAGATTTTCTTCTAGTCCCTTTTTTAGTTTTTGATTCTCTGAGAAGTCTTGTAGGTCTTTGTTACCTATTCATTGATGCTTGATTCATCTCAGTCCATTGATACAAAGCCTGTTTCTAGACTTCTGAGACATGTGCACTGGTTTACGCTACTAACAGTAGCACATACCACCTGATGAGCGCTGGTTTTTACAGCAAACAGTAGCGCATATTTCCTAGTGTGCACTGGTTTCTACACTGCACAGTAGTGCATTTTCCTGTAACTTTCAGTTCATAGTTGGGGTTTGATTTCCAGTATTTTGGTTTCACTTCCATCCTGTTGCTTTGCCTCCTTGACTGACCCCTGAGACTTCCATGTTTCTTTTGAGTCTTGTTGGCCTCTCTTGAGTCTTTTAGTTTGTTTTTGCTTGCTTGAGTACTTGGTTAAGTGTCTTTACTACTTTCTATCCCTTTTTGAAGTTCGTGCACTATTCTCTTTTGGACATAGCTGCATACTTTCACTCTAGTAGTTGTTGCAATCATACAGACCTACATTTTTAATGTTTGTTGTCTATTGCAACGTTTAGCACGCTTTCCCTGTGTCTTATCTTTTCCATTAGGGTTTGAATTCAAGTTTGAGTCCTTAGGGTTGCTTTCGAAAGGTTGCTTGGTTTAGATACTTTCTGATTGTCTTATCAGTTCAGTCCAAGTGAGTCAAATCTTTCAAAGTTATCTTTCTGTTTGAGTGCGTGTATTTTTAAGGTCATTCTTGGTTCGCTTGCTTAATTTTTGCTTGGCTTAGTGTTTTCTTAGGGTTTTGATGCTTAGGAGCAACCTGTTTAGGTCTTCCTTTCCGTCACAAGTGTCTCTTTGTTGATGTATATGTAACTTCGGAATGTATTTCATCTATGTATTTCATATATATTTATTGTACCCTTATTAGAGATGTGTTATTCCTCTATAAGGAAGTGTCATCATGTGGATTGACAAGTGTCGCAAGTGTGTGTACTTGCTAATGGGTTATTAGACCACCATGTGCGGGATCGGCTCTGAAATATATATTATATTGTGGATGTACCTAGCTAGACAAGTCGGCCCCATAAGGTCACTAGGCAAACAGGTTAGTATAAATAGAGATCAGGAGATCTCTATTTAGATCATTCAAAAAGTGGCACAATAGTGAGGATGAGGATCATCTGCTTCTAGGAGACTATCTCAAGTGTATTTTGGTTGTACTTTGGTTGAGCCATTTCTCTCTCTATCTCTGAGGAAGTTGTGGGGTTTTTCACCTTAGGGTTTTCCCCACGGAAACTCTATGTCTCTTGTCTCTCATGCTTTTGATTCTTGTGATGCTTGTGATTCTTATTGTGATTGTTATGCATTGATATACTGTATATGTTATTCTCTCAGTGAAGATCCTAGAGTATTGTGAATTAATGCTCAAAATTTAACATGGTATGAGAGCTAAACTGAGAAGAAGATATTTTGTAGTGACGAAAACTTGAGTTTCTTGTTTATTAGGTTTCTCTCCATAGATTTTTGAAAAGCGGTATAGTAGATTGACTCTACTCATCAAGGAGAATCTATCTGTCCAATCGGAATTTAATTATGATCATTTTCATATTTGGCCCTAAAAAGTTAGGGTTTGCACAAAAATAGGAATTTATGAAATCTGAAGACATAGCGAGAATCTCCTTGCAAAAATCGAAGTTTAGAGCTTTGGATCAAGATTTTTGGCTGGGTAGATCTCTGGGAAACTCAAACCCTAATTCAGGGCTCTCCCTAGTGAACCCGGGAGGACAAAAAGGCAAATATGAAGCGTAAAGCTTTGTTGATCTCAAATTATGAATACACCAGGTTGATTAGCTCATCAAAGCGCATCTTTCTATCGTTTCAGAAAATTGAAATTCACATTTTGAATTTTTAGAGTTTTTTCGACAAACCCTAATCCGAGACCAGATCCATTTTTCAGCATTTCAAGTGGTAAGACCTAAATATTTTCTATTTCCATTTGAAGTACTCTTTAAGATGTCTCACCACACCAAGCTTTAGGATAAGCTTGAAGGAGCTGATAAGTTATGAGCTTGGAACTATAGGATTGGGTTAATCCTGGAAGAGAATGAGTTGGACGCATATGTAAAAGAAGATATTCCTATCCCAAAGGATGAAGAGGCTAAGGTATTCCATAAGAAAAACTTGGTCAAGGAAAAGAGAATCATTGCTGATTCTATCAAAGACCATCTCATACCCCATGTGTCTTCTCTAAAGACACCCAAGGAGATGTTTGAATCTTTGACCAAGCTATTTGAAGGGAAGAACATAAATCGGAAGATGACCCTGCGGAACCATTTGAAAGGAGTGAAGTTTCAGAATGGAGAAACCATTCAATCTTATTTTTCAAGGGTCTCCCAGATCAAGGAACAACTAGAAGCAGTGGATGAAATGGTGGAGAATGGTGAAGTGGTGATGACCACTCTAAATGGCCTACCCAGGTCATGGGATTCCTTTATTCAAGGAATTTGTGCAAGGAAGAAGTTGTTCTCCTTCAACAGATTGCGGGAAGAATGCTCTCAAGAAGAAGCTAGGCTTGTGGTCCGAGAAAAAAAGATGGGAAATGAAGATCAATCTCTCACGGCACATGCCAGGAAAAGGAAATTCAAAAAAGGAATCATCTCATAACAGAATATTCTCACACCACCATTATCATAACGATAAGAAAGATCTCAGATGCTTCAATTGCAATGAGAAGGCACACTTTGCTTCAGATTGTCCCAAGAAGAAGAAAGACAACAACAACAACTTCAATAAGAAGAAGAAGAATAACAAAAGAAGATATCATGCTCATGCTGCCGAAAATGATGAACCCCCAAAGAAGAAGGCTAGGGCAGAAAGTGATAGTGATGATGACTCATCAAGTGAAGAAGAATATGTTCTAATTTCTGCTGTCACGGGTACTATCTCCCATGATTGTAATGATTGGTTGATTGATAGTGGGGCTTCCAAACACATGACTGGGTTTAAGGAATCTTTTGTGAATCTATCTGAACATGAATCACCCCATAAGGTGAAACTTGGGATGATTATCAATACCCAATCAAAGGAAGTGGTGAAGCCTCCTACAACCTAGATTCTGGAAAATCTTTGAAGATGAAAGAAGTCCTTTATGTACCTGGGATCACCAAAATGCCATGGTACATGAATCCATGGAAAATCTTGGGATGATTATCAATACCCAATCAAAGGAAGTGGTGAAGCCTCCTACAACCTAAACATGCCATGGTACATGAATCCATGGAGCCAAGTGAACTTTGGCATAGAAGACTTGCTCATATGCACTATAGGGCACTTCCAATTGCAAGGAAGGCTGTAGAGGGTCTTCCTGAAATCAAGACCAAACATGAACGTGTTTGCAAAGGATGTACAAAAGGTAAGAACATTAAGAAGGCTTTCCCAAGCAGTGAAAGCAAGGAAAAAGACATCCTGGAAATCATCCACTCGGATGTATGTGGTCCTATGTCATCCAGTTCTCTGAGTGGGTATGTTTACTATGTCTCATTTATTGATGACTTCTCCAGGAAGACTTGGGTATACTTCTGAAAGAGAAAAGATGAGGTGTTTGATAAATTCAAGGAATTCAAAACCTTGATGGAGAATCAAACTGACAAGAAGATCAAAACATTTAGATCCGACAATGGTGGAGAATTCACGTCAGGTGGCTTCAAGAAGCTTTGTAGTGATTCAGGGATTAAGAGGGAGTTGACTACTCCTTATAATCCTCAACAGAATGGAGTTGCAGAAAGGAAGAACAGAACAATCATGGAAGCATCAAGGGAAATGCTGCATGACCAGGATCTATCTATGCATCTATGGGCAGAAGCAGCTAGAACAGCTATATATGTGCAGAACAGAACACCCCACAAGATATTGGATAACAAGACACCAGAAGAGGTATTTTCTGGTAAGAAACCTGAAGTCAGCCATCTCAGAATATTTGGTTGTCTAGTATACACTCATGTCCCAAAGGAAAAGAGGACTAAACTAGATCCTTCAGGAAAGAAGGGTATCTTTGTGGGTTACAGTGAAAGCTCGAAGGCTTACAAAATATACTTTCTAGGGTTCAAGAAGATTGATGTCAGCAGGGATGTAACATTTGATGAAAACTCAGCACTCATCAAATCAAGGAAGGCACCTATCGAAGTTTATGAAGAACCTAAGGAAACTAGATTTCAAGACACTACCATGACTGAAGCAGTTCTAGAAGTTGTTCGTGAGTTTGAAGATCTGCAAGAACCTGTAGATCCACCTTGTGAGGATAACTCTCACAAGAGGAAACCTGCATGGGCTAGAGAGCTCATTCAAGATGCAGAATGATTTGGCATTCCAAAAGAAGAACACAAAGCAAAGAAGAGAACCAGATCACATACTAGCTATGTTGCTTTACTCTGTGACCTTATGAAGAAAGAGCCTTCCAGTTATGAAGAAGTAGTGGAAAAGAAAGAATGGAAGGATTCCATGGTTGAGGAATGCCAATCAATAATGAAGAATGATGTTTGGGATGTTGTACCAAGACCTAAAGAGAAGTCTGTTGTGAATTCTAAATGGATCTAAAAAATCAAGCATGCTGCAGATGGCAGTGTAGAGAAATACAAAGCAAGATTCGTAGCTCGTGGCTTCTCTCAGAAAGAGGGAATAGATTATGAAGAAACTTTTGCACCTGTAGCCAGGTATACTTCCATCAGAACAGTACTTGCCCTGGCTGCAGCGATGAAATGGAAAATACACCAGATGGATGTCAAGACTACTTTCTTGAATGGTGTAGTTGAAGAGGAAGTATATGTGGAGCAGCCACTCGGTTTCTAAATACATGACAGGGAGTCATATGTGTGTAGATTGAAGAAAGCCTTGTATGGCTTGAAACAAGCTCCCATAACTTGGTATGGTAGGATGGACAGTTTCCTATCTAGTTTGGGCTTTACCAAGAGTAAAGCGGATTCCAACCTTTATTACAAGGTTGAGGAAGGGAATCCTGTGATTCTACTCCTGTATGTGGATGACTTATTTGTAACAGGAGATGACAGATTGATTGCAGATACTAAGAGAAAGCTCGCTTCCAAGTTCGATATGAAAGATTTGGGAATGATGCATTATTTCCTAGGTATGGAGGTGTGGCAGAGTACAGGTGGGATATTCCTTGGTCAAGGGAAGTAGACAGTAGATATCTTGAAGAGATTCGGGATGATGGATTGCAAGGCCTTGGCCACACCTATGGCATCGAATCTGAAGAACATGGGTGAGCATATTTTCTCAAGTATAGGAACTCAAAATAGACCTGATGAATTTCAAAGAACAAAAAGGCATACTACACCTAAATTTCTCACACCCAAAGAAGAGCCTGATATTGAAGTGGATTACAGGAAACTAGCAAACGAATGGAATGCATTGAGTGAAGAATGTAAAAGAGGTCTACCATTTAGTCAATACATTGATGCTATATATAACATGAAAAGGAAGGATTAAAATAGGAGTCCATTCCAAAACATAGAATTAAATGGTGCTATTAGTAAAATGCCAGTTCCTACTTTTGATGGTTCCTCTCAAAATTCTGCTAGTACTTGGGTGCAAAAATTAGATGTGTATTTTCAACTAAATCCTATGTTGGATAGGATGCATTAAAAATGGCTATTTTGCACTTGGAAGGAGATGCCAATGAATGGTGGTTCCATGGCCTGAAATCCTTGGGTCATGATCAGGTTAAAACATATGGAGAATTTCTTGGCATGGTACTAGAGAGATTTAAACAAAAAGATCCAAAATTTCCTTTCAAAGAACTAGCTCAATTGAAGCAAACTGGGACCCCTACTGAATATATGTTGGACTTTCAAAAATAATCAGTCAAGGTGGATGATGTATCTATGGGAAGGTTGGTATTGCTTTTCACTAAGGTTTGGCTGAACCCTTAAAAGGTTTGGTCAAATCCCACAAGCCAACTACATTAAAAGATGCAATGAGCTTGATTAGGGATCTCCAAAATGTGCTTCCTAGAACGAGATTTCCTCCCAAGCCTGACTTTAGAATTGAAAAGAAACCTTGGAAAAGAGATGCATTTGATAAGAAGCCATGGCATGAAGATGAATATGGAAAGGATAATAAAGAGGAACTAAGTAGGGAAGAGCTCAGAAAGAAGGAACTGTGTTACTCATACTTCCAACCATGGGCACTAGGACATAAATGTGCTAAGGGAAAGGCCCAATTTATTGAAGTATTTTGTGATGATGGGTATGAAGGGGGCATGTAGAAAGAAGGACATACTTCATCCCAACAAGAGGTATATACTACAATAGAAGAATGGAAACAAGAGGTGAAGCATCCCTCACCCACCAAAGTAAAAATGGTAGTACTTTTAGCAGTACCTCGATATCACACTATTCGATGCAAGGGTGTGGTACTAGGACAAAGAGTTTCAGTTTTGGTATATGGAGGAGCAAAACACAACTTCATTGATGCAGACATGGTGGAGAGGAGGAAGATACCTATTGAACCATTCGATGGCTTCACATTTGTCATCCCCGATCACAACACAATGGAGTGCAAAACATGGATTCCACAGCTGCAAGTCACCGTAGGTAACTATACTTTTATTGATAGTTTTATGTCATTGATGTTGCTAATACTAATGTGGTTTTGGGAGTGCAATGGTTGTATTCAATAGGATAGCAAACAGTAATTATGAAATTCTTGAAATGAAATTCCAAGATTGAAAAGGAGTACTAAGGGTTGTGAGAGGACAACACACCTATCCGAATAAGGTAGTTTCTTCCCACATCATGAAGCACCATAATAGAATGGTTTTGGGAGACATTCCTCATAGAAGGCCACCTGATAGAGGAGGAACAAGTTTGCATCATGGTAAATTGAGATTGCTTGAGGGCAAGCAATCTTGGGTGGGGAGGACTGTAATGTCCCCATTCCAATAAGGAAGCTAATAAACGATGTTTATACATTAGAAAGGTTCAAGTATTTAATAAATAAGTCGAATAAATAAATTCAAGAGAATTCTAGGAGGCATGTGGTTTTGAAGACATATGGAGGATGTGGGACCCACACTAGCTTGATTTTTCAAGGACACATGGCATCTCTCTCTTTCCAATTCGAATTCATGCGAAGGTGAACATTCTTGGGTGACTTGGTAAGTCATACATATGGCATTGAGCATCTTATGCGAATTGGGATGGATTGGTAACCTCCATGGAAGAGGAAGAGTCAAATTGGAAGCTTGTGGACACTTCGGGTAGATTCCCTAGCCCTTATGACAACAATGATGGAGCATCTATGAAATATATGAAAAATTGCAGATATGACCTATGACATCTGACCATTAAGACATTTCAGTCCCAAAAATAGGCTCCAAGAGGGCGCTCATGGGATTTGGAGAAGCCAAAGAGACCCCCACTTGAATTGGTGGAAGGTGGAAGGCTAGGAAAGGTGAGACACATGGAAAATCTTCATGCCTTACCCTAATTCGAATTGGATTGATTTTATGGAGGGATTGGGAACGTTAGAAGGCTAAGGATTTTTATAAAATATAGGGATAAACCAAGAGAATTATTTTGATCATTTGAGAAAAATTGCATTTGTGAAGAGAGAGCCAGTGGATGACTAGTTTCTTGCCTTAGCCAATTTCAAGGATGAAAGATTCCCATCCAAGTTGGTGTTTGGAGAGGCCACTCAGGTGTTTCATGGATTTTAATGGATTTTTTATTTTCAGGTATCATCTACAGGGAATCTCGTGGTTTTTTTTGGTGCAACACTTCCTCTCAACCATTTCTAGTTTTGAAGGCATATTCTTGCTCCTTAAGGGAGGGCACTTTTGCTGAGCTATTGTACTCCTTGGGAGAGATTATAATGATATATTTCTGATAGTAATAAGCATTATATACTCTATTATTCATATTCATAGGGTATCAAGTCTAAATACCAAGTGGTTTTATGTAAAAATGTTGATTAGTGAGCAAACAATGTCCATTTCCCCACTACATTGATGTATGGCATTATAATGATGATGATTTCGAATAAAAGAGTGTTCCTATGATATATTTTTTATGAATGGACTTCCATTGATGTGTGTTACAATTTTCATATTCATTACTTGGGCATTTGAAGTCATTATACTCAGTTTATTTGCATTTGAAGAAGATTTGGTGCCATTTCCCCAAGGGTCGAATTAGTGATTTTTGATGTTGTTTGGGAGAGGTTTAGAACATACTTAATAAATAATTAATGGTTTATTTTGGACCTTAATAACATCCTTGAGACATTTCCTACCCCTTTTAATAAATTAGAGTGGGTTTGGAGGCATTTGGGAAGCCATTTTCAGTACTTACCCTAGGGGGATTTGAACCCCAAATTACTAGTATAATTACATACTTGGTCCAGAATATTAAGAGAGTTTGCAGAGGTATTTTGGTGGCCATATATCATACCTAAACATCATATTCAAGTCCTAATATCAGTAGCATCCCTCCTCAAAATATTTGGGATCATTTGGGGGAAAATTGGGACCTAGGCATCAAAATTAGTCAAAGGTCGAAATTGGGGAAAAAGTGAAAAATTGGGCATTTTTATAAATATTCTAAAAAGGGACATTACATATATTATGAAGAAACATTTGCACCTATATCTAGATACACTTCCTTCAGAACAGTACTTTCTTTGGCTGTAGTGATGAAGTAGAAGATACACTAGATGGATGTCAAGACAACTTTCTTGAATGGTGTAGTCAAAGAATAAGTGTATGTGGAGCAGCCACTCAATTTTGAGACACATGACAGTGAGTCACATGTGTGCAAATTAAAGAAATCCTTGTATGGCTTTAAACAAGCACCCAGGACGTGGTACGATAGGATTGACGAATTCCTGACTAGTTTGGTCTTTACCAAGAGTAAAGCGGATTCCAACCTTTACTACAAGGTTGAGGAAGGCAATCTAATGATACTCCCACTGTATGTAGATTACCTGTTTGTGACAACTAATAATGGGTTGATTGCTAATATGAAGAGGAAGCTTGCTGCCGAGTTCGAGATGAAGGACTTGGGTATGATGCATTGCTTTCTAGGCATGGAGGTGTGGCAGAGTGCAAATGGAATCTTCCTTGGACAATGAAAGTATGCAATAGAGATCCTGAAGCGGTTGGGGATGATGGACTGCAAGGCCATGGCCACACCTATGGAATCGAACTAGAAGCTATTGAGTGATGCTTCATCATAGTCGGTTGATGCCATGATGTATCGTCAGATGATTGGGTCCTTGATGTATCTAATGAACACGAGACTAGATATTTTCTTTGTTGTGAACACATTGAGCCAGTTCCTAACGGATTCTAGACATGTTCACCTGATTACTGCAAATCATATTATGAGGTAACTGAGGCATACGGTTGATTATGGGCTCAAGTATGATGCGAATTAGAAGATTAACCTAGAGGGCTATGTTGATTAGGATTGGGAAGGCAATGCCATTGATAGGAAGAGCACTTTGGGGTGTTGCTTCAGTATGGGATCAGGTGTGATCTCTTGGTTTAGTAGGAAGCAGTCCTGCATCACACTGAGTACAACCGAAGTAGAGTATGTTGCAGATTGTTCAGCTAGTTGTGAGACAATATTGCTAAGGAAGCTACTGTATAATTTATTTAATCTCCAGTTGGATGCTACTTGTATATATTGCGACAACCAGAGTTGTGTGAAGTTGTTGGAGTACCCAGTGTTCCATGACAAGTCGAAGCACATCGAGATCAAGTATCAGTATATTAGGGATATGGTGTAGAGAGGAGCAGCGAAGGTCTAGTATGTTGCGATGGACAAGTAGATAGCGGATGTATTGACCAAGCCACTGTCCAGAGTGAAGTTTGAGTACTTCAAATAGAAGCTTGGTGTAATTCAGATCGAGTTTCCTTCCAAGGGGAAGTGATGAGTCCGAAAGACATAGATGCACATGAGCCATTCTCACATGGTGGTAGGTGTGTCCTCCCAAGGTGAAAATGTGAGGGTTGGGGCCATTCCTACATGGTTGAGGTGTGTCTTCCCATGGTCGCTGATATAAGTGTTGTTCCAATAGAGCATGGCTGATGTGTGTCTTCCCATGGTTGCGATATAAGTGTTGTACCTTTTGAGCATGGTTGAGGTGTGTCTTCCCATGGTTGTGATAAAAGTGCTATGCCATTCTCTCCTGGTTGAGGTGTGTCTTCCCATGGCGTAGATGTAAGGTTAGTTCCATTATCGCATGGTTAAGGTGTGTATTCCCATGGCATAGATATAAGTGTTGATCCTTTCCCGGATGGTAAGAGGAATGTCCTTCCATGCGGGTGAATCTAAGTGTTGTGTTGTGTGCATCTGGGAAGTGCTCCGTGGATGATGAGATGATCTGAAGACAATGAGGTGATTGTATGGTACACAGGTTTTGCATAGGAATATAATCAATCCTGGGATGCTCCTTCAGGTTTTGCAGTGGCATACAATCAGTCCTGAGAGATCTTGCAGGTTTTGTAGAGGCATTGTAATCAGTCCTGAGATGTACATACTTGACGGCTTGCTCGTAGAGCTGATGAAGACCTACATGGAGGCTAGTCCTACATCTAGCATGAAAATGGGTTAGCTCTGTAGAAATTCCTATGCGAGTAGATTAGAGATTTATGATTGATATAGAAGCAGTAGGGATGATGATGATCCAGCTTTGATGATGATCCTTGAGTGATGAAGACTTGCGCCAATGAACTGTGTCAAGAAAATACCTTCCTAGTTAAGAGGGAGTGTTGATGTATATGTAACTTCATAATGTATTTCACTTGTATATTTCATATTGTATTCATATGAAATTGTACTTCCGATGGAGAGGTTTCATTCCTCCGATCAGGGAGGTCATCATTATTATTTGATGGGTTATTAGACTCCTCTTGTGGGGTTGGCCCAAAGTTAGGGAATAATGGGTTATTAGAATCTCCTAGGATAAGTCGGCCTTGTTAGGGTAAAAGGAAAGTGAACTCAAATATAAATAGAGAGTGTGACTCTCTCATCCTATTCATTCACTCTCTCACTCATTCATACAAGTGATTAGTGCACACAAGTGGAGGAGGAGGAGCTGCATAGGATTATCTCTTTATTTTGGGGTTTTGAACTATTTGCTCATTCTATCTATGAGGAAGTTGTGAGGTTTTCTCCTTTATGGTTTTCCCAGTGAAATGATTTGTGTCTCTTGTCTCTTGTGTTTGATATGTTGTGCATGTTGTTTTCTCAATTAAGATCCTAGATAATATTGAATTAAATGATGAAAATATAACAGTCAAGTGTAGAGATTGAAATCTCAACAAAGATCTACTTCGAAAATCCTGTTGAAGGTTGGTATTATTCTCCATATTTTAGCATTTTCATTTATATAACATTGTTTGAGAATTGAGTTGATTTCTAGTAGTCATCTATCTGTTGTGGTCTGCTCCATACCATAGAATTTTTTCTCCGTAACAAGTTACAAATATAATTGAATGATTTGTGAGTTCAAACTAAATCACCATCGTCATTGAGAGGCATTGGAATTTTTACACAAAGCAATGAAATTTCATAATCTTGGATATTCTTGGAGAGATTTCCCTTGTGTGATTCTCTGGATTGCACCATCTAGATATTTTTTCTTTTGGATGATCGTTCAAGAGTCTATATATTGGAATGTGATATGCATAATATGCTTAGATATGTGCTCATACATGGTGCCATCTCAGGAACTAGTGTTTTGCTTAGTGAAGGCCATAGCAATCTTGCTAAAGGGGGTCATTTATGATTTGAAGGCTCCCGATCATGCGTGGCCATCATGTACACATCCAAAATGGTCACATGCATTTTTGGTAGTTGACAGAACCCAAGTTCACTCATTGGTTTGTGTTTCGTGCCCGTGGAGCAAGTCCTCAAAGTGTCATTGAATGGCCACAGGGTGCCTCACCAAGTATCCCGTAACACCAAAACTATGACTCCGACTGCAAATCCATCAATTCTGATGGATTTGAGACCTTGGGTTTCAGTTAGGGGACCCCAGAACATGCCTCAAATGCTCGAAAATGGTTATATTGTTCCATCTCTAGAACTAGGGTTTTGCTAAGTGAAGGCCATGCTAATCTTGCTCAAGCAAGGCATTTATGATCCGAAGGCTCCTCGGAGTGTGTGGCCATCGTGAACACATGAAAAATGGACACATGCACGTGTGGGAGCTGATGGAACCCAAGTCTACTCGTCGGTTTGGGTTCTGTGCCCCCGGAGCAAATCCTCAAAGTGTCTTTGAATGGCCGCGAGGTGCATGATCAAGATTCCTGTAGAACCAAAACAGTGACTCCTATTGTGAATCTGTCAATTCTGATGGATTTGGGATGTCGAGTTTCATCGAGGGGACCCGCCACAATGTTCCTCCGATGCTTGTAAACAGTGTTATTGTGCCTTCTCAGGAACTAGGGATTAGTGATGGCCATCACAATATTGATCAAGGGGGTAATTTAATATAAATTGGCTATCAGGCATGCGTGGCCATCATGAACACATCCATAATGGCCACATGCATCTGTGGGAGCTGACGGAACCCAAGTGCGTTCACCGGTTTGGGTTATGTGCCCCTAGAAAAAATCCTCAAAGTGTCCCTGAATGGTCACGGGGTGCCTGACCAATAATCCTGTAGAATCAAATCCATGACTCTAATCACAAATACATCGATTCCGGTGGATCTAAGGCAGTGTCTTTCCACTAGGGGCTCCCCCACAATGTGCCTCCAATGCTCGAAAATGGTGCTATTGTTACATCTCAGGAACTAGGTTTTCACTCAGTGAAGGCCATCACAATCTTGCCAAAGGGGGTCATTTAATATACCTTGGATCCGAGGCATATGTGGCCATATTGAACACATACACAATGGACACATGCATGTGTAAAATTTGACAAAACCCAAGTCCACTCACTGGTTTGGGTTCTGTGCCTGCGAAGCAAATCCTGAAAGTGTCCATGAAAGGCCACGAGGTGCCTGATGAAAATTACCATAGAAGCAAAACCATGTCTCTGATTGAGAATCCATCGATTCTGATGAATCTGAGATGCCGGGTTTTAGCTAGCCCCCCCTAACAACATGCCTTGAACGCTCAGAAACAATGCTATCGTGCCATCTCTGGAACTAGGGTTTTCCTCAGTGAAGGCCATGCCAATCTTTCTCAAGGGGGTCATTTATGATCTGAAGTCTCCCAAGTGTGTGTGGCCATTGTGAACACATACAAAATTGCCACATGCATTTTTAGGAGCTGATGAAACCCAATTTCGCTCACCGTTTTGGGTTCCGTGCCCCTAGAGCAAATCCTCAAAGTGTCCCTAAATGGCCATGCAGTGCCTGACCAATATTCTTGTAGCACAAAAATAGTGACTTTGATCGTGAATCCATTGATTCCAATGAATCTGGGACACCGGGTTTCAGCTAGGAGACCCCCCACAATATGTCTCGAACGCTCGAAAATGGTGCTATTATGCCATCTCGAGAATTAGACTTTTGCTCAGTGAAGGCCATGCCAATCTTTCCAACGGGGTCATTTATGATCCGAATTCTCTCGGGCATGCATGGCCATCGTGAACATGTCCACAATGGACACATGCACATGTGGGACCTGACGGAACCCAAGTTCGCTCGCTGGTTTTGGTTCCATTCCCCTGGAAAATCCCCAAAGTGTCCTTGAATGGCCACGGGGTGCCTGACCAAAATGCCCGTAGCACCAAAACTGTGACTCTGATTGTGAATCCATCGATTCTAGTGGATTCGAGATGTCAAGTTTGTAATGTCCCCATCCAAATAAATCACTAGAAGGGAAAATTCCACCAATCTACTAGTTCCCTAGGTTGTGGTGGAAACATTTGGATTTGGAATAAGGAAGCTAATAAACCCCAAATGGACATTAGCTTCACATTAATTTATTAAAAGGGGCTAAATAAATATTTACAATTGAAAAATAAGGTGGCACTTGGTCATGAAGGCACATTGGTGGTGTGGGACCCACACAAAGCAAGATTCCTCATGCCACATGGCATCCTATTCTTACCCATTCAAATCCAAGGTACAGTATAAAGTTCTTGGGGGAGTTGGAAGGTCATTATACTTGGAATGACTCAATGAAGGTCAAATTGAAGTGGAAGAGTAACTCCCATGGAAGAGGAAGAGGCATCTTAGAGATATTGAAACACTTGAGCTAGATTCCCTAGCTTCTATGAAAACAATGATGAAGATTCTATGACACTTATGACAAGAATCAAACCTGATTGCTAATGTCTGACTTATGTGACATGTCAAGGCTAAAATAGCCTACAAGAAGGCGCTCAAGGGAGTTAGGGAAGCCAAGAAGCTTCCTGTCACAACCCCAAAAGTACTCAATTTTTTAAATTTTTTATATGAGTATGTTGACGACATTAATTCTTATGTCATAGACAGGGAGAACAAAGAGGATGTTGTGTGAATTAGCATCATCCATCTATAAGGTATGACTTGTATTTATGTAATTCATGCATTCATCATAAATTTACTGAAAGTAATTTGCGTAGTAAAAGTCACCCATAGTTTGATGACTACATGTTATTATTACAGCTGACATAACCTATTATGATTACTGTTTATATTTTATACATCCTCACTTATAAACATTATTAGTGTTCTTAGCTTAATGGCCAGGCCATGGCTCATTTTAGGCTATCTAACTACTTCCATTATGGTATTATTAATCTCAAACCATGTTATAGTGGAAAACTTGTTATTTTATAACCTATGTGATGCTATTGTGAGAAAATCTCTCTATGGATAGGTAGATATCCCTACCCCGTGAGAATGGTTCTATTCCTATGTCAAGATCATTAAAAAATGAAACAACACCCCATGAGCATGGTTCTACTCCTATGTCAAGCTCGTTAAAAAATGAAACAGTACCCTGCGAGCATGGTTCTATTCCTGTGTCAAGCTCATTAAAAAATTAAATAGGTTCCTATGAGCATAGTTCCCTTTCTATGTCAAGCTCGTTAAAAAATGAAATAGGTTCGCCTGAGCATAGTTCCCTTTCTATGTCTAGCTCATTAAAAAATGAAGTAGGTCTTACGAGCATAGTTCTATTCCTGTGTCAAGCTCGCTAAAAAATGAAATAGGTTCCCACGAGCATAGTTCCATTTCTGTGTCAAGCTGATTACAAAATGAAACAGGTTCCTATGAGCAGAGTTCTTTTCTTGTGTCAAGCTCATTAAAAAATGAAGCATATCCTTTCCCTTTCAGTCGAGTCTTCTCGTAGACTTAGTACCTGAACCTTCTTTTCATCCGCCTATGCCTTAGGTGAATAAAATGAAGATTGGGGGGCATGTCTTCAACCTCTGGACGTCACGTTGAAGTCAACTCGATTGCCTCTCCACATTATGTTGGAGCTAAGTCACTTACTTCCAGCAATCATGCTGGGGGGCATGTACCAACCTCTGGATACCATGTTTGGAAAGAGTCCACCAATGGAAAGTTTTTCGAGCATACTTTCTTTTGGGTTTAGAGCTCGCTAAACCATGAAATAATCTCGAGCATAATTCATTTTATGTTACAAGCTCGTTAAAAAATGAAGCAAACGTCATGAGCATTCTTTTCACCTTTCTTCGAGCTCGTTAAAAATAGAAAGATGGTATTTGAGTTTACTTTTCACTCTTTTCATGCTCTAGTTGAAACATAAAAAGTGGTTTGAACTTACTTTTCACTTTTTTTGTGCTTTGGTTGAAACATGAAAGGTGGTTTTATAGGTCAAATCTGCACTTCTCCATCCGTGATCACATTGCTTTGTCGATCACACAAAAGGAACACATGGATTGAACAGCTATGATCCGGATTTTATGAGCAGAATGAAATGAATACAGATTATTATCAGATGCTTAACACAAAATAACAGAGATACAGTAAAACTGGTTTTCTATTCAATAAGGAAATAAGCTAGAACTGTAAAATGCAGCGGAAAACAAGCTTGCTGGAATGGTGGCGGCTTATCTCTGAGAAGAGATGTGACGGCTGCGCTCGTTTCGCAAGAAGATGGTTACAATGAGGCTGTCAAGGCCTTTTACAATAAACAGGAATGTCAAAAACCCTAGACATCCAAAAACCTAACCCTAGGAGATGAAGTGCCAAAAGTCATGTGGGCCCCGTTTGGGTAAGTTAGTACATCAACTTCCCGGGGTCGTAACTTTTGCATACGATCTCCGTTTGGGGCGCTCGGTAGCCTGTTGGAAAGGTCTATCCGAGATTTACAACTTTCAACTGGGGCCAAATGTATGTCGGCGAGAACCTTTTGGCCCCCCAAATTGCCAAAAAAGGTCGTTTAGGGCCTCAAAACGGCCCCGGAAGTTCAGGACTCGAAAAACTGCTAAAAATAGTACAATACCAAAATTGCCATAAAACTGTTTTGAGCCAGTTGGAAAGGTGGGTGGCCACCAATATCCACCTGGATCAATCCTCCCTCCTTAGGAAGCAATGGTCTCCATTGCATTGAGTTCCCCCATCAGATGAGGAAATTTCTGCTGAATTTGGCCTCGGGTGAGCCACTTGCCTTGGTGCAGGAGCTGCCGTGCTTTGACAACTCGATAAAGCTGGATCCTTTGATGTCGAGTGCCCTTGATATGTGTGTATGCAATATGATCACTGGATGCTTGTTGTAGGTAGTCAGGGTTGAGCTCTGTTGGTGTCAACTTCTCTGCAATCTTTGAGGTGTCTAATAGTGGTGGGAAATATGGCCGAAGGAGAGCCACGTTGAAGACTGGATGTAGACCAAGGAAGGGGGGAATGTTGAG
Source organism: Larix kaempferi (assembly GCA_027924585.1). NCBI lineage: Eukaryota > Viridiplantae > Streptophyta > Pinopsida > Pinales > Pinaceae > Larix > Larix kaempferi. The sequence goes on along the minus strand of BSBM01001595.1, from coordinate 2,192,020 downwards.
CTCAAAAGCATTGTCACCCACCGCCTTGGTGATGGTGTACGGCCCATAATGGAGTGGGCGAAGCTTTCGATGGGGCCCTGTAAGGCGTTCTTTCTGCAAATGCAACCAACCTTTGTCGCCCACCTGAAACTTATGTGGCACCCGATGTTGATCATGGCGCTGCTTGTACTTGGCATTAGACTTCTGTAGAATATCCTGAACCTGTTGGCGGATATGATGGATCCGTTCAATGAACTGGGCGGCTTTGTCAGCTTCTGGGGACGAGTCGGCCGAGGTGGTCGCAAGGGGAAGTGCAACATCCGTGGGGCCAAATGGTTGGAATCCCAACCTCACCTGAAAGGGGCTGTGGCCAGTTGAGCTATGCAGGGCTTGGTTGTAGCTATGTTGGACATAGGGGAGACTCTCATCCCATGTGCGGGGGTGTGCTGAATTGTACATGCGCAGGATATGTACGACCATTCGGTTGACGACCTCCGTTTGTCCATCGGTCTGGGGGTGGAAGGCAGTGGATTTGGTGAGCTTGGTATCCAGCAGTGACCAGAGGCTTGACCAGAATGAGCTGAGGAACCGACTGTCACGGTCTGAGATAATGGTCTGTGGGATCCCAAAATGTATCCATACTTGTTCAAAGAAGAGCTTGGAAGTGGCTTCTGCTGTGATGTTCTTCTTGCAAGCAGCTAGAATCGCCATCTTGGAAAAGCGATCAACAACCACGAAAAAAAGTCATTTCCCCTCTTGGTGGACGGGAGGCTCGACATGTAGTCCATTGAGATGGATTCCCACGGCCTGTCAGGAGTAGGCAGAGGGGTGTATAGGCCCTATTTCTTAGTGGTCGGTTTGGCAATAGCGCAAGCGGTGCAGGACCTGATATACTTGCCGACATCCTGTCGAAGTTTCGGCCAGTAGAAATGTTTTTGCAACACTGCCACTGTCTTTTCGACGCCAAAGTGTCCTGCCACCTGACTGTAGTGAGCTTCCTAAATCAGCTTCGCGTGCTCACTTGATGGAACGCAGAGATGGCCTAGACGACACAACAACCCGTCCTGAAGATGGAAATTAGTAACCACTGAGTTGGTGCCCAACATTTGATAGGTGGCGGAGAAGTCAGGGTCTGTCTCGTAGAGGTGGGGACATCCAGAGGTCTCGTGGCCACAAGATTCTAGCACCATGGTAAGTGCTGCGACTGGAGGTCGACTGAGGCAGTCAGCAACTCGGTTGGTACTCCCTGTTTTATATTTGATGTTGAGGTGGAACTGCTGTAAATATGTTGACCACTTCTGATGACGGTCATTCTGCAACTTTCCTTGGGTCTGCATGAACTGTAGTGGCTTGTGATCAGTGTGGATGACTGTCTCCTTCCCAAGAATGTAATGTCTCCACTGGCGGCAGGCTTGTACAATGGAGTACATTTCTTTGTCGTAGGTAGGGTACTTGCGAACAACATCTGAGAGTGTCTCACTATGATATGCCACGGGGTGGCCGTATTGAGTGAGAACGGCGCCCATAGCATAATCTGAAGCATCTGTCTCAATCTCAAAGGGATGTTGCAGGTTCGGTAATGAGAGTACCGGTGATGAGCACAAACGCTTCTTCAAGTCATCGAAGGCTTGTTGTTGGGACAGGCCCCACACAAATTTTGCCTTACCACCACCCCTGGTCACTTGGCTGAGGGCCCATGCGATATGAGAGAATCCCAGCATGAATCGACGATAGAAATTGGTGAGGCCTAAGAAGCTCCGAAGTTCAGTGAGTGTGGTTGGGGTTGGCCAGTCATGGATGACCTGGATCTTGGCTGGATCCACATGCACACCATGTCGATCAACGATGTAGCCTAAGTAATGGACCTTGTCCATGCCGAAGGAGCATTTTTCCAAGTTTGCGTATAGTTTGTGCTTCCGCAGGGTGTGCAGAACCTGCTGAATATGCTGCAAGTGTTCCTCCCAAGTCTTGCTGTGGATGAGGATGTCATCCAGATACACCACTACAAAATTGTTGGTGAAAGGTCGTAGGATATCGTCCATCATCATCATAAAAGTTGTTGGAGAATTTGTCAAACCAAAAGGCATGACCAGCCATTCAAAAAGACCTTCTTTTGACTTGAAGGCAGTCTTCCATACATCTGTCTGTTCTATTGGGACCTGGTGGTAGCCAGACTTCAGATCAATCTTACTGAAGTATTTGGCCCCCATGAGCTGATCAAGGAGGTCGTCGATTCGAGGAATCGGGTACCGGTTGCGGACTGTGATTTTATTCAGGGCCCGATAATCAATACAAAGTCGCCAGGTCCCATCTTTCTTCTGCACCAGCACGATTGGGCTCCCACAAGGTGATGAACTCGGACGGATGTTCCCTTTGTGGAGCAATTCTTGGATCTGCCTCTTGATCTCCTCGTTTTCCAATAGAGAGCGACGATAGACTGGCCCATTGGGTAGCGGTGCGCCTGGGGTCAGATCGATGGGATGCTTGACCTGGCAGTGTAGAGGTACCTCGGTCAGAGAGGAGAAGATATCTGAGTATCCTTCCACCACCTTATCTACTTGCTTCTGTTGTGTGGATAGATCGGTCATGGAGGCCCGGGATGTGGCTGCGATCTTTCTTTCACTCTGAGAGCGAATCACAAAGAAGACAAATTTCCCGGTCTGAGAGATGACCTTCCTGCATTTCTTGGCAGAGATCAAGGAAATAGCACTAGGAGGGACTGCCTCGGGTATCCTGTACAATTTCCTGTTCAAAGAAATAATAACACTACGAGGCCTAGACTCGTATACAGCATGACGTTTCCATAAATAAGGTTGGCCCAAAAGAACATCTGAAACTTCAAGAGGAGCAACATCACACAATACCTCGTCCTTGAAGGGCTTGCTGCCGTATGGCAGTCGACACTGTTGGCTGACGCGGAGATCGCTTCCCTTGCGGAGCCATCCACTGGTGTAGGGTTGTGGGTGCGGCATTGTCGGCAGGGCCAGGCGCTTGACGACCTCTGTTGAGATGAGATTCTTCTGGCTACCGCTATCAACGATGAAGTGCAGCGGGGTGCCTTTTACCCACATCTGTGAATGGAAGAGGTGTTCTCCTTCTTCTGGCTCGTCTGGTTCATCAGGCTGGAGCTTGGTGGTAGCAATGGTGGCACTGGGTTCCGCATCAATGATCCGTATTCCCCTTTCTGGTTCGGACTCAGAGTCAGAACCTGCATCTGATTCAGATGCTTTCACTTCGGCCACCAACGACTGCTTTGAGCGGCAATCAGCAGTGTTATGCCAAGGGCTCTTATGGAAGTCGCACCACTTCTCGGTATCTTTCTTTGTTTTTCCAGTGTCCTTCTTTGCTTGTGGCTTGGACTGGTTGTCCTGATACTTTCCATCTTTGCTTTGTCCTTTATTCTGTGGGTTGGGACCGCCCTTTCCTGTCTTTTGCTGTGAAGGGTTCCCAGGCCCAAATTGCCGCGTCTTTTGTTTGAGCTTCTGCTCGATTTTGACGGCATATCGGTAGGCCGCGCCCAAGGAAGAGATGTCTAGAAATTCCATTTCGGTCTGGATGTATCTATGCAAACCACCGCGATACTTGAGCACTAGATGTCGCTCTGAATCTTTGATACCCAGCTTGGTGCGCAAGGTATGGAAGATATTTGTGAACTCTGGCACTGCTTGGTCTCTTTCTTGTCGCAGTGTGGTCCATTTGGTATACAAGTCGTCATAACTTCCAACAGGGTAGTATTGTTCCTTAATAGCATCCCTGAAGGATTCCCAGGTGGCCGTGACTGAAAATAATGAGGCTTCTTCTATGTCCTTTTGCTCGCATAATGTTTCCCACCAATCTTTGACATGGGGAACGAATTTGAGGAGCGCAAAAGTAATCTTTTCTTTATTCAAAAAGTTATGGATAGAAAAATACCCTTCTAGTAGATTCAACCACTTATCTACAGCATCTGCGTCTATCTGTCCTTCAAATATAGGGATATCGAAGTTGATTTGTACCTTGAAGGGGGCGGCGCCTCCGCTCGAGGAAGATGCGTCGCTTGTTGGTAGTCGCCGAAGGATTTGCACGAAATTATCCATCATCTCGTTCCTCTGCTGCGTGAGGGCTTCCTCAAGCAACATTTTGATAGGATCTCCTGTCCCGTCATATTTCTTTTCTCCTACCATGAGAGGTCGCTTGGGCGTGCGAGAGCTTTTGTCCTCAAGAGAAACAAGCTCGAGACCCAATTCTTTGTACCCTAACCTCGTTGGGGACATGCATTAAGACAACAAGGAGAAGACCGCTCTGATACCACTGATCCGGATTTTATGAGTAGAATGAAATGAATACAGATTATTATCAGATGCTTAACACAAAATAACAGAGATACAGTAAAACTGGTTTTCTATTCAATAAGGAAATAATCTAGAACTGTAAAATGCAGCAAAAAACAAGCTTGCTGGAATGGTGGCGGCTTATCTCTGAGAAGAGATGTGATGGCTGCGCTCATTTCGCAAGAAGATGGTTACAATAAGGCTCTCAAGGCATTTTACAATAAACAAGAATGTCAAAAACCCTAGACATCCAAAAACCTTACCCTAGGAGATGAAGCGCCAAAAGTCATGTGGGCCCCGTTTGGGTAAGTTAGTACATCAACTTCTCGGGGTCGTAACTTTTGCATACGATCTCCGTTTCGGGCGCTCGGTAGCCTATTGGAAAGGTCTATCCGAGATTTACAACTTTCGACTGGGGCCAAATGCATTCCGGCGGCAACCATTTGGCCCCCCATATTGCCAAAAAAGGTCGTTTAGGGCCTCAAAACGGCCCCAGAAGTTCAGGACCCGAAAAACTGCTAAAAATAGTACAATACCAAAATTGCCATAAAACTGTTTTGAGCCAGTTGAAAAGGTGGGTGGCCACCAATATCCACCTGGATCAAGCTAGGTTGACCTAGATGATGCATGGACCTGATTTACCCTCTTCAGCTAAGAAAACTCTTGTTTACACTAACATTTTGACATGTGTGCTACTCTCTGAGCAGTAAACTAGTGCACATCTGCGAGTATGCCCTACTTTACTCAAGTGAAACTAGCACACACCTTGAAAATTGTTGCAAATGCTTGTTGCAAAGTACAAGAGTTGCACACTATGCACTACCCTGGTGTATGAAACTCGCGCACATATTTAGATGAAGTCAAAAAATATATTAATATTACGAATTGGGATTAGTTGAAGTTGGTTCTACAACTTCCCCAACCTCCCAATTCAACCACCTCTCGATTCCAACTGCTTACCTTGTCCCATAAATACAAGGAGGACCCATGGGAGAGGGAGCCAGAAAGAATGCATTAAGGGCTGTTATGCTGGAGGAAAGTCTCAAGTCATTGTGAAGAGCAAGAGCCCAAGACTCGGTTGTAGAAACATCTTGAAAAGTTAGGTATATTGTACTGATTCATGTTTCTTTGACAATAAAAAGGTCGAAATACCCTTCCTGTCCCAAATCAAATGTCTATTGGATTGCATTTTCATTTGGATTAATATCTGATTATATTTGACGTTAAATTACTTTCTGATTTCATCATATTTATATATAGTCAAGATACGCTGAGGAAGGTATCCTTTGTGTTGCAGGTTCATCAAGCGGGAGATCAAGGGGGAGATCAAGGGGGAGATCAAGTGAAAGCTAGGACCAGCCGTCAGTTAAAGGTATGTCTTTCGATATCCCAATCTCTTTCATTTGTAAGAACTAGTTGTAATGCAATTAATGTATTTAGCTGTCAACCCCACCCAGTTGGTAGTGTCTCTCCTCACTATAAGGTAGAAATCCTTAGCAACAGACTGGCGACTCCACTGGGGAGTAATCAGTAGTTATTTTGCTCTAGGAGACCTAGTTTAGATTTTCTTCTAGTCCCTTTTTTAGTTTTTGATTCTCTGAGAAGTCTTGTAGGTCTTTGTTACCTATTCATTGATGCTTGATTCATCTCAGTCCATTGATACAAAGCCTGTTTCTAGACTTCTGAGACATGTGCACTGGTTTACGCTACTAACAGTAGCACATACCACCTGATGAGCGCTGGTTTTTACAGCAAACAGTAGCGCATATTTCCTAGTGTGCACTGGTTTCTACACTGCACAGTAGTGCATTTTCCTGTAACTTTCAGTTCATAGTTGGGGTTTGATTTCCAGTATTTTGGTTTCACTTCCATCCTGTTGCTTTGCCTCCTTGACTGACCCCTGAGACTTCCATGTTTCTTTTGAGTCTTGTTGGCCTCTCTTGAGTCTTTTAGTTTGTTTTTGCTTGCTTGAGTACTTGGTTAAGTGTCTTTACTACTTTCTATCCCTTTTTGAAGTTCGTGCACTATTCTCTTTTGGACATAGCTGCATACTTTCACTCTAGTAGTTGTTGCAATCATACAGACCTACATTTTTAATGTTTGTTGTCTATTGCAACGTTTAGCACGCTTTCCCTGTGTCTTATCTTTTCCATTAGGGTTTGAATTCAAGTTTGAGTCCTTAGGGTTGCTTTCGAAAGGTTGCTTGGTTTAGATACTTTCTGATTGTCTTATCAGTTCAGTCCAAGTGAGTCAAATCTTTCAAAGTTATCTTTCTGTTTGAGTGCGTGTATTTTTAAGGTCATTCTTGGTTCGCTTGCTTAATTTTTGCTTGGCTTAGTGTTTTCTTAGGGTTTTGATGCTTAGGAGCAACCTGTTTAGGTCTTCCTTTCCGTCACAAGTGTCTCTTTGTTGATGTATATGTAACTTCGGAATGTATTTCATCTATGTATTTCATATATATTTATTGTACCCTTATTAGAGATGTGTTATTCCTCTATAAGGAAGTGTCATCATGTGGATTGACAAGTGTCGCAAGTGTGTGTACTTGCTAATGGGTTATTAGACCACCATGTGCGGGATCGGCTCTGAAATATATATTATATTGTGGATGTACCTAGCTAGACAAGTCGGCCCCATAAGGTCACTAGGCAAACAGGTTAGTATAAATAGAGATCAGGAGATCTCTATTTAGATCATTCAGAAAGTGGCACAATAGTGAGGATGAGGATCATCTGCTTCTAGGAGACTATCTCAAGTGTATTTTGGTTGTACTTTGGTTGAGCCATTTCTCTCTCTATCTCTGAGGAAGTTGTGGGGTTTTTCACCTTAGGGTTTTCCCCACGGAAACTCTATGTCTCTTGTCTCTCATGCTTTTGATTCTTGTGATGCTTGTGATTCTTATTGTGATTGTTATGCATTGATATACTGTATATGTTATTCTCTCAGTGAAGATCCTAGAGTATTGTGAATTAATGCTCAAAATTTAACATGGTATGAGAGCTAAACTGAGAAGAAGATATTTTGTAGTGACGAAAACTTGAGTTTCTTGTTTATTAGGTTTCTCTCCATAGATTTTTGAAAAGCGGTATAGTAGATTGACTCTACTCATCAAGGAGAATCTATCTGTCCAATCGGAATTTAATTATGATCATTTTCATATTTGGCCCTAAAAAGTTAGGGTTTGCACAAAAATAGGAATTTATGAAATCTGAAGACATAGCGAGAATCTCCTTGCAAAAATCGAAGTTTAGAGCTTTGGATCAAGATTTTTGGCTGGGTAGATCTCTGGGAAACTCAAACCCTAATTCAGGGCTCTCCCTAGTGAACCCGGGAGGACAAAAAGGCAAATATGAAGCGTAAAGCTTTGTTGATCTCAAATTATGAATACACCAGGTTGATTAGCTCATCAAAGCGCATCTTTCTATCGTTTCAGAAAATTGAAATTCACATTTTGAATTTTTAGAGTTTTTTCGACAAACCCTAATCCGAGACCAGATCCATTTTTCAGCATTTCAAGTGGTAAGACCTAAATATTTTCTATTTCCATTTGAAGTACTCTTTAAGATGTCTCACCACACCAAGCTTTAGGATAAGCTTGAAGGAGCTGATAAGTTATGAGCTTGGAACTATAGGATTGGGTTAATCCTGGAAGAGAATGAGTTGGACGCATATGTAAAAGAAGATATTCCTATCCCAAAGGATGAAGAGGCTAAGGTATTCCATAAGAAAAACTTGGTCAAGGAAAAGAGAATCATTGCTGATTCTATCAAAGACCATCTCATACCCCATGTGTCTTCTCTAAAGACACCCAAGGAGATGTTTGAATCTTTGACCAAGCTATTTGAAGGGAAGAACATAAATCGGAAGATGACCCTGCGGAACCATTTGAAAGGAGTGAAGTTTCAGAATGGAGAAACCATTCAATCTTATTTTTCAAGGGTCTCCCAGATCAAGGAACAACTAGAAGCAGTGGATGAAATGGTGGAGAATGGTGAAGTGGTGATGACCACTCTAAATGGCCTACCCAGGTCATGGGATTCCTTTATTCAAGGAATTTGTGCAAGGAAGAAGTTGTTCTCCTTCAACAGATTGCGGGAAGAATGCTCTCAAGAAGAAGCTAGGCTTGTGGTCCGAGAAAAAAAGATGGGAAATGAAGATCAATCTCTCACGGCACATGCCAGGAAAAGGAAATTCAAAAAAGGAATCATCTCATAACAGAATATTCTCACACCACCATTATCATAACGATAAGAAAGATCTCAGATGCTTCAATTGCAATGAGAAGGCACACTTTGCTTCAGATTGTCCCAAGAAGAAGAAAGACAACAACAACAACTTCAATAAGAAGAAGAAGAATAACAAAAGAAGATATCATGCTCATGCTGCCGAAAATGATGAACCCCCAAAGAAGAAGGCTAGGGCAGAAAGTGATAGTGATGATGACTCATCAAGTGAAGAAGAATATGTTCTAATTTCTGCTGTCACGGGTACTATCTCCCATGATTGTAATGATTGGTTGATTGATAGTGGGGCTTCCAAACACATGACTGGGTTTAAGGAATCTTTTGTGAATCTATCTGAACATGAATCACCCCATAAGGTGAAACTTGGGATGATTATCAATACCCAATCAAAGGAAGTGGTGAAGCCTCCTACAACCTAGATTCTGGAAAATCTTTGAAGATGAAAGAAGTCCTTTATGTACCTGGGATCACCAAAATGCCATGGTACATGAATCCATGGAAAATCTTGGGATGATTATCAATACCCAATCAAAGGAAGTGGTGAAGCCTCCTACAACCTAAACATGCCATGGTACATGAATCCATGGAGCCAAGTGAACTTTGGCATAGAAGACTTGCTCATATGCACTATAGGGCACTTCCAATTGCAAGGAAGGCTGTAGAGGGTCTTCCTGAAATCAAGACCAAACATGAACGTGTTTGCAAAGGATGTACAAAAGGTAAGAACATTAAGAAGGCTTTCCCAAGCAGTGAAAGCAAGGAAAAAGACATCCTGGAAATCATCCACTCGGATGTATGTGGTCCTATGTCATCCAGTTCTCTGAGTGGGTATGTTTACTATGTCTCATTTATTGATGACTTCTCCAGGAAGACTTGGGTATACTTCTGGAAGAGAAAAGATGAGGTGTTTGATAAATTCAAGGAATTCAAAACCTTGATGGAGAATCAAACTGACAAGAAGATCAAAACATTTAGATCCGACAATGGTGGAGAATTCACGTCAGGTGGCTTCAAGAAGCTTTGTAGTGATTCAGGGATTAAGAGGGAGTTGACTACTCCTTATAATCCTCAACAGAATGGAGTTGCAGAAAGGAAGAACAGAACAATCATGGAAGCATCAAGGGAAATGCTGCATGACCAGGATCTATCTATGCATCTATGGGCAGAAGCAGCTAGAACAGCTATATATGTGCAGAACAGAACACCCCACAAGATATTGGATAACAAGACACCAGAAGAGGTATTTTCTGGTAAGAAACCTGAAGTCAGCCATCTCAGAATATTTGGTTGTCTAGTATACACTCATGTCCCAAAGGAAAAGAGGACTAAACTAGATCCTTCAGGAAAGAAGGGTATCTTTGTGGGTTACAGTGAAAGCTCGAAGGCTTACAAAATATACTTTCTAGGGTTCAAGAAGATTGATGTCAGCAGGGATGTAACATTTGATGAAAACTCAGCACTCATCAAATCAAGGAAGGCACCTATCGAAGTTTATGAAGAACCTAAGGAAACTAGATTTCAAGACACTACCATGACTGAAGCAGTTCTAGAAGTTGTTCGTGAGTTTGAAGATCTGCAAGAACCTGTAGATCCACCTTGTGAGGATAACTCTCACAAGAGGAAACCTGCATGGGCTAGAGAGCTCATTCAAGATGCAGAATGATTTGGCATTCCAAAAGAAGAACACAAAGCAAAGAAGAGAACCAGATCACATACTAGCTATGTTGCTTTACTCTGTGACCTTATGAAGAAAGAGCCTTCCAGTTATGAAGAAGTAGTGGAAAAGAAAGAATGGAAGGATTCCATGGTTGAGGAATGCCAATCAATAATGAAGAATGATGTTTGGGATGTTGTACCAAGACCTAAAGAGAAGTCTGTTGTGAATTCTAAATGGATCTAAAAAATCAAGCATGCTGCAGATGGCAGTGTAGAGAAATACAAAGCAAGATTCGTAGCTCGTGGCTTCTCTCAGAAAGAGGGAATAGATTATGAAGAAACTTTTGCACCTGTAGCCAGGTATACTTCCATCAGAACAGTACTTGCCCTGGCTGCAGCGATGAAATGGAAAATACACCAGATGGATGTCAAGACTACTTTCTTGAATGGTGTAGTTGAAGAGGAAGTATATGTGGAGCAGCCACTCGGTTTCTAAATACATGACAGGGAGTCATATGTGTGTAGATTGAAGAAAGCCTTGTATGGCTTGAAACAAGCTCCCATAACTTGGTATGGTAGGATGGACAGTTTCCTATCTAGTTTGGGCTTTACCAAGAGTAAAGCGGATTCCAACCTTTATTACAAGGTTGAGGAAGGGAATCCTGTGATTCTACTCCTGTATGTGGATGACTTATTTGTAACAGGAGATGACAGATTGATTGCAGATACTAAGAGAAAGCTCGCTTCCAAGTTCGATATGAAAGATTTGGGAATGATGCATTATTTCCTAGGTATGGAGGTGTGGCAGAGTACAGGTGGGATATTCCTTGGTCAAGGGAAGTAGACAGTAGATATCTTGAAGAGATTCGGGATGATGGATTGCAAGGCCTTGGCCACACCTATGGCATCGAATCTGAAGCTTCTATGTGATGCTTCATCTGAGTCGGTTGATGTCTCTATGTATCATCAGATGATTGGGTCCTTGATGTCCCTGACGAACACGAGACCAGATATTTGCTTTGCAGTGAAAACATTGATTCAGTTCCTCACAGATCCGAGGAGTGTTCATTTGGTTGCTGTAAATCATGTTCTGAGGTACCTGAAGGGTATAGTGGATTATGGGCTCAAGTATGAGGCGAATCAAAAGTTTAACCTGCAGGGTTATGTTGATTCAGATTGGGCTAGCAATGATGCAGATAGGAAGAGCAAGTCTGGGTGCTACTTCTGTTAGGATAGTCCATAACCATAGTCAATTTAGTACCATAGTCCATAACCATAGTCAATTTTTATTGCTCATGTGCTTCATTACACCATAGTTTAGACTAGGTGACTTTAGTTGGTCACATACCCACATTTGAGAGTGTTCACACCCACTTCCAAGCAAACCAGTTGACCCAACTTCCTATTTTGTCCACAAGTGCACCTTCATTAAATGCTGGAGTGTTGTCTCTCCTTGATTTAGGGAATTGCTGTTGACTAGGAGCGCTAGGGTGGATTTTGCCCAATTTTGGCTAGATTTGGAGCATTTGTTGCTCCCTTGGTCCTCCCAAACACCTCTATTTGCTCACCCATGCCTTCCTTGGCCTCATTTATGACCCATCATGCTTCAACCACATTCACACTTGAATTCATGATTGTTTGGGATGATTAGGACTGAGTTGGACCCACCTAGGGGGGATTGAGGCCAATTTGGCAATTTTGACTTGTACACTCATCTTGAGCTATCTAATGCTCTAGAATTTCTCATGGATGTAATAAAAAACTATTCTTAAAATTTTCATATGTTAAACAGTCAGTTACTGCAAAAATTAAGTTCACATTGTGTGTAAAATTGTCTCCTTTTTCAAGCTTTTTCACTAGTTTTGCAAATAATTCGATTTTGTGAGGTTCTCCATAGCTCCTAGATCTTACTGTGATCAAAATACTCACATGGTATTAGATCCATTGTGGAGTTAGTGAGTTGCAGGTCAATATTGAGCATTGAACTGCATTCTAGAGAGGATTTCCAGATAAAAATTGAGTGTTTTTTGCAGGTGTTTCAGTAGTTTTCTCACCATTAACGCAACAGTAATGGAAGTAAACCAAATGTTGCTCACACCCTTCAATTTATGCGATTGAAAGGCTGAAATGGTTATCAAGCTGAGATCTAAGGGTCTCTATAGAGTAACCATGGGCACAGAAGTGGAGCCAAACTCTGCTATGGAGAAAGCAAAGTACTACGATCGACTTGATGAAGCTTATGGATTGTTATGCCTGAGTATTTCAAGGGAACTCTTGTTTCATACAGACAGTTTGACAACCCCCAGTGAATTATGGGTGAAGCTAGAATCACTCCTTGGGAAAACTGATGAACTGAGAGGCCACCATCTTGAAAAAGAGCTCATTAGCTTGAGCCCAATGCATTTTGAAACCATCCAGGAGTTCTTCACTAAGTTCAAGTCACTAGTGCTTCAACTGCAACAATGTGGAATTGTTAAGAAGGAGGAACAACTGATTTTGTCCATCCTTTCGAAGCTAGGCCGATAATTTTCTGTATTTGTTAGCAAATTTCACTCAGCCAAGATGACCCTTCGAAACTGGCAAATGCCATCACTAGCTACCTTCATGGAGTGTCTCACTCAGGAGCAGGACAAACTAGTTCAGATGGGCACCATAAAATCAAAGGACCAAGCATTGGCAATGGGTGTTTCAAATGCCAACAAAGGCAAGCAGAAAGCCAAGAATTCGAAGCAGCCAGAGAAGAGGAAGTTTGACAAGACCAAGTCTGTAGATGGAGGTTCGAATCTATCAAAGGAGAAGGACAAGAAGGGAAAGGAAAAGACCAAATGAACCTATTTTCATAAGGGATGGCATCCAGAGAGCTCATGCATGAAGAAAATCATTGACTCAATGGTGCAGCTGCTGGAGAAGAACAACATCCCAGTCCCTGAGGGCACAAGGAAGAAAGAGAGCACCTCAAATCCTGACAATATGGATAAATGTCGTGCTTTGGTAGTAGGTATTTCAAATCCCTCATCCTTTATCATTGATTCAGGAGCTTCCAGACATATTGTTTCATCGAGAGAGCTCTTCTCTTCTATGCATTCAAATGGTGGCCCAACAGTTCGAATGGGAGATGATTCAGAAATCCAGACCAAGGGGATTGGTAGGATTGACATGGAGCATGGCTATTTCAGTGATGTGCTCTATGTACCTTCATTGGATGCAAATTTTCTATCAGTTTATCAAATGACCCATACAGGAGAATCCAAGAGAGTAACATTTACTCCATATTTGGTAGAAATCTCATAAATTTCTTCAAATCAAGTTGTGGTAGTGGGGTATGCTGATCATGAAGAGAGAATGTACAAATTCTCCATTTTCATTCCAAATTCTAGTGACCATGCTCTTGTATTTCATGCCAACAAGACCTCCAAGTTGTGGCATGAAATATTTGGCCACATGAACTACAAATATCTCCAGACATTGCACAAGGACGATATGGTGGAAGGGCTTCCATAAATCAAATCTTCAAATGGTGCATGCATTAGTTGTGTAGTTGGAAAGCATCCTGAGCGTAGCTATGAGAAGGGAATGGCAAGGAGAGCCACTCAACCACTTGGATTGGTACATTCAGACCTCATTGGTCCTCTTCCCACTCCATCATATGGTGGATCAAGGTATGTACTTACATTCATATATGACTACTCTTGATTCTGCTGGGTTTACTTCCTTAAATTGAAATCAAAAGTGTTTGAGAAATTGAAAATTTGGAAGGCCTTAGTGGAGAATCATAGTGGTCATAAGATAAATATCCTTAGGAATGATAATGGAAAGGAGTATGTGAACAATAACATTCAGCATATTTGTGAGGAATGTGGCATCCAAATGCAACATTCAATCCCCTACACACCTCAACAAAATGGTGTGGCAGAGAGGAAAAATAGATCTCTCAAAGAGATGGCCACTTGCATGATTGAAGCTAGGGATATAAGCCCTACGCTATGGGATGAATCCAATCAATTGTGCTGCTCATATTCAGAACAGGGCCTTTCACAAATCAGTCAAAGGAAAAACCCCCTATGAGGCATGGTTTGGCCAAAAACCAAATGTGTCAAATTTCAGAATTTTTGGGTCTAGAGCATGGGCTCGAATTCCATCAGAAAAGAGGAAGGATTTCGAGCCACAGAGCAGAGAATGTATCATGGTTGTATATGTTGAAGACACAAATGGCTACAAGATCTTTGACACATCCACACTCAAAACTTTCATTGAGAGAAGTGTGCAATTCGAAGAAGAACCAATTCCTGATTTTGAGCTTGCACCGGGGGAAAGCTCTTCTCCTCCACACCTTAATGAAATTAGTGATGATTCCACTTCTAATTTTTCGGATATTGCTGAAGATGACATTGTTGTACATGAGTCACCATCAAGGCCCAAGAGGGCTGAAAAAATCATACAAGCTGCAGGTGAATTGGCAAGCAATCCCCAAGAGCCTAGGAAGACTAGATCTCAAACAATCAATGCTTCCTTTGCAAATGAAAGTGAACTTGCTGATCACTGTTATATGATGATTGGATCTGATCCAACATCATATCAGGAAGCTCATCATGATCCAAGGTGGAGAACAACAATGCAAGAAGAATTCCAATCTCTCCAAGAGAACAAAACATGGGATTTGGTGCCTCTTCCTCCTAAGAGGAAACTTGTGCAGTGTAAGTGGATTTTTCGAACCAAACCTGTTGCTGATGGTTCTGATATGAAGTATAAGGATGGTTTAGTGGCTAAGGGATAATCACAGATCCATGGTGTAGATTATACAGAGACCTTTGCACCGGTTGCAAAGATGGACTCAATTAGACTAGCTCTAGCCATGGCAGCTAGTAAGGGTTGGGAATTTCACCATATGGATGTTAAAAGCGCATTCTTACATGGTGAGCTACTGGAAGAGATATATATGCAACAACCTGAAGGATTCCAATAGGATCCCACACTTGTTTGCAGGTTGAAGAAGTCACTCTATGGACTCAAGCAAGCCCCCAGGGCTTGGTATGCCAAAATGGATGCTTTCTTGCTCTCAATTGGTTTTTGTCGATGCAAGTCTGATCCAAATGTTTATTTGTAGCAATGTGATGATAATTTGCAGGTCATTGTACTGTATGTTGATGATCTTTTAATTACAGGGAGCTGCAACAAACAAGTTGGCCTAATTAAAGCTTCTTTGCACAGTGAATTTGCCATGAGCGACCTAGGATTGCTAAGGCAATTTTTGGGTTTGGAAATTGAGCAATCTGAGAGAGGTATATTGCTGAGTCAACCTAAGTATGATTCAGACCTATTATTGAAGTTTAAAATGGCTGAATGTAAGGCATCCAAGTGCTCATTCCTTTCAGGCATAAGACTAGGTGAATTTGAAGGCTCTCCATTGGTGGATTGCACACTCTACAGGCAGCTAGTTGGAAGCTTGTTGTACCTTACACATACAAGACCTGATTTGTCTTATGCTGTAAGTGCTATAGAAAGATATATGCAGCAGCCACATGAGATCCATTGGAAGGCAGCCAAAAGGATCCTTCAATATGTCCAAGGAACAAAGAGCTTTGGGGTACACTATGCAGCTGGTTCTTCACTACAACTCGCTGGATTTTCTGATTCCGATTGGGCTGGAGATCCCATGGATAGAAAGTCCACTTTAAGTTTTGTTTTTATGTTTGTTGAAGGTCCCATTTTCTTGTCAAGTAAGAAACAGCATACCATTTCACTTTCATCAGCAGAGGCCGAGTACAGGGCAGTAGTGAACGCAACCACACAGTGTGTTTGGTTGCAAGGCATTCTTCGGGAGTTTGGTGTTGCTATTGATTATCCAACCAACATTTGGGTGGATAATCAAAGTGCCATCAAGATATATACTGATCTAGTACAGAGGCAAAGAAAAAATCACATTGAAATCCATATGCACTACATTCGGGGCTTGGTGCATGACAGGGTGATTTCCTTGCAGTATTTCCCATCCACCGAGCAAACTGCAAATATTTTCACCAAGTGTTTTACTGAGAAGACCTTCACTTACTTGAGAGATTTGCTTAGAGTGAGTGATGGATGGTGATTGGTGCAATTTAATTGCAGGTTCAGTGACATGTCCATTTTAGAGGGAAGTTTTTATCCCATGTGGTTTTACTTCTTGTCCTCGGTTTATATGGACAAATAAAAGTTATGTTTGTAATGAGGTTACTTAAGCCTTTGTTGCCAAGGCCTCCCACTTATTTTCATGAGTTGTACTAAGTTTTGTTTAAGGGGGGGTGTTAGAACAGTAATCCATACTTAGTACCATAGTCCATAACCATAGTCAAGTTCTATTGATCATGTGCTTCATTACACCATAGTTTGGACTAGGTGACTTTAGTTGGTCAAATACCCACATTTGAGAGTGTTCACACCCACTTCCAAGCAAACCAGTTCACCCAACCTTTTATTTTTTCCACAAGTGTGCCCTCATTAAATGCTGGAGCACTCTCTATCCTTGATTTGGGGAATTGCTGTTGACTAGAAGCGCTAGGGTGTATTTTGCCCAATTTTGGCTAGATTTGGAGCATTTATTGCTCCCTTGGTCCTCCCAAACACCTCTATTTGATCACTCACATTTTCCTTGGCCTCATTTATGACCTAGCATGCTTCATCCACCTTCACACATGAATTTGTGACTGTTTGGGATGATTAGGACTGAGTTGGACCCACCTAGGGGGGATTGAGGCCAATTTGGCAAATTTGACTTGTACACTCATCTTGAGCTATCTAATGCTCTCGAATTTCTCACAGATGTAGTAAAAACCTGTTCTTAACATTTTCATATGTTAGACAGTCAGTTAATGAAAAAATTAAGTTCACATTGTGTGTAAAATTGTCTCCTTTTTCAAGCTTTTTCACTAGTTTTGCAAATAATTGGATTTTGTGAGGTTCTCCATAGCTCCTAGATCTTACTGTGATCAAAATACTCACAGCTTCAGTATGGGATTAGGTGTGATCTCTTGGTTTAGCAGGAAGCAGTCCTATGTAGCACTGAGTACAGCTGAGGCTGAGTATGTTGCAGCCTGTTCAGCTAGTTGTGAGGCAGTATGGGTACGGAAGCTACTGTTTGAATTATTTGATCTCCCGTTGGATGCTACTAGTATCTTCTGTGATAACTAGAGTTGTGTGAAGTTGTCATAGAACCCAGTGTTTCATGACAGGTCAAAACACATAGAGATCAAATATCACTATATCAGGGATATGGGGCAGAGAGGAGCTATGAAGCTCTTGTATGTTGCGACGGACTAGTAGATTGTAGATGTGTTGACGAAGCCACTAGCTAGGGTGAAGTTTGAGTACTTCAGAGAGAGGCTTGGTGTTCTTCTGATTGATTACACTTCGAGGAAGAAGTGATGGACACATTTGCTGAAGCCATTCCAAGCATGTTGGAAGGAGGAACCTTCTCATGGCTGTGGATGTAACCGTTGGATGATGAACATCAGGATGATGTTCTGGTTTCTGCTTTGTATGATCAGTTGGATCATTTTTATATGTATGTATGTATGCATCATGTTGGATGTTGGATATGATCAGTTGGATCATTTATATGCATGTACGCATTATGATGGATGCTGGATATGATCAGTTGGATCATTTATATCTATGTACGCATCATGTTGGATGCTTGGACAATGTATCTGTATATGTATCAGGTGGATACATTGTATGATCAGGTATATCATGTATGTTGATATGTATCATGTATTTATATCTGTATCAGGTGGATACACTGTGTAATTAGGTGGATCATGTATGATGATATGTATCAGGTAAATACTTGGTATGCATCATGTAGATGCATTGTATGATCATGGATGACAAGCTTCAGGATGTTGCTCCAGATGACATGTGGCAGGATGTTGCAGTGATGATGATCAGGATGATCATTTGTACATTAGGATGTTGTATGGTGAGTATCAAGTTGATACTCTATGGCCGTGGAACAAGTTGTGCAGATAAGCATGTAATTTGTGCCCTGGGAGATTTGCAGATAGTCTTTCAAGGTTTTTTCTACGGCATGTAATTTGTACCCTGGGATATCTGGCAAATGCTCTTTCAAGGTTTTGCTTGGGAGGACATATAATTTGTGCCCTGGGAGATCTGCAAATAGTCTTTCGAGGTTTTTCCTATGGCATGTAATTTGTGCCTTGGGATATCTGGCAGATGCTCTTTTGAGGTTCTATCCTATGGCATGTAATTTGTGCCCTGGGAGATCCGATAGGTTGAGCCGTGTGCTCTTAATCAGTCTTGGGATTCTCTTTCGAGGTTTTGCTATGACCACATGTAATTTGTGCCCTGGGAGATCCGATAGGTTGAGCCTTGTGCTCGTAATCAGTCCTGGGATGCTCTTTCGAGGTTTTGTGGTGACCACATGTAATTTGTGCCCTGGGAGATCCGATAGGTTGAGCCTTGTGCTCGTAATCAGTCCTAGGATTCTCTTTCGAGTTTTTGTGGTGGGGTCACATGTAATAAGTCCTGGAGATCTGGACAGGATGAAAAAGGCCTCAAATGCTCTTTAGGGTTCTTGCTAGTCAAGAGAGTCTTTTAAGGTTTTGTGAAGCATGTAATAAGTCTTGACATTTCCATCCAGTTTAAAAAAGGACTGGCTCTGTAGAACTTCCTATGACGAGTAGAGTCAGATATTGGTTGAGATAGCAGCAGTAGTGACGATGATGATGAGATGCATTGATGACGATGATCCCAAGAAGAAGACTTGTCTAGCAGATCTGTGTCAAGAAATACCTTCCTAGTTAAGAGGGAGTGTTGAAGTATATGTAACTTCGAAATGTATTTCATATATATTTATTGTAACCTTGTTAGAGATGTGTTATTCCTCTATAAGGAAGTGTCTTCATGTGGATTGACAAGTGTCGCAAGTGTGTGTACTTGCCGATAGGTTATTAGACCACCATGTGTGCGGTCGGCCCTGAAATATATATTATATTGTGGATGTACCTAGCTAGACAAGTCGGCCCCATAAGGTCACTGGGAAAACATGTTAGTATAAATAGAGATCAGGATATCTCTATTTAGATCATTCGGAAAGTCATCTCTCTCTCACTCAGAAAGTGGCGCACTAGTGAGGAGGAGGATCATCTACTTAGACTATATCAATTGTATTTTGGTTGTACTTTGGTTGAGCCATTGCTCTCTCTATCTCTGAGGAAGTTGTGGGGTTTTTCACCTTAGGGTTTTTCCCACGGAAACTCCGTGTCTCTTGTCTCTCATGCTTTTGATTCTTGTGATGCTTGTGATGCTTATTGTGATTGTTATGCATTGATATACTATATATGTTATTGTCTCAGTGAAGATCCTAGAGTATTGTGAATTAATGCTCAAAATTTAACACTCTTTTCCCTGCTTCTTTTTCACTTTGTTTCCACACCTCAATTTTTTCTTTCGCAAAAACTTGGTGATTCAAGTCTTCATCGAGTCTTTTGATTTGTTTGTTTTGAGCGATTTAGATGTTTGTCTTACGCACACTTTACATTTAGATCTTACTTGCTTTTGTACAAGTTCTCTTTCACTTACAGTTATCAGAAAAGACAAAAAATTGTTCAAGTAGCTTAGTAGTAAGGTCTTTCATCATTTTAAGATAGCATAGTTTGCTTTGAAATATTAAAAGAAAAATACAAAAAGATTTTGATTTAGGATTGCTTAGGTTTCAAGTTTTTGAAAGAATCATAAACGAAAAGAGAAAATTTTTTGTGAATTTGAAAGCATTTGCACTTTCATAAAAAACCATTCCACACACCACACTACAACCCTTGAGTAACAAGTAGCCCTTAAAAAGAAATATTAATAAAATTTATTGGTAACATTTTTCTTTTTAGGTATACACATCATCAACTAGCTTAGGCTAGAGTTTCTGACTTAAATCACCTCAAATGGTCCGAAACTGGCTTCATTACTCAACAATCATAGTACAACTTTCACTTAGATAAATCCATCTCTATCAAATAGTCCTGGAATTCTCTACTCAAACCAGAGTTAAGCATGAGGCCGTGGGAGATTGGAATTGTTGAGGATAGCCCCTCACTTTCCTATCAACCATAAACTAGAATTGACTCGCGTACGGGGGTCCTTTCGGACTTTGGGCTTTGCTACCTTGCCCATGCATTTTGACTAGGCTGACGACTGTCCCCCTAGGTTATTTCGTATTGATGGTAGCCTTAGTATCAGACCTATAGGATTCTACACAAGTAGAGTGGGTAGTTATTCCCACTTCATTTAGGACAGACGTGGAAGGTAACCCTTTGGCAGTAATCTCGGGAAGGTGATTTGGTGATTCAAATGCTTGCACCCAGTGGACATCCAAAGGACGCCACGTAACTGATCGTCGATACTTTGTTAGTCTGTTCTAGGCCCTAATCATCCTAGACTTGCTTCCGAGAGTATTTGCCATCTATTTGCTTGGTTTGATTACTTAGGAAATTTTGTAGTGGTATGTTGTTTGCTACTTAGTTGTAGTGGCCACTAGGTTTTTACTTAGTTTAATTTTTTATCATTGTGGAGGACCAACATCTTCGTCGGTCTCGGAGGTTGAAAAACCTTCCTCCTCCCATTGTGGAGCCTCCACCACCACCGCGACGCCAGAGGACAGATTCACATGGTTCCTTTTGAACTTACGGGTGAAACAGAGGTTCTTGAAGAACCACAGCCAAGAACCCCAGATCGATAAGTCTTTGATACTGTCAAGGTTGAGGACCTAACTTCTAGAGAGTTCAGTACTCCTTTCAACCCTCCTCTTACTGGACCAACGATCCTTTATTGGTACCTGTTGGATTTCAACAACCTGAGTACAGTGCGTGTGCTCTTTGTGCTGCTTTTTTTTAGTTGGCCTTGGAGATTTTTGGTTTGTTGAGTCGAAAACTATGGAAAGCATCCCGGTGAGCACCAATCAAGGATCCCTTGTTGAAGGGGCTCCTTGTGCTTTTCCATTCATTGAGAACATTGGTACTCCCTTAATGGCTACCTTGAATCTTCTGGGATTCACTATAGGGCTACCAGTTTGGTTGTTTTCCACTCCAAATGCCTTGCATGCTCTTGATGCTTCTCAAGTAAGCACCTCACATCAAGAAAATCAAAACCCTATGCCTGCTTTGTCAGTAACATCTTCTCCTCCTCCTTCTACCTCATGTGGTGAAATTAGTAATACTAGTAACCAGCAGTCTAAAAGGAATAGACAGAGGAAGAATAGGAAGAAGATGCCAAAGCAAGGGGGCAGTCACCCAGCCTCTGAAGGTCATGTTGAGGGCACTTACCCAAACTCTCTTTGTCATGTTAGGAGAACTCATTCAGTCACTGGAAATCATATTGAACCTCGCCACCCAGCCTCTGAAGGTCATGTCAGGGGAGCCTACCCAGCCTCTGGAGGTCATGTTGGGAGCAAACTTTCAGTCACTGCAAATTATACTGGAAGTATGTCTTCAACGACTATTTCTCATGTTGAGGACATGTCATTAATCACTGCTGGTCATATTAATGACAAGTCACCAGTTACTATGAGTCATACTAGAGACACCGAATTAGCCATTGCATGTCATGCTGAGAGAGATGACATTGTTGAAAAACCTAATAAATAGAAGCTTAAGTTCCCTTGTAAGTTTTGCGAGGCAGACCACCTGACCTATTTGTGCCTTGTACTTCCAGAAGTGCAAAGAGTGTGGTCCATAGTTCAAAAGTATTATGCTTATGAGAAACCAGCCACTGCAAGTCATGCTAGGAGTAAGTTGTCCACCAATGCTAGTCATGCTGATAGTAATGTTGTTGTAAATGAATCTAATCTTATAGGATGCAAGCCAAAGTTCCCTTGTAAACTTTGTAAGGGAGATCACCTTACTCACCTGTGCCCTGCTATTCCATAGGTGCGGAGAGTGTGGTCCATGTCTGAAAGATCCTCTGCTCCTGAATTGTCTATAGACTCCCAACAGCCTGATCAACCTTTGGTTGATGAAGTGGTTGAACCAATGCAATTTTTTGTCAACCCCACTCTTCCTTTGGAGAGTGAATCGATTAGATCGATGCAATCTTTGACCGATCCCATCAATTCTTTGGAGACTGATGCACCTATCCCTGAAGTCTTTTGCATTACTAGTTTATATGTTTTGGAAGTGGGGGGCACCTCATCTGTGCCGAGTGAACCCCTACCAAGCTCTAGGATCATTTCCTTTGATTGGAATAGTCTAACTGAGCCTCGTCTTCCTTCTGCTACACCTCCTCAGATAAAGGTTGATATCAGAAACCATGTGGTTCATCGATGTATTGTATATGAAGGAGCCTCTGTTAGTATCTTATCCCCTTATGCTTGGAGAGATTTAGGTTTTCCTAACCTTGTTCCAGCTGTTAACTGGCCATTGACTTTCGATAAAAGACCTAGTGAACTATTGGGATTCCTCCCTCAAGTACCCGTTACTTTGGGTGGAAAAATAGTCTTAGTTGATTTTATGGTTTTAAAGGACCCTATGGACTTTGATATGATCCTCGAGCATGATTACGTATATGCTATGCAGGCTGTGGTGTTTATGCTCTTTTGTGTGATGCATTTTCTTCACAACGAAAGCATTGTCACTATCGATCAACTTACATTTGTTGATCCCTCTTATTACTGAACTATAGACCAAGTATGTCCCTTATCACTAGGAAATACCATGTCACAATCAAATTATGTGGCATATTCTTCCTTGATCCCAATTTCCAGTGAGAAGAAGCCTCTGAATTAACGCTTACATTCTCAGGACTGGGTCTTGGAAATTTACCAGGTGATGACTCCATCTGAATGTTTAGATATGTGTTCCATCTGAGATACTATACTTCCCTCTAATGAAGTTTCCTAGAGTCTATGATGCAGTCTGCCATTCATTTGGACATTGATCCACCTACGAGCATTCTTCCACCTTCACTTCGAGCTCGTTAAAAACAGTAAGGAGGCTATGAGCATTTCTTCCATATTCACTTCGAGCTCATTAAAAATAGTAAGAAGGTTATGATCATTTTTCTGTATCTCCTTTGAGCTCGTTAAAAAAGTAAGGAGGTCACAAGTTTACTTTTTTGGGCTCGTTGAAACTTTACGAAAAAGATATTTATACAGTACTTTCATGCTCTTGTTTGACTCTTTAAATATGACAAGATTGTCGAGTATAGTTGTCCTTTGAAACTCATTAAAGGATTTGAAGCGACATCCACTTATGTATAAGTTTAACCCTTTTCCGGACTTTTGTGGATTACTTACGAAAAAGGAATACTCAAGTCATATGTGGCTATAAGAGTTCTTCTCTCATTGTTTTAAACTTTTTCAGGGGACCTTTTGGAGCCTTCTTTAGGTTTTCAGGCTCTCAAAATATGAAAACACCAAGTGAGCATTAACCTACTTGGGCTCAGTATTAAAATCCACGAGTAGGTGTATGGAGTTATTCTTTAAGTTTTTCAGACTCCTTAAAATTGAAGACACCGGCGAGCAAGAATAGATGTCGGCTCAATATTAAAATCCAGAGATCAGTATTATAGAATATTCTTCTATCTCTTCTTCAAACTCTGTAAACAATGAAGAAGGTCCTAATTCTTTCTCCCATGGGC
The DNA here is from genome assembly GCA_027924585.1 of Larix kaempferi. Lineage (NCBI taxonomy): Eukaryota > Viridiplantae > Streptophyta > Pinopsida > Pinales > Pinaceae > Larix > Larix kaempferi. The sequence continues at coordinate 2,168,211 of BSBM01001595.1, read as the reverse complement.
TTGTTAAACTTTTTACATGGTTGGACTTATTGAGTTTTCTTTCTTTCTTGCACTCATTAAAACAACAAGAAGGACTGTTGGTAGAATTTTTCCCTACGGATAAGTCAAAATTCTCTTAACTTAAAGCAGATTCCTAACTGACTCTAAGGTAAGAACAAAACAAAACAAATGCTACCTTGAAATTCCTGAACTAACTTTCACAACAAGATTACATACATTCAGAAACAATGAAAGATATGACTCACCTTTCAATCTGACGTTTGTCCCGCTTCTAGCTCTTGATCCAAAAGCTCCAATGTAGAACAAAGGTTGCTTGATATCCAAGCCAATCCTCCAACTCCAAGTGCTTCCTCTAGCTATCTCTGCAGAAGTATGAAGATCATAGGTTTGATGCCCCAAAAGTCCTTCCTTTGGCTCATGGAAGGCTTCTCTCTTATAGCACATGGGAAGGCTAACCAACAAGAGAGAAGTGTGGATCTATGGAGGGTTTAGTGGATCAGTCCAGCTAAACAAAGAAGTAGTTAGGATCGAACCAAAGGTGGTAATCCCAACAAAATCTCCTCGAAGGTCGAAATCCCAAAATCCAAGGCAAAAAGGATAATTTCAGACTACCGCGCCCCTATAACTGAGCATAACGTGGTAGAACCACGCCGCAGAGAATGAGCAAAGCGCGGTAGTGCTGACTACCGTGCCCCTGTAGATGTGCAGGGAGTGGTAGTGCTCATAAACAGGGCTAAGTTGGGTTGGCAGATGGCAGAAAAAGGTTTTGCTTTCAGTGTTCAGTTAATGGTTTTCACTCTGGATGTTCAGATGATCTTTAAGGGAAACTGTCGTTTAGGTCGTTAATGCAAGGATGCGACACTAATACGTAATGTGTAATATTGAGGTATAACAGATGCCCCCTAAAGTGTGAGGTTAGAAGAGACTGATGGCCGAAAGACTTTACAAATATGGTTCGGTGATAGCATTGAGGGGAGTAACAAGGAGCAGAAACAGAAACAAAATGTCAGATATACCACCGAGGCAGGCATTCCCACGCTCGGAAACAAATGACTCAAAGCATGGATGCCGACCAATACATTGCAGATCCATGAGTATTGAGATGATATAGACTGTAGACAAATCATGGCTACTATGAACAAGCGTAGATCCATGAGACAATAATGACACAGCCACGACCAATACAAAAGTGGATCTGTGTGACAATACAGAGGAAATCTCCATTGCAACCTGGACGTAATCAAAATACAAAAAGGGTGTCCAGGGTCTTCTACTCGATCGCAAATGATACGAATCTAGCCATGTGATTACAAGGTGTTGAAGTCGAACATGGTAGAAACCATTTGATTACCGGTCAATGATGTGAACCATTAACAAATGCGAGGGAAATCACCAATAATGACAATGATCCCCAAGGTATCTATAGCACATCTCAACAAAATGCGAATAAACAAGTTGATGTCGAGCATTCGAGAGATCATTCAATCAGAGGTCATTGATGAAAACCTGCTGTTGAATACGAGGAAACTTGCCATTGAGGCATGTAGGTACCAAGGTACTAATGGTTGACTCCTAAGCCTAATTCCTGGATAGTGATTTGGTGTCGACAAGAATAGACTCATTGAAGGTGCGCCATAATGATTCCCACATCATCGACACGAAATCAGAACGAAAGATAGTATGGACCGATGAAACAATAGAATATGTACTGACACAAAGGGAAGGTTTGACATGAAGTGGAGGTGGACTCAAGGTAATAACCCTTTGAACATATAATGGCATGAAATAGAGCCTGGCAGCAATGATTACTTGAACAGACAGAACCACAGGAAGTGTGAACTCATAGCAATAATGAGGCCACATGATCAAAATGATGACACTATCAGCAAGACTGACTACCCAAAACAGACAAGGTGAGGATGCATGCCATGTTCAAAGGTGATGACTCACAAGCTGCCAACAAGGTAAACGTGACTCATTTTCCCATTTTGCCCCGACATGATGGACGAGTACCTCTTTGTTGTTTTATGAGCTTGAGGAGGATAACAGATGCTCGATATAGCTCCTCTCATAGATGAGTCCAATCTCACATGTTTTTCGAACCTCAGAAAGGAGGGGTTCGTCCCAAAGTGGGCCCTTCGATGTTAAATTTTAACGAGTCCAAGGAAGGAAAACTCGGTCGTCATTTCATGTTTAGAGAGTCTGAAAAGAACTAAAGATGACTCCAATGGTCCTTTTTCATAAGGTTAGCCTCATCGCCCGAAAAAAGGGCAAAACAATGCGGGAGAGGACTCTTCCAGTCATGATTGGCTGGAGTATTCCTTTTTCGTAAGTAGTGCCCCCTAGTCTGAAAAAGGGGTAAACTATCACTAGGGAGATGATCATTCAAATCCTTTTACATGCGTGAACGAATCAATTTCGCTTGGCAATATTTTTCTATTTAGGGAGTCTGAAAAGAGCTTAAAAAGGACTCCATGAACAACTTTGTCATGGTTGATGACCGAGTACGACAAAGGAAAAGTAAACTCGGCACAGTTCCTTTTCTGTAAATAGTCTAGCGAGGCCGGATAAAGGGATAAACCTATACTCGTTAGACACACCTTTTTACTTCAACTTGTTTAACGAGCACGATAATGGTATCAAAAGCACTCAGAATCTTTTTCATGTTTGGATCCAGAGCACGAAAAAGGAAAAAGTAAGCTCAAACCACTTTTAATATTTTAAACCAGAGCACGAAAAAAGTGAAAAGTAAGCTCAAACGCCATCTTACTGTTTTTAATGTGCTCGAAGATAGGTTGGAGGAATGCTCATGGTGTCTGCTTCATTTCTTAACGAGCTTGTAACAGAAAATGAACTATGCTCAGGATAATTTTCATGGTTTAATGAGCTCCAAACCTAAAAAGGAAAGTATGCTCGAAAATGTTCCCAATGGTGAACTTCTTCCCATCATAAAATCCAAAGGTTGGTACATGCTCCCCAGCATGATTGCTGGAAGTAAGTGACTTAGCTCCAACATGGTGTGGAGAGGCGATCGAGTTGACTTCAACGTAACTTCCATAGGTTGAAGACATGCCCCCAAGCTTCATTCCATTCTCCTAAGGTATATGCGAGTGAAAAGAAGGTTCAGGTACTAAGTCTACGAGGAGACTCGACTTAAAGGGAAAGGATATGTTTCATTTTTTAACGAGCTTGACACAGGAGTAGAACTTTGCTCAGAATACTGGTTTCATTTTTTAATGAGCGTGAAGCCAAAGGTAAACTCTGCTCACGATTAAGGCCCATTGACGGGTTCCTTCCCAACATGATGACCAGAGGTTGGTAAATGCCCCCAGCATGATTTCTAACGACTAAACATGCCCCCCAAGCTTCATTTTGTCTGACTATTCTTCTTCCTTACCCAAAAATCCTGGCTACTAATCCAAATGTGTTCACCAGGGGGGGTAGAGAGAACCAGGATCAAGTGACCCAGGTAGATGAAATGAAGGTTCAAATCCTAACTCTAGCGAGAGACTCGAACAAATGGAAGGGAGATCTATTTCATTTTTACACAAGCTTGAAATAGATAATAACAATGCTTGAAAGGGTCCTTTTTATTTTTTAATGAGCTTAAAACAGAAAGAAATTATGCTCGAAGATAGTTTCATTTTTACACAAGCTTGAAGCCGAACGTAAACTATGCTTGGGATTGGTTTCGTTTTTACACAAGCTTAAAACCAAAAGTAAACTATGCTTGAGATGATGGTTGGTTTTATTTTTACACAAGCTTAAAACCAAGAGTAAACTATGCTTGAAGGTAGTTTCATTTTTACACAAGCTTGAAACCGAACGTAAACTATGCTTGGGATTGGTTTCATTTTTACACAAGCTTAAAACCAAAAGTAAACTGTGCTTGAGGGTTGGTTTCATTTTTTAATGAGCTTGAAACAAAGAATAAACTATGCTCATAGGAATCTATTTCATTTTTTAACGAGCTTGACATAGAAAGGGAGCTATGCTCATAATGATGGTTGGTTTCATTTTTACACAAGCTTAAAACCAAAAGTAAACTATGCTTGAGATGATGGTTGGTTTTATTTTTTACACAAGCTTAAAACCAAAAGTAAACTATGCTTGAAATGATGGTTGGTTTTATTTTTACACAAGCTTAAAACCAAAAGTAAACTATGCTTGAAATGATGGTTTCATTTTTTAAGGAGCTTGACATCGGAATAGAACTTTGCTCCAACGTCCCCCCCCCTTAGGGGGAATAAACCACTAAAACATGTGGAACATTTAGGGAAGTCTGGTGACTAGGAGTCATGCGATGAGTGGGCATCACAAAGGAAAGCTGATCGATGGTCACAATATTCCCATGATGGGAAAAATACATCACTTGAAAGAGTGAGGACACTACAGCCTTCATTGCATAGATGTAATCACGTCCAAGGAGTAGATTAAAATCTAAGGGACCTTGGACAACCATGACATCAATACAGACAGTTTTCCCTCCCAAAGTGATAGGTAACTGAGGAAGGGATCCTAAAGGTCCAGTAGGCCTTCTATTGAAAGCCAGTATCTGGTCAGTGACGGGCACAAGCCGAGGAGAACCTAATGCTTGCCAAGCAGTTGAGGATAGAATACTAATAGAAGCTCCTTCATCAACTATCGTATGAAAAATTTCTTTATCAGAAACTCCTACAGATATTTGAAAAGGAAGACTTGAAGGAAGACGAGATTCTGTTAGACCATTCCAATTAAAGGAAATAACCTCAATACTTGGAGGGGGTCTCGTGGAAATGGACAGGGTTTCCCCTTGCCGAGGACATTCTGAATCGATAAGGAAAACATCAGTGGTTTCCAATTCATTCTCACTTGGAAGATAAGAATGAGACGAAGATTGTGTCAAGATGACTGCTTCAGTCTAGACTTTCTCCAATGAAAGAGCGGGATTGAGTGGGGATGACAGCAACTCAATCACTTCACTTTCGGGAGGGAGAGTAGGATCAATTGCAGATGAAACTGAACTGATCACTTGCTCAACCAGCGGGGGGTCGAGGGACAACTTACTATCGTTTGTTGAAAGCACCAGTTGAGAACTAGTAATATCTTCCAACCACCGCGAAGCTTCATCCATGCTTGGACAAAGTAAAGTACGGTGCATACCCTTGCATATCAAACAGGGATATAGGACTTTACCCTTCCAACCCTTCACCAAGGGGTCACTGGTTGAGGGAGTGTCATTGACATGATGGTCAGAGGTCGACAATAAAAGTGGTTTGGGTTTTTTAGACCACACTTCTGATACATGGGAAAGATCAGGGCAATCCTTGAGAAGGTGATCACCCTTACAAAGTTTGCAAGGGAACTTGGGCTTACGGGGTGTTTTTGTAGAATGAGTGCCATTAGGGGCAACCGGTTTACGCTTGGCCTCTTCTTTATCCTTCTTCTTCTTAACTTTCCTTTTCTTGTTCTTGTTATCCACCTGATTACTAACACTATTGCTTTCATCAGGCGAGGAAGAAGGAATGGAAGAAGATTCATCCGACGAAGAAGGGGAAGGATTAGTTTGGGATTGACTCTCTCATGGTGGAGAGTTAACATTCGAAACATTGGATGCAATCGGAATTACCAGATTGAATAACCATACTGGTAATCCTATGGTTAATCCAAGAAGATTTAATGTGGCAATAAAGGGAGGACCAATATCTCCAATTGGAGGAAAAGTAAAAGGTACCCCTTGAAAAGGGATCTCCGGATTGGTAGTCCCAGAAGGAGCATGGGCGCATGGAGGCGGATTCTCCATGGAACAAAACTAAGTGATGTGGACGATGTCTTGTTAAAAAGAAATCAAAAACCCTTAGGCAACTGAGCGTGAGAAAGGGGAGCTAGGAAAAGACAAGGCTCACAGGCCAAAAGAGCAAGCTCAAAAAACTATACTGAGGCCGCTGCCACAGTAAGTGAGTTGTACAACAAAACGGCCAGAATGCCAACAAGCAGCCCTACAAAGAAAAAGACCCTCTATAAGATAGCAAGCAAAACCTCCTAACTAAGAGCTGGAGACCTCAACAAATTGTATCCTTCGCAAGGTGATGAAATCCAAGTCGAACAATACAAAATGAGAGACCAATAATGGAAGGATATCCCTCTACCGAAAGGGATCCTGGGTAAAAGAGCCCTAGTAGAAAAGTCACTAAGCTACCTCGTTCATGACACGTTGGAAAAGGTTTTGGGCACTTCTTCCTTCCAAGGAAGACAATGATCGATGTTGCATTAGGGCTAAGTGGAGTGCGGCATTCCACAGATTCCGTCCGGTTCTCAATCTCGCGGTCGTTTAACCCCTGAAAGTTAAAAATAGTCAGGAGGCCCCTCCACAAACTGGCTGTGATCGTGTCAATAAATACTAGAGGATTTTAGTTCCCTAAAGACAATGACTATGTCTCAGACGAAAAATGACAAGGGGGAGTTATTTTGATGCCTATCCCTGGTGTCCTACCTAACTACCAAATTCTTTTGATTTCCTCAAGTGAGGTTAGTATTGGTTTAGTTAGGGAGATTAATTTTAGAGGCTATCTTACACAATCAGGTTATGGAAGCGCAACTTGATGGTGTTATGACGACTCAAACCATGCAAATGAAGATGAATTGAAATGAGTCTTTCTCTTCAATGAACACTAGCTAAAGTAAGGAAGAATTCTTTCCGTTCCCAATATGCACAACCCAATGCACATGCAATTTTATTTCTTTTTCAAAATGATAGAAAGAAGTAAAATATGTACCCAAGACTAACCCAAAGTAATGAAAAAGTTCTTCATATGAACACCAAACGTAATGATTTTAATCCATTTCCTATCTTTTCACACTTGAAAAAGACACATCCAAGCTATGGAAAGAAAGATTCTACAAATGCTTCCAATCAAATGCAAGACAAAGAGAAGAACCTAATAATATCGTCTAACTCAAATGCACATAAATATGAAACAAGCATTTCTTCTTCTCATGAATGTAATACCAAGAAATGATTAAATTAAAGCAAGAAGAATACATATATGTTTCAATTTCATGAATATGGTAAAAGAACGACAAAATCAAGCTTCTCTTTGAACTAAAGCGGAGGCAAGGAATCAATCTTTTCAAACAATCATTATATAGGATGTAAAGGAAATAAGATGCCAAGCAATCCAAACATGCCAAGCACACCAAACCAAAAATGATCTCAAAACCTTAATATGGGTCAAAACGACTGTAGGATGCACGATTCATGGCCCCCCCCCGGCCATGAGAGGGAATTTTTTTTTCAAAAATAGAACCCATTTCGCTTAAAACTGCAAGCAAAACACTAGTATTCACTCAAAGGGCCAACATGGATCCAAATCTTGAAAAGACCCAAAAATAACCAAACAAACCAAATAAACACACTTTCCAGGAACTACCGCGGGCCTGCAGGCCACCTGGGAGCGGTACTGATAGACTACCGTGCTCTAGACAGTGCTTAAGGGGCAGTACTGCTAGACTACCGCACTCTAAATAGTGGTTAAGGCATGGTACTGATGGACTACCGCTCTGTAGACAGTGATTAAGGTGCGGTACTACCACTCTGTAGGCCGTTACAGGGGCACGGTAGTGTGTGAACAGAGGGAAAGAGGTGGAATTTTGAGAAAAGATTTTGACTTTTCAAGGGTTTGGAAACCTAGAGGACTGACTGATCTTTAACAGAAGTCTAATGTAGAGAACAGGGAAGTGAATGAGGGTGAAAGAACCCAATTCTTACAATCAATAAGTGAAATTGAAAGCAAACTTCACAAGCAAAGAAAATGGATTCAAGTCCCCAACGGAGTCGCCATTCTTGTTGGTAGAATTTTTCCCTACGGATAAGTCAAAATTCTCTTAACTTAAAGCAGATTCCTAACTGACTCTAAGGTAAGAACAAAACAAAACAAATGCTACCTTGAAATTCCTGAACTAACTTTCACAACAAGATTACATACATTCAGAAACAATGAAAGATATGACTCACCTTTCAATCTGACGTTTGTCCCGCTTCTAGCTCTTGATCCAAAAGATCCAATGTAGAACAAAGTTTGCTTGATATCCAAGCCAATCCTCCAGCTCCAAGTGCTTCCTCTAGCTATCTTTGCAGAAGTATGAAGATCATATCTTTGATGCCCCAAAAGTCCTCCCTTTGGCTCATGGAAGGCTTCTCTCTTATAGCACATGGGAAGGGTAACCAACAAGAGAGAAGTGTGGATCTATGGAGGGTTTAAGGGATCAGGCTAGATAAACAAAGCAGTAGTTAGGATCAAACCAAAGGTGGTAATCCCAACAAAATCTCCTCGAAGGTCGAAATCCCAAAATCCAAGGCAAAAAGGCTAATTTCAGACTACAGTGCCCCTATAACTGAGCATAACGCGATAGTAATGCGCCGCAGAGAATGAGCAAAGCGCGGTAGTGCTGACTACCGCGCCCCTATAGATGTGCAGGGAGCGGTAGTGCTCATAAATAGGGCTAAGTTGTGTAAGCAGATGGTAGAAAAAGGTTTTGCTTTCAGTGTTCAATCAATGGTTTTCACTCTGGATGTTCAGATGATCTTTAAGGGAAACTGTCATTTAGGTCGTTAATGCAAGGATGCGACACTAATACGTAATGTGTAATATTGAGGTATAACAAGGAAATTCTTTTACCAAAAAGAATAAGGGATAAGAAGGGTATATCACATCTTTTTCAGTTTCAAAGGCAGTTAAGTCAGTCATATCCTTGAACACAACACCTACTTGAGTCTTTCATGTCAGTTGGGTTTTAGTTTTTTGACCTTAGGGTGAACCTGATCTCTGAGTTTTTACTCCCTCGGTTGGTTATTCTTCCAACCATATGGAGGGTCTATCAATGTCTCCTACATTACAGGCTTATATCATTTCCCCTTCATGTTGAAAACTGCCTAAGTCACTTTGTGTCGTGCTCACTGTTCAAGGATACAGCTTGTGTCGGCCATTCTGTAGTTTACTTTGAATTCATGTGTCGGCCATCTTGTTGTCAGTTTGTTTCATCTTGTTACTTGTCCTACTCCACATCAGCTCATACCTTTGATTTTTCCTCGTGTTGGATGATGGAGGATGCATTAAGGTCTCCCTTCCAGCAGATTTCTTCCCATCGACTTCAGCTCATTATACTCAGGTAACAAAGTTTAGAGTTTCGGTTAGTACCTTGGGGATTGCAATCATCAATGGCAGTTTCCCTCGCTATTGAATAAATGGGAATACATCAATGTCTCTTATTCGACAGGTTCCTCAAGTGTTCGACTTCAAGTCCTCTTATTCACACTTGTTGGATCGTACTAGGTACCTTGGGCCCCATTATCATTATCAATGGAAGCCCTCACTTTTGTTAACGGTATACATCAATGATCGGTAATCAAATGATAACCCCCATGTTCAACTTCATCTCATTTATTAGCATGTTTAGGGTTTGTACCTTGGGTTTTTTTGGATGAAGACCTTGGGATCATGATAGCATCATTTTATTTATGTTATCACCCAAGCTGTGCAAGACTGAGCCTCACTCATTTTAGCTCTTCATCAGACATAGATCCAGCTTGTTGTTATGGATATGATCTCTCCTTTTGACATGGATCCATGCTTGTGTTTCAGTGGCCATGCTCTATATATACATCTCCTAGTTATGTATTGGAGATCATGTTACACATCGATATGATGTCAAGATTGTAATTGTTCGCTAACCTTGATCATTGTTTTAGGTGTTTTTTGTGACTTGGTTCTGTGGTTTCATGCTCCTCCTTTGTCTTGGACTTACAATGTATTTCGGCCATCATTTCGCTCTGACTTCACACATTAGGGGGCATCTATTATAGGTCAAATATGCACCTCTCCATCCGTGATCACATTGCTCTGTCAATCACACAAAAGGACAACATGGATTGAAGAGCTAGGTTGACCTAGATGATGTATGGACCTGATTTACCCTCTTCAGCTGAGAAAAATCCTATTTACACTGACATTTTGACATGTGCGCTACTCTCTGGGCAGTAAACTAGCACACATCTGCTAGTATTCCCTACTTTACTCAAGTGAAACTAGCGCACACCTTGAAAATTGTTGCAAACGCTTGTTGCAAAGTACAAGAGTTGCACACTGTGCGCTACTCTGGTGTATGAAACTCACGCACATTTTAAGATGAAGTCAAAAAATATATTAAGATTATGAATTGGTATTAGTTGAAGTTGGTTCTGCAACTTCCCCAACCTCCCAATTCAACCACCTCTTGAGTCCAACTGCTTACCTTGTCCCATAAATAGAAGGAGGATCCATGGGAGAGGGAGCCCGAAAGAATGCATTAAGGGTTGTTACGCTAGAGGAAAGTCCCAAGTCATTGTGAAGAGTAGGAGCCTAGGACTCGGTTGCAGAAACATCTTGACATGTCAGGTATATTGTACTAATTCATGTTTCTTTGACAATAAAAAGGTCGAAATACCCTTCCTCTCCCAAATCGAATGTCTATTGGATTGTATGTTCATTCGGATTAATATCTGATTATATTTGACGTTAAATTACTTTATGATTTTATCATATTTATATATAGTCAATATACACTGAGGAAGATATCCTTTGTGTTGCAGTTTCATCAAGTGAGAGATCAAGCAGGATATCAAGTGAAAGCTAGGACTAGTCATCGGTTAAAGGTATGTCTTTCAATATCCCGATCTCTTTCATTTGTAAGAACTAGTTGTAATGCAATTAATGTATTTAGATATCAACCCCGCCCAGTTGGTAGTGTCTCTCCTCACTATAAGGTAGAAATCCTAAACAACAGGTGGTTTGAGCTTAGTTTTTACTTTTTCATGCTCTGGTTCAAATATGTAAAATATTCTGAGTGCTTTTGATACCATTGGCGTGCTCGTTAAAAATTGAGTAAAATGGTGTGTCTAACGAGTATAGGTTTATCTCTTTATCCGGCCTCGCTAGACTATTTACAGAAAAGGAACTATGCTGAGTTTACTTTTTCCTTTGTTGTACTCAATCACCAACCATGACAAAGTTGTACATGGAGTCCTCTTTAAGCTCTTTTCAGACTCCAAAAATAGGAAAAGATTGCTGAGCGACCTTGTTCTTTTTATGCTTGTAAAAGGATTTGAAGTAACGTCTATTCGGTGGTAGGTTATCCCTTTTTCAGACTGTTTAGACTATTTAGGAGAAAGGTATACCTCAGTCAACCTTTGACTAGGAAAGTTCTTCTAGATATTATTTTACACTTTTTCGGGTCTGGGGACTAACTTTTATGAAAAAGTAAAAACCTAGAGTCTTCTTTAGATTATTTCAGACTCTCTAAACATGAAAAATCATCGAGTTTCCCTCCCTTGGAATCGTAAAATCAAACATCGAATGACCCTTTTGGCACCGAACCCCTCCTTTCTCAGGTTCGTAAAACATGTAAGATTGGACTCATCCAAAGGATGAGCTATACCGAGCATCTATTATCCTCCTCAATCTTGTTAAAAAACAAAGAGGTACTCGTCAAGCATGAAGGGGGTTGGGGAGAAATAAGCTAAGTTTGTTTTAGAAAGCTTTATGGTAGGTTTTGTCGCCTTTGAACATGGCACCTGTTTGTGTCTCATCATACAGTTGGGTGATCTGCTTGTCTCTGAGTCATGCCATTTCTATGAGTTGTCCCGCTCCTTCAAGTCACCCGAAGAATGCCTCAGTTATTGTTGCATTATTTCTTGGTCTCTACCTCATTGAGTCAATGTTGCCAAGTCATTATTGTCATGCCATTCATGTTCACGGGAAGTTTTCCTTATTCATCCTCTGTAATATTGTTAACCTTTATATCCTTGTGTTAGTCCATAATCATCTGATTCATTACTTCACATCACTTTCCTATGTTGGTTTCATCTCGTTGATGTGGGATTAATCATGGCCCTCCTTTGATGAGTCTATTCCTGTCGACATCAACTCATCATCTTGGAATTAGACTTGGAAACCAAGCTTAGTACCTTGGTATTTGTATGCCTCAATGGCAGGTTTCCTCGTATACGACAGTAGGTTTTCATCATTGACCTTTGATCAAATGATCTTGTGGATGTTCGACGTCAACTCATTTATTTACATTTCGTCGAGATGTACTATGATACCTTGGGAGTCATTGTCATCATTGGTGATTTCCCTTGCACTTGTGAATGGTTGACATCATTGACCGGTAATTGAGTGGTTTCTACCATGTTCGACTTCAACACCTTGTAATCACATGGTTAGATTTGTATCAATTTGGGATTGGGTAGAAGACCCTAGATAGTTCTGAAGTCTATTTAGCACATCCAGGTTGCGATGGTGGTTTTTTGAGTAGGTTCACACATGGACATTATGTTGGTGACCTCATTGATGTACTATCACATAGATCCACTCTTGTATTGGTCATGGCTATGTCATTGTCTTATCATGGATCTACGATTGTAGTCTAGTAGCCATGATTTATCTTCAGTCATTTTTAAGTCAGTACCATCATGGATCTGGAATGTATTGGTTGGCAACCATGATTTGAGTCAGTTGTTCTGAGCATGGGTATGCCCACCTCGGGGCATTAGACATATTCTTGATATTTGCTTGCAGCTCTTCTCCAGTTCTCCTTCATATATCCTTGCAGACTTATTATTGGTAAAGTGTTTTGACCATCAGAGTCCTTCTGACCTATCACTTTAGGGGGCATCTGTCATACCTCAAATTGCCACACCATGTGCAAGTGAGAATATACATGTTTCACCACCATGGAAACATGATGTTTATGCCTCCTAAGGGTGTTAGGACCCTTCATTCTAATGTTGATCCCTTCCGTAGTCACATTTGGAAGCAAATCCAACAAGCAAGGGGTTGAAACCCACCTTAACCACCTCCAAAAATTAGCCTTCTAGAATTATCGTGCCCTGGATGCCTATGGGGGAGTGATAATTTCAAATTATCGTGCCCTGCATGTCTATGGGGGAGTGACAATTTCCAAATTATCGCGCTTTGCTTAGTTATAGGGGAGCGATAATTTTGGTTTAGGCTTATCCATTTGATTTTGGATCTTGGATCTCATGAAGATTTTCTTGGGATGAGGTACCCCTTTGAATCCCATCTTACATTCCCTCCTTGGCATAGTTTAGATCCTTGATCCACATATTATTCACTTAGATCCATAATCTCCTGTTAGTGGTTGGCTTCCCAAATTCTACTTAAAGAGAGCCATCCATGAGCTATGGGGGCTGATCCTGGAAGCACTAAACTTATGATCCTATGATCTTGCAAGAGTGATGTTGGAGAGATTGGAAGGAGGTGTTGCTACTTTGGACATCAAGGTATAACATTGTAATCAGATTTTGTTGGCTTTCTTAACATTAATATAACTTAGCCTATTCCTCTCATTTTCATGTCCTTAATGATGAATGCATGAAATTTTCTCTATTTGTATAGTTATATCTTTGTTTATACATGTATCACTTTGGAGAAGGTGTTGTATTTCCTTTGTGAACAAGTTCTTAAGTCCATAATCAAAGGCTGGAGGTGGAGCAACTTAGGAGCAGCAAGGACAACCATCAGAGTGAGGTACGCCATCTACTTGCTTTGTCTTTCCATAGCTTGTTAGTTGATGTATGAGCTAGATATAAGAGGTTTATAGTGTCTATTTGTTTCCTCTCTGTCTTGGGTAGACAACTAGGGTCCTTTTCTAATCCCAAGGGGATATCTACCTATCCGTAGGGAGATTTTATCACAACAGATGCTTATGTGCAAAGTCTGAACCATGGTATTGCTACCATAGTCGGCCCCATTCAATATTTGTAACCTAACTTAAATATTATGTATAAGCTCTAATTACTTAAGCTCTTTGAGCCTCTCATACACATAACCATCGTATTCATAAGACACCATTTATTATGAATTATGCACATGGTCCAAATGTTATGCTCTTAGCACTTGGTATTAAAATATCCATGCATTTGAAACTATGCACAACACTATTGCATAAATAATCCGATTCATATATAACTATATGAAATCACATTGCTTGATATAAACTCTATGATATGATCATATTTGTAATTATGTACAAACCTATGCATCACCCTATGCTTATAGTTCGAAAGCTATGTTTGAAGGTCGTATTACAAACTTTATCAAATCGTATTACATGTGATGAAAATTGTGCTAGGATCATAGTATTAACTATGATCCTATGTAATCTCTGCGTTGTCAATGTTGCATTACACTTTGTATTAAATGAATATCTACGAACTATATTATATGATTTCACATATTAAATGTTCGGATTTGCAATGGTTAATGCAGGGCCACCATAAGTGCCAACGCATGCTGGGTTGGTGAAATCCATGTGATGGCTTTAACGTAGGTAGGCTTGTACAGGCTCGTCTTTCACGTGGAATCACAAGGATCATTGATCAATGTTGTATTGAGATCATAACTAACCCCTCCAAGGTTTTGTCAGCAACGAAGTGGTTCACTTTTCATTGTTTCTTAATGACATGCATTATGTTGTTGCGATGGAGTTCGGCTATGTGCAGAGCTCTACCAAGATAGTCTTCATGTCTGTAAATTGATATACAGTGATCGATTACTACATTAATGTGTTTATTAGCAGTGATAGCTTCTACAAACTCTTTATGGAGTGCTCATAGAGCTTCCACGATGGTTTTCCCTCCAGTTGTTTAGTTATTTGTTTACAATTCAGCTCAGTATAATTTCATTAGATTGTAACATTTTAGCTTGGTCTCTGTGAAACTTTGAAGTTATGATAATTGTTTAAGGGTTTGGAGGATCATGGGTTTTACCCAACGATGCTCCTAGGAACCATGCGCTTGCGAACTAGTTCTAGTCATCGTTGTGTTGTGAACTAAAAGGTTCTGAAGCATGGCACACCAGGGTTTGGTTCTTTTCCCAAGATGCTTCGTATGCATTTATTGACACAAGGGTAAGGGTTTACCTTCCCTTCCTTGGCTCTTTTTGTTACAAGTTTGAGAATCATATTATTTTAGTTTCCAGATTTATATATTGTATATGCATAATGGTTCTAACAAGATTTTAAAATTTTGTACAGGTGAACTTCAAATCATGTAGGTTTCGAGATGCTGGAAGCGAATGCTAAACAAACCATGTAAAAGAGCAATGCTTTCTCAGCATTTCTAGTCGTCCACCAAATTCAAAGGGTAATCTCTAAGTTCATTTAATTTAAAGGTTCATTGTTTATAAAATTATGTATTTACAGGGTTCTTCTATGAAAGTCATCTCTGTGTTAGAAATACATCTTTTGTATAAGTTATAATCCTCTGTTTCGAGTGTGTAAATATTTAACTTGTTTTTATTATGTGTATGTAGGTTAAAACCAGGACTATGCCATCGCTTAGGAAGCACGATGGCCTTTCGTAACCCTGGTAAGTAACCCATATGAACTCGTTAAAGATTCAGTTATTATACTTGGTTACTTAACCCTAACTGAAATCGTTTTGTAACGTGTTACAGGTGGTCACAAGAACTTACGGCAGCAACGTGGAAAAGAAAAGGATGTCGGCTTCCAAGACGTTTAAGCCGGTAGAAAAACTTGAACTCTTTCTTACGACCTGAGTACATTGCCTTGTTTACATGTTCTGATCTTCACATGGGATGAGATAGCCATGCAACTTCATTTAAGAATTCATTTAAAATATTATAGTTGTGTATGAAGCCTCTTGGCTATCACACTCTGTTTTTGTCATAAATTCAAGAAGCTTGTCGGCCCTCATTCGATTTCTTGTTTATGAACTTGTTTTCTTAATGCGTTTGTTTTGTCCATTGCTTATATATACATGAACAAAGTTTTTATTTGTTTTAATACTTCACTGGTTTATTTCGTGGCTTCACAGCTTTGTGATAGGTTATATGCTTGAAATGGAAACATATGAGCATTACGGATCTGTAACACTGTTCGTATATTATATAATTATTTAACCCAGCAATGAAATGCAATTGAGCCATACGGCACTGTATTAATGTTAGGTTTAAGATGTTGACTTGTATGAAGCTCGTCTTTGAGCTTTACGGCTCTGTAAATATTTTAGGTTTTATACTTTGAGTTTGAAATAGCAATGCATTTATCCTTTGATAAAATATTGTATAAACAATAATGTTATAATACTCTACAAAATGTTTTGTGGCTTCTTGGATATGTATTCTCATTTTGTAATATATGAATATTTCCTTAAGTCTATAATGAAAATGTTTTTGAGCCTTACGGATGTATTTAAGAAAATACTCTATTCAATATAATAATATTAAGCCAATAGGCTCTGTATATAAATATATATGATAATATATTTTGTAATATATGAATATTTCCTTAACTCTATAATGAAAATGTTTTTGAGCCTTACGGATGTATTTAAGAAAATACTCTATTTAATATAATAATCTTAAGCCAATAGGTTCTGTATATAAATATATATGATAATATATTTATCATACCCTAATATGTTACTTCTTGATACTTTTTGCATTAAAACAAAACCTGCATACTATGTAAATATTGTAAATATTTACTCTATCTACAGGGATACATTATATAGATATTTTATGAAAAACACAAAAATAGAATAATGCAGATACAAAACATAGTAAACATAAATAATGTATTTCTCATAAAGAAAATCATTTGCAGAATATTTAATCAGTATAAAATACAGTTTATCATTTTCTAATAATTCTACACAGAAAATATGAAACATATAATAAGAAATATTGAATACTAATAAAATAGATAATAAGAACCCAACTCAAAGAACAGACCAAATCCAAACTAAAGTGCATCGTTCCTCCCAACCAATCTTCTAGAACAACCAAGAGTACTTGTTCCAAACGTTATGCTCTTAGCACCTGGTATTAAAATATCCATGCATTTGAAACTATGCACAACACTATTGCATAACTAATCTGATTCCTATATGACTATATGAAATCGCATTGCTTGATATAAAATCTATGCTATGATAATATTTGTAATTATGTGCAAACCTATGCATAATCCTATGCTTATAGTTTGAAATCTATGTTTGAATGTCCTATTACAAACTATATGAAATCATATTACATGTTATGAAAACTATGCTAGGATCATAGTATTAACTAAGATCCTATGTAATCTTTGTGTTGTCAATGTTGCTTTACACTTTGTATGAAATGAATATATTCGAACTATACTATATGATTTCACATATTAAACATTGGGATTTGCAATGGTTAATGCAGGGACACCATAAGTGCCAATGCAGGTGAAATCCATGTAAGGGCTTTAACACAGGAAGGCTTGAACAGGATATCCTTTTGTGTGGAATCACAAGGATCGTTGATCAATGTTGCCTCAAGATGATACCAACCTCTCCAAGGTTTTGTCAGCAATGAAGTGGTTCACTCTTCATTGTTTCTTCGCAACATGCGTTATGCTATTGTGATGGAGTTCAACTCTGCGCAGAGCTCTCCCAAGCTAGTCTTCTAGTTTGTAAATTGATATACAGTGTTAGCTTACTGCATTAATGTGCTTATTAGCAGTGATAGCTTCTATGGCTTCCTTATGGAGTGCTCGTAGAGGTTCCACGAGGGTTTTCCCTCCAGTTGTTTATTTATTTGTTTACAGTTCTTCTCAGTATAATTCTATTCGCTTGTAACATTTTAGCCTGGTCTTTGTGTAACTTTGAAGTTATGATCATTGTTTAAGAATTTATAGCATCATTGGTTTTACCCAATGGTGCTCCCAGAAACCCTATACTTGTGAATTGGTTCTGGTCATCATTGTGTTGTGAACTAAAAGGTTCTAAAGCATGGCACACTAGGGTTTGCTTCTTTTCTCAAGATGCTTCATATGCGCTTCTTGACACAAGGGTAAGCATTTACCTTCCCTTCCTCATCTCTTTCTGTTACAAGTTTGAGAATCATATTATTTTAGTTTCCATATTTATATAATGTATATGCATAATGTTCTAACAACCTCTTAAACTTTTGTGCATGTGAACTTCGAATCCTGTAGGTTTTGAGATGCTGGAAGTGAATTCTAAACAGCGCATGTAAAAGAGCAATGTTGTGTTCTAGGCATTTCCATCCATCCACCAAATTCGAAGGGTAAGATCTAAGTTCATTTAATTTCAAGCTTCATTGTTTATAAAATTATGTATTTACATGGTTCTTCTATGATAGCCGTCTCTATTTTAAAAATACATATTTTGCATATGTTATAATCATGTAATGTCCCCATTCAAATAATTGCATAGCAAGATAATCCCATCAATCCTACTAGTTCCCTAGGTTGGATGGAAACATTTGGAATTGTAATAAGGGATATAATAAATTATGTTTATACATTTGAATAGTTCAATTATTTAATAAATAGGTTGAATAAATAAATTCAAGAGAAATTCTAGGTGGCAATTGGTTTTGAAGACATATGGAGGATGTGGGACCCACACTAGCTTGATTTTTCAATGTGACATCGCATCTCTCTCTTTCCATTTCAAATCCATGACAAGGAAAAAATTCTTGGAGGAGTTGGTAGGTTCATACACATGGAATTTAGCATCATAGGTCGAATTTGGATGGAATGGTAACCTCCATGGAAGAGGAAGAGTCAAACTAGAAGTTTGTGGACACTTGGGCTAGATTCCCTAGCTCCTATGACAACAATGATGAAGAATCTATGACATATATGACAAATTTCAGACCTGATTGCTGACATATGACCAATATAACATGTTAGGCCCAAATATAGTCTCTAAGGTGGCACTCATCGGAGTTGGAGAAGCCAAAGAGACTCCTACTCGAATTGGTAGAAGGTGGAAGGTTGGATCTTGGGAGACAAGTGGCATAATGTAGAATCTTTCCTATGTGGAAACCTCTAGAAGCTAATCGGAGGAATTTGAACCATAGGAGGCCGTGGTTGGTTATAGAATACAATAATCAAGCATGATAAGGGAGTTTGATCATTTTGAGAATTTGCATTATTGAAGAGAGAGAGCTAGTGGATGACTAGTTTCTTGCCTTAGCCAATTTCGAGGGTGAAAGATTCCCATCCAAGTTGGTGTGTGGAGAGGCCATTGAGGTATTTAATGGAGATTCAATGGAGTCTTTATTTTTAGGTGTAATATATAGGGAAATGTTGATGTATATGTAACTTCGGAATGTATTTCATCTGTGTATTATATATATATTTATTGTACCCTTATAAGAGATGTGTTATTCCTATATAAGGAAGTGTCGTCATGTGGATTGACAAGTGTCGCAAGTGTGTGTACTTGCCGATGGGTTATTAGACCACCTTATGGGGTCGGCCCTAATTAATATATAATATAATGTGGATGTACTCAAGTAGACAAGTCGGCCCCAGTAGGTCACTGGGCAAAAAGGTGAGTATAAATAGAGATAGGAGATCTCTATTTTACTCACTCGGAAAAGTATCTATCTCTCTCTCTGAAAAGTGGCGCACTAGTGAGGAGGAGGAGGATCATCTGCTTGGAGACTATCTCTGTATTATTTGGTTGTATTTTGGTTGAGCCATTGCTCTCTCTATCTCTGAGGAAGTTGTGGGGTTTTTCACCTTAGGGTTTTCCCCACGGAAACTCTGTGTCTCTTGTCTCTATGCTTTTGATTCTTGTGATGCTTGTGATGCTTGTCATATTATGATTGTCATGCATTGATATACTGTAGATGTTATTCTTTCAGCAAAGATCCTATAGTATTGTGATTTAATACTAAAAATTTAACATGGTATCAGAGCTTAACTGAGAAGAAGACATTTTGTAGTGACGGAAGCTTGTATTCCTTGTTTATTGGGTTTCTCTCCACAGATTTTTGAAATTCAGTATAGTAGATTGGATCTACTCATCAAGGCGCATCTTTCTGTCCAATCAAATTTCAGTTCCGAGCATTTTCAGTTTTGGCCCTAAAAATTAGGGTTTCCACAAAAATAGGAATTTCTGGAAACTGAAGGTACAGCTGGAAGCTCCTTGCAAAAATCGAAGGTTTGAGCTTTGGATCGAGATTTTTGGCTGGGTAGATCTCCGGGAAACTCAAACCCTAATTCAGGGCTCTCCTTAGTGAACTCGGGAGGACAAAAAGGCAATTCTGAAGGGCAAGACTTTGCTGATCTCAAATTCTGAATGTACTAGGCTGATCAGCTCTCCAAGGCGCATCTTTCTATCCTTTCGGAATTTTGAAATTCACATTTTGAATTTTTAGGGTTTCTCTGACAAACCCTAATCCGGGACCAGATCCAGCTTTCAGCACTTCAAGTGGTAAGTTCTAAATCTTTTCTATTTCCATTTGAAGTACTCTTAAAGATGTCTCTTTACACCAAGCTTGAGGATAAGCTTGAAGGGGCTGATAACTTCCGAGCCTGGAAGTATAGGATTGGGCTAATCCTGGAAGAGAATGAGTTGGACTCATATGTGAAAGAAGACATCCCTATCCCAGAGGTTGAAGAGGCCAAGGCATTGCACAAGAAGAACTTGGTCAAGGCAAAGAGAATCATTGCTGATTCTATCAAAGACCATCTTATACCCCATGTGTCTTCTCTCAAGACACCCAAAGAGATGTTTGAATCTTTGACCAAGCTATTTGAAGGAAAGAACATAAATCGGAAGATGACTCTGCGGAACCAATTGAAAGCAGTGAAGTTTCAGAATGGAGAAACCATTCAATCTTACTTTTCAAGGGTCTCTCAGATCAAGGAACAATTAGAAGCAGTAGATGAAATGGTGGAGAATGGTGAGGTGGTGATGACTACTCTAAATGGCCTACCCAGGTCATGGGATTCCTTTATTCAAGGAATTTGTGCAAGGAAGAAGTTGATCTCCTTCAGTAGACTTCGGGAAGAATGCTCTCAAGAAGAAGCTAGACTTATAGCTCGTGAGGAAAAGATGGGAGGAGAAGATCAAGCTCTTGCAGCTCACACCAAAAGAAGCAAAATCAAGAAGGATCCCTCTCGCCTCAATAGGTCCCATCAAAAGAAGAACAGGAAAGACCTAAGATGTTTCACATGCAATGAGAAGGGTCACTTTGCTTCAGATTGTCCTAAGAACAAAAGGGATAATAACAAAAATCCTAGTAAGAAGAAGAAGGGCAGCAAAAGAAGGTTTCATGCTCATGCTGCTGAAGATCATGAACCCCCAAAGAAGAAGGCTAAGGCAGAAAGTAGTAGTGATGATGATTCATCAAGTGAAGAAGAGTATGTTCTGATCTCTGCACTCACTGGTACCATCTCCCATGGTTGTAATGATTGGTTGATTGATAGTGGGGCTTCCAAACACATGACTGGGTTCAAGGAATCTTTTGTGAACCTTTCTGAACATGAATCACCCCATAAGGTGAAACTTGGGGATGATTATCAATACCCAATCAAAGGAAGTGGTGAAGCCTCTTACAACCTAGATTCTGGAAAATCTCTGAAGATGAAGGAAGTCCTCTATGTACCTGGGCTCAAGAAAAACTTACTCTCCATCTCTACTTTAGATGCAAAAGGTATGAGGGTTGCATTTGTTGATGGCCAAGTTCTAATGTGGCCAAAGGGAAAGACTATTGATGATGCAGTAGTAATTGGAGAGCAAGAGGGAGGCTTGTATAAATTAAAGGGTCAACCTGAACATGCCATGGTACATGAATCCATGGAGCCCAGTGAACTTTGGCATAGGAGACTTGCTCACATGCACTATAGAGCACTTCCAATTGCAAGCAAGGCTGTAGAAGGTCTTCCTGAAATCAAGACCAAACATGAAGGTGTTTGCAAAGGATGTGCAAAAGGTAAGAACATTAAGAAGGCTTTCCCAAGCAGTGAAAGCAAGGCAAAAGACATCCTGGAAATCATCCACTCAGATGTATGTGGCCCCATGTCATCCAGTTCCCTAAGTGGGTATGTTTACTATGTATCATTTATTGATGACTTCTCCAGGAAGACTTGGGTATACTTCTTGAAGGGCAAAGATGAGGTGTTTGATAAATTCAAGGAATTCAAAACCTTGATGGAGAATCAAACTGACAAGAAAATCAAGACATTCAGATCTGACAATGGTGGAGAATTCACCTCAAATGACTTCAAGAAGCTTTGCAGTGATTCCGGGATTAAGAGGGAGTTGACTTCTCCTTATAATCCTCAACAGAATGGATTTGCAGAAAGGAAGAACAGAACTATCATGGAAGCAGCAAGGGAAATGTTGCATAACCAGGATCTTCCTATGCATCTATGGGCAGAAGCAGCTAGAACAGCTGTATATGTGCAGAATAGAACACCCCACAAGATTTTGGACAACAAGACACCAGAAGAAGTCTTTTCTGGTAAGAAACCTGAAGTCAGCCACCTCAGAATATTTGGTTGTCCAGTATACACTCATATCCCAAAGGAGAAGAGGACTAAACTAGATCCTTCAGGAAAGAAGGGCATCTTTGTGGGTTATAGTGAAAGCTCGAAGGCTTACAGAATATATTTTCCAGGGTTCAAGAAGATTGATGTCAGCAGGGATGTAACATTTGATGAGAATTCAGCATTCATCAAATCAAGAAAGGCACCTACCGAAGTTTATGAAGAACCTAAGGAAACAAGATTTCAGGACACTACCATGACTGAAGCAGTTCCAGAAACTGCTCGTGAGTTTGAAGATCCACAAGAACCTGTAGATCCACCCCGTGAGGATAACTCTCACAAAAGGAAACCTGTATGGGCTAGAGAGCTCATTCATGATGCAGAAAGATTTGGCATTCCAGAAGAAGAACACAGAGCAAAGAAGAGAACCAGATCACACACCAGTTATGTTGCTTTACTCTGTGACATCATGAACAAAGAGCCTTCCAGTTATGAAGAGGCAGCAGAAAAGAAAGAATGGAAGGATGCTATGGTTGAGGAATATCAAACAATTATGAAGAATGATGTTTGGGATGTTGTCCCAAGACCTAAAGAGAAGTCTGTTGTGACTTCCAAGTGGATCTACAAAATCAAGCATGCTGCAGATGGCACTGTGGAAAAATATAAAGCAAGATTCGTAGCTCGTGGTTTCTCTCAGAAGGAAGGAATAGACTATGAAGAAACCTTTGCACCTGTAGCCAGATATACTTCCATCAGAACAGTACTTGCCCTGGCTGCAGCAATGAAATGGAAGATACACCAGATGGATGTCAAGACTGCTTTCCTGAACGGTGTAGTAGAAGAGGAAGTATATGTGGAACAACCACTGGGATTTGAAATACATGACAGGGAATCTTATGTATGCAGATTGAAGAAAGCCTTGTATGGCTTGAAGCAAGCCCCCAGAACCTGGTATGGTAGGATGGACAGTTTCCTATCTAGTTTGGGCTTTACCAAGAGTAAAGCAGATTCCAACCTTTACTACAAGGTTGAGGAAGGGAATCCTGTAATTCTACTACTATATGTGGATGACCTATTTGTGACAGGAGATGATAGAATGATTGCAGATACCAAGAGGAAGCTTGCAGCTGAATTCGATATGAAAGATTTGGGAATGATGCACTATTTCCTAGGTATGGAGGTGTGGCAGAATGCAGGTGGGATCTTCCTTGGTCAAGGGAAGTACACAGTAGATATCCTGAAGAGATTTGGGATGATGGATTGCAAAGCCATGGCCACACCTATGGCATCGAATCTGAAGCTTCTTTGTGATGCTTCATCTGAGCCAGTTGATGTTTCTATGTATCGTCAGATTATTGGGTCCTTGATGTACCTGACGAACACAAGACCAGATATTTGCTTTGCTGTGAACACATTGAGCCAGTTCCTGACGGATCCGAGGAGTGTTCACCTGGTTGCTGTAAAGCATGTTCTGAGGTACCTGAAGGGTACAGTGGATTATGGGCTCAGATATGAGGCGAATCAAAAGTTTAACCTGCAGGGTTATGTTGATTCAGATTGGGCTGGCAGTGCTGCAGATAGGAAGAGCACATCTGGGTGTTGCTTCAGTATGGGATCAGGTGTGATCTCTTGGTTTAGCAGGAAGCAATCCTGCGTAGCACTGAGTACAGCTGAGGCAGAGTATGTTGCAGCCTGTTCAGCTAGTTGTGAGGCAGTATGGCTGCGGAAGCTACTGTCTGAGTTATTTGATCTCCCGTTGGAAGCTACTGGTATCTTCTGTGATAACCAGAGTTGTGTGAAGCTGTCCGAGAACCCAATGTTTCATGACAGGTCGAAACACATAGAGATCAAATATCACTATATCAGGGATATGGTGCAGAGAGGAGCTGTGAAGCTCCTGTATGTTGCGACGGACGAGCAGATTGCAGATGTGCTGACGAAGCCACTAGCCAGGGTGAAGTTCGAGTACTTAAGAGAGAGGCTTGGCGTTATTCAGATCGAGGACACTTCGAGGAAGAAGTGATGGACACATTTGCTGAAGCCATTCCAAGCATGTTGGAAGAAGGATCCTTCACATGGCTATGGATGTAAGCGCTGGATGATGAACATCAGGACGATGTTCTAGTTTCTGCTGGATATGATCAGTTGGATCATTTTATGTATGTATGTACGCATCATGTTGGATGCTGGATATGATCAGTTGGATCATTTTATGTATGTATGTACGCATCATGTTGGATGCTGGATATGATCAGTTAGATCATTTTATGTATGTATGTACGCATCATGTTGGATGCTGGATATGATCAGTTGGATCATGTGTATGTATATGCATCATGTTGGATGCTTGGACCATGTATCTGTATATGTATCAGGTGGATACATTGTATGATCAGGTGGATCATGTATGGTGATATATATCATATGTTTTGTATTTGTATCAGGTGGATACATTGATGATCAGGAGGATCATGTATGATGATATGTATCAGGTAGATACTTGGTATGCAGCAGGATGTTGCATTGATGATCAGGAGGATCATGTATGATGATATGTATCAGGTAGATACTTGGTATGCAGCAGGATGTTGCATTGATGATCAGAAGGATCATGTATGATGATATGTATCAGGTAGATACTTGGTATGCAGCAGGATGTTGCATTGATGATCAGAAGGATCATGTATGATGATATGTATCAGGTAGATACTTGGTATGCAGCAGGATGTTGCATTGATGATCAGGAGGATCATGTATGATGATATGTATCAGGTAGATACTTGGTATGCAGCAGGATGTTGCATTGATGATCAGGAGGATCATGTATGATGATATGTATCAGGTAGATACTTGGTATGCAGCAGGATGTTGCATTGATGATCAGGATGATCGTAGATGACGAGCTTCAGGATGTTGCTCCAGATGACATGCAGCAGGATGTTGCAGTGATGATCAGGATGATCATAGATGACGAGCTTCAGGATGTTGCTCCAGATGACATGCAGCAGGATGTTGCAGTGATGATCAGGATGATCATAGATGACGAGCTTCAGGATGTTGCTCCAGATGACATGCAGCAGGACGTTGCAGTGATGATGATCAGGATGATCATGGATACATCAGGATGATGTATGGTGAGTATCAGGTTGATACTCTGTGGCCGTGGACCAGGTTGTGCAGATGAGCATGTAATTCGTTGCCCTGGGAGATTTGCAGATGGTCTTGCGAGGTTTTGCCTATGGCATGTAATTCGTTGCCCTGGGACATCTGACAAATGCTCTTTCGAGGTTTTGCTCTGGGAGGACATGTAATTCGTTGCCCTGGGAGATCTGCAGATAGTCTTGCGAGGTTTTTCCTATGGCATGTAATTCGTTGCCCTGGGATATCTGGCAGATGCTCTTGCGAGGTTTTGTCCTATGGCATGTAATTCGTTTCCCTGGTAGATCCGATAGGTTGGGCTGTGTGCTCGTAATCAGTCTTGGGATGCTCTTGCGAGGTTTTTCCATGACCACATGTAATTCGTTGCCCTGGGAGATCCTATAGGTAGATCTGTGTGCTCGTAACAGCCTGGGATGCTCTTGCGAGGTTTTGTGGTGAGGTCACATGTAATTCGTTGCCCTGGGAGATCCTATAGGTAGAGTTGTGTGCTCGTAACAGCCTGGGATGCTCTTGCGAGGTTTTGTGATGCACGTAAAAGTCCTGAGGATTCCACAGTATGGCCAGTGATGACGAAGACCTGCAGGTGGTGGGCCTACATCCAGTATGAAAAAGGACTGGCTCTGTAGAACTTCCTATGACGAGTAGAGACAGAGATTGGATGAGATAGCAGCAGCAGTGACGATGCATCGATGACGATGATCCAGAGAAGAAGACTTGTCTAACAGATCTGTGTCGAGAAATTCCTTCCTAGTTAAGAGGGAGTGTTGATGTATATGTAACTTCGGAATGTATTTCATCTGTGTATTATATATATATTTATTGTACCCTTATAAGAGATGTGTTATTCCTCTATAAGGAAGTGTCGTCATGTGGATTGACAAGTGTCGCAAGTGTGTGTACTTGCCGATGGGTTATTAGACCACCTTATGGGGTCGGCCCTAATTAATATATAATATAATGTGGATGTACTCAAGTAGACAAGTCGGCCCCAGTAGGTCACTGGGCAAAAAGGTGAGTATAAATAGAGATAGGAGATCTCTATTTTACTCACTCGGAAAAGTATCTATCTCTCTCTCTGAAAAGTGGCGCACTAGTGAGGAGGAGGAGGATCATCTGCTTGGAGACTATCTCTGTATTATTTGGTTGTATTTTGGTTTAGCCATTTCTCTCTCTATCTCTGAGGAAGTTCTGGGGTTTTTCACCTTAGGGTTTTCCCCACGGAAACTCTGTGTCTCTTGTCTCTATGCTTTTGATTCTTGTGATGCTTGTGATGCTTGTCATATTATGATTGTCATGCATTGATATACTGTAGATGTTATTCTCTCAGCAAAGATCCTATAGTATTGTGATTTAATACTAAAAATTTAACAGGAAACTCATGGTTTCTTCTAGTGCAACTCACTCACTCAACCATTTCCAATTTTCATTGCATATTCTTGCTCCTTGAGGGAGGGCACTTTTTGTGAGCTATTGTACTCTTTGGGAGAGATTCTAATGCCCCATTTCTATTGTAATAAGATTAATATACTCTATTCTTCATATTAATAAATGTATCAGGTAGAAAATGTAGTTGGAAGGATGTAAATCTAGTGTTTAATGAACAAACAGTGCCATTTCCCCACTACCTTGTTGTAAACCAATGTAATGTTGATGGATTTGAATGGATAAGTAAAATAATGATGGATTATTGATGTATGGACTGTTAATGATGTATTCTAAGAGTTCCATGTTCAGTATCTAAGAATTTGAAGTCATTTTGTGAATTTTCATTGCATTTGGAGAAGATTTTATGACATTTCCCCCAAGGTCGAACTAGTGCTTTTGCTGCTGTTTGGGAGAAGGTTATAGAAGCCTTAATAATTGGTTAATGGTGCACATGAGACCTTAATAATATCCCTTATACATAACCTACCTATTTTCATAATTTCGAGTGGGTTTGGAGGCATTTGGAGAACCATTTGCAGCACTTACCCTGTGGGGATTTGAACCTCAAATTGCTAGTTAAATTCCATACTTTGTCCAGAATCTTAAAGGGGTTTGAAGAAGTATTTTGGTGTTCATATATAATCCCTTAACATCATAATAAAGTCATAATATCATCCATATACCTTATCAGAATATTTGGGAGGATTTTGAGGAAATTGGAGACCTAGACATCAAAACTAGTCAAAGGTCGAATTAGGGAAAAAGTGAAAAAATTGTCATTTTAATAAAAATATTAAAAAAGGAACATTACAAGTGGTATTAGAGCATGGTATTGGTACCTAATGGTCTTGACAAGGATCCAAATAAATAAACCACCACCCTTATAACCTAAAGTTGAAGAGGAAATAGTAGGAGAAGAAGATTACACTGTTGGAACCATGCCTAAGGAAGGGAAACCTCAGAAAATGAGGAGGAATTTGTTTCAGTCATAAAACCATTTTTTTATGAAATTTCACTGGGTATGAGAGACCTAAGCAAACAGATGATGAAAGGACTCAAATTGATGGCTAGCCAACTTGGAAGCAAAGGTGTAATAGGATTTAGCAGTAGTTCACAATCAAAAGAAAAGAAGGCAAAGGGTGAGCATATTTTTTAAAGCATAGGACCCAATAATAGACCCAATGAATTCCAAAGCACACCAAGGACTATTGCACCTAAGTTTATTATACCCAAAGAAGAGACTAACAATCAATTTGATCTTGGAACAATGGTGAAAGAATGGGAGAAATTGGATGAAGATTGTAAGAAAAGTCTACCATTTGAGCAGTACCTTACTATTCTAAGCAAACTCAAAAGGAAGGAAGATAATAGGTCTCAAATCCAAAAAAAAGAATTAAATTGTTCTATTGATAAAATACCACTTCCTACTTTTGATGGTTCCTCTCAAAGTTCTGCTAACACTTGGGTGCAAAAACTAGATGTGTATTTTCAGTTGAATCCAATGGTGGAAGAAGATGCCTTAAAAATGGCCATTTTTCATTTGGAAGGAGATGCCAATGAATGGTGGTTTCATGGTATGAAAAATTTGGGTCGTGAGTAGGTTAAAACATATGGAGAATTTGTTGACAGGTACTAGAGAGATTCGATAAAAAAGATCCAGAATTTCCTTTCAAAGAACTAGCTCAATTGAATCAAGTGGGAACTCCTGTTGATTATATGATGGACTTTAAAAAATTATCAGTCAAGGTGGATGATGTATCTATGGTAAGGTTGGTATTGTGGTTCATTGAAGGTTTGGCTGAACCCTTAAAAGGTTTGGTTAAATCCCACAAGCCAACTAGATTAAAAGATGCAATAAGCTTGACTAGAGATCTCCAAAATGTGCTTCCTAGAACAAGATTTCCTCCCAAGCCTAACTTCATATTTGAAAAGAAACCTTGGAAAAGAGATGCATCTAATAAGAAGCCTTGGAAAAGAGATTCGTTTGAAAAGAATAGGAAAGAAGGATTAAATAGGGATGAACATCGAAGAAATTTGTTTTGCTTCACATGCTTTCAACCATGGACACTGGGGCATGAATGTACTAAGGGAAAAGCTCAATACATAGAAGTAATTTATGATAATGATGAGTATGAACAGGGTATGGATGAAGAAGTACATATTTCAGATCAAGAGGAGGCATATGAGACAGCAGTTGAAAAATAAAAACAAGAAGAAAATCAGCCTTCACCGGACAAAGCAAGAATGGTAGTGCTATTCGATGCAAGGGTGTGGTACAAGGACAAAGAGATTCAGTTTTGGTAGATGGAGGAGCTACACATAACTTCATTGATGCATAAATGGTGGAGAAAGGGAAGATACTTATTGAACCGTATGATGGCTTCACAGTTGTCATTCCTGGTCACAACAGAATGCAGTGCAAAACATGGGTTCCAAAGATGCAAGTCACTGTAGTTAACTATACTTTTGTTGATATTTTTGATGTGGTTGATGTTGCTTATACTAATGCGGTTTTGGGAGTGTAATGGCTGTACTCTATAGGGGAGTATACATTAAACTATCAAATTCTGGATATGAAATTCCAATATTTGAAAGGTGTACTAAGGGTTGTGAGAGGGCAACACACTTACCCAAATCAAGTAGTGACTTGCAATAGTATGAGATATATATTGAGGCATGGGGACATAAAATGGGCCGTTGAATTTCATATCACAGCTCCCAATCAAAAAATAAAGGTTTTTGAACACCCAAAAGAGATAGAGAGACTATTGCAAAAGTATGAAAAAGTTTTTAGAGATCTTACACATGGTATACCACCAGATAGGAGGGTTGAGCACAACATTGTTTTGGAGGAGGGTAATTCACCCATTGAATTACCACCCTATAGACATCCAAAAAAATTCATATATGAAATTGAAAAGGACATCCAAGAACTCCTAGAGTTGGGACTCATTAGACCAAGCTATAGCCCTTATGCTTCTTCAGTAGTGTTGGTGAAGAAACAATATGGAACGTTGAGGATGTGCATAGGCTTTAGAGCCTCTAACAAGAAGACAATCAAGAATATGTATCCTATTCCTAGGATTGATGATCTCATATATCAACTATTTGGGGCCAAATATTTTTCCAAAATTGACCTTAGATAAGGTTATCATCAAATTCGAATGAAGGAAGAATATGTACAAAAGACTGCTTTTAGATGTCATTATGGCCACTTTGAGTTTCTTGTTATGCATTTTGGATTAAATAATGCTCCAACATTTCAAGCATGCATGAATAGTATCTTTTGAAATCATATTGGAAGGTTTGTTTTGGTTTTCTTTGATGATATTCTCATTTACAGTAAAACTTGGGAAGAGCATTTCCAACATCTAGAAATTGTGCTGAAAACTTTGCAAGAACAGTCCTTGTTTGCTAAGATGTCTAAATGTGAATTTGGGAAGAAGGAACTATTGTATCTTGGGCACATTATTAGGAAATAAGGAGTGAAAGTACACATGGAAAAAATCAGCGCTATCTTAGAATGGCCATCACCGAAAAACATCATAGAATTAAGGGGCTTCATTGGAATATCCACCTATTATAGAGAGTTTCTGAAACGGTTCTCCAAGTTGACTTCTCCACTCACTGATTTGACTAATAAGGATGCTTTCAAGTGGGATGAAGAGGCTAAAAAGGCCTTCCAAAAAATGAAATAGGTAATGAGTAGTTGTCCCATAGTTGCATTACCTAATTTTTCTAAGCCTTTTGTTGTTGAATGTGATGCTTCAGGTGGAGGAATAGGGGCTGTCCTAAAGCAAGGCAAACACCCTATAGCCTTTGAGAGCAGAAAGTTGTAGCCTTATGAAAAGCTTTACTCCATCTATGACAAATAAATGTTGGCCATCATGCATGCATTGGTCAAGTTTGGACAATACTTGGTAGGAAACACGTTTGTGGTGAAAACTGACCACAATAGTCTAAGGCACTTCCTCACCCAAAAGGATCTAAAAGAAAGGCAACAAAAGTGGGTAATCAAGATTAAAGCTTATGATTTTTATATTTAATATGTTAAAGGGAAAAATAACATTGTAGCAGATGCATTATCTCGAAGACATTCTTTTTCTCTCATGGACATTACCAAGGATTGGAAAAACATGCTACTAGTTGAATATGCCAGAGACAAATTTGCTTGTGATTTACTAGATGGAATCAAAGGGGATGATAACTACAGGATTTTGAATGGGATTATAAATTACAAGGCAATAATTTATTAGGTTCAAGATTCAAAAATCAAGTACAAAATTTTGCAAGAAGCACATGATTCCCCACTAGCTGGCCTCCTGAGGATCTTGAAAACTTATAGGAAATTAAGGAAAAGATTATTTTGGAAGGGGATGAAGGAAGATGTTCAAAAATATGTGAATTAATGTAAGGTATGTCAACAAAACAAATCAGAACTTACATGCTCAGCTTGCTTATTGCAACCATTGCCCATTCTGGAGAAAAAATGGGACAATATCTCAATGGACTTCATCACCGGTTTGCCCAAATGTTTGGGTAGGGATTTCATATATGTGGTAGTGGATAGGCTGAAAATATTTTCTCATTTATTTGTTGTTACATCATACTTTACTACTGCACAAGTGGCTGATATTTTTTTCAAAGAAATCTTTAGATTGCATGGGCTCCCCAAGAGCATTGTAAGTGGTAGAGAAAGTAGATTCATGGGGTGCCTTTTGGAAAGAAATTTTTAGATTGGTGGGAAATTAGTTGAATCCAAGTAAAATATATTATCCAAAAACTGATGGAAAAACATAGAGGGTGAATCAATCGTTGGAAGGGTACCTAAGAAACTATGTGGGAGAGCAGCAAAAAGCATGGGAAAAATGGCTAGACTTGGGTGAGTTTTTTTACAACACCACTTATCATATGTCAATACGGATGTCTCCTTTCAAAGAATTATATGGTTATGAATCACTTAACTTTGTTGAAATTATCTTTGCTAATAATAGAGCACCAAACGCTAAAGATTGGGTAGAAGAGAACCAAGAAATTTTAAAGCTTTTGAAAAACAATTTGCAGGTTGGTCAAAATCAACAAAAAACATATGCTGATATACATAGAGAAGAAAGGGCCTTTTAGGTTAATGATTTAGTATATTTGAGGTTGCATCCATATAAAAAACATCTCTCATAAAGAATGGAGCAAAAAAGCTAAATATGAAATAGAAGATTTTGAAGACAAGGGAAAGGCGATTGAGGAGTAGAACTATAAAAGAATACTTAGTACAATGGAAGGATCTACCAAGTGAAAATGACAGATGGGAAGAGGAGAACATTTTGCATCATCCAAATCTGAAATTCCTTTAGGACAAACAATCTTGGGTGGGGAGGACTGTATTGTCCCGATTCAAATAATTGCATAGCAAGACAATCCCATCAATCCTACTAGTTCCCTAGGTTGGATGGATACATTTGTAATTGTAATAAGGGAGATAATAAATTATGTTTATACATTTGAATAGTTCAAGTATTTAATAAAAACATTGATTAAATAAATTCAAGAGAAATTCTAGGTGGAAATTGGTTTAAAAGACATATGGAGGATGTGGGACCCACACTAGCTTGATTTTTCAATGCCACATGGCATCTCTCTCTTTCCATTTTGAATCCATGAGAAGGAAAACATTATTGGAGGAGTTGGTAGGATCATACACATGGAATTTAGCATCGTAGGTAGAATTTGGATGGAATGGTAACCTCCATGGAAGAGGCAGAGTCAAACTAGAAGTTTGTGGACACTTGGGCTAGATTCCCTAGCTCCTATGACAACAATGATGAAGAATCTATGACATATATGACAAATTTCAGACCTGATTGCTGACATATGACCAATATAACATGTTAGGCCCAAATATAGTCTCTAAGGTGGCACTCATCGGAGTTGGAGAAGCCAAAGAGACTCCTACTTGAATTGGTAGAAGGTGGAAGGTTGGATCTTGGGAGACAAGTGGCATAATGTAGAATCTTTCCTATGTGGAAACCTCTAGAAGCTAATGGGAGGAATTTGAACCATAGGAGGATGTGGTTGGTTATAAAATACAATAATAAAACATGATAAGGGAGTTTGATCATTTTGAGAATTTGCATTTGTGAATAGAGAGAGCTAGTGGATGACTAGTTTCTTGCCTTACCCAATTTCGAGGGTGAAAGATTCCCATCCAAGTTGGTGTGTGGAGAGGCCATTTAGGTATTTAATGGAGATTCAATGGAGACTTTATTTTTAGGTGTAAGATATAGGGAATCTCATGGTTTCTTCTAGTGCAACTCACTCACTCAACCATTTGCAATTTTCATTACATATTCTTGCTCCTTGAGGGAGGGCACTTTTTTGTGAGCTATTGTACTCTTTGTGGGAGATTCTAATGCCCCATTTCTATTGTAATAATATTAATATACTCTATTATTCATCTTAATAAATGTATCAGGTAGAAAATTTAGTTGGAAGGATGTAAATCTAGTGTTTAATGAACAAACAGTGCCATTTCCCCACTACCTTGTTGTAAACCAATGTAATGTTGATGGATTCGAATGGATAAGTAAAATAATAATGGATTATTGATGTATGGACTGTTAATGATGTATTCTAAGAGTTCCATGTTCAGTATCTAAGAATTTGAAGTCATTTTGTGAATTTTCATTGCATTTGGAGAATATTTTATGACATTTCCCCCAAGGTCGAACTAGTGCTTTTGCTGCTATTTGGGAGAAGGTTATAACAGCCTTAATAATTGGTTAATGGTGCACATGAGACCTTAATAATGTCCCTTAGACATCCCCTACCTATTTTCATAATTTCGAGTGGGTTTGGAGGCATTTGGAGAACCATTTGTGGCACTTACCCTGTGGGGATTTGAATCTCAAATTGCTAGTTAAATTCCATACTTTGTCCAGAATCTTAAAGGGGTTTGAAGAAGTATTTTGGTGTTCATCTATAATCCCTTAACATCATAATAAAGTCATAATATCATCCATATACCTTATCAGAATATTTGGGAGCATTTTGAGGAAATTGGAGACCTAGACATCAAAACTAGTCAAAGGTCGAATTAGGGAAAAAGTGAAAAAATTGTCATTTTAATAAAAATATTAAAAAAGGAACATTACAAGTGGTATTAGAGCATGGTATTGGTACCTGATGGTCTTGAAAAGGAGCCAAATAAATAAACCACCATCCTTATAACCTAAAGTTTAAGAGGAAATAGTAGGAGAAGAAGATTACATTGTTGAAACCATGCCTAAGGAAGGGAAACCTCAGAAAATGAGGAGGAATTTGTTTCAGTCATAAAACCATTTTTTTATGAAATTTCAATGGGTATGAGAGACCTAAGCAAACAGATGATGAAAGGAATCAAATTTATGGCTAGCCAACTTGGAAGCAAAGGTGTAATAAGAGTTAGCAGTAGTTCACAATCAAAAGAAAAGAAGGCAAAGGGTGAGCATATTTTTTAAAGCATAGGACCCAATAATATACCCAATGAATTCAGAGCACACCAAGGACTATTGCAACTAAGTTTATTATACCCAAAGAAGAGACTAATAATCAATTTGATCTTTGAACAATGGTGAAGGAATGGGAGAAATTGGATGAAGATTGTAAGAAAAGTCTACCATTTTAGCAGTACCTTACTATTGTAAGCAAACTCAAAAGGAAGGTGTTCGGATACCCACATCATCTTTTTCAGGATCTTGCATGCAATTACGGTTTGCATGCAGAATCTAGGGTTTGCATGCACCTGCATGCACATGCATGCATCCCAGTCACCAGTTTGATGCCTCCAGCACCTTAGCCACCTCATTCTAGCACTCGGGAGCCACTTACTACAGAGTTTTATCCCTCCTAGGATGAAAGGCGCCCACTTCTCACCTACTGCCAGAGAAGGTCGCACTTGTTCACCTACCACTGCAGTTCCACTTCAATTACACTCAGTTAGCTCCTATTCTCCCTGATTTGAGGCTATTTTCACTCCCGACTGACTGTTTCACTTCCGTTGGACCTCCAGATTGACTAGATGACTTGTTTTGACTTCAGTTACCCTCCCATGCACCCCCACTGAGCCTCCCTCTCCTTAATCAGTGCTACACACTTCAGTTATACTTATTACACTTAGTTAGACTCAGATTGACACCTGGATGACTGGTTCTTGTGCATTGATGACCACCACCGATTGATGATAAGGACTCCTAGTTGGAGTCAAGCTACTCCATTCAGTGATTCGAATGGCCTACTTAGTCAATTCGAATTGCTCATTGACAGATATTGTATTCTATTGTAATTCATTCACCCTTTCTGGGATATTGAGCACTGCTGCATGTTTTGCACAGTTTTACACCATATTTTCTATATTCATATGTTGTGATTGATTTACTTGTTCATTAGATCTGTTGTGTGTCACATCCCCTCCCATTATACTAGTGCAATGGAGAGGATCGTGAGGTGAAACTGGGCATCTAGCCCCATGTACTTATGAAGTAAGCATTCATTACATATGAAGAGGCATAAACATTTTCAATACATAGCAGAAGTAATTTCATTTACGCATTCACCATACATTCAAGATATTCATCAATTAAATATTTATGAGATAGCACAAGAGAATACTTATCTTTAACAGAGTAGTCCCAAGCAACTAGCTATATCGCGGCAACGTTCCACCCAACCATAGGCTCTTCGACAGCTTATACTGAGTCCGTCCGAAGGCCACCCCCGAGCTGGGCATGATTTTCACAAGGAAAGGGAACATTCCTGCTCACACACAACCCATTTACCATTTCATTTCAGCCAAGCCAGTCCAACTGGGTTTATCAGGCTACACTTGAACCATGGATGCTTATTCTCAAGCTCCATCCAGAACAATGGATTACCCATTGCCCATACCCCAACATACTCTTTGTTCTCTCAGCAAAAACGATCATTAACAGGGTTATGCATTTACAACAACGGTGTTCACAAAACAGGGTCCACCTTGGCTCTCCCAACTCGTGGATTCACCCAAGCAAACTGTGGAATTTCGATTTCAACCCCAGAGAGCAAAACCGATTTCTCTCCGCTGGTTAGGATCCTTTCCAATGGCCAAAACGACCTCCAGGAAGACCCAAAAACGTTCTGCTCTCTTTCCCCACTGGTAACCCACACAAAAACGCCCCTTCCCAGCTAAAAGATGAAGGGAAACACAGAAAAACGAGAGAGGAAAAACGCCCAGACAGCTAGAGCTGCCTGAGAGAGCAAGGCCATGCTGAATAATAGCTTAGGGAGAAATTTCGTGGCTCTCTTCTTGCCCAAGGAGACCAACACGATTTTCCATGAAGGGTGGCTTGCCCATACCCGATTTTGGACAGCCATACCTCTCCATTCCCAAGGCATTAACTTCCCCAACCAACTCTTGGGAGAAATCAATGGTTGAGTACAAAAGTCAACATGGGTAGTTGAGGGTTTGATGGGTTCTCTTATTGACACTTGGCTTGACTCTATTGGCTCAAGGGTTTGAATGTTTTCCCTCCCAATTCCTTGTGAAATCATGCCCCCATCTTTTTGTTGCATTGCATAGCTAGTTGTGGGTATTTTTATTAAAAATGCATATTACATGATGTTGAAATTCCAATGTGCCTGGCTAGCATGCAAAGCATATGCATCACTAAATCAATGGCGGGGCCTTGGCCTTGAGCTCCTCACCATGATTTCATAACAATATTACATCAATTACATTTGAATGCAATGGGGTCAATAATGGGGACGTGACATACCCCTCCCCTTGGAATAACACCGTCCTCGGTGTTCCAATACTTCGGAAATAAATCCCCACTTACACATGCCTCAAAATTCACAATGGTGGCAGGTTTGTCCTGCATTCCATCCCTTTACTTTGACCTTCCAGGATCAAGTCCTTTGGCTTCCTCAAGCTACTTTTGCTAGCTTTGGTCTTCCAGTTCTGCAGGTGGGCATCGCTCCACAGCAACCCCTTTTCGTTTGTTTATCTTCCAGCTGATCTACAAGTCTAGAATTTCATGGATGCCATCTTTCTTGTTGTCCCAGCAACTATCTGTGAGACTTATCATGGCAATTCCTGTTAGGACAAGCATAACACAATAATAAAATTAGTCAATTATTTTCCTAATTGACTTAGAACGTCCATGCTTTACTCATGAGACTTCCACACATTTCATGCTTTCCCACACACACATGAACTCACTCACGTTCATCCTTTCACAAGAAAATAACTATTTCAGCATTCTCAATTCTTTTCAAGCAACGAAACACAATTTGGTTTCATTTATGATATGCACTCAACAATCCTTTGTTTCTAAGATGCATCAGTCAAAGAAAGAGAAGGCTAAGAGTTTTCCCCCTCTTAGTCTTGTTCCAATCCGGAGCCACACCATCATTGGTGGTTCTATGCTCCTTGGCCTCTTTCACTTCAATGTGAATGCTTGACTTGCCCTTTCTCGGCTATGACACTTTAGTGTCTAAGGTCTGTCGAGTAGATTTCAACTAGGGAACCCTTCCCTATGGTTGCTTACAGAACCTTTGGCTGCTAGGACCCACACAGTTCCACTAGCACCATCTTTCATTACTGCTCATATTGAGCTCTTTTTAGGACAGTCATATGTCCACATGCATCCTCCGGGTGCTTTCATAGTCTTTGCTTCCAGAAATACCTTTATTGGATGTCTTCACTTTATTCCACAGGATCCTTTTTCGCTTTCCAAGCATTGGATTTCCCGTGGATACCACAATGAATGTTGGGCCAGCACGCAGGCTACTCCACAACCATTCGAACAGGCAATGCCAGGCCAGTATGCTGACTGGTTTTATCAATTGTTTAAGGGAATGTTTGTCCAGCACGCCGGCTGCTCCACAACATCAAGTGGTTAATGTTCCCACCAACTATTCTCTGAATTTGCCAAGAATTTTATAGCTCCAACCAGTTACTCTCTGGCTTTACCAAGCATTTATAGATCCAACCAATTACTCTCTGGCTTTACCAAGCATTTATAGCTCCAACCAGTTACTCTCTGGATTTACCAAGCCTTTATAGCTCTTTCAGAGTCCTTGCTTCCTGCAACGGCCAAGGTTTCCAACAAAGAAACAACAGTGTATTAGCTCAGTTGTCATAAGACTTGTACCCAAAAACTTCATTATTCCAAACAAGAAATAAATGAGAATAGGTAATTTGGCCAGCGTACATGCTTCTCCACAACATCATCCGAATAGGTAATGCCAAGCCAGTACGCCGACTGGGTTTATCAG
Organism: Larix kaempferi; assembly: GCA_027924585.1. Taxonomy (NCBI): domain Eukaryota; kingdom Viridiplantae; phylum Streptophyta; class Pinopsida; order Pinales; family Pinaceae; genus Larix; species Larix kaempferi. The sequence goes on along the minus strand of BSBM01001595.1, from coordinate 2,129,994 downwards.
GCATCCCTAAAATCAGTATGCTAAGCCAGTACGCTGACTGGGTTTATCAAGCATTTCAAAAATCAGTATGCTAAGCCAGTACGCCGACTGGGTTTATCAAGCATTTCAAAAATTAGTATGCTAAGCCAGTACGCCGACTGGGTTTATCAAGCATTTCAAAAATCAGTATGCTAAGCCAGTACGCCGACTGGGTTTATCAAGCATACAATAACCATTTCCAAGCCATTTCTCTGACTGGGTTTGTCAGGAAATATCACCCAAATAACCAGTACCTTCACAACATGCAAATATCCAATGCCAAGCCAGTACACCGACTGGGTTTGTCAGGCATTAATTTAACAACATGCCAAGCCAGTACACCGACTGGATTTATCAGGCATCCAGCAACCTTTCACCACAACTCCCAAATAACCAATGCCAAGCCAGTACGCCGACTGGGTTTATCAGGCATACAACAACCATTGCCAAGCCAGTACATCGACTGGGTTTCTCAGGCAATATGAACAACATAATATGATTACGTGGCTCCCTCTCTTGTGCAACCAGCAGTTCCCTCCAGGAACTCCATAGGTGACTCACTTGAGTGTAGGCTAGCATGGCCCCACAATACCCACTCACACTACACAAGGATAATACCCCTTTTCTGCAACACAACTCCCTGGGCCTATCCATCCCTTCTAGTGTCCTTTAGTGTGAGCGTAGAAAGGTTACCACTGCCCATACAGTCCTCTTGAGCACCCTTTCTTCACTTTTCCTCTTTCGTGCAACACCAAGTTGCATCTGTGTAAGCTGTTAGCACAAGAAGGATAAGCAGGCTCATCAGTATTGTTGCCCAAAAATTGTAATCATATTTCATATCATTCACTATCAAGTATTGAAACACCAGGAATGCGTCCATTCCCTTAGGATGTAGTCAATATTGAAAACCCTATCATGACCCAGCACCAGAAAAGGTGTGCACCCCCTCTCCGATGTGCGCCATGTAGGCCCTAATCATACTCAAGCAGTCTGCAATGATATAAATAATATGGAGCATGCTCTGCATATTAAATCTAATAACCAGACACGTATATTCTTAGTTAGGGTTACGGAATACTCATTCGCTTCACAGATGTATATTTTATGCATTTGTGAAGAATGGGGCTCCCTTCTCTTAGTCAATAGTCCTTCGGTTTGCCACCCCAATCTTTTCACGTGCCATAACCCACACATGCCTTCTTGGCATAATTTACTGTCTCACTCACATGCTTTACGAACATGCAGTTTGTCTGAGACATTATCAACATTTACAATGGCGTTTCACCCGAAACCCATTTCCAAAGCATGGGATCCTTCCCATCTAGTTTGGCTTCTGCAGGCCATCACACATGATCTTCCTGCAATGTGTCATCCTGGCACACTTTATCACATAGCCAAACAGTCAGCAACATTTAGCAATAAGCTTCAAATATGATTGTTCCATAACCAATCAATAGCATTAATAATTAAATTCAATATGAATTTACAATTCTGTCTACTACAGAAATTGGTTTTCTTATCCATAAGGTTATCCTTATATCGTTTGGCTCCTGTAAGTGACACCACTCTGCCCGTTATGGTCTTATGCCCGCTGCCATATGGGAGCATCCACTTACAGCATGTCCTCCTGACACATTTTCATATAAGCCAAACAGTCATTAGCAATTATTAGCAAAATTTCAAATCCAAAACAATTACAAATCTGATATTTACAACTGTTCTTACTAACAGAACTTAGAGCTCTCAACCATGAGATTCCTCCTCATAAGCTCTAGATCAAATTTCACAGTCATATCATTCATAAACAACCCATGAAGTGATCCTCGAATTATCATCAGTTCATCATTTCATTCATTATTTATTTGCAATAACATATGCATCATACATATGCATTCATACAATGCATCACAAGGTTTATAAAATCTCTTAATGCACATCTACTCAATGCTACCTTGCATTGTTTCATGAGTACCATGCACTCAAGCATATTATGATCGAAACATGACTATCTCATATAACTTGCATTATCATAATCAGGACCACCAGTCCTCACTTGCTTTGGTTATTAAGTACATAACCAACATACACATGGAATGATATAAATTCATATGAATGCATTGAGATTTCTAAACAGTCATAGGGTGTAAGGATCATTTCCTTCACTTACCCACACCTCACCAAGCTTGGTAGGTTAACAGTCCCAATCGGTAACCAATATCACATGTAAACTACCTCAACATAGCTCAAACATAGTTGAAGAGATCTTACCAAATCCCTTTTCAACATTCATGCAATTGGGCACTGATAATCATTACCTGCATGGTTACCATTAACATCGCCTGATGTTACCTGATCAGTTGGCCTCTTACCTAGGCTGTTCAGTCCTTTTTCCAATTTTATGATCATAGATTTGTTGCACCATCCTTTCCTCATAAGGTTTTTGGGCTTCATGCAACAACATCCTCAGCACATTTAGCCACGCTCTTTGTTATCTTTGGTCCTACAACCAATACCAATCATCAATAGTGATCATCAATCACAATATCCTCCATTAATGGTTCATTGCATATGCAAACTTCATTATTCTACCAATATGCAATATCCCATTTAGGCACAAGCATTTCCATATGCATTATGCAATGTTAAGATGCCATCTAGTGCATATACATCTATGTAATCCCTTACATTTTAACATTTTTATGCCATATGACAATTTCATAATTATAAGTATGATAACGAATAGAGGTTTAAGAAATTCTTCCCTTTTTGATCCCTCATCGTAGCATGGAATTCCTGTTCCAATGTATCATCGTTCCCTGCTGGACAAGCTTTCCAATGCCTGTTTTCATGCTTCATTCCGACATCAGGTGTGGAAACTGCATCCCTTCAAAAATGACAACTTTCACTACAATTTTGCACATTTAACATAGTTGCATTTGGTCCAGAGTGCCAACTTTAGCCACCTGTGGAAGAAAATCTATGAGGAATCACAAGAACTTTTCTATCGGGCAGAGTTAGTCCATATAACAAGGAACACTTGACAATTCACGAATCTCAATTCTGATGCACCGTTCATCTTCTATGAATTTCTGGGTTTTGCTACTTCTCACTTTTCACATTTTTCCAAAATTCCAAATTTTGGGCCAAAAACGGCTATCTCCCAAACGGTGCATTTCTGGAAAATCTTCGTCTAACGGAAACTGTCCATCTTAATGAGAATATGAAATGTCTAGTTCAGTAAAAATTTTGATTCCCACATCAGGGGTCACTTTTACTACCCACAAGCTTTTCAAAATCCCGAAAAAGTGGCCCGGAACAGTGCTTTTTGGCCTTCTTGATCACCCCGACTCCACATCCTTTGGATTTTGGCTCCAATATTCTGAACTTAACATCGTGCCTGCTTCATGACTGCACCTGATCAATTTCAGCTCAAACCGACCTTCCGTCAAGCCTCGGGACTCCGTCCTTCAAAAGTCACTATTATCCATTTTCTGTCAAATCGGAGTGTAATGGGCCCGGGGTCTTCACTGTTTCTTTCATGGCCTCCGTCAATGGCCTCCGAGCCCCATAGGAATCATCCTATTCTGAGCCCCGATGCTTCCCCTATCCAAAAAATGAGTTTTTTTTTTTGCCTGCCTGCCACCACCGCGGGCCGGTTCACTGAATGCTCCCGAAATTGCGGCCTGGTTGGCTATATCCTTCCGCAGTTGTGGGTCGGTTGGCTGTATCTTTCCGCAGTTGCGGAACGGTTGGCGGAATGCTTCCGCAGTTGCGGAACGACTCGGTGAAGTCTTCCGCAATTGCGGAACGATTCGCCGAAATCTTCCGCAGTTGCGGAACGATTCGGCGAAGTCTTCCGCAGTTGCGGAATGATTCGCCCAAGTCTTCCGCGATTTCGGAAGAAATTTCCTTCCGAAATTTTGGAAGAGAATTCCTTCCGAAATTTCCTTTCAACGCCGGGCACTTAGAAATTTTTCTGCTTTTCGGAGCATTTCACCGAATTTTTCCGCGTTGCGGGACAACTCACTATATCCTTCCGCAATTTCGGAGCCGTTCGCGGAATCCTTCCACAGTTTCGGAAGAATTTCCCGAATTCTTTCTGAAACAAACCTTAAACAAAAATTTTGAAAAACACTTAGAAAATTTTTCCGTCTTTTTCGGAGGAGTTCGCCGAATTTTTCCGCGTTGCGGGACAACTCGCGGAATCCTTCCGTGATTTCGGAAGAGAATTCCTTCCGCAAATTTCGGAAGAGAATTCCTTCCGAAAACTTCCCTTCGCAATTTCGAAAAAACTCGCAGAATTGCTTCCGAAATTTCGGAAAGATTCGCCGAATGCTTCCGCAGTTGCAGAAGACATTCGGGAATTCTTTCCGAAACAGTCTTTAAACAAAAACTTTTTCAAACAGACTCTAAGCAAATTTTTCAAACACACTTAAAACATTGCAATTGGATTTGGCCCATAAAGGCCCAATGCTGCAACCAGCAGCTCTGATACCATTCTGTCACGTCCCCTCCCATTATACTAGTGCAATGGAGAGGATCGTGAGGTGAAACTGGGCATCTAGCCCCATGTACTTATGAAGTAAGCATTCATTACATATGAAGAGGCATAAACATTTTCAATACATAGCAGAAGTAATTTCATTTACGCATTCACCATACATTCAAGATATTCATCAATTAAATATTGATGAGATAGCACAAGAGAATACTTATCTTTAACAGAGTAGTCCCAAGCAACTAGCTATATCGCGGCAACGTTCCACCCAACCATAGGCTCTTCGACAGCTTATACTGAGTCCGTCCGAAGGCCACCCCCGAGCTGGGCATGATTTTCACAAGGAAAGGGAACATTCCTGCTCACACACAACCCATTTACCATTTCGTCTCATCCAAGCCAGTCCAACTGGGTTTATCAGGCTACACTTGAACCATGGATGCTTATTCTCAAGCTCCATCCAGAACAATGGATTACCCATTTCCCATACCCCAACATACTCTTTGTTCTCTCAGCAAAAACGATCATTAACAGGGTTATGCATTTACAACAACGGTGTTCACAAAACAGGGTCCACCTTGGCTCTCCCAACTCGTGGATTCACCCAAGCAAACTGTGGAATTTCGATTTCAACCCCAGAGAGCAAAACCGATTTCTCTCCGCTGGTTAGGATCCTTTCCAATGGCCAAAACGACCTCCAGGAAGACCCAAAAACGTTCTGCTCTCTTTCCCCACTGGTAACCCACACAAAAACGCCCCTTCCCAGCTAAAAGATGAAGGGAAACACAGAAAAACGAGAGAGGAAAAACGCCCAGACAGCTAGAGCTGCCTGAGAGAGCAAGGCCATGCTGAATAATAGCTTAGGGAGAAATTTTGTGGCTCTCTTCTTGCCCAAGGAGACCAACACGATTTTCCATGAAGGGTGGCTTGCCCATACCCGATTTTGGACAGCCATACCTCTCCATTCCCAAGGCATTAACTTCCCCAACCAACTCTTGGGAGAAATCAATGGTTGAGTACAAAAGTCAACATGGGTAGTTGAGGGTTTGATGGGTTCTCTTATTGACACTTGGCTTGACTCTATTGGCTCAAGGGTTTGAATGTTTTCCCTCCCAATTCCTTGTGAAATCATGCCCCCATCTCTTTATTGCATTGCATAGCTAGTTGTGGGTATTTTTATTAAAAATGCATATTACATGATGTTGAAATTCCAATGCCTAGCTAGCATGCAAAGCATATGCATCACTAAATCGATGGCGGGGCCTTGGCCTTGAGCTCCTCACCATGATTTCATAACAATATTACATCAATTACCTTTGAATGCAATGGGGTCAATAATGGGGACGTGACACTGTGACTAATTTTACATGGTATCAGAGCCATTGCAGGGACAAGATCTCTTTTCTACAGGTGTTTGTACAAGAAGATTTGACTGAATTGCTCAAATTGCAAAAAGTTTTGGCATGAGATATCTCAAGGGCATTCGCTCCTGTGCATGCAAAGCTTAAAAATACTTCCAATACCACTCCAAAAGCTTGAGTTTCCACATAATTCCTGGATCTGATACATTGGACCCATTCAACATTGTTTGATCTCCAATCCCAGGTGTGATGCAACTCTAAAAGGGTGGATTGTTCAACCTTACGGTTCTTGGTTTGATTGTGATTTGCAGGTTATCAAAGCTCCTCTCTTGCATTTGCTATACTGTGCATGCAAACTCCTCTTTTGCATTCACTACTCTCTGCATGCAAGCTCATCTACATCAGTTTGACTCGCTCCTAGCAATGCAATACTCTTCTTCAAAGCCTATCCTCACCCCATTCAATTATTTTGATTGGAAAGATGATATGGAGATCATATAACGTTCAAAAGGTTACTACCGAGTCACTCTTGGTCTTGAATTGGAGCCAAACAATGTGTCAGATCGAACCAAACACTACAACAAGCTTGATGAAGCTTATGGTCTTCTTTGTCTCTCCATCTCCAAAGATCTTCACTTCCATCTCAACGGATTGAAGACTCCAAAAGCTATATGGGAGCAACTTGAAACACTATTTGGCAAGCAGGATGAGCTTAGGGCTTTTCAATTAGAGAATGAATTGATTGGCCTTAATCCTGAGAATTTCGAGACCATCAATGAATTCTTCACAAAATTCAAGAACTTGAACTTGCAATTGAAGAACAGTGGAGTTATCAAAGAGGATAAACAATTGATCCTCTCCATTCTAAGCAAGCTTGGGAAAGATTATTCGGTATTTGTCTCTACTTTAAATTCCGGTCGGCTAACTACCCCGAATTGGAAGATGCCTACCTTGAATGCCTTCATTGAGTCCGTCACAAAAGAGCATGACAAGTTGATTCAAATTGGGTCCATAAGCTCCAAAGATTCAGCCCTATATGTTCAAGGACCCAAGATCTCGAATGGTAAAGGAAAGCAAAAGAAGGAGAAGCCCAAATTTGAGCCTCACAAGCAAAAAGAGAAAGGCAAGCAAATGGATGCACCATCCAGTTCGAAATCCAAGCAAAAGGGGAAAGAAGGTAACCAAAAATCTAAATGTACTTATTGTAACCGTAGCTTTCATCCCAAAAGTTCATGTATGAAGAAGACTATAGATCAAATGGCCCTCCTTTTGGAAAAGAACAACATAACCCTTCCTAACGGTGCAAGGAAGAAGGATAGGATTGATGATCATGAAAGAGGACAAGCACTCATGGAAACGGTTTCGAAGCCCACTACTCTCTTGATAGATTTGGGTGCATCAAATCATATGGCTGCAAATATTGATTCTTTTTCCTCATTCGATCCAAACAGCTCCATCCCCATCCATTTGGGAGATGACTCAAAAATTTCTTCAAAGGGCAAAGGTACTATTCATGTAGAACATGGAAGCTTTCAGAATGTTCTCTATGTTCCTTCCTTGGCTTCAAATCTCCTTTCTGTGTATCAAATGACACATACTGGTGAACCAAAGCAAGTTACATTCAGCCCTAATACAGTTGAAATTTCTGATATCAAAAGTGGAAGACTAGTTGCAGTCGGAAAGGCAAATCACACTGCAAAATGCTATGAGTTTTCACACTTTATTCCGCTTGCAAATCCCACTGCTCTTCGCACACATGGTAATGAGGTTAGTAGGATATGGCATGAAATATTTGGACATCTTAATTATAAGTATTTTCTGCTGTTATCAAACAAATCCATGGTAGATGGGCTTCCACAACTCCAATCCTCGAAGGGAATATGCACTGGTTGCATCATTGGGAAGCACCCCGAGCACAGATTCGACCGCGGAAAAGCTAGCAGAGCTTCTACTATTTTGGGATTGATCCATTCTGATATCAGTGGTCCACTGCCCCATATGTCATTAAATGGTTCAAGGTATGTTTTGACATTTATTGATGATTTTTCCCGCTTTACATGGGTATTCTTTCTCAAAAACAAGTCAGAAGTGCTTGGAAAATTCAAGGATTTTAAGGCTTCTGTTGAGACCACCACTGAGAGCAAGATCAAAGCTCTTATATATGATAATGGTGGGGAATATATCAAGTCCGATTTGCTGCAACTTTGTGCCCAAAGCGGAATTAAGATCCAACATACAGGTCCCTACACACCCCAGCAGAACGGTGTAGCGGAAAGGAAAAATCGGTCACTGAAAGAGATGGCTACATGCATGATTGAATCGAAAGGTTTTCCTGCAAATATTTGGGATGAAGCAATCAATGTTGCTGCATATATACAGAACCATGTTCCACATTCATCCGTTAAAGGTATGACTCCTTTCGAAGCATTCTTTGGTCACAAACCGGATGTGTCAAATTTGAGAGTTTTTGGCTCTACTGCATGGGCTAGAATTCCTTCTGAGAAGAGACGAGCTTTGGATCCACAAAGCATCGAGTGCATATTGATAGGATATGGGGAAGAATCAAAAGCATATAAACTCATGGATATCAGATCTAAAAAGATATTCATAGAGCGCAGTGTGCAATTTGAAGAACCGCTTCAAGAATTGCAACTAGTCGCGGAGAAGACTGCCGATTCACCACCTTCACCAGAAGAAGATCCGAGCAGCGATAATGAAGGTATGAGTTCTGATATTTCTGATATTGTAGCAGCATATGATGATCATGACATATCAGGTTCAGAATCCGACCATTATGATCCTCCTCAGTTACCAAAGTGGGCCCAAAACACTCTACATTCTGCTGGTTCGAATCAAGGAAATCCTGCTGATCCGAGACGAACAAGAGGAGACTTTCAAAGAGCAGGTATGGATCTTTCTATTGATGATCCATTTCTTCCTGAGATTTGTTATTTGATGGCTGGTTCATATCCTACATCATACTATTCATCTCATCGAGATCCGAGATGGAAAAGTGCCATGGACGAAGAGTACAGTTCTCTTCAAAAGAACAACACATGGGAGCTAGTTTCTCTTCCACCTGGAAGAAAATTAGTGAAGTGTAAATGGGTCTACCATACTAAATTTGCTGCTGATGGCACTATCGGCAAATACAAAGCAAGGTTGGTGGAAAAAGGTTTTTCCCAAGTCCAAGGAGTGGACTACACTGAGACCTTTGCACCGGTTGCAAAGATGGATTCCATCCGCCTTGTTTTAGCTATTGCCGCATCCAAGCACTGGGAAGTGCACCACATGGATGTGAAGAGTGCATTTTTACATGGAGACCTTGATGAAGAGGTCTATATGCAGCAGCCAGAGGGTTACACATCAGATCTATCATTGGTTTGTAGATTGAAGAAATCTTTGTACGGGTTAAAACAGGCCCCAAGAGCTTGGTACGCAAAGATGGACTCCTTCCTTCTTTCTCAGAATTTCCAAAGGTGCAAATCTGATCCGAATGTGTATCTTCAGCGAGTTAAAGGTAATTTGTTGGTTATTTTACTTTATGTTGATGATCTGCTCATTACTGGTAGCACACTTACTTCAATAAACAAGCTAAAATCTGCCTTAAATCTAGCTTTTGACATGAGCGATTTGGGCTTGCTGAGTCATTTTTTGGGCTTGGAGATAGCTAAAAATTTTGATGGGATCACTATATCTCAGCAAAAATATGCTTTCAACCTGTTATTGAAGTTTAATATGGCTGAATGTAAGGCAGCCCCATTCCCATTCCTCTCAGGAATCAGTCTTGAGGAGGGAGATTCCACACCGCTTGCAGATTGCAGTATGTATCGACAGTTGATTGGTTCACTACTTTATTTGACACACTCACGGCCTGATATCTCATATGTCGTGAGTGCCGTGTCGAGATATATGCATCAGCCACATGAGCTTCATTGGCGAGCAGCCAAGCGGATCTTGCAGTATGTGCAAGGTACGAGACAGTTTGGCATACATTATGCTGCAGATTTTGAGCTAGATTTCATTGGTTTTACTGATTCAGATTGGGTAGGTGATAGTATTGATCGGAAGTCAACTTCCAGTTATGTTTTCATAATTGGTCATGGTGCTATTTGCTGGTCCAGCAAAAAGCAAGCAGCCATTGCACTTTCTTCAGCAGAGGCATAGTATCGAGGGGCAGTCAATGCCTGCATTCGGGCAGTTTGGTTGCAGGGTATTCTTTCCGAGTTTGGTTTTGGTGGCACTACTTCGACTGTCCTATTTTGTGACAATCAAAGTGCTATCAAGATCTCTACAGATCCAGTTCAGCGGTAGAGGACCAAACACATTGAGATTCATATGCATTACATTCGATAGTTGGTGCATGACCGCACCATCATTCTGCAATATTGCCCTACTGATGAGCAAATTGCAGACATCTTCACCAAGAGCTTCACTGAGAAGAAGTTCTCTTACCTCCATTCACTGTTGGGGGTGAGTTCCATCATGGTGGAGACAGATTGATTCATTATTATGCTTTAGCTTGAGGGGGGGCTTTCTTCCCACTGGGTTTTCCCTCTTTCCTCACTTAGTTTATTTTCAGCATTTTTTGGATTATTGTATTGGGGTGACCTTTGGTCTTAGTTACCAGGGCCCCACATTATTTTTGTTGGCACATCATAGTCTAGCTTGAGGGGGGGTGTTCGGATACCCACATCATCTTTTTCAGGATCTTGCATGCAATTAGGGTTTGCATGCAGAATCTAGGGTTTGCATGCACCTGCATGCACTTGCATGCATCCCAGTCACCAGTTTGATGCCTCCAGCACCTTATCCACCTCATTCTAGCACCCGGGAGCCACTTACTACAGATTTTTATCCCTCCTAGGCTGAAAGGCACACACTTCTCACCTACTGCCAGAGAAGGGCGCACTTGTTCACCTACCACTGCAGTTCCACTTCAGTTACACTCAGTTAGCTCTGATTCTCCCTGATTTGAGGCTAGTTTCACCCCCGACTGACTGTTTCACTTCTGTTGGACCTCCAGATTGACTAGATGACTTGTTCTGACTTCAGTTAGCCTCCCATGCACCCCCACTGAGCCTCCCTCTCCTTAATCAGTGCTACACACTTCAATTACACTTATTACACTCAGTTAGACTCAGATTGACACCTGGATGACTGGTTCTTGTGCATTGATGACCACCACCGATTGATGATGAGGACTCCTAGTTGGAGTCAAGCTACTCCATTCAGTGATTCGAATGGCCTACTTAGTCAATTCGAATTGCTCAATGACAGATATTGTATTCTATTGTAATTCATTCACCCTTTCTGGGATATTGAGCACTGCTGCATGTTTTGCACAGTTTTACACCATATTTTCTATATTCATCTGTTGTGATTGATTTACTTGTTCATTAGATCTGCTGTGACTAATTTTACAGAAGGAAGATAAGAGGTCTCAAATCCAAAAAAAAGAATTAAATTGTTCTATTGATAAAATGCCACTTCCTACTTTTGATGGTTCCTCTCAAAGTTCTGCTAACACTTGGGTGCAAAAACTAGATGTGTATTTTAAGTTGAATCCAATGGTGGAAGAAGATGCCTTAAAAATGGCCATTTTTCATTTGGAAGGAGATTCCAATGAATGGTGGTTTCATGGTATGAAAAATTTGGGTCGTGAACAGGTTAAAACATTTGGAGAATTTGTTGATAGGTACTAGAGAGATTCGATAACAAAGATCCAGAATTGCCTTTCAAAGAACTAGCTCAATTGAAGCAAGTGGGAACTCCTGTTGATTATATGATGGACTTTAAAAAATTATCAGTCAAGGTGGATGATGTATCTATGGTAAGGTTGGTATTGTGGTTCATTGAAGGTTTGGCTGAACCCTTAAAAGGTTTCGTTAAATCCCACAAGCCAACTAGATTAAAAGATGCAATAAGCTTGACTAGAGATCTCCAAAATGTGCTTCCTAGAACAAGATTTCCTCCCAAGCCTAACTTCATATTTGAAAAGAAACCTTGGAAAAGAGATGCATCTAATAAGAAGCCCTGGAAAAGAGATTCATTTGAAAAGAATAGGAAAGAAGGATTAAATAGGGATGAACTTCGAAGAATTTTTTTTTGCTTCACATGCTTTCAACCATGGACACCGTGGCATGAATGTACTAAGGGAAAAGCTCAATACATAAAATCATTTTATGATAATGATGAGTATGAACGGGGTATGGATGAAGAAGTATATATTTCAGATCAAGAGGAGGCATATGAGACAGCAGTTGAAAAATAAAAACAAGAAGAAAATCAGCCTTCACCGGACAAAGAAAGAATGGTAGTGCTATTCGATGCAAGGGTGTGGTACAAGGACAAAGAGATTTAGTTTGGGTAGATGGAGGAGCCACACATAACTTCATTGATGCAAAAATGGTGGAGAAAAGGAAGATACTTATTGAACTGTTTGATGGCTTCACAGTTGTCATTCCTGGTCACAACATAATGCAGTGCAAAACATGGTTTCCAAAGCTGCAAGTCACCGTAGGTAACTATACTATTGTTGATATTTTTTATGTGGTTGATGTTGCTTATACTAATGCGGTTTTGGGAGTGCAATGGCTATACTCTATAGGGGAGCATACAGTAAACTATCAAATTCTGGATATGAAATTCCAGTATTTCAAAGGTGTACAAAGGGTTTTGAGAGGGCAACACACTTACGCAAATCAAGTAGTGACTTGCAATAGTATGAGATATATATTGAGGCATGGGGACATAAAATGGGCCGTTGAATGTCATATCACATCTCCCAATCCAAACATAAAGGTTTTTGAACACCCAAAAGAGATAGAGAGACTATTGCAAAAGTATGAAAAAGTTTTTAGAGATCTTCCACATGGTATACCACCAGATAGGGGGGTTGAGGACAACATTGTTTTGGAGGAGGGTACTTCACCCATTGAATTACCACCCTATAGACATCCAAAAAAATTCATATATGAAATTGAAAAGGCCATCCAAGAACTCCTAGAGTTGGGACTCATTAGACCAAGCTATAGCCCTTATGCTTCTTCAGCAGTGTTGGTGAAGAAACAATATGGAACCTTGAGGATGTGCATAGACTTTAGAGCCTCTAACAAGAAGACAATCAAGAATAGGTATCCTATTCCTAGGATTGATGAGCTCATAGATCAACTATTTGGGGCCAAATATTTTTCCAAAATTGACTTTAGATAAGGTTATCATTAAATTCGAATGAAGGAAGAAAATATACGAAAGACCGCTTTTAGATGTCATTATGGCCACTTTGAGTTTCTTGTTATGCCTTTTGGATTAACTAATGCTCCAGCAAAATTTCAAACATGCATGAAGAGTATCTTTTGAAATCATATTAGAAGGTTTGTTTTGGTTTTCTTTGATGATATTCTCATTTACAGTAAAACTTGGGAAGAGCATTTCCAACATCTAGAGATTGTGCTGAAAACATTGCAAGAACAGTCCTTGTTTGCTAAGATGTCTAAATGTGAATTTGGGATGAAGGAACTATTGTATCTTGGGAACATTATTAGGAAATAAGGAGTGAAAGTACACATGGAAAAAATCAGCGCTATCTTAGAATGGCCGTCACCGAAAAACATCACAGAATTAAGGGGCTTCATTGGAATATCCACCTATTATAGAAAGTTTGTGAAACGGTTCTCCAAGTTGACTTCTCCACTCACTGATTTGACTAAGAAGGATGCTTTCAAGTGGGATGAAGAGGCTAAAAAGGCCTTCCAAAAAATGAAATAGGTAATGAGTAGTTGTCCCATAGTTGCATTACCTAATTTTTCTAAGCCTTTTGTTGTTGAATGTGATGCTTTAGGTGGAGGAATAGGGGCTGTCCTAAAGCAAGGCAAACACCCTATAGCCTTTGAGAGCAGAAATTTGTAGCCTCATGAAAAATTTACTCCATCTATGACAAAGAAATGTTGTCCATCATGCATGCATTGCCCAAGTTTGGACAATACTTGGTGGGAAGCACGTTTGTGGTGAAAACTGACCACAATAGTCTAAGGCACTTCCTCACCCAAAATGATCTAAAAGAAAGGCAACAAAAGTGGGTAATCAAGATTAAAGCTTATGATTTTTATATTGAATATGTTAAAGGGAAAAATAACATTGTAGCAGATGCATTATCTCGAAGACATTCTTTTTCTCTCATGGACATTACCAAGGATTGGAAAAACATGCTACTAGTTGAATATGCCAAAGACAAATTTGCTTGTGATGTACTAGATGGAATCAAAGGAGATGATAACTACAAGATTTTGAATGGGATTATAAATTACAAGGCAATAATTTATTAGGTTCAAGATTCAAAACTCAAGTACAAAATTTTGCAAGAAGCACATGATTCCCCACTAGCTGGCCTCCTAAGGATCTTGAAAACTTATAGGAAATTAAGGAAAAGATTATTTTGGAAGGGGATGAAGGAAGATGTTCAAAAATATGTGAATTAATGTAAGGTATGTCAGCAAAACAAATCAGAACTTACATGCTCAGCTTGCTTATTGCAACCATTGTCCATTCTGGAGCAAAAATGGGACAATATCTCAATGGACTTCATCACCGGTTTGCCCAAATATTTGGGTAGGGATTTCATATATGTGGTAGTGGATAGGCTGAAAATATTTTCTCATTTATTTGTTGTTACATCATACTTTACTACTGCACAAGTGGCTGATATTTTTTTCAAAGAAATCTTTAGATTGCATGGGCTCCCTAAGAGCATTGTAAGTGGTAGAGAAAGTAGATTCATGGGTGCCTTTCGGAAAGAAATTTTTAGATTGGTGGGAAATTAGTTGAATCCAGGTAAAATATATCATCCACAAACTGATGGAAAAACATAGAGGGTGAATCAATCGTTGGAAGGGTACCTAAGAAACTATGTGGGAGAGCAGCAGAAAGCATGGGCAAAATGGCTACACTTGGGTGAGTTTTTCTACAACACCACTTATCATATGTCAATACGGATGTCTCCTTTAAAAGAATTATATGGTTATGAATCACTTAACTTTGTTGAAATTATCTTTGTGGATAGTAGAGCACCAAACGCTAAAGATTGGGTGGAAGAGAACCAAGAAATTTTAAAGCTTTTGAAAGACAATTTGCAGGTTGGTCAAAATCAACAAAAAACATATGCTGATATACATAGAGAAGAAAGGGCCTTTTAGGTTAATGACTTAGTATATTTGAGGTTGCAGCCATATAAAAAACATCTCTCAAAAAGAATGGAGCAGAAAAGCTAAATATGAATTAGAAGATTTTGAAGACAAGGGAAAGGCGATTGAGGAGTAGAACTATAAAAGAATACTTAGTACAATGGAAGGATCTACCAAGTGAAAATGCCACATGGGAAGAGGAGAATATTTTGCATCATCCAAATCTGAAATTGATTTAGGACAAACAATCTTGGGTGGGGAGGACTGTATTGTCCCCATTCAAATAATTGCATAGCAAGACAATCCCATCAATCCTACTAGTTCCCTAGGTTGGATGGATACATTTGGAATTGTAATAAGGGAGATAATATATGATATTTATACATTTGAATAGTTCAAGTATTTAATAAAAACATTGATTAAATAAATTCGAGAGAAATTCTAGGTGGAAATTGGTTTTGAAGACATATGGAGGATGTGGGACCCACACTAGCTTGATTTTTCAATGCCACATGGCATCTCTCTCTTTCCATTTTGAATCCATGAGAAGGAAAACATTATTGGAGGAGTTGGTAGGCTCATACACATGGAATTTAGCATCATAGGTCGAATTTGGATGGAATGGTAACCTCCATGGAAGAGGCAGAGTCAAACTAGATGTTTGTGCACACTTGGGCTAGATTCCCTAGCTCCTATGACAACAATGATGAAGAATCTATGACATATATGACAAATTTTAGACCTGATTGCTGACATATGGCCAATATAACATGTTAGGCCCAAATATAGTCTCTAAGGTGGCGCTCATCGGAGTTGGAGAAGCCAAAGAGACTCCTACTCGAATTGGTAGAAGGTGGAAGGTTGGACCTTGGGAGACAAGTGGCATAATGTAGAATCTTTCCTATGTGGAAACCTCTAGAAGCTAATGGGAGGAATTTGAATGATAGGAGGTAGTGGTTGGTTATAAAATACAATAATCAAGCATGATAAGGGATTTTGATCATTTTGAGAATTTGCATTTGTGAAGAGAGAGCGCTAGTGGATGACTAGTTTCTTGCCTTAGCCAATTTCGAGGGTGAAAGATTCCCATCCAAGTTGGTGTGTGGAGAGGCCATTCAAGTATTTAATGGAGATTCAATGGAGTCTTTATTTTTAGGTGTAAGATATAGGGAATCTCATGGTTTCTTCTAATGCAACTCACTCTCTCAACCATTTCCAATTTTCATTGCATATTCTTGCTCCTTGAGGGAGGGCACTTTTTTGTGAGTTATTGTACTCTTTGGGGGATATTATAATGCCCCATTTATATTGTAATAAGATTAATATAATCTATTCTTCATCTTAATAAATGTATCAGGTAGAAAATGTAGTTGGAAGGATGTAAATCTAGTGTTTAATGAACAAACAGTGCCATTTCCCCACTACCTTGTTGTAAACCAATGTAATGTTGATGGATTCGAATGGATAAGTAAAATAATGATGGATTATTGATGTATGGACTATTAATGATGTATTCTAAGAGTTCCATGTTCAGTATATAAGAATTTGAAGTCATTTTGTGAATTTTCATTGCATTTGGAGAAGATTTTATGACATTTCCCCCAAGGTCGAACTAGTGCTTTTGCTGTTGTTTGGGAGAAGGTTATAAAAGCCTTAATAATTGGTTAATGGTGCACATGAGACCTTAATAATGTCCCTTAGACATCCCCTACCTATTTTCATAATTTTGAGAGGGTTTGGAGGCACTTGGAGAACCATTTGCAGCACTTACCCTGTGGGGATTTGAACCTCAAATTGCTAGTTAAATTCCATACTTTGTCCAGAATCTTAAAGGGGTTTGAAGAAGTATTTTGTTCAGATATCCACATCATATTTTTCAGGATCTTGCATGCAATTAGGGTTTGCATGCAGAATCTAGGGTTTGCATGCACCTACATGCACTTGCATGCATCCCAGTCACCAGTTTGATGCCTCCAGCACCTTAGCCACCTCATTCTAGCACCCGGAAGCCACTTAGTACAGATTTTTAGCTCTCATAGGCTGAAAGGTGCCCACTTCTCACCTACTACCAGAGAAGGGCGCACTTGTTCACCTACCACTGCAGTTCCACTTCAGTTACACTCAGTTAGCTCCGATTCTCCCTGATTTGAGGCTAGTTTCACTCCCGACTGACTGTTTCACTTCCGTTGGACCTCAAGATTGACTAGATGACTTGTTCTGAATTCAGTTAGCCTCCCATGCACCCCCATTGAGCCTCCCTCTCCTTAATCAGTGCTACACACTTCAGTTACACTTATTACACTCAGTTAGACTCAGATTGACACCTGGATGACTGGTTCTTGTGCATTGATGACCACCACCGATTGATGATGAGGACTCCTAGTTGGAGTCAAGCTACTCCATTCAGTGATTCGAATGGCCTACTTAGTCAATTTGAATTGCTCATTGACAGAGATTGTATTCTATTGTAATTCATTCACCCTTTCTGGGATATTGAGCACTGCTGCATGTTTTGCACAATTTTGCACCATATTTTCTATATTCATATGTTGTGATTGATTTACTTGTTCATTAGATCTGCTGTGACTAATTTTACATGGTATCAGAGCCATTGCAGGGACAAGATCTCTTTTCTACAGGTGTTTGTACAAGAAGATTTGATTGAATTGCTCAAATTGCAAAAAGTTTTGGCATGAGATATCTCAAGGGCATTCGCTCCTGTGCATGCAAAGCTTGAAAAATACATCCAATACCACTCCAGAAGCTTGAGTTTCCACATAATTCCTGGATCTGATACATTGGACCCATTCAACATTGTTTGATCTCCAATCCCAGGTGTGATGCAACTCTAAAAGGGTGGATTGTTCGACCTTACGGTTCTTGGTTTGATTGTGATTTGCAGGTTATCAACCTCCTCTTTTGCATTCGCTACACTGTGCATGCAAACTCCTCTTTTGCATTCGCTACACTCTGCATGCAAGCTCATCTACATCAGTTTGACTCGCTCCTAGCAATGGAATACTCTTCTTCAAAGCCTATCCTCACCCCATTCAATTATTTTGATTGGAAAGATGATATGGAGATCATATTACGTTCAAAAGGTTACTACCGAGTCACTCTTGGTCTTGAATTGGAGCCAAACAATGTGTCAGATCGAACCAAACACTACAACAAGCTTGATGAAGCTTATGGTCTTCTTTGTCTCTCCATCTCCAAAGATCTTCACTTCCATCTCAGCGGATTGAAGACTCCAAAATCCATATGGGAGCAACTTGAAACACTATTTGGCAAGCAGGATGAGCTTAGGGCTTTTCAATTAGAGAATGAATTGATTGGCCTTGATCCTGAGAATTTCGAGACCATCAATGAATTCTTCACAAAATTCAAGAACTTGAACTTGCAATTGAAGGATAGTTGAGTTATCAAAGAGGATGAACAATTGATCCTCTCCATTCTAAGCAAGCTTGGGAAAGATTATTCGGTATTTGTCTCTACTTTCAATTCTGGTCGGCTAACTACCCCGAATTGGAAGATGCCTACCTTGAATGCCTTCATTGAGTCCGTCACAAAAGAGCATGACAAGTTGATTCAAATGGGGTCCATAAGCTCCAAAGATTCAGCCCTATATGTTCAAGGACCCAAGATCTCGAATGGTAAAGGAAGGAAAAAGAAGGAGAAGCCCAAATTCGAGCCTCACAAGCAAAAAGACAAAGGCAAGCAAACAGATGCACCATCCAGTTCGAAGTTCAAGCAAAAGGGCAAAGAAGGTAACCAAAAATCTAAATGTACTAATTGTAACTGTGGCTTTCATCCCGAAAGTTCATGTATGAAGAAGACTATAGATCAAATGGCCCTCCTTTTGGAAAAGAACAACATAACCCTTCCTGACGGTGCAAGGAAGAAGGATAGGAATGATGATCATGAAAAAGGACAAGCACTCATGGCAACGGTTTCGAAGCCCACTACTCTCTTGATAGATTCGGGTGCATCAAATCATATGGCTGCAAATATTGATTCTTTTTCCTCATTCGATCCAAACAGCTCCATCCCCATCCATTTGGGAGATGACTCAAAAATTTCTTCAAAGGGCAAAGGTACAATTCATGTAGAACATGGAAGCTTTCAGAATGTTCTCTATGTGCCTCCCTTGGCTTCAAATCTCCTTTCTGTGTATCAAATGACACATATTGGTGAACCAAAGCAATTTACATTCAGCCCTAATATAGTTGAAATTTCTAATATCAAAAGTGGAATACTAGTTGCAGTCGGAAAGGCAAATCACACTGCAAAATGCTATGAGTTTTCACACTTTATTCCGCTTGCAAAGCCCACTGCTCTTTGCACACATGGTAATGAGGTTAGTAGGATTTGACATGAAATATTTGGACATCTTAATTACAATTATTTGCTGCTGTTATCAAACAAATCCATGGTAGATGGGCTTCCACAACTCCGTTCCTCGAAGGGAATATGCACTGGTTGCATCATTGGGAAGCACCCTGAGCACAGATTCGACCGCGGCAAAGCTAGCAGAACTTCTACTATTTTGGGATTGATCCATTCTGATATCAGTGGTTCGCTGCCCCATATGTCATTAAATGGTTCAAGGTATGTTTTGACATTTATTGATGATTTTTCCCGCTTTACATGGGTATTCTTTATCAAAAACAAGTCAGAAGTGCTTGGAAAATTCAAGGATTTTAAGGCTTCTGTTGAGACCACCACTGAGAGAAAGATCAAAGCTCTTAGATCTGATAATGGTGGGGAATATATCAAGTCCGAGTTGCTGCAACTTTGTGCCAAAAGCGGAATTAAGATCCAACATACAGTTCCCTACACACCCCAGCAGAACGGTGTAGAGGAAAGGAAAAATCGCTCACTGAAAGAGATGGCTACATGCATGATTGAATCGAAAGGTTTGGCTGCAAATCTTTGGGCTGAAGCAATCAATGTTGCTGCATATATACAGAACCATGTTCCACATTCATCCGTGAAAGGTATGACTCCTTTCGAAGCATTTTTTGGTCACAAACCGGATGTGTCAAATTTGAGAGTTTTTTGCTCTACTGCATGGGCTAGAATTCCTTCTGAGAAGAGACGAGCCTTGGATCCACAAAGTATCAAGTGCATATTGATAGGATATGGGGAAGAATAAAAAGCATATAAACTCATGGATATCAGATCTAAAAAGATATTCATAGAGCGCAATGTGCAATTTGAAGAACTGCTTCAAGAATTGCAACTAGTCGAGGAGAAGACTGCCGATTCACCGCCTTCACCAGAAGAAGATCCGAGCAGCGATAATGAAGGTATGAGTTATGATATTTCTGATATTGTAGCAGCATATGATGATCATGACATATCAGGTTCGGAATCCGACCATTATGATCCTCCTCAGTTACCAAAGTGGGCCCAAAACACTCTACATTCTGCTGGTTCGAATCTTGGAAATCCTGCTGATCCGAGAGGAACAAGAGGAGAATTTCAAAGAGCAGGTATGGCTCTTTCTATTGCTGATCCATTTCTTCATGAGATTTGTTATTTGATGGCTGGTTCAGATCCTACATCATACTATTCTGCTCATCGAGATCCGAGATGGAAAAGTGCCATGGATGAAGTGTACAGTTCTCTTCAAAAGAACAACACATGGGAGCTAGTTTCTCTTCCACCTGGAAGAAAATTAGTGAAATGTAAATGGGTCTACCGTACTAAAGTTGCTGCTGATGGCACTATCAGCAAATATAAAGCAAGGTTGGTGGCAAAAGGTTTCTCCCAAGTCCAAGGAGTGGACTACACTGAGACCTTTGCACCGGTTGCAAAGATGGATTCCATCCGCCTTGTTTTAGCTATTTCCGCATCCAAGCACTGGGATGTGAACCACATGGATGTGAAGAGTGCATTTTTACATGGAGACCTTGCTGAAGAGGTCTATATGCAGCAGCCATAGGGTTACACATCAGATCCATCATTGGCTTGTAGATTGAAGAAATCTTTGTACGGGTTAAAACAGGCCCCAAGAGCTTGGTACGCAAAGATGGACTCCTTCCTTCTCTCTCAGAATTTCCAAAGGTGCAAATCTGATCCGAATGTGTATCTTCAGTGAGTTAAAGGTAATTTGTTGGTTATTGTACTTTATGTTGATGATATGCTCATTACTGGTAGCACACTTACTTCAATAAACAAGCTAAAATCTCCCTTAAATCTAGCTTTTGACATGAGCGATTTGGGCTTGCTGAGTCATTTTTTGGGCTTGGAGATAGCTCAAAATTTTGATGGGATCACTATATATCAGAAAAAATATGCTTCCGACCTGTTATTGAAGTTTAATATGGCTGAATGTAAGGCATCCCCATTCCCATTCCTCTCAGGAATCAGTCTTGAGGAGGGAGATTCCACACCGCTTGCAGATTGCAGTATGTATCGACAGTTGATTGGTTCACTACTTTATTTGACACACTCACGGCCTGATATCTCATATGCCGTGAGTGTCATGTCAAGATATATGCAGCAGCCGCATGAGCTTCATTGGTGAGCAGCCAAGCGGATCTTGCAGTATGTGCAAGGTACGAGACAGTTTGGCATACATTATGATGTAGATTCTGAGCTAGATTTCATTGGTTTTACTGATTCAGATTGGGCAGGTGATAGCATTGATCGGAAGTCCACTTCCGGTTATGTTTTCATGATTGGTCATCGTGCTATTTGCTGGTCCAGTAAAAAGCAAGCAGCCATTGCACTTTCTTCAGCAGAGGCAGAGTATCGAGGGGCAGTCAATGCCTGCATTCAGGCAGTTTGGTTGCAGAGTATTCTTTCCGAGTTTGGTTTTTGTGGCACTACTTCGACTGTCCTATTTTGTGACAATCAAAGTGCTATCAAGATCTCCACAGATCCAGTTCAACGGCAGAGGACCAAACACATTGAGATTCATATGCATTACATTCGACAGTTGGTGCATGACCGCACCATCATTCTGCAATATTGCCCTACTGATGAGCAAATTGCAGACATCTTCACCAAGAGCTTCACTGAGAAGAAGTTCTCTTACCTCTGTTCACTATTGGGGGTGAGTTCCATTATGGTGGAGACAGATTGATTCATTATTATGCTTTAGCTTGACGGGGGGCTTTCTTCCCACTGGGTTTTCCCTCTTTCCTCACTTAGTTTATTTTCAGCATTCTTTGGATTATTGTATTGGGGTGACCTTTGGTCTTAGTTACCGGGGCCCCACATTATTTTTGTTGGCACATCATAGTCTAGCTTGAGGGGGGGTGTTCGGATATCCACATCATCTTTTTCAGGATCTTGCATGCAATTAGGGTTTGCATGCAGAATCTAGGGTTTGCATGCACCTGCATGCACTTGCATGCATCCCAGTCACCAGTTTGATGCCTCCAGCACCTTAGCCACCTCATTCTAGCACCCGGGAGCCACTTACTACATATTTTTAGCCCTCCTAGGCTGAAAGGCACCCACTTCTCACCTACTTCCAGAGAAGGGTGCACTTGTTCACCTACCACTGCAGTTCCACTTCAGTTACACTCAGTTAGCTCCGATTCTCCCTGATTTGAGGCTAGTTTCACTCCCGACTGACTGTTTCACTTCCGTTGGACCTCCAGATTGACTAGATGACTTGTTCTGACTTCAGTTAGCCTCCCATGCGCCCCCACTAAGCCTCCCTCTCCTTAATCAGTGCTACACATTTCAGTTACACTTATTACACTCAGTTAGACTCAGATTGACACCTGGATGACTGGTTCTTGTGCATTGATGACCACCACTGATTGATGATGAGGACTCCTAGTAGGAGTCAAGCTACTCCATTCAGTGAT
This sequence comes from Larix kaempferi, assembly GCA_027924585.1. Classification (NCBI taxonomy): domain Eukaryota; kingdom Viridiplantae; phylum Streptophyta; class Pinopsida; order Pinales; family Pinaceae; genus Larix; species Larix kaempferi. Next base: position 2,107,106 of record BSBM01001595.1, on the reverse strand, counting down.
TCGAATGGCCTACTTAGTCAATTCGAATTGCTCATTGACAGAGATTGTATTCTATTGTAATTCATTCACCCTTTCTGGGATATTGAGCATTGCTGCATGTTTTGCACAATTTTGAACCATATTTTCTATATTCATCTGTTGTGATTGATTTACTTGTTCATTAGATCTGCTGTGACTAATTTTGCATATTTTGGTGTTCATATATAATCCCTTAACATCATAATAAAGTCATAATATCATCCATATACCTTATTTGAATATTTGGGAGCATTTTGAGGAAATTGGAGACCTAGACATCAAAACTAGTCAAAGGTCGAATTAGGGAAAAAGTGAAAAAATTGTCATTTTAATAAAAATATTAAAAAAGGAACATTACAAGTGGTATTAGAGCATGGTATGGGTACCTGATGGTCCTTACAAGGAGCCAAATAAATAAACCACCACCCTTATAACCTAAAGTTGAAGAGGAAATAGTAGGAGAAGAAGATTACACTGTTGAAACCATGCCTAAGGAAGGGAAACCTCAGAAAATGAGGAGGAATTTGTTTCAGTCATAAAACCATTTTTTTATGAAATTTCAATGGGTATGAGAGACCTAAGCAAACCGATGATGAAAGGACTCAAATTGATGGCTAGCCAACTTGGAAGCAAAGGTGTAATAGGAGTTAGCAGTAGTTCACAATCAAAAGAAAAGAAGGCAAAGGGTGAGCATATTTTTTAAAGCATAGGACCCAATAATAGACCCAATGAATTCCAAAGCACACCAAGGACTATTGCACCTAAGTTTATTATACCCAAAGAAGAGACTAACAATCAATTTGATCTTGGAACAATGGTGAAAGAATTGGAGAAATTGGATGAAGATTGTAAGAAAAGTCTACCATTTGAGCAGTACCTTACTATTGTAAGCAAACTCAAAAGGAAATAAGATAATAGGTCTCAAATCCAAAAAAAAAGAATTAAATTGTTCTATTGATAAAATGCCACTTCCTACTTTTGATGGTTCCTCTCAAAGTTCTGCTAACACTTGGGTGCAAAAACTAGATGTGTATTTTCAGTTGAATCCAATGGTGGAAGAAGATGCCTTAAAAATGGCCATTTTTCATTTGGAAGGAGATGCCAATGAATGGTGGTTTCATGGTATGAAAAATTTGGGTCATGAGCAGGTTAAAACATATGGAGAATTTGTTGACAGGTACTAGAGAGATTCGATAAAAAAGATCCAGAATTGCCTTTCAAAGAACTAGCTCAATTGAAGCAAGTGGGAACTCCTGTTGATTATATGATGGACTTAAAAAAATTATCAGTCAAGGTGGATGATGTATCTATGGTAAGGTTGGTATTGTGGTTCATTGAAGGTTTGGTTGAACCCTTAAAAGGTTTGGTTAAATCCCACAAGCCAACTAGATTAAAAGATGCAATAAGCTTGACTAGAGATCTCCAAAATGTGCTTCCTAGAACAAGATTTCCTCCCAAGCCTAACTTCATATTTGAAAAGAAACCTTGGAAAAGAGATGCATCTAATAAGAAGCCTTGGAAAAGATATTCATTTGAAAAGAATAGGAAAGAAGGATTAAATAGGGATGAACTTCGAAGAAATTTGTTTTGCTTCACATGCTTTCAACCATGGACACCGGGGCATGAATGTACTAAGGGAAAAGCTCAATACATAGAAGTATTTTATGATAATGATGAGTATGAACGGGGTATGGATGAAGAAGTACATATTTCATATCAAGAGGAGGCATATGAGACAGTAGTTGAAAAATAAAAACAAGAAGAAAATCAGCCTTCACCGGACAAAGCAAGAATGGTAGTGCTATTCGATGCAAGGGTGTGGTACAAGGATGAAGAGATTCAGTTTTGGTAGATGGAGGAGCCACACATAACTTCATTGATGCATAAATGGTGGAGAAAAAGAAGATACTTATTGAACCATTTGATGGCTTCACAGTTGTCATTCCTGGTCACAACACAATGCAGTGCAAAACATGGGTTCCAAAGCTGCAAGTCACCGTAGGTAACTATACTTTTGTTGATATTTTTTATGTGGTTGATGTTGCTTATACTAATGCGGTTTTGGCAGTGCAATGGTTGTACTCTATAGGGGAGCATACAGTAAACTATCAAATTCTGGATATGAAATTCCAAGATTTGAAAGGTGTACTAAGGGTTGTGAGAGGGCAACACACTTACCCAAATCAAGTAGTGACTTGCAATAGTATGAGATATATATTGAGGCATGGGGACATAAAATGGGTTGTTGAATGTCATATCACATATCCCAATCCAAACATAAAGGTTTTTGAACACCCAAAAGAGATAGAGAGACTATTGCAAAAGTATGAAAAGTTTTTAGAGATCTTCCACATGGTATACCACCAGATAGGGGGGTTGAGCACAACATTGTTTTGGAGGAGGGTACTTCACCCATTGAATTACCACCCTATAGACATCCAAAAAAATTCAGATATGAAATTGAAAAGGCCATCCAAGAGCTCCTAGAGTTGGGACTCATTAGACCAAGCTATAGCCCTTATGCTTCTTCAGTAGTGTTGGTGAAGAAACAATATGGAACCTTGAGGATGTGCATAGACTTTAGAGCCTCTAACAAGAAGAAAATCAAGAATAGGTATCCTATTCCTAGGATTGATGAGATCATAGATCAACTATTTGGGGCCAAATATTTTTCAAAAATTGATCTTAGATAAGGTTATCATCAAATTCGAATGAAGGAAGAATATGTACAAAAGACCGCTTTTAGATGTCATTATGGCCAGTTTGAGTTTCTTGTTATGCCTTTTGGATTAAATAATGCTCCAGCAAAATTTCAAGCATGCATGAATAGTATCTTTTGAAATCATATAGAAGGTTTGTTTTGGTTTTCTTTGATGATATTCTCATTTACAATAAAACTTGGGAAGAGCATTTCCAACATCTAGAGATTGTGTTGAAAACTTTGCAAGAACAGTCCTTGTTTGCTAAGATGACTAAATATGAATTTGGGATGAAGGAACTATTGTATCTTGGGCACATTATTAGGAAATAAGGAGTGAAATTACACATGGAAAAAATCAGCGCTATCTTAGAATGGCCATCACCGAAAAACATCACAGAATTAAGGGGCTTCATTGGAATATCCACCTATTATAGAAAGTTTGTGAAACGGTTCTCCAAGTTGACTTCTCCACTCACTGATTTGACTAAGAAGGATGCTTTCAAGTGGGATGAAGAGGCTAAAAAGGCCTTCCAAGAAATGGAATAGGTAATGAGTAGTTGTCCCATAGTTGCATTACCTAAGTTTTCTAAGCCTTTTGTTCTTGAATGTGATGCTTCAGGTGGAGGAATAGGGGCTGTCCTAAAGCAAGGCAAACACCCTATAGCCTTTGAGAGCAGAAAGTTGTACCCTCATGAAAAGCTTTACTCCATCTATGAAAAAGAAATGTTGGCCATCATGCATGGATTGGCAAAGTTTAGACAATACTTGGTAGGAAGCACGTTTGTGGTGAAAACTGACCACAATAGTCTAAGGCAATTCCTCACCCAAAAGGATCTAAAAGAAAGGCAACAAAAGTGGGTAATCAAGATTAAAGCTTATGATTTTTATATTGAATATGTTAAAGGGAAAAATAACATTGTAGCAGATGCATTATCTCGAAGACATTCTTTTTCTCTCATGGACATTACCAAGGATTGGAAAAACATGCTACTAGTTGAATATGCCAGAGACAAATTTGCTTGTGATGTACTAGATGGAATCAAAGGGGATGATAACTACAGGATTTTGAATGGGATTATAAATTACAAGGCAATAATTTATTAGGTTCAAGATTCAAAACTCAAGTACAAAATTTTGCAAGAAGCACATGATTCCCCACTAGCTGGCCTCTTGAGGATATTTAAAACTTATAGGAAATTAAGGAAAAGATTATTTTGGAAGGGGATGAAGGAAGATGTTCAAAAATATGTGAATTAGTGTAAGGTATGTCAGCAAAACAAATCAGAACTTACATGCTCAGCTTGCTTATTGCAACCATTGCCCATTCTGGAGCAAAAATGGGACAATATCTCAATGGACTTCATCACCGATTTGCACAAATATTTGGGTAGGGATTTCATATATGTGGTAGTGGATAGGCTGAAAACATTTTCTCATTTGTTTGTTGTTACATCATACTTTACTACTGCACAAGTGGCTGATATTTTTTTCAAATAAATCTTTAGATTGCATGGGCTCCCCAAGAGCATTGTAAGTGGTAGAGAAAGTAGATTCATGGGTGCCTTTTGGAAAGAAATTTTTAGATTGGCGGGAAATCAGTTGACTCCAAGTAAAATGTATCATCCACAAACTGATGGAAAAACATAGAGGGTGAATCAATCGTTGGAAGGGTACCTAAGAAACTATGTGGGAGAGCAGCAAAAAGCATGGGCAAAATGGCTACACTTGGGTGAGTTTTTCTACAACACCACTTATCATATGTCAATACGGATGTCTCCTTTCAAAGAATTATATGGTTATGAATCACTTAACTTTGTTGAAATTATCTTTGCTGATAGTAGAGCACCAAACGCTAAAGATTGGGTGGAAGAGAACCAAGAAATTTTAAAGCTTTCGAAAAACAATTTGTAGGTTGGTCAAAATCAACAAAAAACATATGCTGATATACATAGAGAAGAAAGGGCCTTTTAGGTTAATGATTTAGTATATTTGAGGTTGTAGCCATATAAAAAACATCTCTCAAAAAGAATGGAGCAGAAAAGCTAAATATGAATTAGAAGATTTTGAAGACAAGGGAAAGGCGATTGAGGAGTAGAACTATAAAAGAATACTTAGTACAATGGAAGGATCTACCAAGTGAAAATTCCACATGGGAAGAGGAGAATATTTTGCATCAGCCAAATCTGAAATTCCTTTAGGACAAACAATCTTGGGTGGGGAGGACTGTATTGTCCCCATTCAAATAATTGCATAGCAAGACAATCCCATCAATCCTACTAGTTCCCTAGGTTGGATGGATACATTTGGAATTGTAATAAGGGAGATAATAAATGATGTTTATACATTTGAATAGTTCAAGTATTTAATAAAAACATTGATTAAATAAATTCAAAATAAATTCTAGGTGGAAATTGGTTTTGAAGACATATGGAGGATGTGTGACCCACACTAGCTTGATTTTTCAATGCCACATGGCATCTCTCTCTTTCCATTTTGAATCCATGAGAAGGAAAACATTATTGGAGGAGTTGGTAGGCTCATACACATGGAATTTAGCATCATAGGTCGAATTTGGATGGAATGGTAACCTCCATGGAATAGGCAGAGTCAAACTAGAAGTTTGTGGACACTTGGGCTAGATTCCCTAGCTCCTATGACAACAATGATGAAGAATCTATGACATATATTATAAATTTCAGACCTGATTGCTGACATATGACCAATATAACATGTTTGGCCCAAATATAGTCTCTAAGGTTGCGCTCATCGGAGTTGGAGAAGCCAAGGAGACTCCTACTCGAATTGGTAGAAGGTGGAAGGTTGGATCTTGGGAGACAAGTGGCATAATGTAGAATCTTTCCTATGTGGAAACCTCTAGAAGCTAATGGGAGGAATTTGAACCATAGGAGGCCGTGGTTGGTTATAAAATACAAGAATGAAGAATTATAAGGGAGTTTGATCATTTTGAGAATTTGCATTTGTGAAGAGAGAGAGCTAGTGGATGACTAGTTTCTTTCCTTAGCCAATTTCGAGGGTGAAAGATTCCCATCCAAGTTGGTGTGTGGAGAGGCCATTCAGGTCTTTCATGGAGATTCAATGGAGTCTTTATTTTTATGTGTAAGATATAGGGAATCTCATGGTTTCTTCTAGTGCAACTCACTCACTCAACCATTTCCAATTTTCATTGCATATTCTTGCTCCTTGAGGGAGGGCACTTTTTGTGAGATATTGTACTCTTTGGGGGAGCTTATCATGCCCCATTTCTGTTGTAATAAGATTTATATACTCTATTCTTCATGTTCAGAAATGTATCAGGTCAAAAATGGAGTTGGAATGATGTAAATCTAATGTTTAATGAACAAACAGTTTCATTTCTCCACTACCTTGTTGTGAACCAATGTAATGTTGATGGATTCAAATGGATAAGTAAAATAATGATAGATTATTGATGTATGAACTATTAATGATGTATTATAAGAGTTCCATGTTCAGTCTCTAAGGATTTGAAGTCATTTTGTGAAGTTTCATTGCATTTGGAGAAGATTTGATGTCATTTCCCCCAAGGTCGAACTAGTTATTTTGCTACTGTTTGGGAGAAGGTTAGAATATACTTAATAATTGGTTGATGGTGCACATGAGATAGTAATAATGTCCCTTATACATCCCCTACCTATAAAATTAGTCACAGCAGACCTAATGAACCAATAATTCAATCACAATAGATGAAACTCAAAAACTATGGTGTAAACTCTACAAAAGCATGCATCAGTGCTCTATAATCCCAATATGGGTGAATATACAATACAATCCTATCACAATGAGTGAGAAATTCGAATCAGACAAGGAGGTCATTCCAATATACTGCATGGCATAGCTTGGCTCCAACTAGGAGTCCTCATCATCAATTAGTGGTGGTCATCAATGCACAAGTCATTGTCAAACAGGTGTCAAACAGAGTCTAATTGAGTCTAACTGAGTGTAATAAGTGTAACTGATTGTAAGTGGCACTAATGTAGGGATGGAGGCTCAGTGGAGGGTGCATGAGGAGTTAATTGCACTCAGAACTATCAGTCATGTCTCATCAGAGGTCAATCTAAGTGATAACATTAGTTATGGGTCAATCGAAGGTAAATCTAAGTGATAATTGAAGTGTAACTGGACTGGTAGGTGAGAAAGGCACCCTTCTTCAGTGGAAGGTGAGAATTGGGTGCATGACAGGCTAGGAGGGCTTAAAATGAGTGGAAAGTAGCTTTCTAGTGCTCGAACACTAAGGACTAGGTGCCGGAGGTACCATACTGATGACTGGGTAGCATGCAGATGCATGCAATGCATGCAAAATGCATGCAAAGTACATAAGTGAATGATGAGATATCCTAACACCCCCCCCTCAAGCTATACTATGATGAAAAAAATAAAATGTATGGCTTTGGTTACTGAGACCAAAGGTCACCCCAATACAATAATAATCTAAATAAAGAACAATCCATGAACAGAGGAAATGGAGAAAACCTCATGGGAAAACCCCCCCCTCAAAATGGAATGTAAAACACCAAAAGATTTAACTGCCCAAAACTCAAGTAGATATGTCTAGAGGTATCTTACTCTTGGGAGTAAATGGATCATGCTCTAAAAACATGTGCTTGAATTCTCCATCAGTAGATGTAATCGAATGTGGAGACTTTATGAACTTGCTCTTCATACCGAGAATGGTGAGAACAGATCTGAAAATATGAGGATGATCTTGGAACCTGTGATTCGAACCAAGTGAGGTAGGAATATCTCCAATCGGATCAAATAGATCTTGAAAATTGAACTTCTTATCAGTGGAAGTTAAATCAGCTCCAAGATTTGACAAATGGTTTCTTGAGATCTCCTTTGAACCAACAGGGGTGAGATCAAAACCAAAATCAACAAAAATTGCATGAGAATTGAACTCAAGCAAATGGTAGTGCTCTTCATCTTCGGTAAAACTCTGAGAAACTATGCAAATGATAGAACAAAAGTTTATAAGAGGCATGCAATCAAGGAGGAAGAATGCTTCACCTCCAAAATATCAAGTAGATCATTATTCTACATGCCGGCAAACTCATGTGAAAGAGAGGATTCAAGAACCTCTTCGGAATCTAGAGTATGAGCTGGTTTATCTTGCTCAGAATTCAAAATAGAAGACTTTGAGAGAATGAGTGTTGAATCTACAGTTTCTTCTTCATCTTGAACAATGGATAAGGCCAAGACATAATCAGAGAGAGCACATAAGGAGATCTCATTGGACTTGTTCTACAAAAGGCTAGCATGATCCTCTTCTTCCTGCTTTCCAAATTCTCTATTGAGTTGGGCCGATAGATCTCTTGTATTTTCAGCAGTAGTACTGAGGTAGCACATACAAGGAGACATAGAAAGACATATTGTTCCAAAAGCTCTGTCACAATCATTAAGCCAATCATTATCCTCTTCATCGGAATCAAAATTTATTGTAATACCAATACACATATCTGTAACTAGGGTTTTACCCCTAGCTTGTGCAAATGAGCACCTACTAAGGAGAATGGACTCCTTAGTAGCAGTTCAGTAAATGTAAATAATTAAGCTAAAATAGAAATTAAATTAATTCTAAAACATGCATGAAACATAAACAACAAATTTAAAGAATGGCTTTTTGTATTGATATTACCTCCAATGTGGAGGTTGATGAAGCTCCTTGCAAGGTCCAAGAGGATGCTCCAAGCTCCAATATGCTCCTTCTCTTTCTCCAATGGTGGGAATGGGCCAAAGGTGGCTCTCAAGGTGAAAATAGTTAAATGGTGAACTAGGGTTTCGAGACAGATTTTGGCAGAGTAAGGGTGCTTGTGATTGTGGATATGGAATAAGGGATCTCCATCACCTATTTATAGTTTTTTGGTGGTGGAGTGCTGACCCATGGTTTTGGGAAACACATGGTTTTGTGCAGCTGTATAGGGTTTTTTCCTCCTTTTCCTCATTATTTTATATTTTTTATTCCCTTTTTAGGGGATTTTTGCTATTTTTGGAGGAAAAAGGGGTTTTTTAGCCTTTTTTAGGCTATTTTGAGGGTTTTGTGGCCTTTCGGAGGCATTTTAGGCCTTTGGAGGCTTTTAAATGGGATTTTTTGGGACAAATGAGCCATATAATGTGGTAGATGAGGTAGTGAACACTTTTTGGGTGTTAACAGATTGCCCCCTGATGTGCGAGGGCAGGAGCTCATCGTATGGCCGATGGACATCATAAGTCATGCATGGGTTTCCTGGGGTGTGGAGAGAAGAGAAGAAACAAACTGAAGCCCGGAACAACGATCCCGAACAACTGCAAGAACTAAAAGTACATAACCTCAATAATGGATGAGGGATCATCTGATCATATGGACGAGGCGGGCATACCCATGCTCGTATCAGGATATAATATAACAATAACAATGGGGTCCAAAAAATGAGGACCTGAAATATACATGGCCTCAAACACTGAATGAGGCAGAATCTCAATATATGGATGAGGCGGGCATACCCATGCTCGTATCAAGATACATAAAAAGAACTGTGAGGCCCGAAAAGGGGGACCTGTAAGATACATAGTCACTGTGTACATCATAAGAGTCCATAGGGGACACAAATCTGAGACATACTGCTGGGCGAACCATGTCTGAGCTGAAAAACTGATACACTGGAATAATCAACAGTGCTACTGAGTGTGGTACCAAAGGGGTTAATAAGCTGCTGGATCAGAGTGACAAGGGGTACACTCGTAATGGTACACTGCACTGGAACTAATCTGGGACTGAAACTGGGTACTCAAGGAAGCATGTAACTGGATGGCTTCCGAATACAAACACCAACACAGCCCGGACATCCACGGGAACATATAACTGGTCGTTCCGAAGTGACTCACCAATGTGCTAGAGTCGGGGGAAATCTGGGGTCTTCGACTAAAAACTGATGGGATATAATCCTACGCGATCCTCAACGATGCGATCAAGGTGCTGAAGTCGAGCATGTGAGGAACAACCATGCGGAGAGGCAATGATGACTCCTCTCAGAATGGTCCATAGGCACTTACCACAGATGGTGATAAGTCCAAGGCGTAGGGACCTCTGGGCCTATCCTCTGGAATAGAGGGGATATCGTCGACAGAGGGAGACCTGCAACTATCAAGGCAATGATGTTTCCTTGACAGGAGCGCGAGGTGAAGAACCGAAATGTGATAGAACTGATGGAAGGACTGACAAACTGGTGGTGACAACTGGGAAAATAGAGTGGGTGGACTCAAACTTCCTTTGTTCAGAGTATGGTAATGGGAATGATCTGGCAGCATATGAAACTGACTGAGGGGAAAGGGATCATAGCTGTAATGGATCTGGGAAGATAACTGGCTGAGGGAGACTCAAGCTGGTGTAAAATGGCAGGAGACTGCAGAATACTCTGAACAAAGGCGACCTGATTGGGGGTGCTGCCGAGATGATCGATCATAGTGCCATGAGGCACGGGTGGGGACTTCTTCATGGGTTAAGGAACTAGAAGAGGTGTGTGTAAAATGATACTGTCGTGTGGATTTTACGAGCCCAGGACAGTTCATGCTCGTGGTGGCTTTCAATTTTAAGGAGTCTGAAAGCGATAAGAAGACTCTGAAGTGATGGAATGGTACTGTCATGTGGATTTAACGAGCCCAGGACAGCGCATGCTCGTGGTTGCTTTCAATTTTAGAGAGTCTGAAAGCAAGTAAGAAGACTCCAGGGGGTTTCTTTTTCGTAGATTTAGTCTCCAAGGCCCAAAGAATCATAAAAGGATGCAATGAAGAACTCTTCTAGCCGGTGTGACTAGAGTATTCCTTTTTCGTAATTAGTCTACCAGGTCCGGAAAAGGGTTAAACTTATACCAGATAGATGCCCTTTCAGGTACTTTAACGAGCATGAAAGGAAGCAAGATTGCTCGGCGATCTTTTCATTCTTTTAGGAGTCAGAAAAGAGCTTAACGGAAACTCCCTAAGTGCCTTTTTCGTAAAGGACTTGTCCGGCCCGAAAAATGGATAAAATTATACCGAACAAAAGGAATCGCCAGGCAAGGAGGAAGTGTTCAATTAAGGATCAGTAATGATGATCAAGAATGAGGGTTGGGGGGAACACTGGTAGGCCTCCTTGCAGGGTAGATGAAATGGTGGCAAAATAACGAAACATTTGCAGTATGACAGGAGTGAATGGCTCATGTAAAAATGTGGAACAATCCGATAGCGGCCGATGTGGCGCGCAAACCGAGGCAACAAGGTGTCGGGACACAATGTGGAAATTGTACCAAGTGAGAGCGAGAAATGATCTCAAGCATCATCACGAGCTCGAAAAAATGAATCCGGCGATATAAAGGGTGTCAAAAAACGGGTAACGGCCGATGTGGCACGCACACCGAGGCGACGAGGGCATTTTTTGGAAAAATACCCGAAAAATCTGGAGGTGAGAGTGAAAAATGACCTCAAGCATCATCACCATCTCGGAAAAATGAATCCGATGATATAAAATATGTGAAAAATGGAGAACGACCGATGTGGCACGTAAACCGAGGCGACTAGTGGGGTCTGAAAAATGGGCAAAAAATGACGGTGTAAAAATAATGCAACGAGGTGACCATCATGACGGTCTCGTCGTGCTGATTCCAGTGGTGGAAAATATGTGTAAAACAAAAACAACAAGAAAGTACACTTTACAATGCATACCAATGAGGCCGCAGGTTTCCTTTATGGGTAAAAGCGCTTGAGATACAACCCATTACGGGGGTTGCGCAAAGGATGGCCTTCGGAGTCAGCTAAGATGTATGCCCCCTGTTCGAGGGGGGAGGTGAAGATATCATGGAACTCGTGGAAGAGTTGTGTGTAGTCCTCAATCTCCTGCTCGCTGCAGGAGGCTCCTAAAGTAATGAGGTCAGGGTCACATCCTGGGAACTTTGAGGGAGGAATAGGACGCTGTTTCTGATGGACGGGGGGTAAATCAGGCCATGTGTCAATGTGGTGCTCTATAATGGCGGGGTCAAGACCAGGAATTTCGGTATAGGACCAGGCAAAGACATCACGGAATTCTCTGAAAAGGTTTATATAGTCCTCAATCTCTTGTTTACTGCAGAATGCTCCTAAAGTGATGAGTTCAGGGGCACGTCCTGGGGCAGCGATATCAACTTGGATAATAGGTGAGATGTTGGCCATGTTACCTTCCTCGAAGGCATCAGGAGCAGGAATAGGGTCCTTGAACCAGTCGACCTTAGTGGGAAGGAAGTCTTTGGACTCAACTGTGAATTGGGTAGCTATGCTAGAGGAGGATTCTTCTGGGATGAAATAGGAATGGTGGTGCATATCATCCCAGGGATAATCTGGAGCGGTAAGGGCCTCAAGAATCTCCTCATCGGTACGAAAAGTTTACGTCGTCAAATCGGTTGACGAGGGGGTAGTGGAGATCATATAGATGGTATTAATCTCTCCAGAAGGGGAAGAGGCTGGGGGGTGGATCTCCTCAATGGTGGTTGGGGCCGTCTCAAGATCCAGATTGTTCATCTCATAGAGAGTCGCTCTGTAATCCGGGAGATCGGGACAATGATGGGAGTAATGCCCGTAAACACCACATATGGCACAGGAGTGGTTAGTGCGTAGGGACTTGTCTTTGGGCTTAGGTGTGGGGTTTAGTTCGACAACCGGGATGTTGGAGTCATCATCGAGCATCTGCATGTGCTTCTGCAATGCTGGTAACTGTGGGCATTGGTGGGTCGCATGGCCCAACTCGTCGCACAATGAGCATTTGGGAGGAGCACGAAATACTGGGGGGTTTTTTACTGTCTTGGGAGGTGGTACAACAGTGTAAGGTTGGGGACCTCTGCCCCCAGTGGGTTTGGGAGTAGGAGGAGGAGTCGTGGAGGACGAAGGGGTAGAGACACCGGGAGGTGGCTGAGTGGTAGTAGCCATGGGTTGCACCGGTTGGAGGACGACGTCTGGTGTCGGCGGGAGAACGGGAGGCGAAAGATACCATACGGGTAATCCCAAAGTTAACCCAGGGAGGCTAAGGGTAGCCATGACCGGGGTGCTTACTACTCCCGATGGAGGAACTAGGAAGGGGATCGCATGGATAGGTGTAACACCAATGTGGCTAGGTACCAATGGTGGTTTAGGCAACAAGGGTGGTTGATTGTTAGGTGGTTGGTTGTCATGGGACAAGGTACATAAGTCAGACACGTCCATGGGGGCCGAGGGAGGCGGAATAGATTGGAAGGTGGAAGTCATCGGCGCGTCTGAGTAGACTCCAGGCCCCGTAGAGGAAATAAACGAGGTGGTGGCACGAGAAACAGGTTGTTCAACCATGGGGAGAACATTTTCAGGTGCCGCGGGAGCACTGGGATCATAGTAAGTAAGTTGGTCGATCTTGACCACGCATCCATCATGGGGGAACACCATGGTACGAAAGACCGAGGAAGCGACCGCCCGCATAGCATACATGTAGCTGAGACCGAGTAAGAGGTTGTAATCAAGCTGGGCATTGATGACCTCGATATCGATTAGGACAGTTTTACCACCTAACTGGACAGGGACATTGGCTAGGAGACCTTGGGGCTGAGCCGAACGTCCGTCGTAGGCGCGTAACGCAGTGGTTGACTGCTGGAGTGTAGGGGATCCCAACTTCTGCCATACGAATGTAGACATAACGCATGTGGAGGCACCCTCATCGATGATGCATCGATGGATGACAAGATTCCGAACGGAAACAGAAACTTGGAATGCTAAGGAGGAAGGCAGGCGTGGTTCGGACTGGTCCAAATCAAATGCCATCAAATTTGAATCATTTGGGTCAATCCCCCCAATGGCGCAGAGTAAAGTCTTGCGCTGGGAAGGGCAGTTCTTCAAGACTTCTAACACAGACATGGCTGCGGGAGATTGGGCTAGGTCGTCTACAATGTTGTATTTTGACGCAGCACGCGCATTGGGGTTGTTGTTGATACGGCGAAGTGGGAAACGAGCTGCTTTGGGAGCGCCATCGATCGGCGGGGGAGGGATACGTAACGCTTGATCAGTGGGATGAGCGCTAGCGGTTTTATCAGTGGGAAGGGCTTCAGAGGTGGAGCCATATTGGTTCCGACGGGTCTATAGGTTGACATCATTGGAAGACATCATCAACAAGTGATGGGTACCTGAGTCAAACATGGGTTGATCAGGAGCGGCGTATGTGATCTGTTGTTGTTGGGGTTGCGCGTTAGCTTGAGGGGCCAACGGCTGAGTGTTCACCACGCCTTGGGTTGGTAGGGGTTTTGCAGCACCAAAGGTTGCTGCTAAGGTTGTGGGGGGTTGGGCGGTGCTTGAGGAGCCGCATGCCCTTGGCGATGGGCATCATCAACCCAAAGTTTTCAAGCTCGCTCCAAATGTGGGCAAGTATGTGTGTAGTGGCCATAGACCCCGCAGATAGAACAAGGATGGTTTGTTCTCAAATTAGGGTTTTTAGCCTGCTTCGGTGGGCGATCAGGGTTTTGGTTAGCGGGGGCCGTGTTGTTGTTGTCGGGGGGATTAGACGGTTGACCGGCTTGATCTGCAGGTTGGTTGTTCCCACGATTACGGCCTTTGCCGCGGTTCTGTTGGCCCTGGTTGCGTTGGTTGTTCTGGTTTTGCTGCGGATTTTGTTGGGCGTAAACTTTCCCTTGAGCAGCAGGTGGGTTGTGAGGTTGTGCAGGAGTGGGAGCAGGCTGTGGTGGATGGTATGTAGGTGGAGGCTGTGCAGGTGCGGCACCTTGAGGAGGTTGCTGATATGTCTACGGAGCAGGTTGTGGATTCGCCACAGGGGCTGCCTGTGGCGGGTAATAAGCTAGTTGGGCTTGTGAAGGCGCAGGAGCTGGGGCAGCCTGCTGATAGTAGTAGGGCTGAGGTGCGACTGGGGGGGCATAAGCGGGAGTCACATGACCAAAGCATTGAGGAGGACATGAGGGTCCGTGGGAATGGTAATGGGTCATGGGAGCATACGAGTTGGTTGCTCCAGACTGTGAGGTAGCCCGCGAAAGGTCGGGGCCAGAGGTAGGACGTGCAATAGAAAATGGTTGAGGATGCGAAGAAACACGACTGATGATGCTGTCTGCGGCGTGGGATGCCCCCGGCGCATCGTGATGGGAGGACTCGCCGCGAGGGGCGTCAGGTATAATGGTATAAAGGTAACCCACTGGGTGTAAATGAGGTCGAACTGCTGGGCCTTAAGGATGGCCTCTTCTTCAGACTGGGGTCGTTCTGAAGCTACATCCTTAGCGATAACAGGAAGAAGGGACTTGAGGAACCAATCTAGGAAGATACGGTCGTCTAGTTTGATCTTGCATAAGCTACGGCGTCGATGCCACTCATGGATGTGGTCCGTGATATGGGTAGCCGTGTTTTGTCTACAAGATAGGAGGATCTCAACGCCCGCGTCATAGCGGACAGGCAACTGGAAGAACTGCAGGAATGTCAAGGCAAGGGAAGCAAAGGTGGCATGGGTCCCATGAGGTTGCTCGATATACCATTTGGCTGCAGAGCCAGTGAAGGTGCGCTGTAAGAGACGGAGGCGAATAGAGTCATCCACTATGGAGTTAGAGGAACACCATAGGTGGAAAGACATGATATGGTTTTGTGGGTCCTCACCGGCCTTGCCCTTGAACTTAGGGATGTAAGAGGGGAGCTTGGTAGGCATATGAGGCCACGTAGGGTCGTGTCGAATAGGGTCGTTGGTCAATCTGGCCAGGTCAGGTAGGTTGAGGCTAGCCATGAATGGCAAACTGGAAGAAGGATGTGACACAGTAGTGGGTTGGACCAAGTTGGGACCAATGCCCCCAAGTGGAGGGACAGGATTTGGGATGGTGCCCCCAAGTAGGGGAACTAAGGTGGTGAAGGATGGTCCAGCACCACCATGGGTAGTGTGAGCCACTGATGTAGTGGGGATAGGTATTCCTGCTACGGGAATAGGTACTGTGAGGGGAACAGATGAGGGTCCCATGGAGGGCATACCCAAAACAGGTGTAGTAACTGGTGTAATGGTGGATGTGCCACCAATGGTCCCTATCACAAACGGAGTGGAAGTCATGCCAGCCATGGGGCTAGTAGGGGCAATGTAAATAAGGTTCTCAGACTCTTCGTCAGAATCAGAGGTAAAGTAAGGGGCGTCACTATCTGGTGACGGAGTCCTACGTCGCTGACGAGTGGAGTCAAGTGACAAGGCTCTAGATCTGTGATGAGTGGTATCAATGGATAATGATCGAAATCTATGACATGTGGTGTCAAGAGAACCGTGCTGTGGGGGCTCGCCCTTGAGGCACCGAGAATGTCTCGGGGACTCAATGGTGACGGATGGTGTCAAATCTCTGTGGGTTGAGGTGAGTATAAAAACAGTGCAAAAAGGCCTAATGCAACCGAGTGTGCAGAAGGAGAGCTAAAAAACAAGGCACTCAGGCCAACAACCAACTCAAAACACCCACTGCAACAGCTGTGCTACAATAGGTGGAGTGTCAACAAAGATGGTCAGAATACCAACAAGCAGCAGGTTTCCTAAAAAGAAAAAATGGTGGACTCACTAGACCAAAGGGAGGTAAAGGAGCATGCAAACACCTAACTAAAAGTATTCTGACTCAACTAAACATATCCTCTGCAAGGTGATGAAATCCAAGTCAGACAATATGAGTAGGAAAGCCAAGTGGCTATGATATCCCCCTACCGGGAGGGACACCGGGTAGTCAATCCTAGAAGAATGGCAACTAAGATACCCCGTTCATGACACGTCCAGAAAGGTGAATCTGCCGTTTAGTTCGTTGACCGCAATACCCCTATACAGGGATATCCCGCGAAAGGTAGCCCTTCGGTTACTGAATGGAGTGCGGTATTCCACTCAGGCCTCCGGAACCAGTCTCCCGACTTCAACCCTCCTAAGGGAGAGGCCCTCTGATAAACTGGTCGTGACCATGCCAAAAAGTACTAGGGGATTTTGGTTCCCTATTTGGACAACAACTATGTCTCAAGTGAAATAACCGAGGGGTGTTATTGGAAGCCTATCCCCCCGATCCTACCTAACTACAATGATTCTTTTGTGTTCCCCAAGTGGGGCTAGAATGTTGGTTCAATTAGGTACTTTTTAAGGCTCACTTGATTTATGTGACAGAGTGTGTGTTCGTGAGGTGATGAACCCAAAATAGAAGTGCCACAAGGGGGACAACTTCTAACTATCAATAATGCTGAAATTGAAACTTTTAACTTGCAAAATTTTCTGAATTAAAAATACTGAAATTTTAAAAAGATTCTGTAAAAGGGAACAAAAATTATGTTGCAGAAAGGCTGTAAGGAAGTGAGCTGCAGGTAGGACAGGGGGCTGTTCAGATGCATAAAATATTGCAGCAAAAGGGGCTGGGCTCAAAACAGGAAAAATGCAGAAATCAGACCGTGGGTCTGTGGCGAAACAGAACAGGTAGACCGCGGGTTTGAGGGCAACAGTTGCGGTCAGGTCGTGGCTTTCGGGCCAACAGTCGCAGTCGGGGCGCAGAAAATAAGGAAAAAGACGCAGTCGGGTCGCAGCAAAAGGGCTAACAAACGCAGTCAGGATGCCCGAAAGAGGCAAAGAGCCGTAGTCGGGACGCGGGAAAATGGCCGACAGGCGCAGTCAGATCGCAGCAAACAGGCGGATTAGCCGCGGCCGGATCGTAGGTAACAGACTTGAATCCACTGGCAGGGCGTCGGAAACCGTCTGAGAGCCACGGTTGGGTCGCAGGTAAAGGCCTGAAAGATGCGGTCGGGACGCGACTGCAGAGGGAAAAAGCGCGGTGTGCGGCGGCCGAAAGGGACAGCCGAAAAGAAAAAATTGTAAATGAAACCAGAAATTCAAAATCTAGGGGAGTCGCCAAAACTGTAGCTAGGGTTTTACCCCTAGCTTGTGCAAATGAGCACCTACTAAGGAGAATGGACTCCTTAGTAGCAGTTCAGTAAATGTAAATAATTAAGCTAAAACATAAATTAAATTAATTCTAAAACATGCATGAAACATAAACAACAAATTTAAAGAATGGCTTTTTGTATTGATATTACCTCCAATGTGGAGGTTGATGAAGCTCCTTGCAAGGTCCAAGAGGATGCTCCAAGCTCCAATATGCTCCTTCTCTTTCTCCAATGGTGGGAATGGGCCAAAGGTGGCTCTCAAGGTGAAAATAGTTCAATGGTGAACTAGGGTTTCGAGAGAGATTTTGGCAGAGTAAGGGTGCTTGTGATTGTGGATATGGAATAAGGGATCTCCATCACCTATTTATAGTTTTTTGGTGGTGGAGTGCTGACCCATGGTTTTGGGAAACACATGGTTTTGTGCAGCTGTATAGGGTTTTTTCCTCCTTTTCCTCATTATTTTATATTTTTTATTCCCTTTTTAGGGGATTTTTGCTATTTTGGGAGGAAAAAGGGGTTTTTTTAGCCTTTTTAAGGCTATTTTGAGGGTTTTGTGGCCTTTTGGAGGCATTTTAGGCCTTTTGGAGGCTTTTAAATGGGATTTTTTGGGATTTTAAGGGAAATATGGTAGGAAAATGGACAAATGAGCCATATAATGTGGTAGATGAGGTAGTAAACACTTTTTGGGTGTTAACAATATCAAAGAGACATTGTCTCTTCAAGCATGCTATCATATTTGGTTTCCATTCATCATAGTTGAATGGAGTAAGAATATTTTGTGAAGAAGAATCTTCCATCTCTGCAATAGCGAATGCAAAGGAAAGAAGTAAGAAACCTGCAAATCACAAACAAACAAGAACCATTATGTGTAAAATTAGTCACAGTAGATCTAATGAACAAGTAAATCAATCACAAAAGATGAACATAGAAAATATGGTGTAAAACTGTGCAAAACATGCAGCAGTGCTCAATATCCCAATAAGGGTGAATGAATTACAATAGAATACAATATCTGTCAATGAGCAATTCGAATTGACTAAGTAGGCCATTCGAATCACTGAATGGAGTAGATTGACTCCAACTAGGAGTCCTCATCATCAATCGGTGGTGGTCATAAATGCACAAGAACCAGTCATCCAGGTGTCAATCTGAGTCTAACTGAGTGTAATAAGTGTAATTGAAGTGTGTAGCACTGATTAAGGAGAGGGAGGCTCAGTGGGGGTGCATGGGAGGCTAACTGAAGTCAGAACAAGTCATCTAGTCAATCTGGAGGTCCAACGGAAGTAAAACAGTTAGTCGGGAGTGAAACTAGCCTCAAATCAGGGAGAATCGGAGCTAACTGAGTGTAACTGAAGTGGAACTACACTGGTAGGTGAACAAGTGCGCCCTTCTCTGGAAGTAGGTGATAAGTGGGTTCCTTTCAGCCTAGGAGGGCTGAAACTCTGTAGTAAGTGGCTCCCGGGTGCTAGAATGAGGTGGCTAAGGTGCTGGAGGCATCAAACTGGTGACTGGGATGCATGCAAGTGCATGCAGGTGCATGCAAACCCTAGATTCTGCATGCAAACCCTAATTGCATGCAAGATCCTGAAAAAGATGATGTGGATATCCAAACACCCCCCCTCAAGCTAGACTATGATGTGCCAACAAAAATAATGTGGGGCCCTGGTAACTAAGACCAAAGGTCACCCCAATACAATAATCCAAAAAATGCTGAAAATAAACTAAGTGAGGAAAGAGGGAAAACCCAGTGGGAAGAAAGCCCCCCCTCAAGCTAAAGCATAATAATGAATCAATCTGTCTCCACCATGATGGAACTCACCCCCAACAGTGAACGGAGGTAAGAGAACTTCTTCTCAGTGAAGCTCTTGGTGAAGATGTCTGCAATTTGCTCATCAGTAGGGCAATATTGCAGAATGATGGTGCGGTCATACACCAATTGTCGAATGTAATGCATATGAATCTCAATGTGTTTGGTCCTCTGCCGCTGAACTAGATCTGTGGAGATCTTGATAGCACTTTGATTGTCACAAACTAGGACAGTCAAAGTAGTTCCACCAAAACCAAACTCGGAAAGAATACCCTGCAACCAAATTGCCTGAATGCAGGCATTGACTGCCCCTCGATACTCTGCCTCTGCTGAAGAAAGTGCAATGGCTGCTTGCTTTTTGCTAGACCAGCAAATAGCACCATGACCAATCATGAAAACATAACCGAAAGTGGACTTCCGATCAATACTATCAGCTGCCCAATTTGAATCAGTAAAACCAATGAAATCTAGCTCAGAATCTGCACCATAATGTATGCCAAATTGTCTCGTACCTTGCACATACTGCAAGATCCGCTTGGCTGCTCTCCAATGAAGCTCATGTGGCTGCTGCATATATCTTGACATGGCACTCATGGCATATGAGATATCAGGCCGTGAGTGTGTCAAATAAAGTAGTGAACCAATCAACTGTCGATACATACTGCAATCTGCAAGCGGTGTGGAATCTCCCTCCTCAAGACTGATTCCTGAGAGGAATGGGAATGGGGCTGCCTTACATTCAGCCATATTAAACTTCAATAACAGGTCGGAAGCATATTTTTTCTGATATATAGTGATCCCATCAAAATTTTGAGCTATCTCCAAGCCCAAAGAATGACTCAGCAAGCCCAAATCGCTCATGTCAAAAGCTAGATTTAAGGCAGATTTTAGCTTGTTTATTGAAGTAAGTGTGCTACTAGTAATGAGCAGATCATCAACATAAAGTACAATAACCAACAAATTACCTTTAACTCACTGAAGATACGCATTCGGATCAGATTTGCACCTTTGGAAATTCTGAGAAAGAAGGAAGGAGTCCATCTTTGCATACCAAGCTCTTGGGGCCTGTTTTAACCCGTACAAAGATTTCTTCAATCTACAAACCAATGATGGATCTGATGTATAACCCTCTGGCTGCTACATATAGACCTCTTCAGCAAGGTCTCCATGTAAAAATGCACTCTTCACATCCATGTGGTGCACTTCCCAGTGCTTGGATGCGGCAATAGCTAAAACAAGGCGGATGGAATCCATCTTTGCAACTGGTGCAAAGGTCTCAGTGTAGTCCACTCCTTGGACTTGGGAAAAACCTTTTGCCACCAACCTTGCTTTATATTTGCTGATAGTTCCATCAGCAGCAACTTTAGTACGGTAGACCCATTTACACTTCACTAATTTTCTTCCAGGTGGAAGAGAAACTAGCTCCCATGTGTTGTTCTTTTGAAGAGAACGGTACTCTTCGTCCATGGCACTTTTCCATCTCAGATCTCGATGAGCTGAATAGTATGATGTAGGATCTGAACCAGCCATCAAATAACAAATCTCAGGAAGAAATGGATCAGCAATAGAAAGAGCCATACCTTTTCTTTGAAAGTCTCCCCTTGTTCGTCTCGGATCAGCAGGATTTCCAAGATTCGAACCAGCATAATGTAGAGTGTTTTGGGCCCACTTGTTAACTGAGGAGGATCATAATGGTCGGATTCCAAACCTGATATGTCATCATCATCATATGCTTCTACAATATCAGAAATATCAGAACTCATACCTTCATTATCGCTGCTCGGATCTTCTTCTGGTGAAGGCGGTGAATCGGCAGTCTTCTCCTCGACTAGTTGCAATTCTTGAAGCGGTTCTTCAAATTGCACACTGCGCTCTATGAATATATTTTTAGTTATGATATCCATGAGTTTATATGCTTTTGATTCTTCCCCATATCCTATCAATATGCACTCGATACTTTGTGGATCCAAAGCTCGTCTCTTTTCAGAAGGAATTCTAGCCCATGCTGTAGAGCCAAAAACTCTCAAATTTGACACATCCGATTTGTGACCAAAGAATGCTTCGAAAGGAGTCATACCTTTCACGGATGAATGTGGAACACGGTTCTATATATATGCAGCAACATTGATTGCTTCAGCCCAAATATTTGCAGCCAAACCTTCCGATTCAATCATGCATGTAGCCATCTCTTTCAGTGACCGATTTTTCCTTTCCGCTACACCGTTCTGCTGGGGTGTGTAGGGAACTGTATGTTGGATCTTAATTCTGCTTTGGGAACAAAGTTGCAGAAACTAGGACTTAATATATTCCCCACCATTATCATATCTAAGAGCTTTGATCTTGCTCTCAGTGGTGGTCTCAACAAAAGCCTTAAAATCCTTGAATTTTTCAAGCACTTCTGACTTGTTTTTGAGAAAGAATACCCATGTAAAGCGGGAAAAATCATCAATAAATGTCAAAACATACCTTGAACCATTTAATGACATATGGGGCAGTGGACAACTGATATCAGAATGGATCAATCCCAAAATAGTAGAAGCTCTGCTAGCTTTGCCGCGGTCGAATCTGTGCTCGGGGTGCTTCCCAATGATGCAACCAGTGCATATTCCCTTCGAGGAACGGAGTTGTGGAAGCCCATCTACCATGGATTTGTTTGATAACAGCAGCAAATACTTATAATTAAGATGTCCAAATCTTTCATGCCAAATCCTACTAATCTCATTACCATGTGTGCGAAGAGAAGTGGGCTTTGCAAGCGGAATAAAGTGTGAAAACTCATAGCATTTTGCAGTGTGATTTGCCTTTCCGACTGCAACTAGTCTTCCACTTTTGATATCAGAAATTTCAATTGTATTAGGGCTGAATGTAACTTGCTTTAGTTCACCAGTATGTGTCATTTGATACACAGAAAGGAGATTTGAAGCCAAGGAAGGCACATAGAGAACATTCTGAAAGCTTCCATGTTCTACATGAATCGTACCTTTTCCCTTTGAAGAAATTTTTGAGTCATCTCCCAAATGGATGGGGATGGAGCTGTTTGGATCGAATGAGGAAAAAGAATCAATATTTGCAGCCATATGATTTGATGCACCCGAATCTATCAAGAGAGTAGTGGGCTTCTAAACCGTTGCCATGAGTGCTTGTCCTCTTTCGTGATCATCATTCCTATCCTTCTTCCTTGCACTGTCAGGAAGGGTTATGTTGTTCTTTTCCAAAAGGAGGGCCATTTGATCTATAGTCTTCTTCATACATGAACTTTCGGGATGAAAGCCACGGTTACAAGAAGTACATTTATATTTTTGGTTACCTTCTTTGCCCTTTTGCTTGAACTTCGAACTGGATGGTGCATCCGTTTGCTTGCCTTTGTCTTTTTGCTTGTGAGGCTCGAATTTGGGCTTCTCCTTCTTTTGCTTTCCTTTACCATTCGAGATCTTGGGTCCTTGAACATATAGGGCTGAATCTTTGGAGCTTATGGACCCCATTTGAATCAACTTGTCATGCTCTTTCGTGACGGACTCAATGAAGGCATTCAAGGTAGGCATCTTCCAATTCGGGGTAGTTAGCCGACCGGAATTGAAAGTAGAGACAAATACCGAATAATATTTCCCAAGCTTGCTTAGAATGGAGAGGATCAATTGCTTATCCTCTTTGATAACTCCACTGTTCTTCAATTGCAAGTTCAAGTTCTTGAATTTTGTGAAGAATTCATTGATGGTCTCGAAATTCTCAGGATTAAGGCCAATCAATTCATTCTCTAATTGAAAATCCCTAAGCTCATCCTGCTTGCTAAATAGTGTTTCAAGTTGCTCCCATATGGCTTTTGGAGTCTTCAATCCGCTGAGATGGAAGTGAAGATCTTTGGAGATGGAGAGACAAAGAAGACCATAAGCTTCATCAAGCTTGTTGTAGTGTTTGGTTCGATCTGACACATTGTTTGGCTCCAATTCAAGACCAAGAGTGACTCGGTAGTAACCTTTTGAACATAATATGATCTCCATATCATCTTTCAAATCAAAATAATTGAATGGGGTGAGGATAGGCTTTGAAGAAGAGTATTCCATTGCTAGGAGCGAGTCAAACTGATGTAGATGAGCTTGCATGCAGAGTGTAGCGAATGCAAAAGAGGAGTTTGCATGCACAGTGTAGCGAATGCAAAAGAGGAGCTTGATAACCTGCAAATCACAATCAAACCAAGAACCGTAAGGTCGAACAATCCACCCTTTTAGAGTTGCATCACACCTGGGATTGGAGATCAAACAATGTTGAATGGGTCCAATGTATCAGATCCAGGAATTATGTGGAAACTCAAGCTTCTGGAGTGGTATTGGAAGTATTTTTAAGCTTTGCATGCACAGGAGCGAATGCCCTTGAGATATCTCATGCCAAAACTTTTTGCAATTTGAGCAATTCAGTCAAATCTTCTTGTACAAACACCTGTAGAAAAGAAATCTTGTCCCTGCAATGGCTCTGATACCATGTAAAATTAGTCATAGCAGATCTAATGAACAAGTAAATCAATCACAACAGATGAACATAGAAAATATGGTGTAAAACTGTGCAAAACATGTAGCAGTTCTCAATATCCCAATAAGGGTGAATGAATTACAATAGAATACAATATCTGTCAATGAGGAATTCGAATTGACTAAGTAGTCCATTCGAATCACTGAATGGAGTAGCTTGACTCCAACTAGGAGTCCTCATCATCAATCAGTGGTGGTCATCAATGCACAAGAACCAGTCATCCAGGTGTCAATCTGAGTCTAACTGAGTGTAATAAGTGTAACTGAAGTGTGTAGCACTGATTAAGGAGAGGGAGGCTGAGTGGGGGCGCATGGGAGGCTAACTGAAGTCAGAACAAGTCATCTAGTCAATCTGGAGGTCCAACGGAAGTGAAACAGTCAGTCGGGAGTGAAACTAGCCTCAAATCAGGGAGAATCGGAGCTAACTGAGTGTAACTGAAGTGGAACTGCAGTGGTAGGTGAACAAGTGCACCCTTCTCTGGCAGTAGGTGAGAAGTGGGTGCCTTTCAGCCTAGGAGGGATAAAACTCTGTATTAAGTGGCTCCCGGGTGCTAGAATGAGGTGGCTAAGGTGCTGGAGGCATCAAAATTGTGACTGAGATGCATGCAAGTGCATGCAGGTGCATGCAAACCCTAGATTCTGCATGCAAACCCTAATTGCATGCAAGATCTTGAAAAAGATGATGTGGATATCCGAACATTATGCAGCAATAGATGCAACTACAGAAAGTGTTGCTACTGCAGAAAATTGGTGCAAAGTGAGCAAAAATTGCTCAGTATTCATATAGAACACCTGTAGAAAAGAAGTCTTGTCCCTTCCATAGCTCTGATACCATGTAAAATTAGTCACACAGATCTAATGAACAAGTAAATCAATCACAATAGATGAAACTCATAAAATATGGTGTAAACTATGAAAAAGCATGCATCAGTGCTCTATAACCCCTATATGGGTGAAAATACAATACAATCCTGTCACAATGAGTGAGCAATTCGAATTAGCCAAGGAGGCCATTCGAATATACTGCATGGCATAGCTTGGCTCCAACTAGGATTCCTCATCATCAATCAGTGGTGGTCATCAATGCACAAGTCATTGTCAGACATGTGTCAAACTGCGTCTAACTGAGTCTATCTGAGTGTAATAAGTGTAATTGATGGTAAGTGGCACTAATGTAGGGATGGAGGCTCATTGGAGGGTGCATGATGAGTTAACTGCACTCAGAATTGTCAGTCATGTCTCATCGGAGCTCAATCGGAGTGATATCGTCAATTATGGGTCAATTGGAGGTAAATCTGAGTGATAACTGAAGTGTAACTGGACTGGTAGCTGAGAAAGGTGCCCTTCTTCAGTGGAAGGTGAGAACTGGGCACATGACAGGCTAGGAGGGCTTAATTTGAGTGGAAAGTAGCTCCTGAGTGCTTGGATACTAAGGACTAGGTGTTGGAGCTACGATACTGATGACTGGGTAGCATGCGGATGCATGCAATGCATGCAGAATGCATGCAAAGTACATAAGTGAATGATGAGATATCCTAACACTACCTCTGTTCATAATTTTGAGTGAGTTTGGAGGCATTTGGAGAGCCATTTTCAGCACTTACCCTGAGGGGATTTGAACCTCAAATTGCTAGTTAAATTCCATACTTTGTACATAATATTTAAGGGGTTTGCAGAAGTATTATGTTGGTCCTATATCATCCATGAACATCATAATCAAGCAATAATATCATTCATATACCTTCTCAGAATATTTGGGAGCATTTGGAGCAAATTGGAGACCTATACATCAAAACTAGTCAAAGGTCAAATTAGGGAAAAAAAAGTGAAAAATTTGCCATTTGAATAAAAATATTACAAAGGGACATTACAAATCCTCTGTTTCAAGTGTGTAAATATTTAACTTTTCTTTTTTTATGTGTACATAGGTTAAACCCAGGACTATGTCATCACTTAGGAAGCACAACGGCCTTCCATAACCCTGGTAAGTAACCCTTATGAATTCATTAAAGATTCAGTTATTAGACTTGATTACTTAACCCTAAATGAACTCATTTTTTAATGTGTTACAGGTTGTCGCAAGAACTCACGGAAATAATGTGGAAAACAAAAGGATGTTGGCTTCTAATGCGTTTAAGACGGTAGAAAAACTTGAACTCTGTCTTACAACCTGAGTACATTGCCTTGCTTACTTGTTCTGAGCTTCGCGTGAGATGAGACAGCCATGCGACTTCATTTAAGAAAGATTTTTAAAGATTATAGTTATGTATGAATCCTCTCGGCTATCACACTTTGTTTTTTTCATAAATTAAAGAATCCTGTCGGACCTGATTTGATTTCTAGTTTATGAACTTTTTTTCTTAATGCGTTTGTTTTGTCCATTGCTTATATATATATATATGAACATAGATTTTATTTGTTTTAATACTTCACTGGTTTATTTCATGGCCTCAAGGCCCTGTGATAGGCTATATGCTTGAAATGAAAAGATATGAGCCTTACGGCTCTGTAACACTCTTTGTATATTATATAATTATTTAACCTAGCAATGAAATGCATTTGAGCCATACGACACTGTATTAATGTTAGGTTCAACATGTTGACTTGTATGAAGTTCATGTTTGAGCTTTACGGCTCTGTAAAGTCTTTAAGTTTTATACTTTGAGTTTTAAATAGCAATGTATTTATCCTTTGATAAAATATTGTATAAACAATAATGTTATAATCCTCTACGAAATGTTTTGTGGCCTCTTGGTTATGTATTCTCATTTTGTAATATATGAATATTTCCTTAACTCTGTAAGGAAAACGTTTTTGAGCCTTACGACTGTATTTAAGAAAATACTCTATTTAATATAATAATATTAAGCCATTAGTCTTTGTATATAAATATATATGATAATATATTTATCATACCCTAATATGTTATTTATTGTTACTTTTTTCATTAAAACAAAACCTGCAATACTATTTAAATATTGTAAATATTTACTCCATCTACATTGATACATTATATAGATATTTTATGAAAAACACAAAACTAGAATAATGGAGATACAAAACATAGTATAAACATAAATAATTTATTTCTTAGAAATAAAATCATTTGCAGAACATTTAATCAGTATAAAATACAGTTTATCATTTTCTAATAATTCTACACAGAAAATATGAAAGAGATAATAAGAAATATTGAATACTAATAAAACAGATAATAAGAACTTGACTAAAAGAATAGACTGAATCCAATATGAAGCTCGTCGTTCCTCCCAACCAATATTCCAGAATATCTAAGATTACTTGTTATGAAGCCCCCAAGCCTGTTTGTTGGACCACAAGGACAAAGACTTCTGAAAAAAATAAGAACTATCACTCAATTTCAGTTCTCCACTCAACAAAGATATCTTCCCTCTTCCATCCAAGCCTCTTGCTTGTCTGATGGGAATGCTTGTTAAATATTTTCCTAGGACATAGTTCTATCACGAGCCTCCTACTCTAGAACCTCCATCTGGATTTTTGAACTTGAAAATAGGTATTATTCCTACTGCACCTGTTGAGATATTAAATATCAGTGTTCACCACTATGGGGTTTTTCTATCATTTCCCCCTATGTGAAAGCATGTCTACAAACCTCTGATTTATGGGAGTTGCAATAGCCTTTAGGAAATAATTAATGATTCATTTGGGTGACCATTGAAGTCCTATAACTATTACATGTCTCTTTTCTCAATGTTGGGAGGTTCCTACTTCATTTGGGAAGCCATTTTTGTCTTCTAGCCTTGGGGGTTTGAACCTCGAACTTACTAGTAAATTTCCCTATTTTCTCCTAAAATTAAATGAATGTTGAAGAAGTCTTTTGAGAGTTTCCAAGAATCCATAAGCTTCATTTTTATGTCTTAATACCTTTAAAACACATTTAGACCCAATTAGGAAGCATTTGGATCCATCTGGAAGCGTTGTAGTCATCACTATTCTAAGGGTCGAATTGGCCAAAAATTGCAATTTTTCCCAATTTTTCCAAATTTAAAAAAGGGAAACTACAAATGGTATCAGAGCATGGTCCTTGAAACTGATTTGGGTGACCATCTATGAGGACAATAATTCAAGGCCCACCCTTAGAAACCCACATTGAAAGTACTTTTTGTGAAGAGGAAGAAGAAGGAGAAGAGGTACCCTCTATTGAAACTATGGCTAAGGATGAGAAAATAACTTCGGATATGGAGGAGAAAGAGGAGTTTAGGAAATACATGGAACCATTTTTTGAAGATATGAAAAGGCATAAAATGCAAGGGTTGTAATCGATGGCTATTCAAATTGGAAGCAAATTGGCAATAGGAGGCAGCACTAGTTCCCCTAGTGAGGAAAAAAAGGCATTTGGTGGAAACATTTTCTCAAGGACGAGACCTCATAATAGACCCAATGAATTTTAGAGCTGAATAGGAGCTACCACACTTAGGTTTCTTGTGCCCAAAGAAGATCCTAACACCCAATATGGCATGAATGAAGTTCTAGCAGAATTGGATCAGTTGAGTGAAGATTGTAGAAGGACATTACCATTTGATCAATTCTTTACTGTCTCAAACAAGATCAAAAAGAGAGGAGGTGAAATTTTTTCCAAAATAAAGAATTGAATTATTCCATAGTTAAAATTCCCATTCCTAGCTTTGATGGCTCATCTCAAAGTTCTGCAAATAATTGGATACAAAAGTTAGATGTGTATTTTCAGCTGAATCCAATGGTTGAAGAGGATTCTCTAAAAATGGCTATTTTTCATCTTGAAGGAGAAGCCAATGATTGGTGGTTCTAAGGGATTAAAACCTTGGGACATGATTAGGTCATAACATATTAAGAATTTGTTAACAGGATATTGTAAATATTCGAGCAAAAAGACCGTGAAATTCCTTTCAAGGAACTAGCACAATTGAAGCAAATTGGAACCCCTGATGAGTACATGTTGGAATTTCAAAAACTATCAGTTAAGGTGGCTGATATGTCTATGGTTAGATTAGTATTGTTATTTACTAAAAAAATTTCTGAACCTTTCGAGGTTTTAGTTAAATCCCACAAACCTACTTCACTGAAAGATGCCATGAACTTTGAAAGAGATCTGCAAAATGTGCTACCCAAGACAAGGTTTCCTCCCAAGCCCAAATTTCCTCCCAAGTTCAGATTTGACAAGAAGACATGGAGAAAAGATGCATTTGGAAAGGACAAGAAAGAGGGACCAATCAAGGAAGAACTCAGAAAAAAAAGAGACTATGTTACACATGCTTCCAACCATGGGTACCAGGGCATAAATGTTTTAAGAGGAAAGCACAATGCATTGAAGTATTTTCTAATGATGATGAAGGTGAAGGGGACATGGAAGAATAAGAACATATTTCATCCCAAGAAGAGGTATATGACACAGTAGATGAAGATCATCCATCACCTAACAAAGGGAGAATGGAAGTACTTTCAAGAGTGCCTCGTTTTCACACCATTCGATGCAAAAAGGTGGTAGAAGGGAAAAGAGTTTTGGTATTGGTAGATGGAGGAGCAACTCATAACTTCAATGATGTAGCCATGGTTGAGAGAAGAAAGTTACCTACTGAACCATTTGATGGGTTCACAGGCATCATTCTAGGTCACAATACTATGAAGTGAAAAACATCGATTCCAAAGCTACAACTCACCATAGGTAATTACAAATTTTTTGATATATTTTATGTGGTTGATGTTGCTAATACTAATGTGGTATTGGGAGTGAAATGGTTATACTCTAAAGGGTAAAATACAATGAACTACCAAATACCTGAAATGAAATTCAAAGATTCGGAAGGAAAACAAAGGGTGGTGAGAGGAATGCACACCTATCTGAATCAAGTGGTGTCTTCCCATAGTATGAGGTCCACATTGAGGCATGGGGATATTGAATGGGTTGTGAAATGTTTCATAACCTCCCCCAAGCCAAACGTAAATATTGCATAGTGTCCAAGGGAGATAAAGAAACTACTACACAAATATGAAAATGTTTTTGGAGACCTTCCTCCTGGAAGGCCACCTGACAGAGGAGTTGAGCACGCCATTGTTTTGGAGGTGGGTACTTTCTCTATGAAAATACCACCATATAGACACCCAAAAAAGTTCAGATATGAGATTAAGTATTCTATTCAAGAGCTCTTGGAATTGCGACTCATTAGACCAATCTCTAGTCCCTATGCTTCTCTAGTTTTTTTGGTGAAGAAAAAGGATGGAACCTTGAGGATGTGCATTGATTTTAGAGCTCTAAACAAGAAGAAAATTAAGAATAGATATCCCATCCCTAGAATAGATGAGCTCATGGATGAGATATTTGGATCAAATTTGTTCTCCAAAATTGATCATAGATATGGTTACCATCAAATTCAAATGAAGGAGGAGGATGTGCAGAAAATTGCTTTTAGATGTCACTATGGGCATTTCGAATTTCTTGTCATGCCTTTTGGTTTGACCAATGCTCCAGCCACCTTCCAATCATTCATGAAAAAAAATATTTTCCAAGAATATGTGTAGGTTTGTTTTGGTTTACTTTGATGATATTTTGATTTACAATATGACATGGGAGGAACATTTGCACCATTTAGAAGTTGTATTGAAAATCTTGCATTAACAATCATTGTTTGCTAAGTTGTGCAAGTGTGAATTTGGGTTGAAAGAAGTTTTGTATCTTGGGAAAATCATTGGGAAAGATGGAGTAAAGGTGCACTTGGAAAAAATAGGGGCTATTCTTGAATGTCCATCACCCAAAAACATCACAAGAATGAGAGACTTCATTGGAATATGCACTTACTATAGGAATTTTGTGAAGGGGTTCTCCAAATTAATTGCTCCACTTACTGATTTGACCAAGAAGGAAGCTTTAAAATGGGATGAAAAGTATTTCCAAACAATGAAATATGTGATGAGTAGTTGTCCAGTACTTGCATTACCATATTTTTCTAAACCATTTGTTTTGGAATGTGATGCATGAGGAGAAGGAATAGGGGCGGTCCTAAAGAAAAACCAACACCCGATAGCTTTTGAGAGAAGAAAATTGCAGCTACATGATAATGTATACCCCATATATGACAAAGAAATGTTATCCATAATGCATGCCTTCGCCAAGTTTAGACAATATCTAGTGGGGAACAAGTTTGTGGTCAAAACTGATCAAAACAGTTTAAAGCATTTTCTCACACAAAAGGATCTCAATGAAAGGCAACAAAAGTTGGTAATTAAGGTCCAAGATTTTGATTTTGACATTGAATATGTAAAAGGGAAGAGTAATATAGTAGCAGATGTATTATCGAGGATACCTTCATTTTCCCTTATGGACATTTCGAAAGATTGGAAAGAGATGTTAATAGTTGAGTATGCCAAAGATAGTTTTTCTTCTGATGTGTTATATGGGTTCAAAGGAGATTATAGGTACAAGATTTTGAATGGCCTGATCTACTATAAGGACCAAATATATTTGGTTCATGGTTCAAATCTAAAGCATAATATTTTGAAGGAAGCTCATGATTCCCCTTTAGAAGACCATCCTGGTTTCTTCAAAACATATAGGAAACTAAGGAAAAGGTTCTCTTGGAAAGGGATGAAGGAATATGTTCTAAAGTATGTGATTGAATGCAAGATATGTCAACAAAACAAAGTTGAACACACACATCCTACTAGTCTATTGCAACCGCCCATTCCACAACAAAAATGGGAAAGTATCTCAATGGATTTCATCATAGGTTTTCCCAAATCTTTGGGTGAGGGTTGTATTTATGTTGTGGTGGATAGAATCAACAAATTTTATTGTTTCTTTGATATTACATCATATTTTACTGTTGCACAAGTGGTTGATCTATTCTTTAGAGAAATTTTCAGATTGTATGGGCTTCCCAAGAACATTGTGAGTGATGGGGATAGAAGATTTGTGAGTGCCTTTTGGAAATCAATTTTCAAGTTGGTGGGCACTCAATTGACTCCAAGAAAAATCTATCATCCATAAACTAATGGCCAAACAGAAAGAGTGAACCAATGGTTGGAGGGGTACTTGAGGAACTATGTTCGTGAGCAACAAAAAACATGGGTTAAATGGCTACACTTGGGTGAGTTTTGCTACAATACTACTTTCCACATGTCCATTGGCATGT
Source organism: Larix kaempferi (assembly GCA_027924585.1). Classification (NCBI taxonomy): domain Eukaryota; kingdom Viridiplantae; phylum Streptophyta; class Pinopsida; order Pinales; family Pinaceae; genus Larix; species Larix kaempferi. The sequence goes on along the minus strand of BSBM01001595.1, from coordinate 2,075,015 downwards.
CTCCTTTCATAGAAATTTATGGTTATGAAGAACTCACATTTGTTGAGAACAAATTTGGTGATAGTAGAGCTCCAAAATCTAAAGATTGGGTGGAGGAAAGTCAAGATATTTTCAATGTTCTAAAAGACAATTTGCAAGTTGTACAAAATAAACAAAAATAGTATGTGGATAACCATAGGGAGGAAAGAACTTTTTAATTGAATGATTTGGTCTATTTGAGGCGGCATAGATATAAACAAACCTCCTTGAAAGGGAAAGGATAAAACCAAGGTATTATGGTCCATAGAAGATAGTTCAAAAAGTTGGGGAGGTAGCTTATGAGTTAGAACTTCCGGAAGGTAGAAAAATCCACAACATATTTCATGTATCATTCCTTAAGAAGGATATTGGTCAGAAAATTTATATTTTAAAACCACTCCCTCCATTGGATGATGAAGGAAAACTCATACTTATTCCAGCAAAAAGTTTGAAGACAAGAGAAAGGAAATTGAGGAGCAAAACCATAAGAGAATATTTGGTACAATGGAAATATTTTCCAAGTGAGGATGCCACATGGGAATGTTAGGATATCTCATCATTTAGTATGTAATTTGCATGAACTTTGCATGCATCCGCATACTACCCAGATGCCTCCAGCACCTATTCCCTAGTCTGCCAGCACCCGGGATCTTCCTTCCACTCAGTTTTATCCCCCCTAGTGCTTAGTGCGCCCAGCATACACCTACCACCTGAGAGGGGCACCTTTTCTCACCTACCACTCCAGTTCACTTCAGTTCGCTAGTTGTCTTTCCTTGATTTGAGGCTAGATTGACTCCTAACTGCTGTTATCACTCCAATGGACCTCTAGCCAGACTTGACTACCTATTCTGAGTCCAGTTAAATCCTTATGCACCCTCCACTAAGCCTCCTTCCCTACATTAGTTCCATTACCATCAGTTACACTTATTACACTCAGTTAGACTCAGTTTGACACCTGGCTGACAATTACTTGTGCATTGATGACCACCATTGATTGATGATGAGGACTACTAGTTGGAGCCAAGCTATTCCATGCAGTATATTCGAATGACCTCCTTGGATAATTCGAATTGATCACTCATTGTGATAGTATTGTATTGTAATTCTACTATTCTGGATTATAGAGCACTGATGCATCTCTCCTGCACAGTTTTTACTCCAATTTGTTTTACATCATTGTGATTAATTTACTTGTTCAATATATCTGCTATGATTAATTTTACATGGTATCAGAGCCATGGTAGGGACAAGGTCTCTCTTCTACAGGTGTTCTACATGAATATTTGATTGAATTTGCTCAAAAATACTGAAGTTTTGGCATGCAAAATATCATGTGCATACAAAGCTGAAATATCCCTCCAATACCACTCCAGAAGCTTGAGTTTTCCATAGAATTCCTAGATTTGATACATTGGATCTTTAGGCTTGCTTGATCTCCAATCCCAGGTGTGATGCAACTCGAAAAGGGTGGATTGTTCAACCTTATAGTTCTTGTTTTGATTGTGATTTGTAGGTTAATATTCTCCATCAATTGCACTCACTATCAATGATGGATTACTCTTCTTCAAAGCCTATGCTAACTCCTTTAAATTATTTTGATTGGAAAGATGACATGGAGATAATATTGCACTCAAAAGGGTTCTATAGAGTCACCATGGGACTCGAATTGGAGCCAAACACATTGCTTGAGAAAACAAAACACTTCAATATGTTGATGTATATGTAACTTCGGAAAGTATTTCATCTATGTATTTTATATATATTTATTGTACCCTTATAAGAGATGTCTTATTCGTCTATAAGGAAGTGTTGTCATGTGGATTGACAAGTGTCGCAAGTGTGTGTACTTGCCAATGGGTTATTAGACCACCATGTGGGATCGGCCCTGAATTATATATATAATAATGTGGATGTACCTAGCTAGACAAGTTGGCCCCATAAGGTCACTGGGCAAAAAGGTTAGTATAAATAGAGATCAGAGATCTCTATTTTATTCATTCAGAAAAGTAACTCACTCTCACTCAAAAAGTGGCACACTAGTGAGGAGGAGGATCATCTGCTACTAGGAGACTATCTCAGTGTTATTTGGTTGTACTTTGGTTGATCCATTGCTCTCTCTATCTCTGAGGAAGTTGTGGGTTTTTTCACCTTAGGGTTTTCCCCACAGAAACTCTATGTCTCTTGTCTCTTATGCTTTTGATTCTTGTGATGCTTGTCATATTGTGACTGTCATGCATTGATATACTGTATATGTTGTTCTCTCAGTAAAGATCTTACAGTATTATGAATTAATGCTCAAAATTTAACATGGTATCAGAGCTAACCTGAGAAGAAGACATTTTGCAGTGACGGAAGCTTAAGTTTCTTGTTTATTGGGTTTCTCTCCACAGATTTTTGAAAATCAGCATAGTAGATTGACTCTACTCATCAAGGCGCATCTATCTGTCTAATCACAATTCAAATTCGAGCATTTTCAGATTTGGCCGTAAAAATTAGGGTTTCCACAAAAATAGGAATTTCTGGAATCTGAAGGCACAGCTGGAAGCTCCTTGCAAAAATCGAAGTTTAGAGCTTTGGATCGAGATTTTTGGCTGAGTATATCTCCGGGAAACTCAAAACCTAATTCAGGGCTCTCCCTAGTGAACCCGAGAGGACAAAAAGGCAATTCTGAAGGGCAAAACTTTGCTGATATCAAATTCTGAAACCACCAGGTTGACCAGCTCATCAAGGTGCATCTTTCTATCATTTCAGAAATTTGAAATTCACATTTTGAATTTTTAGGGTTTTTTCGACAAACCCTAATCTGGGACCAAATCCAATTTTTAGCATTTCAAGTGGTAAGATCTAAATCTTTTCTATTTCCATTTGAAGTACTCTTTAAGATGTCTCACCACACCAAGCTTGAGGATAAGCTTGAAGGAGTTGATAACTTCCGGGCTTGGAAGTATAGGATTGGATTAATCCTGGAAGAGAATGAGTTAGACTCATATGTGAAAGAAGACATCCCTATCCCAGAGGATGAAGAGGCCAAGGAATTGCATAAGAAGAACCTGGTCAAGGCAAAGAGAATCATTGCTGATTCCATCAAAGACCATCTCATACCCCATGTGTCTTCTCTTAAGACACCCAAGGAGATGTTTGAATCTTTGACCAAGCTATTTGAAGGAAAGAACATAAATAAGAAGATGACCCTGCGGAACCAATTAAAAGGAGTAAAGTTTCAGAATGGAGAAACCATTCAATCTTATTTTTCAAGGGTCTCCCAGATCAAGGAACAACTAGAAGCAGTGGATGAAATGGTGGAGAATGGTGAAGTGGTGATGACCACTCTAAATGGCCTACCCAGGTCATGGGATTCCTTCATTCATAAATTTGTGCAAGGAAGAAGCTGATCTCCTTCAACAAATTACGGGAAGAATGCTCTCAAGAAGAAGCTAGACTTATAGCTCGTGAGGAAAAGATGGGAGGTGAAGATCAAGCTCTTGCAGCTCACACCAAAAGAAGCAAAACCAAGAAGGAGCACCCTCACCACAATAGATCCTATTAAAAGAGTAAGAAGGACCTAAGATGCTTCACATGCAATGAGAAGGGTCACTTTGCTTCAGATTGTCCCAAGAACAAAAGGGATAATAACAAAAATAAGAAGAAGAAGGGAAACAAAAGAAGGTTTCATGCTCATGCTGCCGAAGATGATGAACCCGCAAAGAAGAAGGCTAGGGCAGAAAATGATAGTGATGATGACTCATCAAGTGAAGAAGAGTATGTTCGATCTCTGCTCTCACAGGTACTATCTCCCATAGTTGTAATGATTGGTTAATTGACAGTGGGGCTTCCAAAGACATGACTGGGTTTAAGGAATCTTTTGTGAACCTATCTGAACATGAATCACCCCATAAGGTGAAACTTGGGGATGATTATCAATACCCAATCAAAGGAAGTGGTGAAGCATCCTACAACCTAGATTCTGGAAAATCCTTGAAGATGGAAGAAGTCCTTTATGTACCTGGGCTCAAGAAGAACTTACTCTCCATCTCTCCATTGGATGCAAAAGGTATGATGGTTGCATTTGTGGATGGACAAGTCCTAATGTGGCCAAAGGGAAAGAACATAGATGATGCAGTAGTGATTGGAGAGCAAGAGGGAGGTTTGTATAAATTGAAGGGATAACCTGAACATGCCATGGTACATGAATCCATGGAGCCAAGTGAACTTTGGCATAGAAGACTTGCTCATATGCACTATAGAGCACTTCCAATTGCAAGCAAGGCAGTAGAGGGTCTTCCTAAAATCAAGACCAAACATGAAGGTGTTTGCAAAGGATGTGCAAAAGGTAAGAATATTAAGAAGGCTTTCCCAAGCAGTGAAAGCAAGGCAAAACACATCCTGGAAATCATCCACTCAGATGTATGTGGTCCTATGTCATCTAGTTCCCTGAGTGGGTATGTTTACTATGTCTCATTTATTGATGACTTCTCCATGAAGACTTGGGTATACTTCCTGAAGAGCAAAGATGAGGTGTTTGATAAATTCAAGTTATTCAAAACCTTGATGGAGAATCAAACTAACAAGAAGATCAAAACATTCAGATCCAACAATGGTGGAGAATTCACCTCAAGTGGCTTCAAGAAGCTTTGTAGTGATTCAGGGATTAAGAGAGAGTTGACTGCTCCATATAATCCTCAACAAAATGGAGTTGCAGAAAGGAAGAACAGAACTATCATGGAAGTAGCAAGGGCAATGCTGCATGACCAAGATCTACCTATGCATCTGTGGGAAAAAGCAGCTAGAATAGCTGTATATGTGCAGAACAGAACACCCCACAAGATATTGCACAACAAGACACCAAAAGAGGTCTTTTCTGGTAAGAAACCTGAAGTCAGTCATCTCAGAATATTTGGTTGCCCAGTATACACTCATGTCCCAAAGGAAAAGAGGACTAAACTAGATCCTTTAGGAAAGAAGGGTATCTTTGTGGGTTACAGTGAAAGCTCGAAGGCTTACAGAATATACTTTCTAGGGTTCAAGAAGATTGATGTCAGCAGGGATGTAACATTTGATGAAAAATCAGCATTCATCAAATCAAGGAAGGCACCTATCGAAGTTTATGAAGAACCTAAGGAAACCAGATTTCAAGACACTACCATGACTGAAGCAGTTCCAGAAGTTGTTCATGAGTTTGAAGATCCACAAGAACCTGTAGATCCACCCCGTGAGGATAACTCTCACAAGAGGAAACCTGCATGGGCTAGAGAGCTAATTCAAGATGCAGAAAGATTTGGCATTCCAGAAGAAGAACACAGAGAAAAGAAGAGAACCAGATCACATACCAACTATGTTGCTTTACTCTTTGACATTATGAACAAAGAGCCTTCCAGTTATGAAGAAGCAGAAGAAAAGAAAGAATGGAAGGATGCCATGGTTCAGGAATACCAATCAATAATGAAGAATGATGTTTGGGATGTTGTCCCAAGACCTAAAGAGAGCTCTGTTGTGACATCCATATGGATCTACAAAATCAAGCATGCTACCGATGGCAGTGTAGAGAAATACAAGGCAATATTTGTAGCTCGTGGCTTCTCTCAGAAAGAGGGAATAGATCATGAAGAAACTTTTGCACCTGTAGCCAGGTTTACTTCCATCAGAACAATACTTGCCCTGGCTGCAGCAATGAGATGGAAAATACACTAGATGGATGTCAAGACTGCTTTCTTGAATGGTGTAGTTGAAGAGGAAGTATATGTAGAGCAGCCATTAGGTTTTGAAATACATGATAGGGAGTCATATGTATGCAGAATTGAAGAAAGCCTTGTATGGCTTGAAGCAAGCTCCTAGAACCTGGTATGGTAGTATGGACAGTTTCCTATCTAGTTTGGGCTTTACCAAGAGTAAAGCGGATTCCAACCTTTACTACAAGGTTGAGGAAGGGAATCCTGTGATCCTACTCCTGTATGTGGATAACTTATTTGTAACAGGAGATGACAGACTGATTGCAGATACTAAGAGGAAGCTTGCTGCTGAATTTGATATGAAAGATTTGGGAATGATGCACTATTTCCTAGGTATGGAGGTGTGGCAGAGTGCAGGTGGGATCTTCCTTGGACAAGGGAAATACACAGTAGATATCCTGAAGAGATTTGGGATGATGGATTGCAAGGCCATGGCCACACCTATGGCATCAAATCTGAAGCTTCTATGTGATGCTTCATCTGAGCCGGTTGATGTCTCTGTGTATCGTCAGATGATTGGGTCCTTGATATACCTGATGAACACAAGACCATATATTTGCTTTGCTGCGAACACATTGATTCAGTTCCTAACGGATCCGAGGAGTGTTCACCTAGTTGTTGTAAAGCATGTTCTGAGGCACCTAAAGGGTACAATGGATTTTGGGCTCAAGTATGAAGCAAATCAAAAGTTTAACCTGCAGGGTTATGTTGATTCAGAATGGGCTGGCAGTGCTGCAGACAGAAAGCACATCTAGGTGTTGCTTCAGTATGGGATCAGGTGTGATCTCATGGTTTAGCAGGAAGTAGTCCTGCGTGGCACTGAGTACAGCTGAGGCAGAGTATCTTGCAGCCTGTTCAGCTAGTTGTGAGGCAGTATGGCTACGGAAGCTACTGTCTAAGTTTTTTGATCTCCCGTTGGATGCTACTGGTATCTTCTATGATAACCAGAGTTGTGTGAAGTTGTCCGAGAATCCGGTGTTTCATGACAGGTTGAAACACACAGAGATCAAATATCACTATATTAGGGATATGGTGCAGAGAGGAGCTGTGAAGCTCCTATATGTTGTGACGGACGAGCAGATTGCAGATGTGCTGACGAAGGCACTAGCCAGGGTGAAGTTTGAGTACTTCAGAGAGAGGCTTGGCATTCTTTAGATCGAGGACACTTCGAGGAAGAAGTGATGGACACATTTGCTGAAGCCATTCCAAGCATGTTGGAAGGAGGATCCTTCACTTGGCTATGGATGTAAGTGCTGGATGCTGAGCATCAGGATGATGTTCTGGTTTATGCTTTGATATGATCAGTTGGATGATTTATATGTATGTACGCATCATGTTGGATGCTGGATATGATCGATTGGATCATGTGTATGTATTTTTGTTTATGCATCATGTTGGATGCTTGGACCATGTATCTGTATATGTATCAGGTGTATACATTGTATGATCAGGTGGATCATGTATGGTGATATGTATCATGTATTTGTATTTGTATTTGTATCAAGTGGATACATTGTATGATCATGTGGATCATGTATGATGATATGTATCAGATAGATACTTGGTATGCATCAGGTAGATGCATTATATGATCAGGATGATCATGGATGACGAGCTTCAGGATGTTGCTCTAGATGACATGTAGCAGGATGTTGCAGTGATGATGATCAGGATGATCATGGATGACGAGCTTCAGGATGTTGCTCCAGATGACATGCAGCAAGATGTTGTAGTGATGATGATCAGGATGATCATGGATGACAAGCTTCAGGATGTTGCTCCAGATGACATGCAGCAAGATGTTGCAGTGATGATGATCAGGATGATCATGTGTACATCAGGATGATGTATGGTGAGTATCAGGTTGATACTCTATGGCCGTGGATCAGGTTGTGCAGATGAGCATGTAATTCGGTGCCTTGGGAGATTTGCAGATAGTCTTTCGAGGTTTTGCCTATGGCATGTAATTCAGTGCCCTGGGATATCTGGCAAATGCCCTTTCAAGGTTTTGCTCTAGGAGGACATATAATTTGGTGCCCTAGGAGATATGCAGATAGTCTTTGAGGTTTTGCCTATGGCATGTAATTCGGTGCCCTGGGATATCTGGTAGATTCTCTTTCGAGGTTTTGTCCTATGGCATATAATTGGGTTCCCTAGGAGATCCGATAGTTTGGGCTGTGTGCCCATAATCAGTCCCAGGATGCTCTTGTGAGGTTTTGCCATGACCACATGTAATTCGTGCCCTAGGAGATCCTATAGGTAGAGTTGAGTGCTCGTAACACCCTGGGATGCTCTTGTGAGGTTTTGTGGTGGGGTCACATGTAATAAGTCCTGGAGATCAGACAGGATGAAAAAGGCCTCAGATGCTCTTTAGAGTTCTTGCTAGTCAAGAGACTCTTTTAAGGTTTTGTGACGCACGTAATAAGTCCTAAAGATTCCACAGTATGGCCAGTGATGATGAAGACCTGCAGGTGGTGGGCCTATATCCAATATGAAAAAGGACTAGCTCTGTAGAACTTCCTATGACGAGTATAGTAAGAGATTGGTTGAGATAGCAGCAGCAGTGACGATGATGATGACGATGATCCCGAGAAGAAGAATTTTCTAGTAGATCTGTGTCGAGAAATACCTTCCTAGTTAAGAGAGAGTGTTGATGTATATGTAACTTCCGAATGTATTTCATCTGTGTATTTTATATATATTTATTGTACCCTTATAAGAGATGTGTTATTCCTCTATAAGGAAGTGTCGTCATGTGGATTGACAAGTGTCGCAAGTGTGTGTACTTGCCGATGGGTTATTAGACCACCATGTGCGGTCGGCCCTGAATTATATATATAATAATGTGTATGTACCTAGCTAGACAAGTCGGCCCCATAAGGTCACTGGGCAAAAAGGTTAGTATAAATAGAGATCGGAGATCTCTATTTTATTCATTCGGAAAAGTAACTCACTCTCACTCAAAAAGTGGCACACTAGTGAGGAGGAGGATCATCTGCTACTAGGAGACTATCTCAGTGTTATTTGGTTGTACTTTGGTTGATCCATTGCTCTCTCTATCTCTGAGGAAGTTGTGGGTTTTTTCACCTTAGGGTTTTCCCCATGGAAACTCTATGTCTCTTGTCTCTTATGCTTTTGATTCTTGTGATGCTTGTCATGCATTGATATACTGTATATGTTGTTCTCTCAGTAAAGATCTTAGAGTATTATGAATTAATGCTCAAAATTTAACACAATAAGCTTGATGAAGGTTATGGTCTTCTTTTCCTCTCTATTTCCAAGGATCTTCATTTCCATCTCAGCAGATTGAACTCTCCAAAAGCAGTATGAGAGCAACTTGACAAACTTTTTGGCAAGCAGGATGAGCTTAGAGATTTTCAATTGGAAAATGAATTGATTGCTCTTAGTCCTGAGAATTTTGAGTCCATCAATGAGTTTTTCACAAGATTCAAGCACTTGGGATTGCAATTGAAGAACAGTGGAGTTTTCAAAGAGGATAAACAATTGATCCTCTCCATTCTTTCAAATTTTGGTAAATATTTCTTGGTATTTGTCTCTACTTTCAATTTCGGTCGGATAACTACCCTGAATTGGAAGATGCCTACCTTGAATGCCTTCATTGAGTCCGTTACCAAAGAGCATGATAAGCTAATTCAAATGGGGTCCATAAGCTCCAAAGATTCATCCCTGTTTGTTGGAGGATCCAAGAATTCCAATCGAAAAGGGAAGCAAAAGAAATGGAAGCCCAAATTCGAACCTACCAAGCAAAGAGAGAAAAGCAAACCATCGGATGCACCATCTGGTTCAAGGAACACGCAAAAGGGTAAAGAGGGTAAGGAAAAATATAAATGTTCTTATTGCAATCGTGGATTTCATCTTGAAAGTTCATGCAGGAAGAAAAAAATAGATCTAATGGCCCTCCTTTTGGAAAATAATAACATAACTCTTCCCGACAGTGCACAGAAGAAGGATAGGAATGATGATCATGAAAGAGGCCCAGCACTCATGGCAACTATTTCGAAACCCACCACTCTACTGATAGATTCTAGTGCCTCGAATCATATGGCTACAAATATTGACTCCTTTTCTTCATTTGATCCAAACATCTCCATCCCCATCCATTTGGGAGATGACTCAAAAATTTCATCAAAGGGTAAAGGTACCATCCATTTAGAGCATGGGAGTTTTCAGAATGTTCTTTATGTGCCTTCCTTGGCTTTGAATCTTCTTTCTGTGTATCAAATGACACACACTGGTTCACCGAAGCAAGTTACATTCATCCCTAACAAAGTTTAAATTCTGATATTGAAAGTGGAAGACTTATTGCAGTCGGAAAGTCAAATCATACTACAAAATACTATGAGTTTTCACACTTTGTGCAGCTTGAAAATCCCACTGCTCTTCTCACTCATGGAAATGAGGTTAGTAGGCTTTGGAATGAGAGTTTTGGAAACTTTAATTACAAGTATTTGTTGATATTACAAAACAAATCCATGGTTGATGGTCTTCCACACCTCCGTTCCTCGAAGGGAATTTACCCAGGTTGCATCATTGGGAAGCACCCTAAGCACAAGTTCGAACATGGCAAAGCTAGCAGAGATTCTACTATTTTGGGGCTGATACATTCTAATATCAGTGGCACACTTCCCAACATGTCCATGAATGGTTCTACATATGTTTTGACATTCATTGATGACTTCTCCTGCTTTACTTGGGTCTTCTTTCTCAAAAACAAGTCAGGAGTGCTTGGAAAATTAAAGGATTTTAAGGCTTCTATTGAGATTGCCACGGAGAGAAAGATCAAACATATTAAATATGATAATGGCAGAGAATATATCAAGACTTAATTGCTGCAACTTTGTGCCGAAAGAAGAATTTAGATCTAGCATACAATTCCCTACACACCCCAGCAGAATGGTGTAGCGAAAAGGAAGAATCGGTCACTGAAAGAGATGCCTACCTGTATGCTTGAATCAAAAGGTTTGGCTGTAAATATTTGGGATGAAGCCATGAATGTTGCTGCATACATTAATAATTGATTTCCACATTCATCCATGAAAAGTAAAACTTCTTTCGAAGCATTCACTGGTCAAAAACCTAATGTGTCCAATTTGAGGGTTTTTGGCTCCACTGCATGGGCTAGAATTCCTTTTGAAAAGAGAAAAGCTTTGGATCCACAAAGTACTGAATGCATCCTAATAGGATATGGAGAATAATCAAAAGCATATAAACTCATGAATATCAGATCCAAAAATATATTCATAGAGCGAAGTGTGAAGTTTGAATAATCGCTTCAAGATCTGAAACTAGTCGAGGAAAACACTGTCGATCCACAGCCTCCACAAGAAGAAGATTAAAGAGAATATGAAGAAAGAATTGGATATGATGTATATGATATTTTATTAGAATTTGATGGCCATGAAATATCAGTTTCAAAATCTGACCATAATGATCCTCCTCAGTTACCAAAGTGAGCCCAAAACACTCTACAATCTGCTGCTTGAAACATTGGAAATCCTGCTAATCCAAGGAGAACAAGAGAATACTTTCAAAGAGAAGGTCTGGCTCTTTCACTTTCTGATCCATTTCTATCTGAGAAATGTCTTTTGATGATTGTTTCAGATCCCAAATCATACTATCATGCCCACTGAGACCTAAGTTTGAAAACCGCCATGGATGAAGAGTACAGTTCTCTTCAAAAGAACAATACATGGGAGCTAGTTTCTGTTCCACCTGGAATAAAATTAGTCCAATGTAAGTGGGTCTACCACATGAAGGTTTCTATTGATGGCTCTATCAACAAATACAAAGCTATGCTAGTGGAAAAAGATTTCTCCCAAGTCCAAGGAGTTGACTACACTGAGACTTTTGCACCGGTTGCAAAGATGGATTTCATCCGCCTAATGTTGGCTATTTCCGCATCCAAGCACTAGGAAGTGCACCATATGGATGTGAAGAGTGCTTTTCTATATGAATATATCAATGAAGAAGTATATATGAATCATCCCTAAGGATACATATCAGATCCATCATTAGTTTGCAAATTGAAGAAATCTTTGTATGGATTGAAACAGGCCCCAAGATCTTGGTATGCAAAGATGGACTCCTTCCTTCTTTCTCAGAATTTCAAAAGATAAAAATCTGATCCGAATGTGTATCTACAACAAGTTAAAGGTAATTTTCTAATTTTTGTTCTTTACGTTGATGATATTCTCATTACTGGTAGCACTCTCCTTACAATCAATAAGCTAAAAACTGCCTTAAATTTAGCTTTTGACATGAGCAATTTGGGATTACTGAAGTAATTTTTGGTCTTGGAGACAACTCAAAATTTTGATCGAATCACATTATCTCAGAAAACGTATGCTTCAGACTCACTATTAAAGTTTATATGGTAGAATGTAAGTCATCTTTGTTTCCATTCCTCTCAGGAATTAGTCTTGAGGAGGGAAAATCTACACCGCTTGCATATTGCACTATGTATCGACAGTTGATTGGTTCACTACTCTACTTGACACACTCAAGGCCTGATATTTATTATGCCATGAGTGTTGTATCAAGATATATGAAGCAGTCCCATGAGCTTCATTGGCGGGAAACCAAGTAGATCTTGCAGTATGTGCAAGGTACGAGACACTTTGGCATACACTATGCAGCAGATTCTGAGCTAGATTTCATTGGTTTCACTGATTCAGATGGGGCGGGTGATAGAATTGATCGGAAGTCCACTTCTAGATATGTTTTCATGATTGGTCATGGCCCTATTTGTTTTTCATGGCCGTATTGGTCAGATCCATCCTTAGTTTGCAAATTGAAGAAATCTTTGTATGGATTGAAACAGGCCCCAAGAGCTTGGTAGGCAAAGATGGACTCCTTCCTTCTTTCTCAGAATTTCAAAAGATACAAATCTGATCCAAATGTGTATCTACAACAAGTTAAAGGTAATTTGCTGACTTTTGTTCTTTATGTTGATGATATTCTCATTACTGGTAGCACTCTCCTTACAATCAACAAGCTAAAAATTGCCTTAAATCTAGCTTTTGACATGAGCGATTTGGGATTGCTGAAGCAATTTTTGGGCTTGGAGATAGCTCAAAATTTTGATTGAATCACATTATCTCAACAAAAGTATGCTTCAGACTCGCTATTAAAGTTTAATATGGCAGAATGTAAGGCATCTCTGTTTCCATTCCTCTCAGGAATCAGTCTTGAGGAGGGAAATTCTACACTGCTTGCAGATTGCACTATGTATCGACAGTTGATTGGTTCACTACTCTACTTGACACACTTGTTATCAGGCACTATGTATCGACAGTTGATTGGTTCACTACTCTACTTGACACACTTGTTATCGGACAATCCATTCGAGCGGATGCGAACTGGATCTCCCTAGCTCAATGTGAGTCTAGAACAAATAGAACATACTACAAGTGCATTTCCTAGATCTACTTAAGGACCAAGTACTAGATGTCTTACCTTTTACTATGCAATCCTTTCTCCCGAATGTTGATCCACGTCCCACAGTCGTCAGATCCAAGCTGTAAGACCTGTCAAGACAAGAAACAAGAGAAACCAGTAAAATACATCTATACAATAAGCGATCTAAGTAAACAGTTAAGCAGGTAAACTACACAATATCATTGCACATGAGAACAATATTGGTGGAAATCATTTGTATTGCTATAAATAGAGGAGTACATGTTAACACCTAAAAAGTGCTCACTAGCTCATTCCCTTAATCACATGACCCATTTGTCCACTTTTCCACCATCTGAGCCTCTGAAACCAACAAAAGCTCACCGAAAGACCTTAGTACACCCCTTTTTCCATTAAAAAAGATTATTTTTCCAAGAAAATCATAAAAAACCCTCAAAAAGGGTCCAAATTCCCAAAAATATTAAAAAGGGAATTAAAATATTATTTTTATTCAAAAAAGGAAAAAGGAGGGAAAAGTACCTAAACCATGTTGGTCAATACCATTTGGTTTCCACAAAACCACAAATGGTATTCCTCACCACCAAAACCTATAAAAAGGTGGTAGGGGCTCCTCATTTCAGATCCATCCATTATCTCATCCTTATGCTGCTGAAATCTCCCCTGAGCATTTTAGCCATTGCAAACCACATTGGAGAAGAGACCATTGGAGATTGGAAGTTGCTCATCCTTGGAGCTATTCAACCTCACCATTAGAGGTATTGATTCCGCAAGCACTTGCTTGCCCCATACTTTCAATACAAATTCTTTATTTTATATGTTCTTGTTCTTGATCTTAAATTATTGTCATTATTTGCTTAATATCTTTGCTTAGATTCATGAAAAGTATTGTTTATTTAGTTTATTATTTTTATTTCTATTGAAACTGCTGCTACTAGTTAGCAGGTGCCCATAGCACTAAGCCTGGTTGCAAAACTGGGCCAACAGTTTTTGGAGGAGTCAGGTGGTATCCGGGGTCTTCGACTAATAACTGAACAGACCAATACCCTGTGCGAGTCTCAACGATGCGATCAAGGTGTTGAAGTCGAGCATGTGAGAAACAATCATTCGGAGAGGCACTGAGGATTCCTCTCGAAATGATTTGTAGGCACTCATCATAAATGGTAATGAGTCCAAGACACAGGGACCTCTAGGTCTACCCTCTGGAATCAATATGGTTGTCGTCGACAGAGGGAGACCAGCAACTAACAAGGCAATGATGTTTCCTTGATAGGAGCACGAGGTGTAGAACTGAAGTGATGTAGTATTGCTGGTAGGACTGACATACTTGTGGGGATGGGAAATAACTGGGTCAAAAAATGGTAGACTCAAACTTCCTTTGTTCAGAGTATGATGACATGGTTGGCCTGGCAGCGTAGGGAACTAACTTGTAGGTGTGGGGATTATCTTTTAGGGACTGAAGGGTATGTACTGACTCTGGGGGGGGTGCAGCTGATGGTAGCTGTCGAGGGAGTTTGAGGGTGACATACTGCAGAATACTCTGAACAAAGGCGACCAAAATGGGGAAGCTGCTCTGTGAGTAGACATGTTGTGTTGTAGCGCCAAGAGGCACCATTGATTCCTTCTTCGTGGTTTTAATGAGCTCCAAGAAGGGATAAAAGTATGCTCTGAAATGGTACGGTCCTGTGGATTTTGTAGAGAGTCTGAAAACGGTAAGTGGACTCTATTGGTGTTTCTTTTTCGTAAGTTTAGTCTCCAAGGCCCGAAAAAGCATAAAATGATGCGGATGGAGAACTCTTCTAGCCGATGTGACTAGAGTATACCTTTTTCGTAATTAGTCTACGAGTTCCGGAAAAGGGGTAAACTTATACCAGGTAGATGCCCTTTCAAATACGTTTATCGAGCATGAAAGGAAGCAAGATTGCTCGGCGATCTTTTCATTGTTTTAGGAGTCAGAAAAGAGCTTAACAGAAACTCCCTAAGTGCCTTTTTCGTAAAAAGGGGTTGCTCGGCCCGAACAAGGGATAAAATTATACCGAACAACAATGGATTGATGAGGGCGAGAAAAGGTCTCAAGCATCGTCATCTGTGCGGAAAACTGGATCCGGTGACATAAGGATTATCGAAAACGGAGAACGACCGATGTGGCACGCAAACCGAGGTGATGAGGGGGCGTGGAAAAATGCCCGAAAAATCTAAAGGTGAGAGCGAGAAATGATCTCGAGCATCATCACGAGCGCGGAAAACTAAATCCGGCCATATAAGGCACGTCGAAAATGGAGAACGTCCGATGTGGCACGCAAACCGAGGCGACGAGGGGGGTATGGGAAAAAATGCCCGGAAAATCTAAAGGTGAGAGCGAGAAATGATCTCAAGCATCATCACGAGCGCGGAAAACTGAATCCGGTGATATAAGACACATCGAAAATGGAGAACGGCCGATGTGGCACGCAAACCGAGGCGACGAGGGGGCGTGGAAAAAATGCCCGAAAAATCTAAAGGTGAGAGCGAGAAATGGTCTCAAGCATCATCACGAGCGCGGAAAACTGAATCCGGCAATATAAGGCACGTCGAAAATGGAGAACGGTCGATGTGGCACGCAAACCGAGGCGACGAGGGGGGCATGGAAAAAATGCCCTGACAATCGGGACGTGACAGCGAGAAATGATCTCAAGCATCCTCACGAGCGCGGAAAACTGAATCCGGTGATATATGGCACGTCCAAAAAAGAGAACGGCCGATGTGGCATGCAAACTGGGGCGACAAGGTGTCGGGACACAATGTTGATATTGGTCCTGGTGAGAGCGAGAAATGATCTCAAGCATCATCACGGGCACGGAAATATGAATCCGGAAGTGCAAATGGTGCGAAAAACGGAGGTCATAAGGACTCCGAAATGGTTAAAGGAAAGAACTAGGTTAAAAAATGGCTACAAATAGAGGTGATCCCACCAAGCGAAGGATGTAGTGGTGGGGAGAAATGATGACCCGTGGGGGCAAAATACTATGTGTATCAAATCAACTGAAATATACAAGTGACACGTGACCTCAAAAATGGTTGAGATCACGAATATGAAAAAGTGAGCAGGGTTAATGACCTGCCCCCATGCTATGTGCATGGGGTTTGTGATTGTGGATCACATATGTGTTGGTTTGAACGATGGGCTCATTGACGTGTTGAGATAGAGATGATGGGGAAGGTTCAAAATGATTGATCATGCCCCCTATCCCGGGGTCGAGGTAATCTATTATGCCCCCTAACTCAGAGGTGTCAATGTGGTGCAGATGTTGTCTCAGAGAGAGATCAATAGGGCATTGAGCAACTGCTGGCGGGGTGTTATACCATGAGGCTGTGGGCTGTGGTGGCATACTGAAGTGATGATATGATGATGGGGGATTCCCTTTGTGGGGTGGATGCCCCCAGTATCTCCGACGAGAATCACGATGATGATGAGTAGGCAAGTTTTTGGGCCTACCCCCATGTTGTGGACATGTGGTTTCCTGGTCTATTTGAAAGGGTTGAACCTCTGTGTCAAAGGGATCAATGGAAGTGGTCGACCGGTCAGAGGGGTATCCAGTAGAAATCGTGTAAATGGTGTTAATTTCTTCCGAGGAGGAAGATGGTGGGGGATGAATTTCCTCAATTGTTGGGGGCGCCGTCTCAAGGTCCAAATTATTCATCTCGTAGAGAGCTTCTCTGTAATCTGGGATGTCAGGACAGTGATGGGAGTAGTGGCCGTAAATACCGCATATCGCACATGGGTGGTTGGTACGCAGTGATTTATCGCGAGGCATGGGGTTTGGATCTAATTTTACCACCGGGATGTTGGGGTTGTCGTCCAACATTTGCATGTGTTCCTGCAATGCAGGTAACTGTGGACACTGATGGGTTGGATGGCCTAACTCATCACACAGCGAGCATTTTGGAGGAGCACGAAATACGGGGGGAGGTTTAACTACCTTGGGTGGGGGTACCGCAGTGTATGGTTGTGGACCTCTGCCCCCAGTGGGCCTGACGAATGGAGGGGGATTCGTCGACGACGAAGGAGTCATGATACCGGGAGGTGGTTGGGTAGAAGTGACAATGGGTTGCACCGGTTGCAGGATGACATTTGGTGTCGGTGGGGAAACGGGAGGCGAAATATACCACACGGGTAATCCCAATGTTAACCCGGGGAGACTGAGGGTAGCCATAACCGGAGCGCTTACTACGCCCGAGGGAGGGAATAGAAAGGGGATTGTGTGGATGGGTGTAACTCCAATGTGACTAGGTACCAATGGTGGTTTAGGAAACAAGGAGGGTTGGTTACCGGGTTGTTGTGACAGAGTGCAGAGGTTAGCGACATGGGTCTCCGATGACGGTGGTGGTATGGCCTGCAATGTAGAAGTCATCGGCGCGTCGGAGTATAGTCCGGGTCCGACTGACGAAACGAATGAGGTATTTGCACCGCAAACAGGTTGTTCAACCATGGGGAGAACATTTTCAGGTGCAGCAGGGGCCTTGGGATCGTAATAGGTGAGTTGGTCCACCTTGACCACGCGTCCCTCATGGGGGAACTGCATGGTACGATAAACGGATGAGGCAACAGCCCGCATGGCATACATGTAACTACGGCCAAGTAGAAGGTTATAGTCAAGTTGTGCATTGATGACCTCAATGTCAATGAGCACGGTTTTACCCGCGAGCTGGATTGGGACATTAGGTAAGAGACCCTGGGGTTGTGCCGAATGACCGTCATAGGCTCGCAACGCAGTAGTGGACTGCTGGAGAGTAGGGGATCCCAACTTCTGCCAAACGAATGTAGACATGACGCATGTGGAGGCCCCTTCATCGATAATGCACCGATGGATAACAAGATTCCGAACATAAACGGAAACTTGGAATGCTAAAGAGGAAGGCAAGCGTGGTTCAGACTGGTCCAAATCAAAGGTCATCAATTTCGAATCATTTGGGTCGAGTCGCCAAAAACTGTTGGCCCGGTTTTGCAACCAGGCTTAGTGCTATGGGCACCTGCTAACTAGTAGCAGCAGTTTCAATGGAAATAAATAACAATAAACTAATTAAACAAGACTATTCATGGATCTAAGCAAAGATATTAAGCAAATAACAAAACTAATTTAAGATCAAGAACAAGAACATATAAAATAAAGAATTTGTATTGAAAGTATGGGGCAAGCAAGTGCTTGCGGAATCAATACCTCTAATGGTGAGGTTGAATAGCTCCAAGGATGAGCAACTTCCAATCTCCAATGGTCTCTTCTCCAATGTGGTTTGCAATGGCTAAAATGCTCAGGGGAGATTTCAGCAGCATAAGGATGAGATAATGGATGGATGGATAATGAGGAGCCCCTACCACCTTTTTATAGGTTTTGGTGGTGGGAAATACCATTCGTGGTTTTGTGGAAACCAAATGGTATTGACCAACATGGTTTAGGTACTTTTCCCTCCTTTTTCCTTTTTTGAATAAAAATAATATTTTAATTCCCTTTTTAATATTTTTGGGAATTTGGACCCTTTTTGAGGGTTTTTTTATGCTTTTTTTTGGGAAAAATAATCTTTTTTAATGGAAAAAGGGGTGTACTAAGGTCTTTTGGTGACCTTTTGTTGGTTTCAGAGGCTCAGATGGTGGAAAAGTGGACAAATGGGTCATGTGAATAAGGGAATGAGCTAGTGAGCACTTTTTAGGTGTTAACAGATTGCCCCCTGATGTGTGAGGGCAGGAGCTCATCGTATGGCCGATAGACATCATAGTTCTTTTGTCTTTTTTCAGGGGTTTGGGAAGGAGAAGAGACCGGTTGGAGACTGGAGCCACGGCCCTTGGAAGCTGCAAAAACAAAAAATATTACATGGCCTCAATATGAATGAGGTATAATCTCTGATAGTGGACGAGGCGGGCATTCCCATGCTCGTATCAAGACATGTACATAACAATTAGTCCCAAGAAGGGGGATCTAATACATAAAGAATCTACTGGTACATCATAATGGTCCAAGGGGGACATTATTTTGGGATGTACTCCTGATCATAACGGATCTCAATAACTGATACACTGGAATAATTGGTGAACTGCTGAAACTGAAGGTGTCCAACATCTGTATGGACTCAAAGACTATGAGTCATCTCTGAGAAATAATATAACTGTATACTCAAGGGAGTATGAAAGTGGGGTACATCTGAATACTGTCGCCATGCGCAACCCGGATATCTATAGAAAAAGTGTAACTGGTTTTATCCATAGGAAGACTCTCAAATGTGGAGGAGTCAGGAGGTATCCGGGGTCTTCGACTAATAAGTGAAACGGACGAATACCCTGTGCGAGTCTCAACGATGCGATCTAGGTGTTGAAGTCGAGCATGTGAGAAACAACCATTTGGAGAGGCACTGAAGATTCCTCTCGAAATGATTCGTAGGCACTCATCATAAATGGTGATGAGTCCAAGACACAGGGAACTCTAGGTCTATCCTCTGGAATCAATGTGGTTGTCGTCGACAGAAGGAGACCAGCAACTAACAAGGCAATGATGTTTCCTTGATAGGAGCACGAGGTGTAGAACTGAAGTGTTGTAGTACTGATGGTAGGAATGACATACTTGTGGGGATGGGAAATAACTGGGTCAAAAAATGGGTAGACTCAAACTTCCTTTGTTCAGAACATGATGACATGGTTGACCTGGCAGCGTAGGGAACTGACTTGTAGGTGCAGGGATCGTAGCTTTTTTAGGTACTGAAGGGTATGTACTGACTCCGGGGGGGTTTGAAGCTAATGGTAGCTGTCGAGGGAGTTTTAGAGTGACATATTGCAGAATACTCTGAACAAAGGCGACCAAAATGGGGAAGCTGCTATATGAGTAGATGTGATCTCTCGTGGCGCCAAGAGGCACCATTGATTCCTTCTTCGTAGTTTTAATGAGCTCCAAGAAGGGATAAAAGTGTGCTCTGAAATGGTACGGTCCTGTGGATTTTGTGAGCCCAGGACGGCTCATGCTCATGGTTGCTTTCATGTTTAGAGAGTCTGAAAGCGGTAAGTGGACTCTATTGGTGTTTCTTTTTCGTAAGTTTAGTCTCCAAGGCCCGAAAAAGCATAAAATGATGCGGATGGAGAACTCTTCTAGCCGATGTGACTAGAGTATACCTTTTTCGTAATTAGTCTACGAGTTCCGTAAAAGGGGTAAACTTATACCAGGTAGACGCCCTTTCAGATATGTTTAGCGAGCATGAAAGGAAGCAAGATTGCTCGGCGATCTTTTCATTGTTTTAGGAGTCAGAAAAGAGCTTAACAGAAACTCCCTAAGTGCCTTTTTCGTAAAAGGGGTTGCTCGGCCCGAAAAAGGGATAAAATTATACCGAACAAAAATGGATTGACGAGGGCAAGAAAAGGTCTCAAGCATTGTCATCAGTGCGGAAAACTGGATCCGGTGACATAAGGATTGTCGGAAACGGAGAACGGCCGATGTGGCACGCAAACCGAGGTGATGAGAGGGCATTGAAAAAATGCCCAAAAAATCTAAAGGTGAGAGCGAGAAATGATCTCGAGCATCATCACGAGCGCGGAAAACTGAATCCGACGATATAAGGCATGTCGAAAATGGAGAACGGCCGATGTGGCACGCAAACTGGGGCGACAAGGTGTCGGGACACAATGGTGATATTGGTCCTGGTGAGAGCGAGAAATGATCTCAAGCATCATCACGGGCACGGAAATATGAATCCGGTAGTGCAAATGGTGCGAAAAACGGAGCTCATAAGGACTCCGGAATGGTTAAAGGAAAGAACTAGGTTAAAAAATGGCTAGAAATAAAGGTGATCCCACCAAGCGAAGGATGCAGTGGGGGGTAGAAATGATGACCCGTGGGGGAAAAATACTAGGTGTATCAAATCAACTGAAATATACAAGTGACATGTGACCTCAAAAATGGTTGAGATCACGAATATGAAAAAGTGAGCAGGGTTAATGACCTGCCCCCATGCTATGTGCATGGGGTTTGTGATTGTGGATCACATATGTGTTGGTTTGAACGATGGGCTCATTGACGTGTTGAGATAGAGATGATGGGGAAGGTTCAAAATGATTGATCATGCCCCCTATCTCGGGGTCGAGGTAATCTATTATGCCCCCTAACTCAGAGGTGTCAATGTGGTGCAGATGTTGTCTCAGAGAGAGATCAATAGGGCATTGAGCAATTGCTCGCGGGGTGTTATACCATGAGGATGTGGGTCGTGGTGGCATACTGAAGTGATGATATGATGATGGGGGCATCCCACAACAGCCCATGCATTACCCACAACCGGTTGCACCGGCTAGCCTCACACCTCCACCAGCTCAGGGGTACCAACAACCCCAGCAGGCAACTGGACCACCTCCAGCTCCACCTACATACTACCCGCTGCAACCTGCTCCCGCACCTGCGGCTCCCCAGAATCCCCCCAATGCTCAAGGGCATGTATATGCACAACAACATCAGCCCCAATACCAAAATAACCAACGCAACCAGGGTGGGAAACCTAACCGCGGAAGAGGACGCAACCGTGGAAACAATCAAAACCGTAACCAAGCTCCACAACCTACCCATCCTCCGCAAAACAATAACGCGGCGCCTGCTCATCAGAATCCTGATCGACCACCTAAGCAAGCCAAAAATGCTAATTTACGAACAAACCATCCTTGTTCCATTTGCGGTGTCTATGGTCACTATACCCATGCTTGCCCACATCTGGAGCGAGCTCGACAACTATGGACAAATGATGCCCATCGTCAAGGGCAAGCGGCTCCTCAGCCGCCACCCAACCCCCAACCACCTCCACAACAACCTTTGGTATTACAAAACCCTTTTCCAACACAAGGGGTGGTGAACACTCAGCCGTTAGCCCCCACACAGGGCAACGTGCAACCACAACAAATCACTTACGCCGCTCCTGATCAACCCATGTTTGATACAGGAACTCACCACCTATTAATGATGTCCACCGCCGACGTCAATATCCAAACCCGTCGGAACCAATACGGACCGACTGCTGAAGCCCCCCCCCGCCGAAAAGGATACTAATGCTCATCCCACTGATCAGCCGTTACGGATACCACCTCTTCCACTCGATGGTGCCTCTAAAGCACCTCGTTTCCCTCTTCGTCGTATAAACAACAACCCCAATGCACGGGCTGCGTCAAATTACAACATCGTAGATGACCTAGCTCAATCTCCCGCAGCCATGTCTGCGTTAGAAGTCTTAAAAAACTGTCCAACGCAGCGCAAGACTTTACTTTCCGCCATTGGGGTGATCGACCCAAATGATTCGAAATTGATGACCTTTGATTTGGACCAATCTGAACCACGTCTGCCTTCCACCATAGCAGTCCAAGTTTCCGTTTCTATCCGGAATCTTGTCATCCATCGATGTATCATCGACGAAGGTGCCTCCACATGCGTCATGTCCACATTTGTTTGGCAGAAGTTGGGATCCCCTGCTCTCCAGCAATCCACCACTGCACGAGCTTGTTCAGGAGTCGCCTCACTGAACGTATAGGAGGAATCTGAGCGAACTTTAGGAGTCCGCTCATGGCCAGGGTCTGTCTAACCCCTCCATCAGTCTCAATCCTCAGCATGAGATCCGCATCGATCTCCCTCTCCCGCCACACAGACTGAGGTCTCCGCAACATCCTGCCAAAAAACAGAAGAAATTTTTAGCCCCAGCATAAAAATTTTAGAAAACCCCATCGCGGCTTTTACACAAAAAACCGCGATGCCCATCGCGGCTTTTCCACAAAAAGCCGCGATGACCATCGCGGGATCCATGAAAAAACCCGCGATGAACATCGCGGGTTTTGGCCGGACAGTCGCGATGAACATCGCGACTATCCCCCATGAACGCGCGATGAACATCGCGGGTTCCTATTTCACAGTCGCGATGAACATCGCGACTGTGAGCCTAGAACCCGCGCGGTTCATCGCGGGTTCATCCCCGAAACCCGCGCGGTTCCACGTTAGAGAGTCAACGTGGAGTTTCGCGGCCTTCGGGGACCCGCCGCCAAACAAAAAATACATAATTGAAAAGGTTAAGGCGAATAGAGTTACCTGCAACTCGCTAAATCGAAAACCAACGGTGAAATCTCCCGGAAATCGAGAAATAGCTCTGACAGCTCTATCAAACTCACACGTAACAATGAAATCCCATTTTGGGCCCCACGCCCTATTTATAGAAATTCCACAAATTTCAAACAACCATTGCGGTAGCATATGAAGTCCATTTCTCAAACCGTTGGTACCGTTGAGATCAGCACAGCGAGAACTTCATACAGGTTCTTTCCGTTTCCCGTTTTCACGAAGTCCATTTTTTCACCATTTTTTGGCCTCCCTCGTCACCTCGGTTTGCATGCCACATCGGCCGCTCTCCATTTTCGACATGCCTTATATAGCCGGATTCAGTTTTCCGCGCTCGTGATGATGCTTGAGATCATTTCTCGCTCTCACCTTTAGATTTATCGGGCATTTTTTCCCATGCCCCCCTCGTGGCCTCGGTTTGCGTGCCACATCGGCCGTTCTCCATTTTCAACGTGCTTTATATCGCCGGATTCAGTTTTCCGCGCTCGTGATGATGCTGGAGATCATTCCTCGCTCTCACCTTTAGATTTTTTGGGCATTTTTTCCACGCCCCCTCGTCACCTCGGTTTGCGTGCCACATCGACCGTTCTCCGTTTTCGATAATCCTTATGTCACCGGATCCAGTTTTCCACACAGATGACGATGCTTGAGACCTTTTCTCGCCCTCATCAATCCATTGTTGTTCGATATAATTTTATCCCTTGTTCGGGCCGAGCAACCCCTTACGAAAAAGGCACTTAGGGAGTTTCTGTTAAGCTCTTTTCTGACTCCTAAAACAATGAAAAGATCGCCGAGCAATCTTGCTTCCTTTCATGCTCGATAAACGTATTTGAAAGGGCGTCTACCTGGTATAAGTTTACCCCTTTTCTGGAACTCATAGACTAATTACGAAAAAGGTATACTCTAGTCACATCGGCTAGAAGAGTTCTCCATCCGCATCATTTTATGCTTTTTCGGGCCTTGGAGACTAAACTTACGAAAAAGAAACACCAATAGAGTCCACTTACCGTTTTCAGACTCTCTAAACATGAAAGCAACTATGAGCATGCGCCGTCCTGGGCTCACAAAATCCACAGGACCGTACCATTTCAGAGCATACTTTTATCCCTTCTTGGAGCTCATTAAAACCACGAAGAAGGAATCAATGGTGCCTCTTGGCGCTACAACACAACATGTCTACTCACAGAGCAACTTCCCCATTTTGGTCGCCTTTGTTCAGAGTATTCTGCAGTATGTCACCCTCAAACTCCCTCGACAGCTACCATCAGCTGCACCCCCCCCAGAGTCAGTACATACCCTTCAGTCCCTAAAAGATAATCCCCACACCTACAAGTTAGTTCCCTACGCTGCCAGGCCAACCATGTCATCATACTCTGAACAAAGGAAGTTTGAGTCTACCATTTTTTGACCCAGTTATTTCCCATCCCCACAAGTATGTCAGTCCTACCAGCAATACTACATCACTTCAGTTCTACACCTCGTGCTCCTATCAAGGAAACATCATTGCCTTGTTAGTTGCTGGTCTCCCTCTGTCGACGACAACCATATTGATTCCAGAGGGTAGACCTAGAGGTCCCTGTGTCTTGGACTCATTACCATTTATGATGAGTGCCTACGAATCATTTCGAGAGGAATCCTCAGTGCCTCTCCGAATGATTGTTTCTCACATGCTCGACTTCAACACCTTGATCGCATCGTTGAGACTCGCACAGGGTATTGGTCCATTCAGTTATTAGTCGAAGACCCCGGATACCACCTGACTCCTCCACATTTGAGAGTCTACCTATGGATACAACTAGTTACATTTTTTCTATACATATCCGGGTTGCGTTATGGCGACAGTATTCAGATGTACCCCAGTTTTATAATCCCTCGAGTATACAGATACAAATACTTCCCAGAGATGGCTCACAGTCATTAAAATCCATACAGATGTTGAACACCTTCAGTTTCAGCAGTTCAACAATTATTCCAGTGTATCAGTTATTGAGATCAACCATGATCATGAGTATATCCCACAATAATGTCTCCTCTGGATCATTATGATGTACCACTATATTTCTTTACGTATTAGATCCCCCTTCTTGGGACTAATTGTTTTGTATATGTCTTGATACGGGCATGGGAATGCCCGCCTCGTCCTTTACCAGAGATTATACCTCATTCATATTGAGGCCATGTAATATTTTTCATTTTTGCAGCTTCCAAGGGCCGTGGCTCCACTCTCCAACCGGTCTCTTCTCTCCCCTAAATCCCAGAAAAAAAGGACAAAAGAACTATGATGTCTATCGGCCATACGATGAGCTCCTGCCCTCACACATCAGGGGGCAATCTGTTAACACCTAAAAAGTGCTCACTAGCTCATTCCCTTACTCACATGACCCATTTGTCCACTTTTCCACCATCTGAGCCTCTGAAACCAACAAAAGGTCACCAAAAGACCTTAGTACACCCCTTTTTCCATTAAAAAAGATTATTTTTCCAAGAAAATCATAAAAAACCCTCAAAAAGGGTCCAAATTCCCAAAAATATTAAAAAGGGAATTAAAATATTATTTTTATTCAAAAAAGGAAAAAGGAGGGAAAAGTACCTAAACCATGTTGGTCAATACCATTTGGTTTCCACAAAACCACAAATGGTATTCCTCACCACCAAAACCTATAAAAAGGTGGTAGGGGCTCCTCATTTCAGATCCATCCATTATCTCATCCTTATGCTGCTGAAATCTCCCCTGAGCATTTTAGCCATTGCAAACCACATTGGAGAAGAGACCATTGGAGATTGGAAGTTGCTCATCCTTGGAGCTATTCAACCTCACCATTAGAGGTATTGATTCCGCAAGCACTTGCTTGCCCCATACTTTCAATACAAATTCTTTATTTTATATGTTCTTGTTCTTGATCTTAAATTATTGTCATTATTTGCTTAATATCTTTGCTTAGATTCATGAAAAGTATTGTTTATTTAGTTTATTATTTTTATTTCTATTGAAACTGCTGCTACTAGTTAGCAGGTGCCCATAGCACTAAGCCTGGTTGCAAAACCGGGCCAACAGTACATGATAGAGATATAGAACTACAACCAAAGACTTAATGCAGTAGCCCTTCTCCGACCAAGCCAATTGCCAAGTTCTTCCAAGGAAGTATGAGCTCTTCAATAGGTGAATGGAGATGTCTCAAGAGAGATTTCACCAGCATGTAGATACCATAGTCTTCCTCTTTGGGATGGGAGTGAGCCTCACTTATATAGGACTAAGTGGATAGGGTATGGATAGGATAGGTCGAGAGATGGTAGGAGAGATATAGGGGATTCTCGCAAAGAGTTAGGGGTTGAGTACCAGTTCCCCTAGAGGTTAGGGATAAGCCCCTAAATGGGCAAGTTTTGAGAAGGATCTCGAATAGGCTATTTTTTCCCATTAACAGACTCATCGCACCCTGCAGTGGAGCAAGCTGTGATGTCACACGTTGCTAATGTTCAACCTGCGACGACCTCTCAAAAGATTGCAGAAATGAGTGCAAATCCTCCTAGATGACAATACTTAGTCCAGGTGACTTCAAGAATGTATACTCTGAATCTAATGGTGGGTAGATTTTAGGTGTAACAGAATGCCCCCCAAAGCATGAAGTTGTTAAGGATGTACAGGTGAAGTGCTTCAAAATAAATAATGGCAATAGGCTCAACGGACGAAGGACACTGATGCAGTACAATTGAATCTAAACAGACAATATCATATGAAGTACAACATGGTTGCTGACCAATACATTGCAGATCCATGGTAGTAATGACCGACTGAACAGAATCATGGCTACTAGACACAAGCATAGATCCATGACGAGATGATAACACAGCCACGACCAATACAAAAGTGGATCTGTGTAATGTGACTCAATACAAATTCCATCGCAACCTAGGTAAAACATGACTCCCCAGGGTCTTCAAGCTAAACCCGCAATGATACGAAGCTATCCATGTGATTACACATGTCTTGACGTCGAACATGGTAGAAACCACTTGATTACTGACCATTGATGTAAATCGTTAACAAGTGCGAGGGAGATCACCATTGATGTCAATGATTCCCAAGGTATCACAGTACATATCATCAAGTGTGAATAAATGATTTGAAGTCGAACGAAAGATGAAATCTTTCAATCAGGAGTCAATGATGTAAACTCATGATGAAATCAAGCTAACCTACCATTGAGGCATGCAGTGCCAAGGTACTTGACTGGTTTCTAGACTCAATCCTCAGATGATGTGTTGAAGTCAATAAGGATGAATCCGTCGAAGGAGGGCCATGATGAATCCCCCATCAATTGACACGAAACACAACAAAAGATGTGTAGAGTGGATCAGATGATACAGTAAATGTAAGACTGACTCAAAGTAACAATGGCATGACGACGTGTGTACTGACTGTAGATGGTAGATGATAGACGTGTTCTTGAACATGGGCATGGCATGACTTGGCAGTATTGACATAATGAGAATGACATAAACTTCTAATGCAACTGATGATGGAAGCTTTCTCCGAATGACTCAAAGGAGTAACAGGACTCAGAAAGTAAGCGAGGACTCATAGACAAATAGATGACCCAAGTACTGTATGCGAATGCAGATGAGTGCCATGTTCAAGAATGACTATATACTGCCACCAAGGTATGTAACACAAACACTTTCCTTTTTCCCCATCATGAATGATGAGTTCCTCGTGTTTTTTACGAGCTTGATGAGGGTAACCAGATGCTCGGTATAGCTCATCTCATAGATGAGTCCAATCCCAAATGTTTTCCAAACCTGGGATAGAAGGGGTTCATCCCATGATGGGCCCTTCAATGTGAAAATTTAACGAGTCCATAGAAGGCAAAACTCGGTCATCATTTCATGTTTAGAGAGTCTGAAAAGAACTAAAGAAGACTCCAACGATCCTTTTTCATAAAGTTAGCCTCATCGCCTGAAAAAGGGTAAAACAACGCGGGAGAGGACTCTTCCAGTCATGATTGGCTGGAGTATTCCTTTTTCGTAATTAGTGCCTCCTGGCCCGAAAAAGGGTTAAACTATCAAGAGGAAGACGACCATTCAAATAATTTAACAAGCATGAACATGACAAGTTTGCTTGGCAATCTTTTCATTTTTTGAGAGCCTGAAAAGAGCTTAGCGGTAGACTCCGGGGGGTGTCTTTTTCTGTGGAAGTTTAACGAGACCGAAAAAGTGATAAATCATAACTCGGTACTTGTTCTCATAGTTATGTGAGTACGAGAACAAACAAAGAGTAAACTCATCCTCATACAATAATACGACCAACCAAAAATAATAACGACAAAACAATCAAAGGGGGGTTCATACCTGTAGTTATTGTTGATGATGCAAGAAATGGCACAAAAGACCACTTTACGACTCCTGTACACTAGAGAAAGTGTCAAATAGTCCCAAATGTAATGACAAATGGTCGAAACTATAGTAAATGGCCCAAAAGCATAAAAATATTTGAAAAGGAATATTCCATTCTATTTATACATAGAAATATGGGCCAAAAATAGATTCCATTGTTCAAATTGCCAATTTGGGTGGAGAAGTACCAATTTGGAGCCAAAACTTCCTTTGCCAATTTTGGGAGCTACGATTTACCATTTTACTAGCCGTCCGGACTAGGTAGGCGTAAACATCATCTAGCAACTTTCCACTGGTTTAGTTTTTGTTTTTATGTTCATTTTTTGTGTTTTTGATGGTGTTATGGAGGGCTTTATGTGCCCTTGGCTCGTCGCAGTTTTCCCTTTTGGGACCTGCAACAAGACCGAGTCGTTGCAAGTCTTGAAAATGAGACATGCGACAACGTTTCCCTATACCTAAAGGAACGGTGCGACGATGGAAACCCAAAACCCAAAGATCAAAAATAATCCAAAAAAGGAGTTTGTGAAAGTTGAGGAAGGAACTAACAGGGTTTAAATGTCCCTTTTGGCAGGTTATCAGCAAGCAAATATGGTATTGGAGTGGCGAGAGAGAGAACATGAAGTAGAGGATGAACAAGCGGCAAATGATCCACAATGCGTGGATGCTTTGAGAAATTGCAGGTTACTCACGTTCTTTGAGATCCATGGGATGAGATCCCAGATCCCACTGCTGACACACATGCTCTAAAGTTGGGATGCAGCCCAACAATACTTTGTGATAGGTGAGCATATCCTCACGATAGAAATTAAGGATATCTACTTTCTCACTGGTTTGTCCCGAAGATGGGATGTTGTACATCTTACTGGGACACAGGCCAGTGACCGTACAGTTGAGGACATTGTTGAAATATTGTAACTTCAAAGAATATTATATTTGTATATTATTTATTCCGGAGATGTTCCATACCTCCGATGTGATTATACTATAAATCCGGAGATGGTTTTTCCTCCGAGTTGGGCGTGGTAACTAGGGTTATTAGACCCACCATGTGGGGGTCGGCCCAGTCAGTTATAATGGGGTATTTAACCTAATGGTTAAATACGAGCCTACATGTACTTGTGTAAAATACATATCAGAGTAGTGTATAAATAGAGGAGGTGTGTTCCTCATTTTATACACACACTCACTTGAGGATAGCGCACTTGTGGAGGAGAGGTCTGCTATTGTGGAGGAGGAGATCATGTCTCAGGGTTTCATCTTTGTATATTGCTGGTCATCTATATTGAGGAAGCTTTGCTGGGTTTTCTACCCCATGAGGGTTTCCTAGGATAAATCTCTGTCTCTTGTGTTTATGCTGTGCTTGTTGTTTCTTCAGTGATCCTGTATATGCTATTATTGTGAAATGGAATGTAATGATGCTATTTTATATCTTAGCATATTGAATTTTAACATGGTATCAGAGCTAACCTGAAGGAAGACAAGGTATGGCACTAACGACACTTGCTTTACTTACGACAATTTGAAGGTTAGGGTTTTACATAGCAAAAACCAGTCATCGTAGTACTTTCGCTATAAATCTGTTTTGGCGCTGTTTTCGGATCTGAATATTAAATCTCCAAGTACCTTGTGTCCAAAGGACAACCTCTAATTCGTTATACTTTGTGATTTATGATCTGTACAATATAGGGTTTCTGCCTCTTCCAGATCTGAGTCAAAATCAGGTGACCTTGGGAAAAAGGTCATATCTTGGGCTAGGAATCTCCAAATGAAATTTCGTAAAAAGTGACAGGTAGTACACAGTCTTTACTATCTCAAAAAACATTTTCAGAGGCCGAAGTTGAACCAGGGACACGTGGCACTCCGTACAAGCTCTCCCTCCTGTATTATCCCATAAACAGGTAATGTTGCGACACTTGGAATAACTCTCTCTCAGAGAGTCCAATTGAGGGAAGACCTATCAGGATGGAAAGATAACAGGCCGAGATACCTCAAGAAAGTTTTTCAGAGGCCGAAGTTCAAACAGTGACACATGGCACGCCGTACAAGTTCGCTCTTCTGTTTTATCCCAAAACAGGTCACGTTGCGACATTTGACATAACTCTCTCTCAGAGAATCCAATTGAGGTCAGACCTGTCAGGATTGAAAGATAACAGGTCAGGCTATCTCAGAAAACTTTTTCAGACCCTATGGATTCAAAAGTTTGGAGTTACACTAGAAACAATCAGGTACATATTTCTGTCAAAACAAAATTATTTTTGAGTACCTTCATTCATGGATTCCAGAATTTAGGGCTTTGAAGAAAGTTGGAATTTTTGTAAACGGAGACCACGGCTGAATGCTACTCATCAAAATAGAAATTTAGAGACCAAGATCAGATTTTTTGGTTGGGCAGAAGGCCGGGCTTGATCAAACCCTAGTTCGGGACTTTGATCAGAAAAGTTGAAAATTAGGGCTTCTGTAAAAATGGGAATTTTTGAAATCTGTGACCATGGATGGAAGCTCCTTAGAAAAATAGAAGCTTAGAGCTTTGGATCAAACATTTTGATTGGGAAGAAGAGTGGGATTCATCAAACCCCAGTTCAGGGTCACGTCCAGTGAATCCGGAAGTTTCAAAGGCAAAATTGAGGAGTGAAACTTTGCAGTTTTCAAATTCTGAATATATCAGTTTGATCAGCTCATTAAGGTGCATATTTCTATCCTTTCGGAAGTTTGAAATTCAAAGTTTGATTTTTTGGGGTTTCTCTGACAAACCCATATCCAGCTCCAGGTCCAGTTCTTGCAAATCAAGTGGATAGGGTTAATCCTAGAAGAAGATGGATTGGTCACCTGCATAAGTGAAGGAGTTCCTGTTTCAGAGGGAGATGAGGCTAAGGCTTTACATAAGAAGATTACAAGCGATCTCGACAGGTATGACTCATCGAGGTATGTTTTGAGATTTGTTCATGATTAAGTTTATGGTATGTTTGTCTTCATGTTATTACGGTTAGTACAATCTTGATTTTAGATTTGTTGTATCACCTTAACAAAATTATGAATGCATGATAGAAGATATTCATTGGTTAGGGTGTTGACACTTATGATTGTACTAATGCATTATGATGTTGTGTGAGGTTGATGTTGTCTGCTAACAAGATATAGGTACATCACAAAAGACAAATCAGGCTCCATGACCATGAAAACATGAAGACAAAGACTCATCCATAATCTTTGTTCTACTTACGAGGTATGTATGACTTTGTTATATTATGCTTAACCTATGAGACATGCAGGTTCTAGCTCAGGATCTCTAAATCATTGAAGAGATTGTTTAGGTATGTTGTACATAACCAAGTAGGTATACTAATCCAGGTATGTTTCCCATGAATCTTACCTTGTGTTAGGATCCCTTATATAAGTATACTTGGAATGATTGGTTATGCTTATTCATAAAGTTAGTAATCAAGGGATTATGCATATTATATCTTTTATCTTGATTGATGATATGCATGAGTAAAAGAATACTTCCCTGAAATCTTGAATACTAATTAATCATGACTATACATTTTCAAGAATTTAGAACTATAATGTTTTGATAACATTTAGAACATACTAATGGGTGTATGTTTGTGTATGAGATCATGAGGATGACACTTGAACATGCATAGTGGTACAGAATGAATAGAAGTTCAAAAGACATACAGAAGATCAAGCGGGAGGAAACCACACAAACATAAAAGATAAGTATTTGAGTTGTTATTTGAAATAGTAAATGATATTGCCTGTAATAGATTGTATGCATATTTGTATTCCTATAATATATCATGCTGAGTGTAAATATTCATAGAACATTGAACATTATACTACTAATATGCATATGATTGGTAAGTTGGACAAACATTCCATTGTTGCTTGTCTAGAATGAAACCTCTTTGTTGACATGCTGAGAGTTGTGCACACTCTCGATAGTATGTTCTGGTAGAGATGGAAGGCATCTAGATAGCCACTATATGCATACAGGATATGGGAAAGTGTTGTGCCAAAGTATTGGTCAAAATAGTTGCATCACTATGTAAATGATATCTGTATGCATAATAGGTTATCATGTAAATATGATTTGATGATTATGAAGTATTACTAATCATGTACTTAATTTTGATTTGTAGGAAAGGTCATGAAGAATGATGGACACCATACAAGTGGTGGATGTTCAAACAAGAAGATTTACAAATCAAACAAAATATAGAAGGCTCATGGCTAGAAGATTCTCTTAGAAAGGGGAAGAGAATCATGACAAGATGTTTGCTCCAAGTATGGTGTAATTAAAAGTGTGAATCAGGTTCTGTATAGGTACCTAGGATCGATAATAAATTGATAAGCTTAATGATCACCATGGGTGATGTGGATCTCAACCTTTGCTACAAGGTTGAATATGATTTCTATACACATATGACATGGATGCAAGAAGGAACTCACCACAGAGTTCGAATGATATTGAGGTTCATATCAGTAGACCCATCTAACGAGAGATGGCACAGATAGATATGAAGAAGATCATTCAATGCAGAAATGAAAATGAAAGATCTCAAATTGATGCTTTACTTCCTAGGTCTGGAAGTATGGCAAGGCTCAGAAGGAATATTTCTCAACCAGGGAAAGTATGATGAGAAATATGACTTGAGGTGTTGGAATGGCCACTCTTATGGATTCCAACTTGAAGTTGTTAGGGGATAACTCATCAGAGTTAGTGGATATAACTCTGTACAGTCAAATTATTGGGTCATTGATGTATCTAACATATACTAGATTAGATATATGCTTTGTTGTGAACACCTTGAGTCAGTATCTAGTGGAAACTAGATGTGTTCACCTGATAGTTGCAAAGCATGTGATGAGGCACATAAAGGACACGATAGAATTTGATCTATGCTATCTTGAAGATCATGACTTCAGATGGTTATTCAGATTCTGATTGGGCAGGAAGTGTATCAGACAGGAAGAACACATCGAGAGGATGTTATTGTCTGGGATTAGCCATGATCTCGTGGTTTAGCTGGAAGCAGTCTAGTGTGGCTCTCAGCACAAGCAGAATATATGGCTGCTTGCTCTGCTAGTTGTGAAGAAGTTTGGCTTCAGGATTGCTTGACTTAGAGATAGAACCAACTGTGATCCTATGTGACAAATAGAGTTGTATCAAGATGACATAGAATCCAGTGTTCCATGATAAGTCAAAGAACATAGAGATCTAACAAGATATGACACAGAAAGGAACTATAAAGTTTGAATTTGTAACAGGTTACCGATGTACTAACCAAACCTCTACCTCAAGTGAAGAAGTTACCAACATACTAACCAAGCCTCTGTCTCGAGTGAAATTTGAATACTTTCAAGACAAGCTTGAAAGGAACCTCCTCGAAAGGGGGAGTAGTATAGTCACTGATGATGAGATTGTCTCATCGAACAACAAGGTTGATGATGAGGTAACCTGTTCTCTACACCTAGATACTTATAAATATTTAGAATTAGGACTCTTATACTTAGAATACTTAGTTTTACTTATACATGCTTTTGATGTTATATGTATTAGTAAGAATACATGCTTTTGATGATAGATGTATTGGTGAGAATACATGCTTTTGATGATAAGATGTATTGGTAAGAATACATACTTTTGATGATACATATATTGATTAATGTACTGGTATGGTTGAGGATACTTGTACTTGTATTGATGAGAATACATGTGAGGATTGTATCATCCTTGAACACTTGTTCTAAAGTGAGCCGTAGACAGGTGTCTCTGAGAAAGAAGAGGGATTGTATCATCCCTGGACTTCAGTTCCTGAATTGAGCCGTAGACGTGAGGTCTCCGAGAATGAAGTCCTTAGTGGACAATTGAGGGGATTGGATCATCCCTGGACTTTCAGTCCTAAAGAGAGCCGTAGACGTGAGGTCTCCAAGAATGAAGTCCTTAGCGGACAGTTGAGGGGATTGGATCATCCC
Source organism: Larix kaempferi (assembly GCA_027924585.1). Classification (NCBI taxonomy): domain Eukaryota; kingdom Viridiplantae; phylum Streptophyta; class Pinopsida; order Pinales; family Pinaceae; genus Larix; species Larix kaempferi. The sequence goes on along the minus strand of BSBM01001595.1, from coordinate 2,040,373 downwards.
TGGACTTTCAGTCCTAAAGAGAGCCGTAGACGTGAGGTCTCCGAGAATGAAGTCCTTAGCGGACAGTTAAGGGGATTGGATCATCCCTGGACTTTCAGTCCTAAAGAGAGCCGTAGACGTGAGGTCTCCGAGAATGAAGTCCTTAGCAGACAGTTGAGGGGATTGGATCATCGTTGGACTTTCAGTCCTAAAGAGAGCCGTAGATGTGAGGTCTCCGAGAATGAATTCCTTAGCGGACAGTTGAGGGGATTGGATCATCCCTGGACTTTCAGTCCTAAAGAGAGCCGTAGACGTGAGGTCTCTGAGAATGAAGTCCTGTTGTTGCAGCAACACCCCTCCCCAAAATTTTGTACATGTTGGGGCCCCTCCTGTATTTTTTGTAGAAAGTTTGCTTGAGAAGCCATCCCAGCCGTCCGCTCTGTTTTCAACATAAAATTTTGCTTCCCTGCTGAACAGCTTGCCGTCAATCCTTCCATGTTCTCCCCAGTGAGCCAAAAGGTAACTTAGTTTTTTGCCCAAACGTTTTGGAATAAGTCAGACTTTGTCCCGAAACGGCGGGAGTCAAACGTCCAACCTTTCCGAAAGGAGGACTTAGATTTTCTTTGTCAAAATCCGCGGGAGCCATTGGGCAAAACCACCCGAAACGGCGGAAGCTTTCGATCAAGTCTTCCGCGACCACGGAAAAGTTCGCGTTGTTCTCCCGAAACGGCAAGGAATTCAACAAAACCACCCGAAACGACGGAACAATTCAGCTCTGTCTCCCGAAACGGCGGAAGCCATCCGGATAAACTCGCCGAAATAACACCAAGGAATTCAGCATTTTCTTCCGAAGTAAAAGACTTAGAAAATTTTCAATCGTTGCTTCTGCGGAACGGTCCCAGCTCCGAAACGACTTAGCTCCCGAAACGGCGGAGCCTTTCACTCAAACCTCCCGCAACCGCAGAAAAGTTCCGGCTTTCCTCCCGAAACGGCGGGACTCATTCGCCTTAGTCTCCCGAAAAGGACTTAGATTTCCTTCCGATTAGAAAATGCGGGAACGAAGGACTTAAAGAATTTTTTAGTTTCAACCTTCCGCTACGGCAGGGAAATTAAGTGAACCCCCCCGAAACGGCGGGAGTTTTCGTTGAATCCTTCCGCAACGGCGGGAGCTTTCGTAAAATCCTTCCGCAACGGAGGGGGAATTCAGGGAACCCTTCCGAAACCGCGGAAACCGCCGCGATATCTTCCCAAAAGAGACTAGGCGGAAACGTTTGATGAAACCTTTCCGAAACGGCGGAAGCCATCCCCATGAGTCCCGCGGGGAGAATTCACGATCGCCTTTCGAAACCATGAAAAGGACTTAGAATTTTCTCAAGAAGCTGTCGCGGAGGCCTTCAGCTTTTGCTCCCGAAACGCGGAAGCCTTCGGGCTACCCTTCCGAAACAGCAGAGGCCAATCGCTTACCCCGTTCGGCAAAGGGACTCCGAAACGATCCCGGGTGAATTTGCGGAAAATATAAGTTCTGCTTCCGAAACGGCGGAAGCCATTCCCAATAGCTTTCCGAAACTAGCGGAAGCCTTCGCCGAACCTTCCCGAAAAAATCAACGAGACTTTGAAATTTTGGATCGCGGAAGCTTTCGCAAAAGTCTTCCGAAAATACTGGGAGCATTCGTTATATCGTCCCGAAAGGGCGGAAGCTTTGACGTTACCCGTCCGCTACGCGGCGGTCTCTCGCGGAAGGCTTCGAGCTTCCTTTCCGCAGTAAGCCCCGAAACGTCGGAAGCTTTCATTGAATCCTTACGCAACGGCGGATACAATTCGCGAACTGGCCCCGCGAATGACGGTTGCACGAAAACCGAGGTGCTTTGACGTGACCGCTCCGCGCGGCGAATTTAAACCCCGTTGTAAATACGCCACCTACCGAATTAAAAGCTCACACGTGCCCAGTCTATATAAAATGCGGTGAGGGGCTCGACCAATCCACCATTGTTTTGAATCGGCCAACGACGTGCGATACCGTGCAAAACGCTCCAGCTCACCTCGCGCATCCGTGCTCGCAGCCACCTCGCTCAAGCAATCCTCACGGTGCCAGGTATGATCTTGACCTTGTTTTTCACTACTGAGTTGTCCTTTTGGGGAAAACAGTGATTTTAGTGGGGTTTTGACGGGCGAAACACCCGTCAAGGGCTATGTTTTTCCCGTCAGGAACAATGAACGGGGTTTTCATTATACATAATCGTCATAGGCCTTCCTAAAAAATGTTATATTTTATGTTGGTGGGTGCGGGCGGTTAACCATGCCCTGTTTTGTTTTAAACCCCGGGCCGCGCCCCTCGTCGAGGGTTAAGTTATCGAAACCCTATGGGCTTTCCATGTCCCGGACCGTTAACTCGGACTTAGAACCCTGGGCCCTTTTCAATAAGCCCCAGCCCCTACACGCAAAGCTGAAACCCGTAAGCGTTTAAGCCACGAGAGCCAAAACTTGAAGCCGCAGCCGCCCTAGCTCTCCCCGTCAGCATATCCCCGGCGCCGTTACCTTCGATCGGACTAAAATATCCCGTATTGACTCGGCGAGTGGCCGCGCGTGACGATAGCATTCAAAGCCCTCACTGAGTCAACCCGCGTCTTCCCCGCCATCGACCTCTCCAACCGCAGCCATAACGAAGTACATCCCCTTCCGCGAGGCGGAACCGGAAGCCAATTGCTCCCGCGAATCGCCTATCGGTCCAATAAAACCAATAGCTTCCGCAACATAGCTTATCCCATACTCGTCTTTTAAGAGCTTCAAATGTTTCAATGTGTGTCTTATGATTAAAATAATGTTTTGCTTCCTTAATATTTGCTTCATTGATTTATCTCATTAAAACGATGTTGCTCTCGGCTAAAACCATACAACCTGTTGCTCAAACTCATGATGAATTGTATATGGATGTTATCAGGGATAATTTAAGATGCCGAAACCCAGTAAGAAGAAGGCGAAGATGACAGAAAAGAAACCTGCTCCTCCTAAGATTGAAACCTCGCTCCAGGACACCAGGTGCACCACTGGTGTCCCTCCAGAAATCAGATGGGATGACATATACAGAATGATCAGGGACCAAGAGATCCCAGATATGTTGCTGGAAGAGGCACCGATCTATCAAAATATCAGAGCCTCAGGCATAACTAGAGCCGCTACCCGCCCTGAGCTATTCCCCTGTGCTGAAGTGATCGGGTGGATTCTCCAACATGCAGATGCTGATGGGAGAGTGATAAATGACAGCAGGAAAGTGGCTATTGCTTCGTTTCAACCCGCATATGTTGCGGCGGCCTACAGGTTTCCCCGTGTCCAACAAGCTCTGACTGATGAATGGTTGGGCCAGATGGATAACGTCGAGATGGCCAAGAAGCTATTGAGGGGAGGGAAGCATTTGAGAAAGAAGGGAAATGACGAATATGACGTGCAGAATCTGAGGGCCCCTTACAGATTGATCGCTTTAATGCTATGCAGAATATTCGGCATGCCGGATGGCACAATATACAAGATTCAGTGGGTCCCTATCATTCACTATGTGGCATTTCAGGGGACAGTGTTTGACTGGGCCACTATCTTGTCAGATAGTCTGGCCTCAATGATAAGTGCTGCTAAACCCGGGCTGGCCTCGAAGAAGGCTGAATTCTTCATGTCCTCATACCTGATAGATTGTATCTTGGCCAAGATAGAGTTCCCCGGATTGGGGTGTACATGGGATAGGGCCACAACCCCGGTCTACACTGCATTCAAGATGTTGTGGGCTCAGAATTACAAGCCCAGCTACAAACTCATCTGTGAGGGGTTCATCATGCCCCTATACGAGAAAATGTTCAAGGAAGAACCAAGTTGCCTGTCACAAAACGCTTTGGAAGTCCTTGAGGATTATGGGGACTTCTACTTTTCAGAACAAGGTACCTACTTAAGAATGTTCGGAGGGACTAAGCCCCCATACATATTGCCGCAGTATGCCACAGACTATGTGGTGCTCAAGGAAGCAATAAGACAACTCTTCTTGGATGGGATTGGAGCATTCCTCCACAAGCTACACAAGGCTTCCTTTCCCCCCCTACCTTTCTGCATAGGTGCTTACAAGTTTTCAGGGGTGGCCTCTGCCGATGAATTTGTTCAAGAGTTGAGGGCCTTCCATTTCGGTGAGGTCATCTTCCACAGGAACGACAGAAAGGGTAAAGTGGCCGAGCATTGCAAGGGGAACTATGCTAACTTCGAATACTCCCACTACCCCGATGCCGAGGAGGAAGCATTCAGAGGCATCAGCAACATGACTGAGCTAAGGATCTGTCGCCAAAGTACTGGAGCGAGCTCTAGCTCAACCAAAGCCCAGAAGACCATCCAGCAAAAGGAGAAAGAAGCCAAGGATGCCCGAGCTCAGGAAGAGCTCAGATTAAGAGAAGAGGCAAGGTTGCAAAAGGAAGCCGAGGAGGCAAGAAAGCTACAAGAGGCTGAGAATGAAAGACTGCGGAAGGAGGCTGAAGAAGCCCAAAAGCAGAAAGAAGCAGAAATTGAGCAAGCTGAAGCAAGGAAGAAGGCGGAGGAAGAATTGAAGGCAAGAGAAGATACCCAGGTAGGTGGGTCCGGTGCGCAGGACATGGAGATAGACACCTCTCAGGCAGGTGGCTCTAGTACCCAAAAGGAAGGGACAGACCCCGCTCAGGAAGTCCGGACCCCACCTATGGAAGAAGACATAGACATCATAAACCGACCAATTGTACCGTACACTCCATCTGGGAAGCGTACGGTGTCCAAATGGAATGAGTTTGTCTATGACAAGAAAAGAAAAACAATGGTCCTCCAATCAGAAGAGAGGATTAAAAGTCCCTTCCATGATGACATAGTTACTCGCCGAGAGGTCGCTGTCATGCAAAACACAGACGCAGATCCCATCGCCATGGCATCCGCAGCTATAGCAACAGCACAGGCATCATTTGCCAATGTAGGGGTTATAGTCAAAGAAAATATATTGACAAAGAAGAGAGCACGTACCCTGCAGCAAAATGTGGCTAATGAGCAAGCCCAAAGAGACCTGATAGTAAATAAATACAATTGCTTGTACGCTGAGCACAAGGAGTTGGCAAACAAGTACAACTACCTGGAGGAGGAAAAGGACCAGCTAGCACTCCAAATAATGATTGCAGAAGCAGAGAAGAGTGGAGCAGAAGAAAAGGCTTCCCAGCTAGAAACAGACAAGCAGGCATTAGCTGAGCATTTAGAGCAAGCGGAAAGCAGAACCTTGGACATGTCCCCCTTCCACGAGCTGTCATGCAATATACTATAGCAAGTGCATGGCTCTCAAGAGCTAATCACTGATGAGGTATGCAAACTCAAGGCCATGACGGTTAGGCTAAAGGAGGTGAATGCGGAAGCCCACAGGCTCAAGGCTAAGAATACCCGTGTCAAAGCAAATGTCATAAGTCAGATGGCATGGAGGGAAGGGAAAGGAGGTTTCCCCCCGCATCTTCCTTTCAAGACCGTGGAAGATTTTAATGAAGATATAGCCTTGTTGGAGTTTGGCCGGAACTGTGCCAATAAGCTGATGGCCAGTGTGCAGAAGACCACAGATAGAATCAACAACCTGTACCAAAAGCTCAAAGGAGTCCATGATAACTGCTCATTAAGTTTCCCTCAGACCCTAGAAGACTTCCCGGGAAAGGAGCAGCGGTTATCTCAACTGAAAGAGGAGCTAGGCGCCCAGATGGAGTATGTGAAAAGCATTGATGTCCTTGCCATGGATGATCTCCAACATTACATCGGTTCATCAACACTTCACAACCATCTGCTGAAGGAAACATATCAAGTTGCTGAAGCAGAAGTACAAAGCATTAAAATAGAGCTCGGGAAGAATGTAACTTCTCAGAAAATCCTGTTTCCTGCTGCAGCAAACATAATCATAAGGGATACAGGTGTGTGGCACAGCTACATAGAAGAGGAGGTCAGGAAAGCTGCAGCAGCAGCAGAAGCATCAGTAGATCCGGCAGCCCCTCTCCCAGCAGCCTCTTCCCCAGCAATGGCAGAAAGTCTGGCCAGTCCCATTCCCCCTTCCCAATTAGGAGCAGCATCAGCAGGGGATTCGAGGACCTCTTCCCAGGCAGCATCAGTGACCATCAACTTGGGCGACCCTTTTCCAGGAGAAGCTCACGCACAGGAATGAAGAAGCTGAATTTAGTGAGCCACTCTTTTCAGCCAGACACGTGCCCAGCAAGGAACGCTTTGAGTTTAGCAAATTTTCTGTTATATGTAAGGCGTAAGCCGTGGGACAGCTGTCCATATTTTTTGTCAAAATATTTTTGTAAATGAAGTGGCCATTTTGGTGGTCGATTATATTAGAAATCCCTGTAAATGACAGGTGGGGGAATGCTAGGTGTCAGCCCAGAGGGCAAATTTTGTAACTATAAATAGGAGCCTAGAAGAGATAAGAAGGACTTTTGTGAGGGAATGAAATTTTTTGGGCAAATGATATGAGCTATCTTGTATCGGTTCTGTAAATTGAATTTTTCTAATAGAAGCCACGGGAAATGAACGTTTTGCTTGGAATGTTGGGTTGCTTTATGTTGGACTATTCTAAAGACTGCAATTCTGCAATGTGAGATCATTCTTGACTTCTGAATTATTTCTTTGTATTAATGATTTTGCTCTTATCTCTGCATGCGTTCTCTCTATTTCATGGACAATGAATGCGTTCCATATTAAATCAGGAGCTATCTGCTGATACTTCTATCATTGTTGTAGATTTTTTTTCTTTTAGATCGAATGGCTAACTGTTCTTTCTTCTGGATAATTCGTATGGCTCATTGTTCAAGCTTTTAATTGCTCCTTGCAGGGATCTTTTAGTTTAATTCTAGTTTCGTTGCATCTAGATCTGTTTCTTTATTCTTGTTGTGTAGATTAAATAATTTTTATTTCTTCTGTTCATAAGCAGTAGATACGTTCTGTAAGTCTCATTTCAGATCTGTTTCTTTATCCTTTAACGTTCCTCTATTTTTCTGAGCAATAGATGCGTTCCATTTTGAATGGGAAGCTATCTTCTCAAGATCCTCATCTCGCTGTAGCTATGACCGTGAGAAATAATAGCTATCTGTTCGTTACTTATGATAATCTGCTACAGCTGATTGCTCTCCCCTTAAGCGTGTTCCCCTGCAAGGATAGATAGATGTGTTCCTGTTTCTAGATTTAGATCTGTTTCAGTTGCATTTAGACTAAGTATAATTTAGGCATGTGCATCTCATATAAAACACATAAAATCCAAAAGAAAGGTGGATCGGGCCATAACCGGTAGAATAGGATTTAAGTTCCAAAACCACGGTTGCCGGAACCGCTAACCGGACGGATTCCCTACACCAAACGGGAGATAGTCTAATTGGGACCGTCTCTCGGGGAGAATCCCTTTCTGATTGATGCTACGATATCCGAGGCATCAACAAGTCCTTAGCGGACAGTTGAGGGGATTGGAGCATCCCTGGACTTTTAGTCCTAAAGAGAGCCGTAGACGTGAGGTCTCCGATAATGAAGTCCTTAGTGGACAGTTGAGGGGATTGGATCATCCCTGGACTTTGATTCCTAAAGAGAGCCGTAGACGTATGGTCTCCGAGAAGTGGGGATTGTATCATCCCCAGACTTCGGTGCCTGAATTGATCCATAGACGTGTGGTCTCCGAGAAGTGGGGATTGTATCATCCCCGGACTTCAGTCCCTGAATTGATCCGTAGACGTGTGGTCTCCGAGAAGTGGGGATTGTATCATCCCCGGACTGCGGTTCCTGAATTGATCCGTAGATGTGAGGTCTCCGAGAAGTGGGGATTGTATCATCCCCGGACTTAGGTCCCTGAATTGATCCATAGACGTGAGGTATCTGAGAAGTGGGGATTGTATCATCCCCGGACTGCGGTCCCTGAATTGATCCGTAGACGTATGGTCTCCGAGAAGTGGGGATTGTATCATCCCCAGACTTAGGTCCCTGAATTGATCCGTAGACGTGAGGTCTCCGAGAAGTGGGGATTGTATCATCCCCAGACTGCGGTCCCTGAATTGATCCGTAGACGTATGGTCTCCGAGAAGTGGGGATTGTATCATCCTCGGACTTCGGTCCTTGAATTGATCCATAGACGTATGGTCTCCGAGAAAGTGATTTTTGATGTGGTTACTTGTATCGGTAGGATACTTGTATTGATGATGTGGTTACTTGCATCGGTAGGATACTTGTATTGATGATGTGGTTACTTGTATCGGTAGGATACTTGTATTGATGATGTGGTTACTTGTATCGGTAGGATACTTGTATTGATGATGTGGTTACTTGTATCGGTAGGATACTTGTATTGATGATATGGTTACTTGTATCAGTGTGGATACTTGTATTGATGATATGTACACTTGTATTGGCATGAATACGTGTACTAATGATGTGGATACTTGTATTGTTATGGATACCTGTATTGATGACGATGTTGATGATCGTGAGATGACGATGCTGATGATCATGTGATGACGATGCTGATGATCGTGTGATGATGATGCTGATGATCGTGAGATGACGATGCTGATGATCGTGTGATGATAATGCTGATGATCGTGAGATGACGATGCTGATGATCGTGTGATGACGATGCTGATGATCGTAAGATGACGATACTGATGATCGTGAGGATCCAGATGTTGATATTGTTGTAGCTGTTCGAGTGCTGCAGAAGATAAAGACTCAGTACTGAAGATGTTGATGTTCCAGTATTGAAGATGTTCCAGTAACTGCTTGAGTTACTGATGATGTTGAGAAAGCTTCCAATGATTTATAGATGTGTCATGTATGATGTTGATGACTCCTTGCTCGTGCAGATACTGTTATAATATCCTTCTCGTTAAGGGGGAGTGTTGAAATATTGTAACTTCAAAGAATATTATATTTGTATATTATTTATTCCGGAGATGTTCCATACCTCCGATGTGATTATACTATAAATCCGGAGATGGTTATTCCTCCGAGTTGGGTGTGGTAACTAGGGTTATTAGACCCACCATGTGGGGGTCGGCCCAATCAGTTATAATGGGGTATTTAACCTAATGGTTAAATACGAGCCTACATGTACTTGTGTAAAATACATATCAGAGTAGTGTATAAATAGAGGAGGTGTGTTCCTCATTTTATACACACACTCACTTGAGGATAGCGCACTTGTCGAGGAGAGGTCTGCTATTGTGGAGGAGGAGATCATGTCTCAGGGTTTCATCTTTGTATATTGCTGGTCATCTATATTGAGGAAGCTTTGCTGGGTTTTCTACCCCATGAGGGTTTCCCAGGATAAATCTCTGTCTCTTGTGTTTATGCTGTGCTTGTTGTTTCTTCAGTGATCCTGTATATGCTATTATTGTGAAATGGAATGTAATGATGCTATTTTATGTCTTAGCATATTGAATTTTAACAGACATGGTGTCACAGCACTGTGTTGCTACTTGTCATCCTTCCAGCAGGAAGATTCTCATCAAGGATGTGGTGAGCCATCCACTATGGACCATATTGCTTACCATTACTAGGGTGGCAGGTAGCTAAGCCCCACACACGGCTACTCGGACCCAGATGCTGTATGTGGAGGACTGTATGTCCCCCATGGTTCTCAATTGGTGTGAGGGTCTCCTTGCAAACATCCGAGCTCAGATGACCAAGTGTCGGCGAGGGAAGCTCAAGCAGTTTGGGTATGGATCGATCATAGTATTGTTCCTCTTAGAGAGGATTCCTCTTCTACGCCCACAGTTGATACTTGATGACATGGAGTCCAGGGATCCCCATATGCTCAGAATGGCTGAGGTCATGACCCATCATGGTGGCAGGCCCATGATTAGCTTTGGTCCCGAGTTTTTCAGCTGGCTAGAGGGCCAGTTACTTATGATTGAGGACTTTCCATACAGTGGCACGAACTTTTGTTAAATTTTGAGCATTAATTCACAATACTCTAGGATCTTCACTGAGAGAATAACATATACAGTATATCAATGCATAACAATCACAATAAGCATGACAAGCATCACAAGAATCAAAAGAATGAGAGACAAGAGACACAGAGTTTCCATGGGGAAAACCCTAAGGTGAAAAACCCCACAACTTCCTCAGAGATAGAGAGAGCAATGGCTCAACCAAATTACAACCAAAATACACTTGATATAGTCTCCTAGAAGCAGATGATCCTCATCCTCACTAGTGCGCCATTTTTTGAGTGAGAGAGAGATGACTTTCTGAATGATCTAAATAGAGATCTCTTGATCTCTATTTATACTAACCTGTTTTCCCAGTGACCTTATGGGACCGACTTGTCTAGCTAGGTACATCCACAAGATAATATATATTTCAGGTTCGACCCCACACATGGTGGTCTAATAACCCATCGGCAAGTACACACACTTGCGACACTTGTCAATCCACATGATGACACTTCCTTATAGAGGAATAACACATCTCTAATAAGGGTACAATAAATATATATGAAATACATAGATGAAATACATTTTGAAGTTACATATACATCAACATTCCCTCTTAACTAGGAAGGTATTTCTCGACACAGATCTGCTAGACAAGTCTTCTTCTTGGGATCATCGTCATCGATGCATCATCATCATCATCATCATTGTTGCTGCTATCTCAACCAATCTCTGACTCTACTCGTCATAGGAAGTTCTACAGAGCCAGTCCTTTTTCATACTGGATGTAGGCCCACCACCAGCAGGTCTTCATCATCACTAGCCATACTGTGGAAATCTCAGGACTTATTACGTGTGTCACAAAACCTTAAAAGAGTCTCTTGACTAGCAAGAACCCTAAAGAGAATCTGAGGCCTTTTTCATCCTGTCCAGATCTCCAGGACTTATTACATGTGACCCCACCACAAAACCTTGAAAGAGAATCCCAGGATTGATTACGAGCACAAGGCTCAACCTATCGGATCTCCTAGGGCACAAATTACATGTGGTCACCACAAAACCTCGAAAGAGCATCCCAAAACTGATTACAAGCACAAGTCTCAACCTATCCAATCTCCTAGGGCACAAATTACATGTGGTCATGGCAAAACCTCGAAAGAGCATCCCAGGACTGATTACAAGCACACGACTCAACCTATCGGATCTCCCAGGGCACAAATTACATGCCATAGGAAAAACCTCAAAAGACTATCTGCAGATCTCCCAGGGCACAAATTATATGTCCTCCCAAGCAAAACCTCGAAAGAGCATTTGCCAGATATCCCAGGGTACAAATTACATGCCGTAGGAAAAACCTCGAAAGACTATCGGCAAATCTCCTAGGGCACAAATTACATGCTTATCTGCACAACCTGTTCCACAGTCACAGAGTATCAACCTGATACTCACCATACATCATCCTGATGTACACATGATCATCCTAATCATCATCACTACAACATCCTACTGCATGTCATCTGGAGCAACATCCTGAAGCTCATCATCCATGATCATCCTGATCATACAATGCATCTACCTGATGCATACCAAGTATCTACCTGATACATATTATCATACATGATCCACCTGATCATACAGTGTATCCACTTGATACAAATACAAATACATGATACATATCAACATACATGATCTACCTGATCATAAAATGTATCCACTTGATACATATACAGATACATGGTCCAAGCATCCAACATGATGCGTACATACATATAAATGATCCAACTGATCATATCCAGCATCCAACATGATGCGTACATATACATATAAATGATCCAACTGATCATATCCAGCATCTAACATGATGCATACATACATACATATAAAAATGATCCAACTGATCATACAAAGCAGAAACATGAACATCATCTTGATGCTCATCATTCAGCGCTTACATTTACAGCCATGTGAAGGATCCTCCTTCCAACATGCTTGGAATGGCTTCAGCAAATGTGTCCATCACTTCTTCCTCGAAGTGTCATCAATCTGACTAACACCAAGCCTCTCTCTAAAGTACTCAAACATCACCCTGGCTAGTGGCTTTGTCACCACATCTGCAATCTACTCATCGGTCACAACATACAGGAGCTTCACAGCTCCTATCTGCACCATATCCCTGATATAGTGATATTTGATCTCTATGTGTTTCGACCTGTCATGAAACACTGGGTTCTCGGACAACTTCACACAACTCTAGTTATCACAGAAGATACCAGTAGCATCCAACGGGAGATCAAATAATTCAGACAGTAGCTTCCATAGCCATACTACCTCACAACTAGCTGAATAGGCTGTAACATACTCTACCTTAGTTGTACCCAGTGCTACACAAGACTGCTTCCTGCTAAACCAAGAGATCACACCTGATCCCATACTAAAATAGCACCTAGATGTGCTCTTTCTATCTGTAGCACTGCCAGCCCAATCTGAATCAACATAACCCTACAGGTTAAACTTTTGATTCGCCTCATACTTGAGCCCATAATCCACTGTACCCTTCAGGTACCTTAGAAAATGCTTTACAACAACTAGATGAACACTCCTCGGATCTGTCAGGAACTGACTCAATGTGTTCACTGCAAAGCAAATATCTGGTCTCATGTTCATCAGGTACATCAAGGACCCAATCATCTGACGATACATAGAGACATCAACCGGCTCAGATGAAGCATCACATAGAAGCTTCAGATTCGATGCCATAGGTGTGGCCATGGCCTTGCAATTCATCATCCTGAATCTCTTCAGGATATCTACTATGTACTTCCCTTGACCAAGGAAGATCCCACCTATACTCTGCCACACCTCCATACCTAGGAAATAATGCATCATTCCCAAATCTTTCATATCGAACAAACTTCCTCTTTGTATCACACCAAGTTCTGGGGGCTTGCTACAAGCCATACAAGGCTTTCTTCAATCTACACACATGTGACTCCCTGTCAGGTCTTGGGACTGCATCCCAAACATCTTCTTCATGATCGACGGATCATGGCATTCCATTTCTTCATCCTAGATCCTAGGAACTTCAATATCTTCAATATGTATCTTTGTTGCTGGAACAAATGTTGTAGTCCTTCTTTTGTAGGTGAAGATATACGGTCTTTCCTACAAAACAAGTTAAATTGTATGATTAGAAACATATCATAATTTTCAGAACAAATTCTTTACACATAAAGAAATATGTCATCCAGTCATGCAGTTATCTTAGCCAAAGCTTCAATACAACATTTATCCATGTTCCACAACTTTCTAGATGCCTTCCAGTCTCTACCAGAACATTGTTAAGAGTTTACACTACTCCCAACATGTCAGCAAAGAGGTTTCATTCTAGATAAGTAGCACTGGAATGTTGTACAGTGCCATAGGCCACTTACCCATCACATGCATATTAGTAGTATACTGTTCATTAATGCAATCTTTCTAATATGCAAAATACATCTCCTAAGTCTAGGAACATAAGCATAATATTATTTAAACAAAAGTAGGCAAGAAATGATAATTGAAATACTTATCTTTGTTTGATTGTTGGGTGGACTCCCTCTGAGTCTTTGCTTCCTGGCAGGAGCTGCTAAAGTAGCTTCTTCTACACCTTTCTGTTGTGGAATGTAGGAAGATGGTCAACTCCCTTTGAAAATATGCATCCTTGCAGGGGCTGCTGGAGTGTGCTCCCTCTTGATTTATCCTTGTTGACATCAATCTTCTTGAACCCTGGAAAGTATAATCTGTAAGCCTTCGAGCTTTCACTGTAACCCACAAAGATACCCTTCTTTACTGAAGGATCTAGTTTAGTCCTCTTTTCCTTTGGGACATGAGTGTATACTGGACAACCAAATATTCTAAGATGGCTGACTTCAAGTTTCTTACCAGAAAAGACCTCTTCTGGTGTCTTGTTATCCAATATCTTGTGGGGTGTTCTATTCTGCACATATACAGCTGTTCTAGCTGCTTCTGCCCATAGATGCATAGGTAGATCCTAGTCATGTAGCATTACCCTTGCTACTTCCATGATTGTTCTGTTCTTCCTTTCTGCAACTCCATTCTATTGAGGATTATAAGGAGCAGTCAACTCCCTCTTAATCCCTGAATCACTACAAAGCTTCTTGAAGTCACCTGGTGTGAATTCTCCACCATTGTTGGATTTGAATGTTTTGATCTTCTTGTCAGTTTGATTCTCCATCAAGGTTTTGAATTCCTTGAATTTATCAAACACCTCATCTTTGCTCTTCAAGAAGTATACCCAAGTCTTCCTGGAGAAGTCATCAATAAATGAGATATAGTAAACATACCCACTCAAGGAACTGGATAACATAGGGCCACATACATATGAGTGGATGATTTCCAGGATGTCTTTTGCCTTGCTTTCACTGCTTGGGAAAGCCTTCTTAATGTTCTTACCTTTTGCACATCCTTTGCAAACACCTTCATGTTTGGTCTTGATTTCAGGAAGACCCTCTACAGCCTTGCTTGCAATTGGAAGTGCCCTATAGTGCATATGAGCAAGTCTTCTATGCCAAAGTTCACTTGGCTCCATGGATTCATGTACCATGGCATGTTCAGGTTGTCCCTTCAATTTATACAAACCTTCCTCTTGCTCTCCAATCACTACTGCATCATCTATGTTCTTTCCCTTTGGCCACATTAGGACTTGGCCATCCACAAATGCAACCCTCATACCTTTTGCATCCAATACAGAGATGGAGAGTAAGTTCTTCTTGAGCCTAGGTACATAAAGGACTTCTTTCATCTTCAAAGATTTTCCAGAATCTAGGTTGTAGAAGGCTTCACCACTTCCTTTGATTGGGTATTGATAATCATCCCCAAGTGTCACCTTATGGGGTGATTCATGTTCAAATAGATTCACAAAAGATTCCTTAAACCCAGTCATGTGTTTGGAAGCCCCACTATCAATCAACCAATCATTACAACCATGGGAGATAGTACATGTGAGAGCAGAAATTAGAAAATATTCTTCTTCACTTGATGAGTCATCATCACTTTCTTCCCTAGCCTTCTTCTTTGGGGGGTTCATCATCTTTGGCAGCATGAGCATGATATCTTCTTTTGTTATTCTTCTTCTTCTTATTGAAGTTGTTGTTGTTGTCTTTCTTCTTCTTGGGACAATCTGAAGCAAAGTGTCCCTTCTCATTGCAATTGAAGCATCTGAGATCTTTCTTATCTTTATGATAATGGTGATGTGAGAATCTTCTATTATGAGATGATTCCTTCTTGGACTTGCCTTTCCTAGCATGTGCTGTGAGAGCTTGATCTTCATTTCCCATATTTTCTTCTTGGGCAACAAGCCTAGCTTCTTCTTGAGAGCATTCTTCCCGTAATTTGTTGAAGGAGATCAACTTCTTCCTTGCACAAATTCCTTGAATAAAGGAATCCCATGACCTGGGTAGGCCATTTAGAGTGGTCATCACCACTTCACCATTCTCCACCATTTCATCCACTGCTTCTAGTTGTTCCTTGATCTATGAGACCCTTGAAAAATAAGATTGAATGGTTTCTCCATTCTGAAACTTTACTCCTTTCGATTGGTTCCGCAGGGTCATCTTCTGATTTATGTTCTTCCCTTCAAATAGCTTGGTCAAAGAGTCAAACATCTCCTTCGGTGTCTTTAGAGAAGACACATGGGGTATGAGATGGTCTTTGATAGAATCAACAATGATTCTCTTTTCCTTGACCAAGTTTTTATTATGCAATACCTTAGCCTCTTCATCCTCTGGGATAGGGATGTCTTCTTTTACATATGAGTCCAACTCATTCTCTTCCAGGATTAACCCAATCCTATACTTCCAAGCTTGGAAGATATCAGCTCCTTCAAGCTTATCCTCAAGCTTGGTGTGGTGAGACATCTTAAAGAGTACTTCAAATGGAAATAGAAAAGATTTAGGCCTTACCACTTGAAATGCTGAAAACTGGATCTGGTTCAGGATTAGGGTTTCTCGAAAAAACCCTAAAAATTCAAAATGTGAATTTCAATTTTCTGAAAGGATAGAAAGATGCGCCTTAATGAGCTGATCAGCCTGGTGTATTCAGAATTTGAGATTAGCAAAGCTTTACCCTTCATATTTTCCTTTTTGTCCTCCCAGGTTCACTTGGGAGAGCCCTGAATTAGGGTTTGAGTTTCTCGGAGATATACCCAGGAAAAAATCTCGATCCAAAGCTCTAAACTTCGATTTTTGCAAGGAGCTTCCAGCTATGTCTTCAGATTTTAGAAATTCCTGTTTTTGTGGAAACCCTAATTTTTAGGGCCAAATCTGAAAATGCTCAGAATTGAATTATGATTGGACAGATAGATTCTCCTTGATGAGCAGAGTCAATCTACTATACTGCTTTTCCAAAAAATATGGAGAGAAACCCAATAGACAAGAAACTTAAGTTTCTGTCACTGCAAAATGTCTTCTTCTCAGGTTAGCTCTGATACCATGTTAAATTTTGAGCATTAATTCACAATACTCTAGGATCTTCACTGAGAGAACAACATATACAGTATGTCAATGCATAACAATCACAATAAGCATGACAAGCATCACAAGAATCAAAAGCATGAGAGACAAGAGACACAGAGTTTCCGTGGGGAAAACCCTTAGGTGAAAAACCCCACAACTTCCTCATAGATAGAGAGAGCAATGGCTCAACTAAAGTACAACCAAAATACACTTGAGATAGTCTCCTAGAAGCAGATGATCCTCCTCCTCACTATTGCACGACTTTCTGAGTGAGAGAGAGATGATTTTCTGAATGATCTAAATAGAGATCTCCTAATCTCTATTTATACTAACCTGTTTTCCCAGTGACCTTATGGGGTCGACTTGTCTAGCTAGGTTCATCCACAATATAATATGTATTTCAGGGCCGACCCCACACATGGTGGTCTAATAACCCATCGGCAAGTACACACACTTGCGACACTTGTCAATCCACATGATGACACTTCCTTATAGAGGAATAACACATCTCTAATAAGGGTACAATAAATATATAGGAAATACATAGATGAAATACATTCCGAAGTTACATATACATCAACAACTTTCGAGAGGATCCTGACTTGGTTTTGTTAGAGGGTGCAGCATGGGGTGACCTAGGTGAGAAAAAAACCCTTGTATTTTTAGTTTTGTATATTATATGATTTTTTTGATGTAGTGCTGACAAGTACAAAATGTGTGTGTGCAGATGTGGGCCCCGTACAGCCGGTGGGTCTCTCCCTTCTAGTGAGGAGAGACAGAGGTAGGGAGGCAGTCGTTCCTACAGGTTCTTATACTGCCATCGAGGAGATGGAGGAGGTGTATAGGAACCTATCCTAGTTGACTATGGAGGTACTAGAGCAATCTATTAATGACTTACCAAGGAACATGCAGAGATTTGGGGTTGGAGCATTCATGCACTTCAACGCCTTACTCCACAAGGTGGCTCGGACTGTACACTACTTCCTTACCCAGCGGTAGCATTCCGTTCGAGCTAGGGGTGGTGTACGGGTCAGGCGCCAGGCCTGATGACACTTCTATACTTGTACTAAGAGCTTAGAGGCCTCAGATTTTGTACTACTGAAAGCTATGATGCTTTAGATTTTTGTAGAGACTGACTAAAAGCCATCGTGCTTCAGATTTTGTACCAGCACTACTTTTTGAGTGATATATATATATATATACAGACATTATCGGTGATTTATACATTATGTGTTTTTAAAATGATTAGTGATGTGATCGTGTTTACATGTTTGCTTTTAGACATTGTATTTACATGTCGTGAATGCTTTTACATATTATGAGTATTATGTGTGTGTGATGTACCAATCCAAAATGAAATTGGCCATCAAGTCAGCAGCTGTGTTTAACTCCCGTGCAATGTGCAGGTATTGAACGGATTCAAATGACCTTTCCAGGATAGTACTCGTCTGAAGAGACGGAGTAAGGGATCACGGATGGCGTACAACTGGTTCAGATGGGAAACCACTAATTGTGAATCCATGTGGATGACAATGTGGTTCATACCCAAGGAAATGGCATTAGCCAGGGTTTCTATTATTGCCTGATACTCTATGGCATTGTTGGTTGCAAACCCTAGGCAAATTCCTCCTGAGCTAATGAGCTCACCTATTAGGGAATATAGTACCCAGGCTACCGAAGCAAGGTTACGGGTATGTCGACTGGTGCCATCCGCAAATCCATAGCACGTTGCCATCTGTACACGTAGACAGAACATGGTATAAGAAGCGGAAACAAGATAAAAAAGACACTCAAAAAGAAATGTGTCACACCACACAAAAACACACCATGTATAGTATATACAAGCAAGTCTATGCATGAGAGATCAAGCATAGTATCTCTACAGGTAAAGCCCATTGCGAGGTTCACCCAAAGAGATTCCATCATAGTCTTGAAGCTCGTAAGAACCTTTTTCCAACACACATTTTATAACATAAGGTCCATGCCACATGGACTCGAACTTCCCTACTCCTAGTTTGTTGTGCTTTTGGTCATAAGTGAGTACCAGGTCACCCTCGTCAAAGATACAAGGTTCAACTGACTTATCGTATTGGGCTTTGATGCGTTTCTTGTGTGCTTCATTAGGAAGAGCGGCATCTCGGTGAGACTCGTCAAGTTTTTCTAAGTGCAAGAGATGTTCTTCCTCAGTAGTAGTGTTAGGAAGAATTTTGACAGCGGGTTGTAGAGACAGAATTTTGCACTCTATCGAAAAAACAGCCTCCAAATCATATACCAATTGGAAAGGAGTGAAGCCTGTGGCAGATTTGACGGTAGTTTGGTAGGCTCATAATGCTGAAAAGAGCATGTTGTGCCAATTGGACTTATGTGTCCCTACCATCCTTTGGACCATAGTTTTCAAGACCTTGTTAATAGCCTCAACCTGTCCGTTGGATTGCGGGTAGTAGGGTGTTGAATTTTCATGACGAAAACCCAATTTATCGCTCAATTCATCAACCATATGGTTCTAAAAATGAAAACCATGATCGGTAACAATTGCCTAAGGAACTCCGAACCGCGCTATTACATGATTGAACATGAAGAGTGTGGTGGTTTTTCCGTCGTGCTGGTATGTAGGCATCGCTTCGGCCCACTTTGTGAAGTAATCCACAGCTACGATGATATAAGTATGCCCCCCAGCCGAGGTAGGCTTATAATGCATAAAATCAATGCCCCATTTTGCGAATGGGCCAATGGCAATAACCAGATGTAATGGGGCAGGATGAGTGTGCCTCTTCGTATGGAAGTGTTGGCAAGGAGGACTTTTTTTTACGACCTCAATACAATCTTTGAAGATAGTAGGCCAGAAATATCCTATGTGCAAAATATTTTGGGTTGTAGCCATCCCAGAGAGGTGACCGCCACATGCCCTAGCGTGACAGTCATTTAGAATGCATTCAGCCTCATCATTAGTGAGACAACGTCGAAGAATTGAATCAATGCCATGGCGATACAAAGTATCATTGATGATTAAATAATACTTTGCATGGTGATGTATCTTACGACGGTCGTCCCGAAAGAGTTGAGGGTTGAAGCATTGGGTTTGAAGATACAATAAGATATCTCCATACCAGGGGTCAGTCATATTGGTGATAAACAATGATTCATCCGAAAAGGAGTCATTGTGCTCAACTTCTGCATCAGAATGGTCAAGGTCCCAAATGAGCTCGGCAAACACCAAAGACTTCTTAGACTTAGTTTTCTTTAAAAGAAGATAAAAATTTTGCAGTATCACAATCCAGCGTGAATACTTTCCCCCAAGCACCTGACATCTCAGTACGTGGTACATGGGGTTCGATCGACGATGATAGTGGTGGTGCGGAGTAGGATGTAGTGCCAGAACTTCTGGACGGCGATGACCGCCACGAATGTGAGTTTTTTAACATGTGAATATCTAGTTTCAGTGTCAGCTAGACCCTTACTGGCATAGTATATTACATGTTCCTGGGCGTTTTGATTCTCTTGCACCAAAACCATTGCGATAGTGGTAGTAGAAGCGGTGAGATATAAGATGTAATCTCGATAATAATTAGGCGGTTGGAGCACGAGGGCATGCGTGATGTCATCTTTGATACTGTCGAAGGAATTTTGAGCCTGGTCATCCCAGATGAATGGGACGTCCTTCTTGAGCAGTCTCATATACCCCTGAGTCTTCTCTGCAAAATTGCAAACAAAACATCGTAAATAAGTCACCTTCCCTTGGAGACTTTGAAGTTTCGTCACATCAGTCAGGGGTGGTAGGTCGATGATGGCCTCCACCTTTAAGGGATCAATGCGGATCCCATCCTTCGAAACGATAAATCCTAAGAGGTGTCCGGACTCAACATAAAAGATTTATTTGTGAGGATTCAGATGGATATTGTACCGTCTGCATTTGAGGAAAATGGACGTCAAATGATCAATGTGGAACTCATGCTCCTTTGAATGAGCAGGGAGATCGTCTAGGTAAGGTTCCACAAAGTCCTTAATATCATGGAAGGCATATGACATAGCCCGTTGAAACGTGGCACCACCATTTTTAAGGCCAAATGGGAGTTTACGATAAGCAAATGTACCCCATGGGCAGGTGAAAGCCGTCTTATGTTGGTCGGCTAAGTTGATCTCAATCTAGTTGTAACCTGAAAAGCCATCGATAAATGAGAAGATGATGCTTCCGGCACAGTTGTCGATGATCTGGCCGATGAAGGGGGTTGGGTAGTTGTCTTTTGGACAAGCCCCGTTAAGGTCCCGATAATAAACACAGATGCGAATGGTGCCCTAATTTTTGTTCACAAGAATGATGTTTGAGACCCAATCTGTCAATGGGACAAGATAAATAAAACCAGCCTTTACGAGCTTTTCAATTTCTTCGTTAATTGCCACAGTCTTCTGGGGGTGTACCGGTCGCAACTTTTGGCGCACAGGTTTGATGTCGGGATAGGTTTTTATTTCCTGAGAAACAATCGCAGGGTCTATCCTAGGCATCTCCTCATAGGACTAAGCAAATACATCTCGAAATTGCTTGAAAAAGGCCGTGCTAACAGCGATTTCTTAAGGGGAACACTTCTGGCCTATGCGAATGTGTTCCACTATACTAGGTTTCACCGAGATGTCTACTGGGGTTGTTGGCTCAATATTGGCCAAGTTGCCCTCCGTGTCCGTAAGACATGTAAGGATGGGGGAATGAGGGGATGGGTAGATATCTGGTGAAAAGAGGGTATGGATGTTGTCCTCTATGTATTCCAAAGGAGGAAGAAAAGATGACCGATGGTGGAGATCATCCCACGGACTATCGTCAATATTCATTACTTCCATAATGGACTCATCTGAATGAAAAGTCTGAAGTAAGAGATCAGGTAGAGATGACATCCATCGTAGAGAACGGGATGGGGAGTTCATGGTTAAATGGTTCTCCAATGCTGATTGGATAGCCTCATAAATACGTTCAGCGGGTGAAAGAGGCATCATATCTCCAATCAGGTGTGTTGTGGCTTCATCGGGTACAAGCCAAGCATCATTAGAGTGAGATAACATATCTGTGGAGATCATGTTCACCATGGAAATATGATTAGGGGGGTCTGCGGCTGGAAAAACGCCCATGAGAGATGAATCTTTCAAAAGGCCAACCCCTACACTCTCATATTGTTTTGACGTCTATCCAATGAAAGGAACATGGTCACCAGGATGAGTAGTGGCGTCTGGTGTACAAAAATATAACTGGTTGATAGTAACAATTTGTCCTTGGTGGGGGGATTGTACTATGCGGAAGACTGAATAGGCTACCGCCTACATGGTGTAAAACCAATTGCGACCAAGCAAGAGATTATAATCTAATGGGGCCGAGACCGCCACGTTAATGGTTATGGTCTTTCCCCAACTCAACTGCAAGAGCTTGTAAGAGCCCATGAGGTTGAAAGCCATGTCCGTCAAATGCTTTCAACATGGTAGGAGAACGATTCAATTCGAAGGAGCCAATGGCTCTCCAACAGGTGATGGACATGACAAAAGTGGAGGCTCCTTCATCTTAAAGGGTACAATGGACAATCTTCCCAGCAATGTTCACAGAAACTTGGAATGCAAGCTGGTGTGAGAGCCTCGACTTAAGGTGGTCAAGTCGGAACATGATAATATTCGAGGAATCGGGGTCGACTGCACCAATGGATGCAAGGAGAGTTTCACGTTGATTAGGGAAATTCTTCAAAACTTCCAGGATAAACATGGCGCAAGGAGCTTGTGCCAAGTCCTCTACGATATTGTAATTTTGTTCTGCCTAAGCATTAGGATTGAAAACATCTTTTCAAATCGTACTCTTGGGCGATTGTAATATCGAGTCTAAGGAGGGCTTCTCAATGGTGAGAGAAGTCAATGGTACAGTGACATAATTCAAAGAGTTGGAAGCTTTTTCAGTATTACTTCCAATGGATTCCTTTGAAGGGACCGGGTCGTAAGATCACGAGCGAGTATTTAAATTGATCGTCTCATTACGCAACATGAGAACATGTGCAATATTGGATGGTTCCCCCTGGGTTGGGGGGGTTTGAGAAATCATCTGTTGGTTTTGAGTAGGAAACAGAACATTGAGGACTGCGGGAGTCGGTTTACCCCTAAGAAACTTGTGCACTTCATCTCTATAGGGACACTCTTTGGAGAAATGGTCATCTCCACAGAGTAAGCGAGGATACTTCAGTTTCCTTTTCAGCTTGGTATCGTCAGGAGTGCTCTTTTGTTCCTACTAGGAGGAATAATTTTTTTGGTTTCCCCTTGTTCTTCTTCTTGTCATTAAACTTCTGAGAGGAAGTCGATTGGACGGAATTCACCTCTTTTGTTACAGCAGGAGCGATGGACTTGGTGGTGTTGTGGCCAGCCGGAGCCAGGTTGGATGATCCAACAGTGCTAGCAGCAGGCTGGGTTTCAAGGGAACCAATGATTCCATCAGTTTGGAGTCCCTTATGTGGTTTCGCAGGGTCATTAACATCACGGGGTATGTCAAGTAGAATATTGAACAGAGTGCCAGATTGAGTGTAGACCAGGTCTAGCAAATGAGCACCCGTGATGGCTTGTTCTTCGGTGACAACACCTCTCAAGGTGACATCTTTTGCTATGGTGGGAATGAGCGATTTTGTAAACTAGTCTACTAGGAGTTGATCTGGAATAGGAGCTTTAATAAGACTTTGTCTCCTTCTCCATTCATGGATATGATCGAAAATATGAGTGGTGATATTTTGACGGAGCGAGGTTAAAATCTCAACACCAGTCTCATACCGTATAGGCAACTGGAAATGTGTCAAAAAGTTCATAGCAAGAGAGCCGAAATCAGGAAAAGAGAGGGGTGGCAGCTTGATGTACCACTTGGCAGCCGAACCGGTGAGAGTCCTTTGAAACAATCTAAGATGAATTGAATCATCCATTAAGGAATGAGATGAACACCATAAGTGGTATGTCATCATGTGGTTTTTAGCGTATTCACTTGGCTTTCCGTCAAACTTGGGGATATCGGATGGAAGTTTCACCGGAATCGGTGGCCAGTTAGATCCATGGTAAATAGGATCGTTGGTTAAACGGGATAGGTCAGGTAGGTCCAAAGTAGCCAGGAAGGGTAGCTATGGGTTAGGTTGCGTGTATTGATAATACGGATAAGGCTTGTAAGGACCAGACTGACCGTAAGGTGTACCAGGATGAAACTGGCCATAGGGGGGTGTGTCGCCTGGACTGTAAGAAGGTTCGCCACCATAAGGTGGTCCATTCTAATAAGGTGGAGGTCCACCTCCACCTCTGGGAGGGGGTGGAGGTCCTCCACCACCACCGGGAGGAGGTGGGGGTCCGTAACCGTAATAAGGTGGCCCGCCACCGCCTCCGCCTGGAGGGGGTGGTGGACCACTTCGGCCGCCAGAAGGATGGGGGCCCCCACCACCTCCTCTACCAAAAGGATGAGGGTCTCCATGACCACCGCCACCACCATAGTAATTAGGTCCTCCACTGCCTCCTCCTGGAGGGGGTGGTGGACCATTGTCTCCACCTAAAGGGAAATGTCCTCCTCCCCCATGATAGGGTGGTCCCCTGCCGCCTCCACCGAGAGGGGGTGGTGGACCATTCCCGCCACTGTCGGAGGGGTGAGGGATGTTGTAGGAAAAATGAGGTAGGCCTCCACCAATGTTAGGTGGGGGCCTGCCGCCTCCAGCAGGAGGTGAGGGAGGACCGATCGGGGGTGGTGGTACTTGAGGGATAGTCGGCTAGGGTCTTTGTTGTAACATAGGTTGTTTCCCCCATAGAGTGTATGGATTCGTGGGATAAGGTATCCTGTATGGCGCATTTCCTGGATTAGGTTGTCCCGGCACAGGGTTAACGGAACCTGGATACGCTTGAATCCATGAGGGTTGAGTTGCATTTGATGGGCCTCCAACACGAGATAATCCCGTGGTGGATGGTCTAGCCGGTTGTGAAGGTCCGTTGGGGATTCCACTACCTATGTTCTATTTAGGAAATGGGGGTTTCCCCCCAGCCACACAAGCTCACCACTATTCAAAGGTTGAACCAACATAGGTTCTTGACTAGCTACCATGGTAATAACATTACCAATAAGATAATCCATGGGAATGGAATACCCTCCCCTCGAATTATGAGGTGGGGGAGGAAGTAGTAAAGTAACCATGGTAGTGACAGGTGTGTTGGACTGTTGTCCTTCCAACAGTCGGTTCACTTGAGGTGCAGGACTGGACTCTTGCGATGGTTGACTAGTCTCATTAGTGGTCACGTGGTGGGGTGCTTCAGGTGATCTGAAAGATATCAGATGAACTAGGATAGGTCAGTGTCAAATATTATTTGGAAATGGTGATTATGGAACTCTTCAAAGTGTTGCCCGAGACTTTGTCTTCGAAGCTCATCAGCTTTAATATGTAACTGTTCCAAACGTTCATGAATGGGGACAAAAATTTCAGCAGGGTCAAGCCTATAGTAAGGCCTAGAGAACTCTAGAGTAGGCCAGTTGGGTGGGGATGAGATGGCAAAATGAGCCAATGGGTGGTTTGTAGAAGATGTCCAGTAATCTGCTGAAGGACCAACAACTGCTGTAGGGTTGTCTTGGGGTTGGTTTATCCATTCCAATGATCCAGATTCTCCCGGGATGATGGGAGAAAGGTCTTGTGAAGTGGAGGTGTGTGCTTCTTCATCCTGCAGGGGATGAGAGGCAGGTGAATCTGGTGGAAACAAAAGTCCACCAACATTCAAAGTGGGGTTCCCCACTTCAGTAACTATGACCGCGTTACGCTGATCAATTCTGACCGTCAAAATAACCTCCAGGTTAAGGGGATATTCGGGTGATAAGTTTAAGATCCTACAGGACCTTCTCTAGGGAAAATATGCCAAAGTATCAGGAAAATCAGTCAGAAAGGATGAAACAACATTTCTCCTAAGGGTATGCTAAAAGAAAAGTAGTCTAGAAAAAACTACTCAAACTAAGGAAAACAAGCAAACTTATGTGACAGAGTAGATTCAAAAGTCTGGAACCTCATGGGATTATCAAGGCTTTGCAAACCGTGATATACTACAAGGTCCAATAATATGATGTGACAAGGAGGATTCGGACCATACCCTTGCCTGCATACCCAATTACCCGGACAGTACATGCGTGCTAATCTCCCAGAGTGTTGTTCTCGGTGTATTGCTTTGCCAAGACAGCCAAAGGGTTAACTTGGCTGGTTTCAGGAATCCTAATGGTGTCTCCCGATATACACAAGGTATGTGGGAGCTCAAATCCGTAGTGGTGTTGTCTAATGCACAACCGTTCGTCAAGAGACCTTCCGATATACGTGTCGAGTACGTGATACACCCTTTGATATACACCAAGTACGGATTATGGTACTTGGTGGGTACGTGAAGGAGCTTGATATACCAATGTACGTGGAAGACTATAATACCCCTAGGATACAGTGCTAGCAAATAACTATAGCTTCCATGGTTAACGATGTCGGAACATGTCTCTAACTTACACACAAGTTGCTAAACATTTTAACTAGTTCTACTGTTAATTTTATCTTGGACAGTTAGGTGAATGCATGAGGTGAGTACATAATCGGAAGCATAATGCAATCCTTGACTACATGCACGAAATATTCTTTTCTTTCAATGAATACTAGCTACAGGAAGGAGAAAGTTTTTTCCCAATGGTATTGCCAAAACAAACTCAATGCAACACAATTCCCAATGCAAACAAATTTGACAATGAAGATATTCTTTTCCTTTTCAGCGAAACACAAAAGTACACAACACTACTAAACCAAATCAATTTTTTTTTTCTTTTCTTCTTTTTTTCAAAATAAAATGACACTAAGTGATGAAAAGAGAGGATTTTGAAATGAAGTATGCAAACTTTTCAATTTCAATTTCAATCATCTAAAAGCAACAAGAATTAAAAATGCATCTATCTTTCCTTAGCATGGAATTAATTTTGCAAAAATCGAAGCGTGCTTTGAGCTTTTCGAGAAAATGAGCGATTCATAATTCGATAAAAACACAATAGATCATACATTCATTCAATTTTTCCAAAATCTAAACAAGAATTTTCCAATGCAAAAAATATTTCTTCAATATTTTTTTGAGAAATAATGGGAAAGAATCACTATAAAACTTTTCAATGGATGCATCAAGGAATGAACTTGATAACAATTCTGCTTTGAGATCTAAATGACTGAAAAGAAAACACTACTTGCAGCACTCATACATTCAGAAAACTCGAGAAAAGACAAGCACTAAACCAAGCTGAAAATACAAACTTAACTCAAAATCAAGCAGCAATAAGCAAACTAAGCAAGAAAAGCTCAAAACAAATGTAAGTGAGGTCTGGAAGTTGATCCAATGCAATGATGAGATTGGGGATGGAAGGAAGGGAGTGCAAGAGTGAATGTATGAAGGCAGAGGAGACTAGAGTATCCACCACTACCTATCTCAAACTTGTCCAAGATGGAACCCAAAATCAATCCAAATGAAACCGAACTCTCAACACACAAATCATAAACGGGGTCTCTAGCTGGATATTGCAGCACAGAGGGAGTTCATACATTAGACCAAGGTTCAAACTATCATATGAGGGAAGGGATGCCAATATGCCAACTTTTGACAGATCCACTCTGCCTTTACGCATAGTGCAACGTCACAGTTTTCCTTCATGGGAGGTGTGACGATGTCACAATATACCAATGTAAAGGATGTGACGGGTGACTAACAAGTGAAGAACAGAGACTCAGAATGACACTGTCTCACTCTGTTTCCACTACCCAGGTGCGATAGGCAAGGTCTAGATTCAAAAATGAACCAGATCTCTCAACAATGAACCATAAACAGGTTTGAAAATGAGTTGTATAAGCTCAGAGGAAGCAGATCAGAATCTTCAATGTGAAGATCTGATAGTGAAATCAATCCTAAGAAGTAAATGGCAAAAAATGATAGAAGGGGCTTGTGTTAAGTAATAAACTGAAAATTGGCTCTTCGATTAACGACCACTAAACAAGACAAACATTACTCCCCAGTATGGTCGCCATATTTTTTATCGGACAATCCACTCGAGCGGACGCGAACCGGATCTCCCTAGCTCAATGTGAGTCTAGAACAAATAAAAATGACTACAAGTGCATTTCCTAGATCTACTTAATGACCAAGTACTAGATGTCTTACCTTTTACTATGCAATCCTTTCTCCGGAATGTTGATCCATGTCCCACGGTCGTCAGATCCAAGCTGCAAGACCTATCAAAACAAGAAACAAGAGAAACCAGTAAAAGACATCTATACAACAAGCGATCTAAGTAAACAGTTAAGCAGGTAAACTACACAATATCATTGCACATGAGAACAATATTGGTGGAAAGCATTTGTATTACTATAAATAAAGGAGTACATGATAGAGATATAGAACTACAACCAAAGACTTAACGTAGTAGCCCTTCTCCGACC
Source organism: Larix kaempferi (assembly GCA_027924585.1). NCBI lineage: Eukaryota > Viridiplantae > Streptophyta > Pinopsida > Pinales > Pinaceae > Larix > Larix kaempferi. The sequence goes on along the minus strand of BSBM01001595.1, from coordinate 2,012,491 downwards.
AAGCCAATTGCCAAGTTCTTCCAAGGAAGTATGAGCTCTTCAATAGGTGAATGGAGATGTCTCAAGAGAGATTTCTCGAGCATGTAGATACCATAGTATTCCTCTCTTTGGGATGGGAGTGAGAATCACTTATATAGGACTAAGTGGATAGGGTATGGATAGGATAGGTTGAGAGATGATAGGAGAGAGATAGGGGATCCTCTCAAAGAGTTAGGCGTCGAATACCAGCTCCCCTAGAGGTCAGGGATAAGCCCCTAAATGGACAAGTTTCGAGAAGGATCTAGAATAGGCTATTTTTTCCCATTAATAGACCTCGTCACACCCTGCAATGGAGCAAGCTACGACGTCGCACATTGCTAATGTTCAACCTGCAATGACCTCTCAAAAGATTGCAGAAATGAGTGCAAATCCTCCCAGATGACAATACTTAGTCCAGGTAACCTTAGGGATGCATACAATGAATCTAATGATGGGTAGATTTTAGGTGTAACAACACTCAAGGCCGGATATTTCTTATGTCGTGAGTGTTGTATCTGTTAGGATATTTAGACACTTAGGAGTTAGTTAAGATCAACTTGTGTAATATATCCATTAGGGATAGTGTGTTTCTTTAGTATGCATTAGTATGCATTTGTAAAGACTTAATTCGACGGTCACGATATGTTTCCGACATAGAGTGATCCGACGGCTCAACTTCTCTTAGATCAAACCTAACCTGGATCCGTGGCTTAACACCCAATTGGTCCATGATCTCTATTTAAAGAGCATGCAGGGTCATTGTTTAGTTGATCGATTATGAGAAGCTCATTTGTAACTTTCTTTCTTTGCATAATAAATTGTCCCGTAGAAGCTATTTGGCCGGGGCCGTGGAGTGTTTCCCTCAAGAGGGTTTAAACCACGTCAAAACATCGGTGTGTTGATCTGGGATCTGTTTGTGTGAAGTGGTTGCTCTTGGTGTTTGGTCCTTTGGTAGTACCCTGTGTACCCGAACATGGTATCAGAGCTTTTATGAAGTGCCGCTTCCGGTTATGATCTAGATCTTGAACTATTGTTGCCAAAACTCGAAAGGGTTTCTAGTTCTGGTATTTTTGTGCATTTCTGGGCTGTGGGAGGTGTTCCATTGCATCTGGAGCGTTGTTTCCATTGGGAAATAGTTTTCGTTTGATCGAAAATGGTTCCCGGTTGCTCCAGAAACGCGTATTTCATCAGATCTGAAGGTATAATGTTACAGTGACGCATTTTTTTTATTTCGTTTTTTGAAAAGAAAAAATCTCATATTTCATCTTTTTTTACTGTTAGATTTTTTTTGGTTCGGATTGTTGCTTTTCCGTCTGCGTATGCTCTTTGCCGTGCACCTTGAGCGATCTCGGAAAATCAGAAACAGAAAGGGAAAGGGTTTTTCTCGGCTGCGTATGCTCTTTGCCGTGCACCTTGCGCGATCTCGGCAAATCAGAAACAGAGAGAAAATGTAGACTTTCGGGGCAAGCTAACAAGATCTAACTCCACAAGTGTGGAAATTTTTTTTTGTTTCGATTTGTGGTTTTTTTTTGCAAGAAAAAGGGCAAGCACGCAAACCGAGCAAGAAGAGTATAAAAAAAAAAAAAAAAAACCCCTTCCTCATTCCCATATTTTACATACCTTTTAATCTAGCTCACTTGGTTCAAAGTTGCTTTATTCCTTAATAGGTCTTGAGTTCAAGTCTTAGGAAGTTACTTTTAAAAGAAACAGTGCATGCAATTTCTAATTTCAAGTTACTTTATTGTAAAAGTGCATCTCACTTAAATAATAAAAAATAAAAATACGAGTCACTTAAGTTTTTTATTGTTGCACTATTTAAAAGTAATGCCATTGTAACAGTGAAATCACTTATTTTACAAAAGTGGTTCACTTAAAGCAACTTTCTTGTAAAGTGATTGTCAAAAGGTTCATCTTGGGAAGAGGGGGGTTCTTTTTTTTTGCTGGACATTCTCTAGCTGCCACGTCACTATTGGGGACATCTTCAACAGTTTCTTTGCTCAAGCATAACTTCATCATACAGAATCTGTTTTTAGTGCCGTTTTTTTTGAAACTGCCTATTTTTTCGAGCTCTTCACATATAGACTATTGGTTTCTACTTTTTCAGCCATTAATTTACAAATATGGCCGCCCTTTGTGATATTCTACTTAATAGTTCCAACTATTTCTCATGGAAATCTCGTATGGAGGATGTTCTACGAAGTAGGGGACTTTTCAGAATTACAACAGGGAAAGAAAAAGAACCCACTGATGATGATAAGAAAATAAAATGTGCAAATAGATGTGATGAAGTTCGTGGATTGATTGGGATGTCAATCTCTACTGATTTGCGATTCCACATATCTGGAATTGATGAACCTAATGCTGCTTGGGACAAGTTGGAATCTGTGTTTGGTAAACACAATGAGATTCGAGGTCACCAACTCGAAAATGAGTTGATTTCTTTAAATCCAAGTGACTTTTCATGCATTCAAGATTATTTATCTAAGTACAAAACTCTTAAACTCTTATGTGCAGAATGTAAGATTGAGAGGGAAGACAAACAATGCATTTATCATATTCTTTCCAAACTTGGACCTGCATATTCTGTTTTTGTATCTACATTTTACTCCATGAAAGCGTCCTTGAATGCAGCTAGCTATCAAGAGCCTAGTCTTGAATCCTTTTGTGATTCCTTGATTAGAGAACAAGATAAACTCATTCATCTTGGAGTAATCAACAATGCAGATACATCTGGAAAAGCCTTATTGTCCCAATAGAAAGAAAAGTCCAAGCCTCCCAAGAAACAAAATTTTTGCAATAATAAGTCAAACAAGGGTCCAAAACCCTCTCAATCAGCTCCTTCTTTAAAAAATGACAAAGGATCCAAGCCAAAAGGCAAGAAGACTGGGTGTCATTGCAACAATTGTGGGAAAGATAATCATGATGAATCTAAGTGTTTCAAGAAGATGGCAGCCTTGGAAGCAGCAATGAAGAAGCACCACATCAGCCTAGATTCGCCTTCAGAATCTGCCTCTCATAGACATGCACTTTGTGCTTCTGGTTATTCTTATAATGCATCTTCTTCTTATACTTCAAATGAATGGCTCATTGATTCTGTAGCATCTTATCATATGGCTAAGGATCCAGCCATCTTCTCTACTATGCATGAATGTAACACCAAAGAAATATTTGTTGGTGATGATAGATCTCTAAGTGTTGTAGGAGCTGGAACAGTTCCAGTAGATAATGGTCATTTTATTGATGTACTATGTGTTCCAAGAATTTCCTGCAATTTGTTATCAGTCTATCAGATCACTCATTCTAGTGAAGGTAAAACTGTGACCTTTACACCTCACTAAGTTGTAATCAAGGATTTTAAAGATCCTCAACAGGTCTTAGCTACCGAAATTGTTGATGATATTACCAGGTTGTACAAGTTTAACAACTTTGGGTCATCACCTTTCCCTTCAGTTTTTGTTGCTCATAGTGATAACTTGAGCAAACTTTGGCATGAGCGATTTGGTCACTTAAATTATCGCTCATTGCAACAACTATGTAAAGAAAATATGGTGACAGGTCTTCCGATGGTATCTTGCAAGGATGGTGTTTGCTCCGGTTGTGTACTCGGAAAACATCATCAGGACAGTTTTGACAAACATGCCTCTTGGCACGTCTCGGTTCCCTTGGAGCTTGTGCATAGTGACTTGTGTGGTCCTCTTCCATCTGCTTCCTTTTCTAGTTTCAAGTATTTCTTAAATTTGATTGATGATTACACCAGACGCACTTGGGTTTATTTCCTAAAACTTAAGAGCGAAGTATTTAAAATGTTTTTGGCCTACAAGGCCCTTGTTGAAAAACAATCTGGTCATCAAATTATTAAATTAAGATCTAACAATGGAGGAGAATATGTTAACAAACAGTTCACTACTTTCTGTACTGAACAAGGCATCAAACAACAGCACATTGTTCCATATACACCACAACAAAATGGTGTAGCTGAGTGGAAGAACCGCGCTTTAAAAGAAATGGCTAATTGTATGATCCAATCTAAGGGACTAAGTCTTCAATTTTGGGCTGAAGCCATTAATTGTGCAAATTACATAGTTAATCTCACCCCCACAAAAGCATTACAAGGAATAACACCGGAAGAAGCATGGAGTAAAATTAAACCTGATGTAAGTCACTTTCACGTGTTTGGTAGTGAAGCATGGGCTCACATTCCGGATGAAAAACGGAAAGCATTGCAGCCTAATAGTGAATAGTGCATATTTGTTGGATATTCTGAAGATATAAAAGTTTATAGACTTCTTCAACCACATTCTCATGCTATAATCATTAGAAGAGATGTTAAATTTGATGAAAATCTCTTGGCCTGCGATCCTAACTCGGTGATTGTGCCATCTTTGACCTGTGAGCCTGATTCGACATTTGTGCCTTATTCTTCTTCTTCCAACTTCCTTGACAGGTTTCCAACTCCAGTTTCTTATGATGACAGTGAGGATGAAAATCCACCTCCGCTTGCTCATGTTCCTCCAGTTGCACCAGCACAAGTGCTTCCTCGATGGGTCCGTTCAACATGTGAAGCAGCTGGTGATCTTGCCGGTGATCCTAGAGATCAGCGTTGAACACGTTCTCAGTTTCAGCGAGCCTCTTCTCTTTTGGCTCAAGTTTCTGAGAATCATGATCTAGAAACTTTTACAAAAGCTTCAGGGAATCCAGATTGGGATGCATCCATGGATGAAGAATATCGTTTCTTAATGGCGAAGGATACTTGGGATGTTGTACCTCTTCCAAAAGGAAGAAAACTTGTCAGATGTAAATGGGTCTAAAGAACTAAGTATGCATCAGATGGAAGTGTTGAAAGACTTAAGGCAAGGTTAGTTGCCAAAGGTTTTTCCCAAGTTGAAGGGATTGACTACAATGAAACCTTTTCTCCTGTCGCAAAAATGAACTCCATCCACCTTGTTCTTTCCCTTGCAGCCTTACACAACTGGGAAGTCCATCAAATGGATGTCAAGTATACCTTCTTACATGGTGATTTACAGGAGGAAATTTACATGGAACAACCTCCTGGCTATGTTCAGAATAACTCTAGCCTTGTCTGCCGCCTTATGAAATCCTTATATGGCCTTAAGCAAGCTCCTAGAGCTTGGTATGCCAAAATGGATAACTTTCTCCTTGACACTGGTTTTTCTAGATGCCATTCTGACCCCAATGTCTATACCAAGAAAGTAGGAAACCATCTCATCATACTTGTTCTATATGTTGATGACCTTATTCTTACTGGTAGTGACCCTAAGCTTATAACCCATGTGAAATCCAGTCTTAAACAAAATTTTGAAATGTCAAACTTAGGACATTTACATTATTTTCTTGGTCTCCAAGTCTTACAAACCAAAGAAGAAATCTTTATTTCTCAGTCTAAGTATGCTTGTGACCTTCTTCGTCGCTTTCACATGGAAGATTGTACACCAGCTCCTTCTCCTTTCCAGTTTGGAGTCAAACTTTCTGCCACTTGTACTTCACCTGAAGTCGATGCCACCTTGTATCGTCAGCTTGTTGGTAGTCTCTTATACTTGACTCATTCCCATCCTGACCTTTCCTTTGCTGTTGGTCGAGTTTCCCGTTATATGCAGACACCTCATGAAAGTCACTGGAAAGCAGCTAAAAGAATACTTCGATATATTCAAGGTACAGTTCAGTTTGGGATTCATTACAGTACAGGGAGGAAACCTTTGTTGGTTGCTTTCATTGATTCAGATTGGGCCGGCGATCCTAATGATTGAAAGTCTACTGCAGGTTATGCTTTCAGTCTGGGATCTGGACCTATTACTTGGGCTTGTAAGAAACAACAAGCTCTTGCTCTTTCTTCAGCAGAGGCAGAATATCAAGTAGCAGTTAATGCCAGTCAGGAAGATTTATGGCTTCGACAGATCCTTTCAGAGTTTGGATTCGAGCAGCAGCAGCCTACTCCACTTTGGTGCGACAATCAAAGTGACATCAAGCTTGCCAAAGATCCATTTCTACATCAACGCAGGAAACACATTGAGCTACATATGCACTTGATCAGAAATCTTGTTCATGATCGTGTTCTTGAAGTGCTCTTTTTCCCTACAGATGATCAAGTTGCAGACATCTTCACCAAGTCTCTTACAGAAGCGAATTTTTCTAAACTTTGATCTATGTTAGGAGTTCAGGAACTTGTCATTAAGGGGGGATAGGCTATAATGCCTCCTTCCTTCTCCTAATAGTGTCACTTTTGTAAATCCTTCAATCCTATCCCAAGTTGTTCTTAAGGGGGGATGTTAGGATATTTAGACACTTAGGAGTTAGTTAAGATCAGCTTGTGTAATATATCCGTTAGGGATAGTGTGTTTCTTTAGTATGCATTAGTATGCATTTGTAAATACTTAATCCGATGGTCATGATATGTTTCCGACATAGAGTGATCCGACGGCTCAACTTCTCTTAGATCAAACCTAACCTTGATCCATGGCTTAACACCTGATTGGTCCATGATCTCTATTTAAAGAGCATGGAGGGTCATTGTTTAGTTGATCGAGTATGAGAAGCTCATTTGTAACTTTCTTTCTTTGCATAATAAATTATCCCGTAGAAGCTATTTGGCCGGGGCTGTGGAGTGTTTCCCTCAAGAGGGTTTAAACCATGTCAAAACATCGGTGTGTTGATCTGTGATCTGTTTGTGTGAAGTGGTTGCTCTTAGTGTTCGGTCCTTTGGTAGTACCCTGTGTACTCGAACAGTATCAAGGTATATGCAACAGCCCCATGAGCTTCAATGGTGGGAAACCAAGTGGATCTTGCAGCATGTGCAAGGTACAAGACATTTTGGCATACATTATGCTACAGATTCTGAGCTAGATTTCATTGGTTTTACTAATTCAGATTGGGCAGGTGATAACATAGATCGAAATTCCACTTTTGGATATGTTTTCATGATTGGCCATGGCCCTATTTGATGGTCAAGCAAAAAGTAGGAAGTCATTGCACTTTCTTTAGCAGAGGCAGAGTATCGAGTGGCAGTCAATGCCTGCATTCAAGCAGTTTCATTGTAGGGTATTCTTTCTGAGATTGATTTTGGTAGCACTACTTTGACTGTCATATTTTGTGACAATCAAAGTGCTATTAATATCTCCACAGATCCAGTTCAGCGGTCAAGGACCAAGCACATTGAGATTCATATGCACTATATCTGAGAGTTGGTGCATGATAGCACCATCATTCTGCAATATTTCCCTATTGATGAGCGAATTGCAAACATCTTCACCAAGAGATTCACTGCGAAGAAGTTCTCTTACCTCCGTTCACTATTGGGGGTGAGTTCCATCATGGTGGAGACAGATTAGATCCATTTTATCTTTATATTAAGGGGGGGCTTTCTTCCCATTAGGTTTTCCCTCTTTCCTCTCTTAGCTTATTTTCAACATTTTTGGATTATTGTATTGGGGTGACCTTTGGTCTCAGTAACCAGGGCCTTACATTTTATTTTTTATATCATAATATAGCTTGACGGGGGGTGTTAGGATATCTCATCATTCAATATGTACTTTGCATGCATCTACATGCATCCGCATGCTACCTAGTCACCAGTTTGATTCCTCCAGCACCTACTCCCTAATCTACCAGCACCTGGGAGCTTCCTTCCACTCAATTTTAGCCCTCCTAGTGCTTAGTGCACTTAGCATGCACCTACCACCTGAGAGGGGCACCTTTTCTCACATATCACTCTAGTTCACTTCAGTTAGCTAGTTGTCTTTCCTTGATTTGAGGCTAGAATGACTCCTAACTATTGTCATCACTCCGATGGACCTCCAATGAGACTTGAATACTTATTCTCAGTCCTGTTAACTCCTCATGCACCCTCCACTAAACCTCCTTCCCTACATTAGTGCCATTACCATTATTTATACTTATTACACTCAGCTAGACTCAATTGGACACCTGGCTGATAGTTACTTGTGCATTGATGACCACCACTAATTGATGATGAGGACTCCTAATTGGAGCCAAGCTATTCCATGTAGTATTTTCAAATTACCTCCTTGTCTAATTCGAATTTCTCACTCATTGTGACAGTATTGTATTGTAATTCTACTATTCTAGATTATTGAGCACTGATGCATCTCTCTTGCACAGTTTTTACTCCAATTTGTTTTACAACATTGTGATTGATTTACTTGTTCAATAGATCTGCTGTGACTAATTTTACAGGGAAGAGGAAATTTTTTTGCAACATCCTAAATTAGAATTGCTTTAGGGAAAGCAATCTTGCATGGGGAGGACTGTAATGTCCCCATCTAAAGAAATCACTAGAAGGGAAAATTCCACCAATCTACTAGTTCCCTAGGTTGGGGTGGAAACATTTGGATTTGGAATAAGGGAGGTAATAAACCCCAAATGGACATTAGCTTGACATTAATTTATGAAAATTGGATAAATAAATATTTACTATAGAAAAATCAAGTGGCACTTGGTCATGAAGTCACATTGGTGTTGTGGGACCCACACAAAGCAAGATTCCTCATGCCACATGGAATCCTATTGTCACCCATTTGAATCGAAGGTGGATTCTAATGTTCTTGTTGGAGTTGGATGGTCATTATAATTGGCATGAATCATTAAAGGTTGAATTGGAGTGGAAGAGTAAATCCCATGGAAGAGGAAGAGGCATCTTAGAGATATTGAGACACTTGGGCTAGATTCCCTAGCTTCTATGACAACAATGATGAAGATGCTATGACACTTATAAAAATAATCAAATCTGATTGCTAACATATGACCTATATGAAATGTTAGGGCTAAAAAGAGCCTCCAAGAAGGCTCTCAAGGGAGTTAGTGAAGCGAAGAAGCTTCCCCTTTCAAATTGGTGGAAGATGGAGACTAGGAATTCTTGGACAAGTGGCACACATTGGAATCTCTTCCCAACTCGAGTTGGCATGAATATTTTAGAAGGAATTAGAACCATGGATGGATTGGGAAGTTTATAAAATACAAGAAAAAGTAAGAAGAGGGTATTTTTACCATTTATCATTTTGCAAATTGGAGAGCATAGCTTGTCCATACTAGTGGAGTGTTTACTCTACTTGCTTTAGAACAAATTTCGAGGGTGAAAGATTCCCATCCTAATTGGAAATTGGAGAGGCCATTCAGAACTTTCATTTAGAGCTACAATGGATTCATTTGTTGTAGGTTGAATTTACATGGCTGCTCGCGATCTTCTTTTCTTCAACTTGCTTCCACACCTCTCTCACATTTCTCTTCATATTTTTGCTCTTGGAGGAAAGACACACTTTGTGAGATTATCATATATTTAGGGGAGATTATGGGGACCCATTTATTTTTAATAATATGTATTTACTCTATATTTTATGCTCAAAATAACTTCAGGTCGAAATTCCAAGTGAAACTCTGTAAAAATTCCAAACTGTGTATGAATGGTGCCATTTTCCCCTATATCTTGTTGTGAGAACTTGAAGTTGCTTAGTTTCGATTTGTTTAGTCAATATATGTGATTTTATTGGTATATAGGGAGGAATTAATTTATTGAATAATTTTCATAAACATTATACAAATCATTGGAACAATTATCTCAAAATTCATAGCAAGTTGTGGAGTTTTTCTATCATTTCCCCCTATGTGAAAGCATGTCTACAAACCTCTTATTTATGGGAGTTGTAGAATCCTTTAGGAACTGATTAATGATGAATTTGGGTTCCCATTTAAGTCTTACAACTATTCCATTTCTCTATTATGAAATTTTGGATGGTCGTACTACATTTTGGAAGCCATTTGTGTCTTCTACCCTTCGGGGTTTGAACCTCAAAATTACTAGTAAATTTCCCTATTTTATCTAGAACTTAAATGAATGTTGCAGAAGTCTTTTGAGACTGTTCAAGGATCCATAAGATTCATTTTTTCTGTCTTAATACCTTTCAAACACCTTCAGACCCAATTCGGAAGCATTTTGATCCATTTGGAAGCGTTGGAGTCATCACTAGTCTAAGGGTTGAATTGGCCAAAAATTACAATTTTCCCCAATTTTTCCAAATTTAAAAAAATGGACACTATAGGGTTTCAGCCTCCCCCCCCCCCACAACATGACTTGAATGCCATGAAATGGTGCTATTGTGCCATCTGCAAAACTAGGGTTTTGCTCAGTGAAGGCCATTCCAATTTTGCTCAAGGGGGTCAATTCTCAATTGAAGGCTCTTGGGCATGTGTGGCCATCATGAACACGTCCACAATGGCCATGTGCATGTGTGGGATTTGAGGGAACCCAAGTTTGCTGGATGGTTTGGGTTTCGTGCCCCCAGAGCAATTCCTCAAAGTGTCCCTGAATGACCACGGGGTGCCTAACAAAAATTCATGTAGCACCAAAAACGTGACTCCGATCGCAAATCCGACAATTCTGCTAGATTTGGGGCATCGGGTTCTAGCTGGGGGACCCCCCACACTATTCCTCCAATGCCTACAAATGGTTTTATTGTGCCATATCTGGAGCTAGGTTTTTTTTAAGTGAAGGCCATTCCAATGTTTCTCAAGGGGGTCATTTCTCATCCTAAGGCTCCCAGGCATGTGTGGCCATCGTGAACATGTCCAAAATGGCCATGTGCACATTTGGGAGCTTACGGAACCCAAGTCTGCACATCAGTTTGGGTTTCATGCCCCCGGAGCAAATCCTCAAAGTGTCCCTTAATGGCCACGGGGTGCTTGACCAAAATGCGTGTAGCATCAAAAACATGACTCTGATTATGGATCCCTCAATTTTGGTGGATTCGAAATGCTGGGTTCTAGCTTCCCCCCCCCGCCCCCCCCCCCCCACACCCTCCCTCTAATGCCCGAAAATGATTCTACTGTGCCATATCCGGTGTTACAGAGAAAATTTTCCTATGGTATGGGGCAAACCACAATAGACACATGACTGCTAGAAACCAACTCAATTCTCAAAACAATGCTTTATAAATGAAAATGCTAAGATATGGAGGATAATACCAACCTTCAACTGGATGTTTGAAGTAGATCCCCATTGAGATTTCAATCTCTACACTTAACCCTGCAGATTAGTCTCAACAACAAATATAAGCAAGTGCATATAATATATGAAAGACATTAGCATAATCAATAACATGGTCCATGATATAACAAGCAAATATAACCCAATGTAATTTAAACAACATTTACAATATTAATTGGACGAGAAAATGAGTATTTCTATTAATTGTAACGAGAAGTACATGATACAACCTCTTGCAGGAAACCCATCTGAACCAAGAACTAGGTCCCTCCACTTGTGCCTCCACCACTTCAATTCCCCCATGCAGTGAAAAAATCAAACTATGAAGGATTTTGGTAGGTGAACATAAGAATTTCACAACAACAAGGATCAATGGATGTAGACTCAAGTCACGAAAAAAATCCAATACAATTATGGTGCTCTCTCTTTCTCCTCCCTTCCATACACCATAAGAGATCAATAGATAACCCTCCAAAGGTAGGTGAAAGGTCGAATCGAGTCATTTTGGGATGCATGGAGGGCCAAGGGTCACCCTAAGACCTCCTTTTTGTTAATTTTTCAGAATTTACTTCAATCTGATCTAGGATCTTAACTGAGAGAACAACATGTACAACACATCAATCATGGACACAATAATTCAAGCAAACAAGAGACACAGAGTTTAGTTGGGGAAAACCATAAAGGTGAAAAACCCTAATAAATTCCTCAAAGATAGATAGAGCAATGATACAACCTAAGCATAAGAGATAGACATCTCCTAGAAGTAGCTTCTCCTCCTCCACAAGTGCGCCACTCTCCCGAGATTGTGAGAGAGAATATAATGATGAAATAGAGTGTCTCCTACACTCTATTTATACTTGACTTGACATGCTTAATAACCTTTACCAGGTCGGCCCTAACTTAACCACATAACATAATGATGACTGGGACGACACCCAATAGGGTGGTCTAATAACCCATCAAGTATAAGTTACGACACTTACAATATAAATGACGACACTTCCATATAGAGGAATAATAACATATCTATAGGAATACAAACAATTCCATATAGAGGAATAATACCATCTCTATAGGAGTACAATATACATATATGAAATACATTCTGAAGTTACATATACATCAACACTCCCTCTTAACTAGGAACGTATTTCTCGACACAGGTCTTCTAGCACAAGTCTTCTTCTCTGGATCATCGTCACTGGATAATCGTCATCGAGTCATCGTCATCATCACTGCTACTGCTATCTCAATCAATCTCTGAATCTAATCGTCATAGGAAGTTCTATAGAGCCAGTCCTTTTTCATACTGGATGTAGGCCCACCACCTATAGGTCTTCATCATCACTGGCCATACTGTGGAAATCTCAGGACCTATTACATGCATCACAAAACCTTAAAAGAGTCTCTTGGCTAGCAAGAACCCTAAAGAGCAACTGAGGCCTTTGTCATCCTGTCCAGATCTCTAGGACTGATTACATGTGACTCCACCACAAAACCTTGAAAGAGAATCCCAAGATTGATTACGAGCACACGGCTCAACTTATTGGATCTCCCGGGGCACAAATTACATGTCATAACCACAAAACCTCGAAAGAGCATCCTAGGACTGATTACGAGAACACAACTCAACCTATCGGATCTCCTAGGGCACAAATTACATTTGGTCATGGAAGAACCTTGAAAGAGCATCCCAGGACTAATTACAGGCACACGGCTCAACCTATCGGATCTCCCAGGGCACAGATTACATGCCATAGGACAAAACCTCGAAAGAGCATTTTCCAGATATCCCAGGGCACAGATTACATGCCATAGGTAAAACCTCAAAAGACTATCTACAAATCTCCTAGGGCACAAATTATATGTCCTCCCAAGCAAAACCTTGAAAGAGCATTTGCCAGATATCCCAAGGCACAAAATACATGACATAGGAAAAACCTCGAAAGACTATCTACAAATCTCCCAGGGCACAAATTATATGCTTATCTGCACAACCTGTTACACGGCCACAGAGTATCAACCCGATACTCACCATACATCATCCTGATGTACACATGATCATCCTGATCATCATCACTGCATCGTCCTGATGCATGTCATCTGGAGCAACATCCTGAAGCTTGTCATCCATGATCATCCTGATCATACAATGCATCCACCTGATGCATACACAGTATCTGCCTGATACATATCATCATACAGGATCTACCTGATCATACAATGTATCCACCTGATACATATACAAATACATGATCCACCTGATCATACCTGATACATATACAGATACATGGTCCAAGCATCCAACATGATGCATATACAAAATACATACAAATGATCCAACTGATCATATCCAGCATCCAACATGATGCGTACATACATAAATGATCCAAATGATCATATCCAGCACCCAACATGATGCATACATACATAAATGATCCAACTGATCATATCCAACATCCAACATGATGCATACATACATAAATGATCCAACTGATCATACAGAGCAGAAACTAGAACATCAGCCTGATGCTCATCACCCAACGCTTACATCCATAGCCATGTGAAGGATCCTCCTTCCACCATGCTTGGAATGGCTTCAGCAAATGTCTCCATCACTTCTTCCTCAAAGTGTCATTAATCTGAAGGACACCAAGCCTCTCTTTGAAGTACTCGAACTTCACTCTGGCTAGTGGCTTTGTCAGCACATATGCAATCTGCTCATCTGTTGCAACATACAGGAGCTTCCCTCCTCCTCTCTGCACCATATCCTTGATATAGTGATATTTGATCTCTATGTGTTTCGACCTGTTGTGGAACATTGGGTTCTTGGACAGCTTCACACAACTCTGGTTGTCACAAAGGATACCAGTAGCCTCCAGCGGTAGATCAAATAACTTAGACAGTAGCTTCCAAAGCCATACTGCCTCACAACTAGCCAAACAGGCTGCAACATACTCTGCTTCGGCTATACTAAGTTCTACGCAGGACTGCTTCCTACTAAACCAAGAGATCACACCTGATCCCATACTCAAGCAGCACCTAGAATTGCTCTTCCTATCTACAGCATTGCCTGCCCAATCTGAATCAACATAACCTTGCAGGTTAAACTTTTGATTTGCATCATACTTGAGCCCATAGTCAAATCTACCCTTCAGGTACCACAGAATATGCTTTACAGCAACTAGGTGAACACTCCTCGGACCTGTCAGGAACTGGCTCAATGTGTTCACTGCAAAGAAAATATCTAGTCTCGTGTTCATTAGGTACATCAAGGACCCAATCATCTGACGATACATAGTGACATCAATCGGCTCACAAAAGCTTCAGGTTTGATGCCATAGGTGTGGCCATGTCCTTGCAGTCCATCATCCCGAACCTCTTCAAGATCTCTACTGCATACTTCCCTTGTCCAAGGAAGATTCCATCTATACTCTGCCACACCTCCATACCTAGAAAATAGTTCATCATCCACAAGTTCTTCATCTCAAACTCGGCAACAAGCTTCCGCTGTGTGTTGCCAATCAATCTATCTTCACCTGCAATAAACAAGTCATCCATATAAAAAAGTAGTATCACTGGATTTCCTTCCTCAACCTTGTAGTAAAGGTTGGAATCTGCTTTACTCTTGGTAAAGCCCAAACTCGATAGAAAGCTGTCTATCCTACCATACCAAGTTCTGCATATATATGACTCCCTGTCATGTGTCTCAGAACCAAGTGGCTGCTCCACATAGACTTCTTCTTCAACTACACCATTCAAGAAAGCTATCTTGAAATCCATCTGGTGTATCTTCCACTTCATCACTGCAGCCAGAGCAAGTACTGATCTAATGGAAGTGTATCTAGCTATAGGAGCAAGAGTCTCTATGCTACCACCTGCAGCATGCTTGATCTTGTAGATCCTCTTGGAAGTCACTACAGACTCCCCTTCAGGTCTTGGGACTGCAGCCCAAACATCTTCATGATCGATTGGTACTCCTTGATCATGCAATTCTTCCCAGATCCTGGGAAATTCGATATCTTCAATATTTTCAATAGATAAATTTGTTGTTGAACAAATGTTGTAGTCCTTCTTTTGTAGGTGATGGTATACAATCTTTCCTACACAACAAGTTAAATTGCATGATTAGAAAACATCTCATAGTTTTCAGAACAAATTCTTACACATAAAGAAATATGTCATACAGTCATGCAATTATCTTAGCCAATCCTTCAATACAACATTTATCCATATCCCATAACTTTCTAGATGCCTTCCAATATCTACTAGAACATTGTTAAGAGTGTGCACAACTCCCAACATGTTAGCAAAGAGGTTTCATTCTATATAAGTAGCAATGGAATGTTGTACAGTGCCATAGGCCACTTACCCATGTATATTAGTGGTATACTGTTCATCAATGCAACTATTCTAATATGCATAATACACAACCTAATTCTAGGAACATGAGCATATACATTATTGAATAGTATTATTTAAACAATAAAATATGCAAGGAATGATAATTCAAATACTTATCTTTGTTTGTTTTGTTGGGTTGTCTCCCTCTCAGTTTTTACTTCTTTTCTACAACTCCATTCTAATGTGGATTGTGAGAAGTGGTCAACTCCCTCTGAATATCTGCATCCTTGCAGAAACTGCTGAATTGTGCTCCCTCTTGATCTTTGCTTCCTTGTAGGAACAACTAGAGTGTGCTCCCTCTTAATCTTTGCTTCCTTGCAGGAACAATTGGACTGTTCTTCCTCTTGATCTTTGCTTCCTTGCAGGAACAACTGGAGTGTGCTCCCTCTTGATCTTTGCTTCCTGGATTACCTATCCTTGAAATTTTATCCATCCTTAATCACTATCCATGCTTATTAGTATTATCATTGTGTTATCCTCGAGGTCTCATACATAAGCACACATTCATTAGTATAATCTATTAAAATTTAATATGCTAAGACAGAAAATAGCAGCATTACATTCCATTTCACAATAATAGCATATACAGGATCACTGAAGAAACAACAGGCAGAGCATAAACACAAGAGATACAAATTTATCCTGGGAAACCCTCATGGGGTAGAAAACCCAGTAAAGCTTCCTCAATATAGATGACCAGCAATATACAAAGATTGAAACCAAAGACATGATCTCCTCCTCCACCATAGCAGACCTCTCCTCCACAAATGTGCCTCTCTCAAGTGAGTGAGTGTATCAAATGAGGAACATACCTCCTATATTTATACACTACACTGACATGTATTTTACACAAGTACATGTAGGCTCGTATTTAACCATTAGGTTAAATACCCTATTATAACTAACTGGGCCGACCCCCACATGGTGGGTCTAATAACCCTAGTTACCACAACCAATTTGGAGGAATAAACATCTCCGGATTCATAGCATAATCACATCGGAGGTATGGAACATCTACGGAATAAATAATATACAAATATAATATTCTTAGAAGTTACAATATTCAACACTCCCCCTTAACGAGAAGGATATTATAACAACATATGCAGGAGCAACGAGTCATACATCATACATGATGCATCTATATATCATCGAAAGCTTTCTTCAATTCATCATCATCAGTAACTCAACTAGTTACTGGAACATCAACATCATCAGAGTTGATATTACTCGATCATCAGCATCGTCATCACACGATCATCAGCATCATCATCACAGAATCATCAGCATCGTCATCACACGATCATCAGCATCGTCATCACACGATCAGCGGCATCGTCATCATACGATCAGCATCATCATCACACGATCAGAAGCATCGTCATCATACGATCAGCATCATCATCACACGATCATCAGCATCATCATCACACAATCAGCAGCATCGTCATCATACGATCATATTACAGGATGATCAATCCTACTCTCTTTAGGACATAGGTCCATGGATGATGCAATCCAGATCAAGTTCCAAGATGATCAATCCTTATCTCTTTAAGACAAGTCTCATGTCTAGGGACGATCTAATCCCAACCACAGTGCTAGTCCTTTTTCATACTGGATGTGACCTAGATCATATCTAGGATTTACCGCCACAGAGCCAGTCCTCTTTCATACTGGATGTGTCACGTCTACAGAGCCAACCCTGTTTCATGCTGGATGTATCACATCTACAGAGCCAGCCATGTTTTGTGCTGGATGTATCACATCTACAGAGCCAGCCCTGTTTCATGCTGGATGTATCACATCTACAGAGCCAGCCCTGTTTCATGCTGGATGTATCACATCTACAGAGCCAGCCCCGTTTCATCCTGGATGTATCACATCTACAGAGCCAGCCCTGTTTCATGCTGGATGTATCACATCTACAGAGCCAGCCCTGTTTCATACTGGATGTATCACATCTACAGATCCAGCCCTGTTTCATGCTGGATGTAACCTAGAACAATTCTAGGATTTGTCACGTACATTTTGAACCGAGGTCCAGGGACGATCCAGTCCTATCATGTACCTTTTGAGCCAAAGTCCAGGGACGATCCAGTCCTATCATGTACCTTTTGAACCGAAGTCCAGGGATGATCTAGTCCTATCATATACCTTTTGAACCGAAGTCCAGGGATGATCCAGTCCTATCATGTACCTTTTGAACCGAAGTCTAGGGATGATCCAGTCCTATCATGTACCTTTTGAACCGAAGCTCAGGGACGATCCAGTCCTATCATGTACCTTTTGAACCAAATCTCAGGGACGATCGAGTCCTATCATTCAATTCTCAGAGACCTCATGTCTACGGCTCAATTCAAAGGACTAAAGTCTGAAGACGATCCAATCCCCTTACCTGTTCATTCAGGATTTTGTTCTCGGAGACATCATGTCTACGGCTCTCTTTAGGAATGAAGTCCAGGGATGATCCAATCCCCTCAAGTCCACCAAGGACTTCATTCTCGAAGACATATGTCTACGGCTCTCTTTAGGACTAATGTAATGCCCATATTTTGATTCGGCATATTTATTAGTTAGACACACCATACTTTACTTCTTATATATTTTGTCGAACTCAGCTCGACTGAGTAAACTATATTGGACCTCATTATATGATGTTACTCTGTCTTATGATTTCGCCATGATTATGATGTTACTATGTTATGCAGTTATGATGTTATGATTATCATATGATTTCCTTATTTTACGATTGCAGTATATGTTTATATGTTTTCCTTAATGAAATGTGAAATATATGATTCGGTACGTGGATACCATCTTCTTATATGAATTATTGAAATGTTATATGTATCTATGATGAGCAAAAAGGTTACATGAAATGAAATGATAAAATGGATCAATTGGCGATCAATGGAAAATGCTTTCTATAAATTGTATTTTGCAAAACACTAACCTACAGGACACAAGGGCTATGGGATAGCCAGTTACTTGATCTGATATACATTGGAAAGGAAAAACATGTTCATACAGCAAACCTTAGCAGCCAAAATGAGGATACGATAACACAAACTGATAATCCCGATAGCAGCAAGTATGAGTTGATAAGGGCGTAGGCCCAGTATGTTGAGAGGGATGGATGTGTTTCCCACCCTATGTTTCCATGAGACCCGAGGTCGTGGGAGGGCCGTGCTGAGACACGCTCCCCATGTTGTTGTGATGACGATTGTCGGATGCCTGCTAGGGGAGGATAGGTCCGCTGTTCAGCCGACGCTATCGCTCTCAAGTTCTATGTGGTCAGATCGGTGAGTCCGACACCCACTGTTGTACTAGCAGAGGGAGGATAGGGAGGATGCTGGACGTAGGTTATGATGGGAGGATGTGTTAGTTAGTATTGTTGGGGGGGGTTAGTATTCCTTGATTCCGAGTTAGTGGAAGTAGGAACCCTTCCTGTACTTGATTGATTAAACTAATGTAAACATAAAGACAATGATGTTAAATCGTAAAGGGTTAACTGTTAAATAACCGAGGATGTTAAAGTAATTATACTATAGATTATGCTTGCTCTTCTGCATGGGGGTAGATACTATTGTTAGTTAGCAAGTATGCATAGGCGGAATGGGGTTTGTTTATAGTACATGTCCGACATGTGCATACACTGGCCATGCATGCACACCTTGTACGTGTACAATATTACTGGTGTATAACATACTTGTCATGCTCGAATAGTAGTATAAATGTCATAGATAACTCAGTTAAGGATACATCAATCAACTTAGGTAATGAATGGTTAGGTTGTCAATGTGTAAATAAGTGAATTAGTAATTATATGAAAACATTGTAATAATAAACTAGGACAAGTATCGTCAGTTAACATTGTCATAGAAGAACTGTTGTGAATAGGGTAATGATAGTGTCTAATTAATTAGTAAAATTGTTTAAGCCCTCACAAGTGCTTTGTTTATAATAACAAGGATGCTATGTTGATGATAGGGTACCCATGTGATAAACAAATAATTAAGAATACTATGATTGATTCACCTTTTATTATTGTCAAAGGGTGATTTAATTATTATTATTAATTAATAAATGATATTCCAGCAACATTTATATCCCTATCGTAACAAATGCAATATAAGTAAGATTTAAAATATTGATTTATAAATTAATATTACGTGATTAATTCCATTTCAAAGTTAGCCATAACAAGATAATCCTTTTTGGAATAACCGTGATGTGATGGAAATGGATATTTAATTATTCAATGTTAATCTTGGAATTTAAACCTCAAGCTAAAGTAGCCTCGACGGATAAGGTGGATCATTAGGACACATCATGTCCAAGTTGACAGGGGGGCAACTAATTATATAATATTTTATTAATTACATTAATAACATTAAAATATCAAGGACGGCGGATATACTTGTATTTAATAAAGCTTGTTTCGAACGGATAACCTTTGGGTGATAATCCCCACCGTAATAAATACTTACTACCGTCAATCCCAAAACCAACTAACTTTTCCATGAGAGTAATTAATTATACATTTTAATAAAGAACCGTGTATAAATGAACTGGTGATAGGAGTAAGTGTTGAGGGGCTCGAGAAGGGGATTTTGGGGCGGTGGAGGAAGCCCAAGGTCTTCTCGAGGATGGACATGTATATAGAGGGGGAGAAGGTTGAAGGTGGGGGAGGTTTTTTGATTGGGGAAAGAAAAGAAGTTTGGAGAACAGAAGTTGGGGGAACAGAAAGTTTGGCGAACAGAAAGAGTTTGAGAACAGAAGGAAAGACTGCTCTCGGGATTATCAGATTGTGGGCTCGGGGGCTTGGAAATCCTTTGATTTCCAAGGGCCAGCAAGATTATAGCTGGTCGGTAGGGTGGACACTTCAGTTTGGCTGTCTAAGGGGTTACACAACCTGCTACAACTTACGGTTAGCATCAGCATCAGGTAATTCCCGTTATTTACTATTATGCTAAATCTTACTGTAAACATGCAAATGTAAACATGCAAACTTACTATTTACTGATTTACCGCTATTTACTGATTTACTAAGTTGTGAAACCTATTCTTATGTTGTTGAAAAGAAAATAACGATATGTTTGTTTATATTCAAATTTCGAATGTAAGGTTAGTGAAAACACCACAGTACACTAAATATTATTTCGGCACATAGAAATTCTTAGAAATTCACTTTCATAAACTGATAAAGTTTAAAATGTAGAAAATTAAACCTGAAATTTTACACAGTGCTCTGCCGTAAAAACCAGAGCACTACAACTAAAGTCCAGGGATAATCCAATCCCCTCAAGTCCACCAAGGACTTCATTCTCGAAGACATACGTCTACAGCTCTCTTTAGGACTGAATTCCAGGGATGATCCAATCCCCTCAAGTCCACTAAGGACTTCATTCTCGAATACATACATCTACGAATCTCTTTAAGACTGAAGTCCAGGGATGATCCAATCCCCTCAAGTCCACTAAGGACTTCATTCTCGAAGACATACGTCTACGGCTCTCTTTAGGACTGAAGTCCAAGGATGATCCAATCCCCTCAAGTCCACTAAGGACTTCATTCTCAAAGACATACGTCTATGGCTCTCTTTAGGACTGAAGTCCAGGGATGATCCAATCCCCTCAAGTCCACTAAGGAATTCATTCTCGAAGACATACGTCTACGGCTCTCTTTAGGAATGAAGTCCAGGGATGATCCAATCCCCTCAAGTCCACCAAGGACTTCATTCTCGAAGACATACATCTATGGCTCTCTTTAGGACTGAAGTCCAGGGATGATCCAATCCCCTCAAGTCCACCAAGGACTTCATTCTCGAAGACATACGTCTACGACTCTCTTTAGGACTGAAGTCCAGGGATGATCCAATCCCCTCAAGTCCACCAAGGACTTCATTCTCGAAGACATACGTATACGGCTCTTCTTTCGGACTGAAGTCCAGGGATGATCCAATCCCCTCACATGTTCACCAAGAACTTCATCAAAACATGTATAACAAAACATGTATCCTCATCATCAAAACATGCATAACATCTATCATCAAAAGCATGTATACATCTATCATCAAAAGAAAAAATATAAGATTCCTAAATCTAAATAATTCTAAGTAACTAGGTGCAGTAAATAGGTAACCTCATCATTGATGAGACAAACTTGTTATCAGATACTATGCTACTCCCCCTTTCGAGGAGGGTCCTTCTGGACTATACCAAGCTTGTCTCGGAAGTATTCAAACTTTACTCGAGACAGAGGTTTAGTCAAGATATCAGCAATCTGATCCTCAGTGCTTATATACTCGAGCTTGATAGCTCCTCTCTGCACCATATCTCGTATATAGAACTATCTGATCTCTATGTGTTTTTGACTTATCGTGGAATACAAGATTTTCTATCTTGATGCAGTTTTGAATGTCACACATAATTATAGTGGAATCCATTTCTAAGTCAAACACTCCATATAATAGCTTCTGAAGCGACACTGCTTCACAGCTGGCAGAGCAGACATCTATATATATTCTGCTTTAGCAGTACTGAGAGCCACACTAGATTGTTTCTTGCTGAACCATGAGATCATGGCAGATTCAAGACTATAACAACCACCTGATGTACTCTTTCTGTCTGAGGCACTTCCTGCCCAATCAGAATCTGAGTAACCATGTAAACGGAATATAGACCAAAATCTAATGTACCTTTTAGGTACCTCACAACATGATTTGTAGCTATTAAGTGAACCTTTCTAGGTTCTATTAGATACTGACTTAGGGTATTTGTAGCAAAGCATATATCTGGCCTAGTATTTGTTAAATACATCAATGACCCAATGATTTGTCTATATAGGGTTAGGTCCACTAAATCCGATGAGTCATTAAATAAATACTTCAAGTTGGAGTCCATGGGAGTGGCCATGACTTTATACTCCAACATATCAAATCTTTTTAGAAACTTCACAGCATACTTGCCTTGATTTAAAAGATTCCTTTTGGATCTTGCCATACTTCTAGACCTGAGAAGTAGTGCATTAATCCGAGATCTTTCATTTTCATTTCTGCAGCCATTTTCATGATCTATTTCTCATTCCTTGTCAAAAAGAGATCATTGTCATACAATAATGGTATGATAGGTTCATCATCCATAACCTTAAGGTAAAGGTTAGGATCAGCATTACTTTTGGTAAATCCCAAGCTTTGTCATGAAGTTGTCAATTGTCCATTATTCACACTCTGCATTGAGTGATCTTCTGCATATCTATCTGTGCCATCTCTCGTCAGATGGGTCTACTAATATGAGCCTCAAAATCATTCGAACTCTGTGGTGAGTTCCTTCTTGCATCCATGTCATATGTGTATAGAAGCCATATTCAACCTTGTAGCAAAGGTTGAGATCCACATCACCCATGATGATCATTAAGCTCATCAATTGACTACCAATCCTGGGTACCCATACAGAACCTGATTCACACTTCTTCTTTAATTACATCATTAAGAGAATGGTCTTATCTAGTCCCTTGGAGCAAAACATCTCATCATGATTCTCTTCCTCTTTCTAAGAGAATCTCTTAACCACAAGCTTTCTATAGTGTGTTTGATTTGTAAATATTTTTTTGAACATCCATCGCTTGTTCAGAGTTCATCATTCATCATGATCTTTCCTACAAATCAAAATTAAGTACATGATTAGTAATACTTCATAATCATCAAATCATATTGACATGATAACCTATTATGCATACAGATATCATTTACATAGTTATGCAACTATTTTGACCAATATTGTTTCATTCTAGACAAGCAACAATGGAATGTTTGTCCAACTTACCAATCATATGCATATTAGTAGTATACTGTTCAATGCTTTATGAATGTTTACACTCAGCATGATATATTCTAGGAATACAAATATGCATACAAGCAATATCATTTACTATTTCTAATAACAACTCAAATACTTATCTTTTATGTTTGTGTGGCTGCCTCCCGCTTGATCTTCTGTATGTCTTCTGAACTTCTATTCATTCTGTACCATTGTGCATGCTCAAGTGTACACTAGTGTCATCCTCATGATCTCATACACAAACATACATTCATTAGTATATTCTCAATATTATCAAACATTCTAATTCTAAATAATCTTGAATATGTACAGTCATGATCATTAGTATTCAGGGTTTCAAGGAAGTCTTCTTTTACTCATGCATATTCTTATTTGATCTAGTTAGTTAAATCATCAACCAAGATAAGAGACATAATATGCATAACCCCTTGATTACTAACCAATCATACCAAGTATACTTACATAAGGGATCCTAACACAAGGTAAGATTCTAACATGACATAGGAAAACATACATGGGTTAGTATACCTGCTTAGTTATGTACAACATACCTAAACAATCTCTTCAATGATTTAGAGATCCTGAGCTAGAACCTGCATGTCTCATAGGCTAAACATAATATAACAAAGTCATACGTACCTCGTGAGTCTTTGTCTTCATGTTTTCATGGTCATGGAACTTGATTTGTCTTTTGTGATATACCTGTATCTTGTTAGCAGACAACATCAACCTCACACAACACCATAATGCATTAGTACAATCATATAGCGCTAATCAATGAATGTCTTCGATCATTCACATGCATTCATACTATTACTAGGGTGATAAGACAATTAAATAATATGAAGACAAACACATCATGAACTTAATCAAGAATCAGATTTCAAGACATACCTGAACCTCCTTAAGTCATACCTGTCGAGACGTCTTGTAGTCTTCTTATGTAAGGCCTTAGCCTCAACTCCCCCTGAAACTTGATCTGGAGCTTGATTAGGGTTTGCTATAGAAACCCTAAAAATTCAATATTTGACTTTCACACTTCTGAATGAATGGAAGAATGTGTCTTGCTGAGCTCATCAACCTAGCATTCTTCAATTTTGAAATCTCCAAAATTTGACCCCTCAAAATTGCCTTCGAAACTTCTGGATCTTCTGGACAGGAACCCAAACTAGGGTTTGATGAAGCCCACCATTCTTTTCAATCAAAAGGTTTGATCCAAGGCTCTAAAATCTTATTTTTCTGAGGAGCTTCCATCCATGGTTGCATACTTCAAAAGTTCCAACTTTCTCCGAAACCCTAAATTCTGGAAGCCATGAATAAAGGTGTTCCAAAAATAATTCTGTTTTGATAGAAATATGCACCTGATTGTTTCTGCTATAACTCTGAAAGTTTTGCTCCACAGGGTCTGAAAACTTTTTCTATAGTAGCCTGACCTGTCATCTTTCCATCCTGATAGGTCTGACCTCAATTGGATTTTCTGAGAGAGAGTTATGCCAAGTGTCGCAACGTGACCTGTTTATGGGATAAAACAAGAGAGCGAACTTGTACGGTGTGCCACGTGTCACTGTTTGAACTTCGGCCTCTGAAAAATTTTCTTGAGATATATATTCCTGTTATCTTTCCATATTGATAGGTCTGACCTCAATTGGACTCTCTGAAAGAGAGTTATGCTACGTGTCGCAACGTGACCTGTTTATGGGATAAAACAGGAGAGCGAACTTGTACAGCGTGCCACGTGTCACTGGTTCACCTTCGGCCTCTGAAAACGTTTTTTGAGATAGTACCATCTATGTACTACCTGTCACTTTTTACGAAATTTCATTTGGAGCTTCATATCCCAAGTTATGACCTTTTTTCCAAGGTCACCTGATTTTGACTGAGATCTGGAAGAGGCGGAAACCCTAACTTGTACTGATCATAACTCATAAAGTACAACGAATCTGAGGGTGCCCTTTGGACACAGGGTACCTAGGGATGTTATCTTCGACCTGTAAACGTTGCAGACCTTGAACCTTCATAGAAATGGATTTATAGTGAAAGTTCCACGATGGCTGATGTTTGCTATGTAAAACCGTAACCTTCAAATTGTCGTAAGTAAAGCAAGTGTCGTAAGTGCCATACCTTGTCTTCCTTCAGGTTAGCTTTGATACCATGTTAAAATTTAATATGCTAAGACATAAAATAGCAGCATTACATTCCATTTCACAATAATAGCATATATAGGATCACTGAAGAAACAACAAGCACAACATAAACACAAGAGACACAAATTTATCCTGGGAAACCCTCATGGGGTAGAAAACCCAGTAAAGCTTCCTCAATATAGATGACCAGCAATATACAAAGATTGAAACCAAAGACATGATCTCCTCCTCCACCATAGAAGACCTCTCCTCCACAAGTGCGCCTCTCTCAAGTGAGTGAGTGTATCAAATGAGGAACATACCTCCTCTATTTATACACTACACTGACATGTATTTTACACAAGTACATGTAGGCTCGTATTTAACCATTAGGTTAAATACCCTATTATAACTGACTGGGACGACCCCCACATGGTGGGTCTAATAACCCTAGTTACCACAACCAATTCGGAGGAATAAACATCTCCGGATTCATAGTATAATCACATCGGAGGTATGGAACATCTCCGGAATAAATAATATACAAATATAATATTCTTAGAAGTTACAATATTCAACATGCTTATTAGTATTAGTATAATCACTATGCATGCTTATTAGTATTATCATTGTGTTATCCTCGAGGTCTCATACATAATCACACATTCATTAGTATAATCTTAATACTATCAAAACAAAATAATCTTAAACATGTATAGTCATGATCATTTCAAACACAGATAATATCCATTAGTATTCAAGGTTTCAGGGAAGTCTTCTTTTATTCATGCATATTCTTATTTGATCATAGGACTCTTATGGTTAGTTAAATCATCAATCAAGATAAGAGACATAATATGCATAAACCCTTGATTACTTACATTTCTAACTTTATGAATAAACATAACCAATCATACCAAGTATACTTATATAAGGGATCCTAACACAAGGTAAGATTCTAACTTGATATAGGAAAAACATACTTGGATTACTATGTTAGCTAGTAATGTCTAACATACCCCCATGATGTCTTCTGGTTCTCTTCAATGACTTGTGCTAGTAACCTACATGTCTCATAAGTTAACCATTGTAGGACCAAGTTATACATACCTCGTAAGTAGATCTTTTATGTGATCCATGACAATGGATGAATCTTTGCCTTCATGTCACCATGATCATATGTTCTTGAAGTAGAACATGATTTGTCTTTCTTGGTGTACCTTTTATGTTAGCGAACAACATAAACCTCATACAACATCACCATGCATTAGTACAATCATAAGTGTCAAAACCTTAATCAATGAATATATTCTTATAAGGTGATACGACAAGTCTAGTAATTAATCAAGATTGTACTAACCGTAATGATATGAAGACAAACATATCATAAACTCAACCATGAACATAATTCAAAACATACCTATAAACCATACCTGTCGAGACTGCTTGTAATCTTCCTTTGTAAGGCCTTAGCCTCATCTCCCTCTGAAATAGAAACTTCTTCACTTATACAAGTGACCAATCCATTCTCTTCTAGGATTAACCTAATCCACTTGATATGCAGGAACTGGATCTGGAGCTGGATTAGGGTTTGTCAGAGAAACCCTAAAAATTCAAACTTTGAATTTCAAACTTACGAAAGGATAGAAATATGCACCTTGATGAGCTGATCAAGCTAAAATACTCATAATTTGAAAACTGCAAAGTTTCACCCCTCAAATTTGCCTTTAAAACTTCTAGATTCACTAGACATCACCCCGAACTAGGGTTTGATAAAGCCCACCCTTCTTCCCAATCAAAAGGTTCAATCCAAAGCTCTAAGCTTCTATTTTTCTGAGGAGCTTCCAGCTATGATCACAGATTTAAAAATTTTCCATTTTTGCAGAAGCCCTAATTTTCCACTTTTCTGATCAAAGTCCCGAATTAGGGTCTGATCAAGCCCGGCCTTATGCCCAACCAAAAATTCTGATCTTGGTCTCTAAATTCCGATTTGGATGAATGGCATTTAGCCGTAGTCTCTGATTACAAAAATTTCAACTTTCTTCGAAACCCTAAATTCTGGAAGCCGTGAATGAAGGTGCTCAAAAATAATTCTGTTTTGACAGAAATATGTACCTGATTGTTTCTGGTGTAACTCCAAACTTTTTGATCCACAAGGTCTGAAACATTTTTTTTTTATATTCTGACCTGCCATATTTCCAAACCCATAGGTCTTACCTCAAATGGATTCTCAGAGAGAGAGTTATGCCACATGTTGCAATGTGACCAGTTTATGGGATAAAATAGGAGAGCGAACTTGTACGGCGTGACACGTGTTACTAGTTCTGTTTCGGCCTCTAAAAAAGTTACCTGATAAATTACAGTATGTGCACTACCTGTCACATCTTATGAAATTTCATTTGGAGGTTCCTAGCCCAAGTTATGACCTTGTTTCCAAGGTCACCTGTTTATGACTGAGATCTGGAAGAGGCAAAAACCCTATATTATACAGATCATAAATCACAAAGTACAATGAATTAGAGGTTGTCCTTTGGACACAAGGTACATGGGGATCTTAGATTCGCCCTGTACTATTTTCAGACCCTGAAACCTCACCAAACTTTATTTATAGCCCAAGCTTTTTTCTGAAAAAGTGCTATGATGACTGGTTTTTTCTATATCAAGCCCTAGCTTTGCAATTGCAACAGGTGTCATACATGCCATACCATGCCTTCTTTCAGGCTAGCTCTGATACCATGTTAATTTTTCAGAATTTACTTCAATCTGATCTAGGATCTTAACTGAGAGAACAACATGTGTGGCATATCTACAGCATATCAATCATGGACACAATAATGCAAGCACACAAGAGACACAGAGTTTAGTTGGGAAAACCATAAAGGTGAAAAGCCCCAATAACTTCCTCAGAGATAGATAGAGAAATCATACAACCCAAGCATAAGAGATAGACATCTCCTAGGAGCAGCTTCTCCTCCTCCACAAGTGCGCCACTCTCCCTAGATTGTGAGAGAGAATAGAATGATGAAATAGAGTGCCTCCCGCACTCTATTTATAATTGAGTTGACATGCTTAATAACCTTTACTAGGTCGGCCTTAACTTAACAACATAACATAATGTTGACTGGGCCGACACCCAATAGAGTGGTCTAATAACCCTTTGACCCACATGGTCGACCCCCAATAGGGTTGTCTAATAACCCTTCGACCCACATGACTTATACAGGGCCGACCTTAACAAGGTGGTCTAATAACCCATCAAGTAAAAGTTATGACACTTACAATATAAATGATGACACTTCCGTATAGAGGAATAATAACATCTCTATAGGAATACAAACACTTCCATATAGAGGAATAGAGTTTTTACTATTTTTTACCATATAACTTGATGTACGTGAGCTAGATTGGGATAGACTGCGTATACGCTAGGTATAGTGGAACAACTAGCATACAGGAACAAAAATAGGGAACAATGGTTCCTGAAGGGAAAATAATTGATCTGATTCAATACAATGGATATTGAAGTCCAATAGGTGTTGATGCTCACAAGGTGGAAAAATACGCTGTAACAGATGCCCCCTAATGTGTGTGTTAACACCCAAAAAGTGCTCACTACCTCATATCCCTCATTACATGATTCATTTGTCTATATTTCCTACCATATTTGCCTCCAAAACCTTAAAAAACCATTAAAAAGCCTCCAAAAGGCCAAAAAACCCCCTTTTTTTCCCCAGAATAATTTAAATTCCTCCAAAAATAGAAAAAACCCTCTAAAAGGGCCGTAAATTCCCAAAAATCAAATAAAAGGGAATAAAAAATACAAAAAAGAGGAAAAAGAAGGAAAAAAGGAAGCAAAAACCCTATACAATTGACCTAAACCATATGGTTCCAAAAACCATGGGTCAACACTCCACGACTAAAAACCTATAAATAAGTGATGGAGGCTCCCCATTTCATATCCACAATTTCTTCCATCCTTATGCTGCCAAAAATTCTCTTGAAACCCTAGTTCTCCACTTGGAGATAATTTCCCACTTGAGAACCCCTTTGGCCCATATCCAAAACACCTTGGAAGAAGGAGAAGGAACAACACTGGAGCATTAGAGAAGCCCCTAGACTACTGCAAAGGCTCCAACAACCTCAACATCTGAGGTAAAATTAATACAAAGCAAATTTTCATTATCTTTTCGTTGTCTTTTTATGCACATGCTAGAATAGTTTACTGTTTTTATTTACTGTCATATTTTACTGTTTTATTGAAGTGCTACTAAGGAGTCCCTTCTCCTTAGCAGGTGTTCATTTTCACAAGCTAGGGTGAAAACCCTAGCTACTATTTTGGTGACTCCATTAGTGTTCCTTTGAGTTTCTGGTTATAATTTTTAGAAGTTTTAGTTTTCTGCAAGTATTTTTCTGTTTTCCCCTTTCGGCTGTCCATTTCGGCAGTTGGGTTTGCTGCCGTAAATCGCATATTTTTTCCCCATAGCTTCGATCCGACTGCGGCTTTAAGTCTGCTTCCTGCGATCCGACTACGGCTTTCAATCTGTTTCCCGTGATCTCGCCGCGTCTTTCAGTCTTTCTCCTGCGATCTGACCACGGCTTTTAGCCTTGTTCCTGTGATCCGACTACGACTTTCGACCTAGTTCCTGCGATCCGACTACGGCTTTTAGCCTAGTTCCTGCGATCCGATCATGGCTTTCAGCCTCTTTCCTGCAATCTTCCAGTGGCTTTCAGCCTGTTTCCTGTGATCTCCCCATGGATTTCAGCTTGTTTCCTGCGATCGCCCCGCGGCTTTCAGCCTGTTTCCTGCAATCTCCCAGCAGCTTTCAGCCTGTTTCCTGCAATCTCCCAGCAGCTTTCAGCCTGTTCCTTTCGATCTCCCCATAGCTTTCTGCTTGTTTCCTGTGATCTCCCCATGGACTTCAGCCTGTTTCTTGCAACCTCCCCATGGCTTTCAGCCTGTTTTCTGCGATCTTCCCGCGGCTTTCGACCTGTTTCCTGCGATTGTTAAATTTTCAGTATTAAATCACAATACTATAGGATCTTTGATGAGAGAATAACATCTACAGTATATCAATGCATGACAATCATAATATGACAAGCATCACAAGCATCACAAGAATCAAAAGCATAGAGATAAGAGACACAGAGTTTCCGTGGGGAAAACCCTAAGGTGAAAAACCCCACAACTTCCTCAGAGATAGAGAGAGCAATGGCTCAACCAAAATACAACCAAATAATACAGAGATAGTCTCCTAGCAGATGATCCTCCTCCTCCTCACTAGTGCGCCACTTTTCAGAGAGAGAGATAGATGCTTTTCCGAGTGAGTAAAATAGAGATCTCCTATCTCTATTTATACTCACCTTTTTGCCCAGTGACCTACTGGGGCCGACTTGTCTACTTGAGTACATCCACATTATATTATATATTAATTAGGGCCGACCCCATAAGGTGGTCTAATAACCCATCAGCAAGTACACACACTTGCGACACTTGTCAATCCACATGATGACACTTCCTTATAGAGGAATAACACATCTCTTATAAGGGTACAATAAATATATATATAATACACAGATGAAATACATTCCGAAGTTACATATACATCAACACTCCCTCTTAACTAGGAAGGTATTTCTCGACACAGATTTGCTAGACAAGTCTTCTTCTCTGGATCATCGTCATCGATGCATCGTCATCATCATCGTCACTGCTGCTGCTATCTCATCCAATCTCTGTCTCTACTCGTCATAGGAAGTTCTACAGAGCCAGTCCTTTTTCATACTGGATGTAGGCCCACCACCTGCAGGTCTTCGTCATCACTGGCCATACTGTGGAATCCTCAGGACTTTTACGTGCATCACAAAACCTCGAAAGAGCATCCCAGGCTGTTACGAGCACACAGCTCTACCTATAGGATCTCCCAGGGCACTATTACATGTGACCCCACCACAAAACCTCGCAAGAGCATCTCAGGATGTTACGGGTACACAACTCCGACCTGAAATCTCCCAGGGCGCTATTACATGTGGTCCACCACAAAACCTCGTAAGAGCATCTGCCAGATATCCCAGGGTGCTATTACATGCCATAGGCAAAACCTCGTAAGACTATCTGCAGATCTCCCAGGGCGTTATTACATGTGGTCATGGAAAAACCTCGCAAGAGCATCCCAGGACTGATTACGGGCACACAACCCAACCTATCGGATCTCCCAGGGCGCTATTATATGCCATAGGACAAAACCTCGCAAGAGCATCTGTCAGATATCCCAGGGCGCTATTACATGCCATAGGCAAAACCTCGTAAGACTATCTGCAGATCTCCCAGGGCGCTATTACATGCTCATCTGCACAACCTGATCCACGGCCATAGAGTATCAACCTGATACTCACCATACATCATCCTGATGTATCCATGATCATCCTGATCATCAACACTGCAACGTCCTGCTGCATGTCATCTGGAGCAACATCCTGAAGCTCGTCATCCATGATCATCCTGATCATCACTGCAACATCCTGCTGCATATCATCTGGAGCAACATCCTGAAGCTCGTCATCCATGATCTTCCTGATCATCACTGCAACATCCTGCTGCATACCAAGTATCTACCTGATACATATCGTCATACATGATCCTCCTGATCATCAATGCATCTACCTGATGCATACCAAGTATCTACCTGATACATATCATCATACATGATCCTCCTGATCATCAATGTATCCACCTGATACAAATACAAATACATGATACATATCACCATACATGATCCACCTGATCATACAATGTACCCACCTGATACATATACAGATACATGGTCCAAGCATCCAACATGATGCATATACAAAATACATACACATGATCCAACTGATCATATCCAGCATCTACATGATGCATACATACATACAAAAAAATGATCCAACTGATCATATCCAGCATCCAACATGATGCGTACATACATACAAAAATGATCCAACTGATCATATCCAGCATCCAACATGATGCGTACATACATACAAAAATGATCCAACTGATCATATCCAGCATCCAACATGATGCGTACATACATACAAAAATGATCCAACTGATCATATCCAGCAGAAACCTGAACATCATCCTGATGCTCATCATCCAGCGCTTACATCCACAGCCATGTGAAGGATCCTCCTTCCAACATGCTTGGAATGGCTTCAGTAAATGTGTCCATCACTTCTTCCTCGAAGTGTCCTCGATCTGAAGAACGCCAAGCCTCTCTCGGAAGTACTCGAACTTCACCCTGGCTAGTGGCTTCGTCAACACATCTGCAATCTGCTCGTCCGTCGCAACATACAGGAGCTTCACAGCTCCTCTCTGCACCATATCCCTGATATAGTGATATTTGATCTCTATGTGTTTTGACCTGTCATGAAACACTGGGTTCTCGGACAGCTTCACACAACTCTGGTTATCACAGAAGATACCAGTAGCCTCCAACGGGAGATCAAATAACTCAGACAGTAGCTTCCGTAGCCATACTGCCTCACAACTAGCTGAACAGGCTGCAACATACTCTGCCTCAGCTGTACTTAGTGCTACGCAGGACTGCTTCCTGCTAAACCAGGAGATCACACCTGATCCCATACTGAAGCAACACCCAGATGTGCTCTTCCTATCTGCAGCACTGCCAGCCCAATCTGAATCAACATAACCCTGCAGGTTAAACTTTTGATTTGCCTCATATCTGAGCCCATAATCCACTGTACCCTTTAGGTACCTCAGAACATGCTTTACAGCAACCAGGTGAACACTCCTCGGATCCGTCAGGAACTGGCTCAATGTGTTCATAGCAAAGCAAATATCTGGTCTCGTGTTCGTCAGGTACATCAAGGACCCAATAATCTGACGATACATAGAAACATCAACTGGCTCAGATGAAGCATCACAAAGAAGCTTCAGATTCGATGCCATAGGTGTGGCCATGGCTTTGCAATCCATCATCCCAAATCTCTTCAGGATATCTACTGTGTACTTCCCTTGACCAAGGAAGATCCCACCTGCATTCTGCCACACCTCCATACCTAGGAAATAGTGCATCATTCCCAAATCTTTCATATCGAATTCAGCTGCAAGCTTCCTCTTGGTATCTGCAATCATTCTGTCATCTCCTGTCACAAATAGGTCATCCACATATAGTAGTAGAATCACAGGATTCCCTTCCTCAACCTTGTAGTAAAGGTTGGAATCTGCTTTACTCTTGGTAAAGCCCAAACTAGATAGGAAACTGTCCATCCTACCATACCAGGTTCTGGGAGCTTGCTTCAAGCCATACAAGGCTTTCTTCAATCTGCATACATAAGATTCCCTGTCATGTATTTCAAAGCCGAGTGGCTGTTCCACATATACTTCCTCTTCTACTACACCGTTCAGGAAAGCTGTCTTGACATCCATCTGGTGTATTTTCCATTTCATTGCTGCAGCCAGGGCAAGTACTGTTCTGATGGAAGTATATCTGGCTACAGGTGCAAAGGTTTCTTCATAGTCTATTCCTTCCTTCTGAGAGAAACCACGAGCTACGAATCTTGCTTTATATTTTTCCACACTGCCATCTGCAGCATGCTTGATTTTGTAGATCCACTTGGAAGTCACAACAGACTTCCCTTTAGGTCTTGGGACAACATCCCAAACATCATTCTTCATAATTGATTGGTATTCCTCAACCATAGCATCCTTCCATTCTTTCTTTTCTGCTGCCTCTTCATAACTGGAAGGCTCTTTGTTCATGATGTCACAGAGTAAAGCAACATAACTGGTGTGTGATCTGGTTCTCTTCTTTGCTCTGTGTTCTTCTTCTGGAATGCCAAATCTTTCTGCATCATGAATGAGCTCTCTAGCCCATACAGGTTTCCTCTTGTGAGAGTTATCCTCACGGGGTGGATCTACAGGTTCTTGTGGATCTTCAAACTCACGAGCAGTTTCTAGAACTGCTTCAGTCATGGTACTGTCCTGAAATCTTGTTTCCTTAGGTTCTTCATAAACTTCGGTAGGTGCCTTTCTTGATTTGATGAATGCTGAATTCTCATCAAATGTTACATCCCTGCTGACATCAATCTTCTTGAACCCTAGAAAATATATTCTGTAAGCCTTCGAGCTTTCACTATAACCCACAAAGATACCCTTCTTTCCTGAAGGATCTAGTTTAGTCCTCTTCTCCTTTGGGACATGAGTATATACTGGACAACCGAATATTCTGAGATGGCTGACTTCAGGTTTCTTACCAGAAAAGACCTCTTCTGGTGTCTTGTTGTCCAATATCTTGTGGGGTGTTCTGTTCTGCACATATACAGCTGTTCTAGCTGCTTCTGCCCATAGATGCATAGGAAGATCCTGGTCATGCAACATTGCCCTTGCTGCTTCCATGATAGTTCTGTTCTTCCTTTTATGCAACTCCATTTTGTTGAGGATTATAAGGAGCAGTCAACTCCCTCTTAATCCCTGAATCACTACAAAGCTTCTTGAAGTCATTTGAGGTGAATTCTCCACCATTGTCGGATCTGAATGTCTTGATTTTCTTGTCAGTTTGATTCTCCATCAAGGTTTTGAATTCCTTGAATTTATCAAGCACCTCATCTTTTCCCTTCAAGAAGTATACCCAAGTCTTCCTGGAGAAGTCATCAATAAATGATACATAGTAAACATACCCACTTAGGGAACTGGATGACATGGGGCCACATACATCTGAGTGGATGATTTCCAGAATATCTTTTGCTTTGCTTTCACTGCTTGGGAAAGCCTTCTTAGTGTTCTTTCCTTTTGCACATCCTTTGCACACACCTTCATGTTTGGTCTTGATTTCAGGAAGACCTTCTACTGCCTTGCTTGCAATTGGAAGTGCCCTATAGTGCATGTGAGCAAGTCTTCTGTGCCAAAGTTCACTTGGCTCCATGGATTCATGTACCATGGCATGTTCAGGTTGACCCTTTAATTTATACAGTCCTCCCTCTTGCTCTCCAATCACTACTGCATCAACTATGGTCTTTCCCTTTGGCCACATTAGTACTTGGCCATCAACAAATGCAACCCTCATACCTTTTGCATCTAAAGCAGAGATGGAGAGTAAGTTCTTCTTGAGCCCAGGTACATAGAGGACTTCCTTCATCTTCAGAGATTTTCCAGAATCTAGGTTGTAAGAGGCTTCACCACTTCCTTTGATTGGGTATTGATAATCATCCCCAAGTTTCACCTTATGGGGTGACTCATGTTCAGATAGGTTCACAAAGGATTCTTTAAACCCAGTCATGTGTTTGGAAGCCCCACTATCAATCAACCAATCATTACATCCATGGGAGATGGTTCCTGTAAGAGCAGAGATCAGAACATATTCTTCTTCACTTGATGAGACATCATCACTATCACTTTCTGCCCTTGCCTTCTTCTTTGGGGGTTCATCATCTTCGGCAGCATGAGCATGAAATCTTCTTTTGTTGCCCTTCTTCTTCTTACTGAAGTTTTTGTTATTATCCCTTTTGTTCTTGGGACAATCTGAAGCATAGTGACCCTTCTCATTGCATGTAAAGCATCTTAGGTCCTTCTTATGAGTTCTTTTGTGGTGAGAGTGATCCTTCTTGGTTTTGCTTCTTTTGGTGTGAGCTGCAAGGGCTTGATCTTCTCCTCCCATCTTTTCCTCACGAGCTATAAGTCTAGCTTCTTCTTGAGAACATTCTTCCCGAAGTCTACTGAAGGAGATCAACTTCTTCCTTGCACAAATTCCTTGAATAAAGGAATCCCATGACCTGGGAAGGCCATTTAGAGTAGTCATCACCACCTCACCATTCTCCACCATTTCATCCACTGCTTCTAATTGTTCCTTGATCTGAGAGACCCTTGAAAAGTAGGATTGAATGGTTTCTCCATTCTGAAACTTTACTGCTTTTAATTGGTTCCGCAGGGTCATCTTCCGATTTATGTTCTTTCCTTCAAATAGCTTGGTCAAGGATTCAAACATCTCCTTGGGTGTCTTGAGAGAAGACACATGGGGTATGAGATGGTCTTTGATAGAATCAGCAATGATTCTCTTTGCCTTGACCAAGTTCTTCTTGTGTAATGCCTTGGCCTCTTCATCCTCTGGGATAGGGATGTCTTCTTTCACATATGAGTCCAACTCATTCTCTTCCAGGATTAGCCCAATCCTATACTTCCAAGCTCGGAAGTTATCAGCCCCTTCAAGCTTATCCTCAAGCTTGGTGTGAAGAGACATCTTTAAGAGTACTTCAAATGGAAATAGAAAAGATTTAGAACTTACCACTTGAAGTGCTGAAAACTGGATCTGGTCCCGGATTAGGGTTTGTCAGTGAAACCCTAAAAATTCAAAATGTGAATTTCAAAATTCCGGAAGGATAGAAAGATGCGCCTTGGAGAGCTGATCAGCTTAGTATATTCAGAAATTGAGATCAGCAAAGTCTTGCCCTTCAAAATTGCCTTTTTGTCCTCCCGGGTTCACTAGGGAGAGCCCTGAATTACGGTTTGAGTTTCCCGGAGATCTACCCAGCCAAAAATCTCGATCCAAAGCTCAAACCTTCGATTTTTGCAAGGAGCTTCCAGCTGTACCTTCAGTTTCCAGAAATTCCTATTTTTGTGGAAACCCTAATTTTTAGGGCCAAAACTGAAAATGCTCGGAACTGAAATCTGATTGGACAGAAAGATGCGCCTTAATGAGTAGATCCAATCTACTATACTGAATTTCAAAAATCTGTGGAGAGAAATCCAATAAACAAGCAATACAAGCTTCCATCACTGCAAAATGTCTTCTTCTCAATTAAGCTCTGATACCATGTTAAATTTTCAGTATTAAATCACAATACTATAGGATCTTTGCTGAGAGAATAACATCTACAGTATATCAATGCATGACAATCATAATATGACAAGCATCACAAGCATCACAAGAATCAAAAGCATAGAGATAAGAGACACAGAGTTTCCGTGGGGAAAACCCTAAGGTGAAAAACCCCACAACTTCCTCAGAGATAGAGAGAGCAATGGCTCAACCAAAATACAACCAAATAATACAGAGATAGTCTCCTAGCAGATGATCCTCCTCCTCCTCACTAGTGCGCCACTTTTCAGAGAGAGAGATAGATGCTTTTCCGAGTGAGTAAAATAGAGATCTCCTATCTCTATTTATACTCACCTTTTTGCCCAGTGACCTACTGGGGCCGACTTGTCTACTTGAGTACATCCACATTATATTATATATTAATTAGGGCCGACCCCATAAGGTGGTCTAATAACCCATCGGCAAGTACACACACTTGCGACACTTGTCAATCCACATGACGACACTTCCTTATAGAGGAATAACACATCTCTTATAAGGGTACAATAAATATATATATAATACACAGATGAAATACATTCCGAAGTTACATATACATCAACAGCGATCTCCCCACGACTTTCAGCCTGTTTCCCGCGATCCGCCCGCGCAGTTTTTCCATAGACCCGCGATCTGTTTTCTACACTTTTTTACCCTATTTTGAACCCAGCACTTTGCTGCAATATTTTCTGCACCTGCACAGCCACCTGTCCTATCTACAGCCATACTTCCCTACAGCCTCTTTCTATAGTTTGCTTTCTTTTCCATATTCAGATTTTTTTAAGTTTAAGCATTTCAATTGAAAAAAGAAAATTTTGCATGACAAGTTTAATTTCTACATTGTTATTATTAGTTAGGAAGTTGCCCACCCCGTGGCACTTTTGATTGGGTTCATTACCTCACACACACACACTCTGTCACGTAATTCAAGTGATCCCTAAAATACTACTTAACACAACCAACATTCTAACCCCACTTGGGGAACACATAAGAATATTGTAGTTAGGTAGGACAAGGGGGATAAGCATCCAAATAACACCCCTCGGTCGCTTACACTTGAGACATAGTTGTTGTCCATTAGGGAACCAAAATCCCATGGTATTTTTTGGCATGGTCACAACCAGTTTATCAGAGGGCCTCTCCTTTAGGAGGGTTGAAGTAGCCAGACTGGTTCCGGAGGCCTGAGTGGAATACCGCAATCCATTCAGTAATCGAAGGCTACCTACTCGTTGGTCTGCATGTGGTGTTCTCTTTAGGTCCACACAGTGATCAGACCGGAGCTGCAGATTCACCTTTTCTGAATGTGTCATGAACGGGGTATCTTAGTTTCCTTTCTTCTAGGATTGTCTTACCCGGTGTCCCTCCTGGTAGGGGGATATGTTTAGCCACTTGGATCTACTATCCATATTGTCTGACTTGGATTTTATCACCTTGCAGAGGATATGTCTGGTTGAGTCAGAATACTATTTAGCTAGGTGTTTGCATGCTCCCTTACCTCCCTTTGTTCTAGCGACTCCACTATTTTTATTTTTTAGGAAACCTGCTGCATGTTGGTATTCTGACCATTATTGTTGACGCTTCGCTTATTGTAGCACAACTATTTTAGTGAGTGTTTTGAGATGGTTGTTGGCCTGAGTGCCATATTTTTTGCACTCTCCTTCTCCACACTCGGTTGCATTAGGGTTTTTGAGCTATTTTTCACTCGACACAACCCCCAAATACTTGACACCATCTGTCACCATTGAGTCCTCGAGACATTCTCGGTGCCTCCGAGGTGAGCCCCCGCAGCATGGTTCACTTGACATCACCCATCCTAGATGTAGATCTTCATCACTTAACACCACTCGTCATAGACCTAGAGCTTCATCACTCGAATCCATTCATCGGTGCCATAGAGCTCAGTCACCCTACCCGGACACCCCTTATTTCACATCTGATTCTGAGGCAGAGTTCGAGAACCCCACTTATATTGCACCAAACAGCCCCATGGCTGGCATGACTTCCAACACTTTCTTTGTAGGAACCATTGGTGGAGCGTCCACCACCACCCCAGCTACCACACCCGCTTTGGGTATACCCTTGAGGGGCTCACACCCACCATTCCGGTCAATATTTCAATTCCAGTGGCTAGCATACCCAACCCAACCCCACTAGTAACTCCCACTACCCTTGGCGGCATAGGACCATCCCATACCACCTTCGTTCCTCCCCCTGGAAACATCCCCAACCTGAACCTAACCCCTCCACTTGGGAGCATTGGCCCCAACATGGCCACAACTACCAGTATGTCACATCCTTCTACTATTTTTCCATTCATGGCTAGTCTCAACCTTCATGACCTGGCCAAACTAACCAATGATCCCATCAGACATGACCTTGCGTGGCCTCACATGCCCACCAAGCTCCCATCAGACATCCCTAAGTTTGAGGGAAAGGCAAGTGAAGACCCCCAGAACCACATTATGTCCTTCCATCTATGGTGTTCCTCCAATTCCATAGTGGACGACTTTGTCTGACCCCATCTATTACAACTCACCCTCATTGGCTCTGCAACCAAGTGGTACATCAAGCAGCCCCATGGGACCCATGCCACCTTTAATTCCCTTGCCTCGACCTTCCTGCAGTTCTTTCAGTTACCTGTCCACTATGACACAGGAGTTGAGATCCTACTGTCTTGCAGACAGAATACAGCCACCCACATCACTGACCACATTAATGAGTGGCAGTGACGCCGAAGCCTTTTTAAAATCAAGTTAGATGACTGTATCTTCTTAGATTGGTTTCTAAAATCTCTCCTTCTTGTCATTACCAAGGATGTGGCATCCGAGCGACCCTAGTCTGAGGAAGAGGCCATCCTCAAATCCCAACAATTTGAACTTATTAACGCCTAGTCTGGTTACCTCTATACCATCATAATTGATGCCCCCTGCGGTGATTCCTCCTGAAACGACATGACGGGGGCATCCCATGCCACAGATGGAATCATTAGCTGTATTGCCTCGCATAAGCAGCCCTTTTCCATAGCACATACTATCCCTGGCCCCGAACTTTCATGGGCTACATCCCACTCTGGAGCAACCAATTTGTATGCTCCCATGGCACATCACCACCATTCCCACGGACCCTCATGCCCACCTCAGTGCTTTGGCCATGCATCCCCCGCTTGTGCCCCCCTAGTCGCACCTCAACCATATTACCCCCCGCTGGTCGTGCAAGCTCCTGTGTCTTCCCAAGCCCCCCTTGCTTATTATCTGCCACAGGCCACACCTGTGGAAAACCCACAACCCTTTACACAGAGGTATCAGCAACCCCTACAAGGGTCGGTACCTGCACCGCCTCCACCCACTTATTATCCACCCCAGCCTGCTCCAGCACCTGCATAACCCCAGAACCCACCTGCTTCCCAAGGGAAAACATATGCCCAACAAAATCCATATCCCAACCAAAATAACCAATGCTAACAAGGCTAGCAAAACAGCGGCAAAGGACCTAACCGCGGGAACAACCCCCCTCCAGAGCAAGGCGTCCAACCTTCTAATCCCCCGAACAATAATAACGCGACACTTGCCAACCAAAACCCTGACAGGCAACCCAAGCAAGCCAAAAATTCTAATTTGTGAACAAACCATCCTTGTTCTATTTGTGAGGTCTATGGCCATTACACACACACTTTCCCACATTTGGAGTGAGCTTGACAACTTTGGACTGATGATGCCCACCGCTAAGGGCACGCGGCTCCTCAGGCGCCACCTAAGCCCCCACCACCTTAGACTCAACCCTTGGTGTTACAGAACCCTTTACCAACCCAAGGTGTGGTGAACACTCAACCATTGGCTCCCCCTCAAGGAAACGTGCCACCACAACAACAAATCACTTATGCCGCACCTGATCAACCCATGATAGAATCAGGTACCCATAACTTGTTAATGATGTCATCCGCCAATACCAACCTTCAAACCCATCGAAACCAATATGCCTCCACCCCTAAAGCCCCTCCCACTGATAAAACCACCAATGCTCTTCCCACCGATCAGTTGTTATGAATACCTCCGACTCCACTAGATGGCGCCTCCAAAGCCCCTCGCTTCCCACTTCACCGCATCAATAATAACCCCAATGCTCGCGCTGCGTCTAATTACAACATTGTAGATGATTTAGCTCAGTCCCCCGCAG
Organism: Larix kaempferi; assembly: GCA_027924585.1. Taxonomy (NCBI): domain Eukaryota; kingdom Viridiplantae; phylum Streptophyta; class Pinopsida; order Pinales; family Pinaceae; genus Larix; species Larix kaempferi. The sequence goes on along the minus strand of BSBM01001595.1, from coordinate 1,971,063 downwards.
CCATGTCTACGTTGGGGGTCTTAAAAAAATGTCCTACACAGCGCAAGACTTTGCTCTTAGCCATTGGTGCTATTGACCCAACTGATTCACGAATGATGGCCTTCGATTTGGACCAATCTGAACCATGCCTGCCTTCCACTTTAGCGTTCCAAGTTTCTTTACCCGTTCGAAATCTTGTCATCTATCGGTGTATCATCTATGAGGGTGCCTCTACATGTGTTATGTCTACATTCATTTGGCAGAAGTTGGGATCCCCTACTCTCTAGCAGTCCACAACTGTGTTGCGAGCCTACGATGGCTATTCGGCTCAACCCCAAGGTCTCTTAGCTAATGTCCCCATCCAGTTGGATGGTAAAACAATGCTTATTGATATAGAGGTCATCAACGCCCAACTTGATTATAACCTCTTTCTTGGCTATAGTTACATGTATGCCATGCGGGTAGTTGCCTCATCCATTTTTCATACCATCATGTTCCCCCATGATGGACACGTGGTCAAGGTCGATCAACTCACCTATTACGATCCTAATGCCCTCGTCGCACCCAAAAACATTCTCCCCATGGTTGAACAACCAGTTTGTGGTGCATCAACCTCATTGGTTTCCCCAGTGGGACCCAGAGTTTACTCAGATACGCTGATGACCTCAACATTCTAGTCCATTCCACCACCGTCACCAGCGACCGACATATCTAACTTATGTACCCTTTACCACAATACACCAACACCCAACCATCAACCACCCCTACTACCCCAACCACCATTGGCACCTATTCATGTTGGTGTTACACCCATCCATACAATCCCCTTCCTATTCCCCCCTTCGGGAGTAGTAAGCACCCCGGTTATGGCTACCCTCAGTCTCCCCAGTTTAACTTTAGGATTACCTGTATAGTACATCACGCCTCTTGTTTTCCCCCTGACACCAAATGTCATCCTACAACCGGTGCAACCCATCACCACTAGTAGTCAACCACCTCCTGGTGTCACTACTCCTTCCTCATCCACTAATCCATCCCCTCTTATCAAGCACATTGGGGGCAGAGGCCCACAACTATACACTGCTTCACCTGCTCCCAAAATGGTTAAAAACCCCCCCATGTTTCACGCTCCTCCCAAATGCTCATTGTGTGATGAGTTGGGCCATGCTACCCATCAATGTGCACAATTACCTGCATTACAATAGCACATGCAAATGCTTGACGATGACCCCAACATCCCAATTGTCCAACTCCACCCTACTCTTAAGCCTCGCGATAAATCACTGCGTACCAATCACCCTTGTGCAATCTATGGTATTTACGACCATTACTTACATCACTGTCCAAATCTCCCAGATTACAGAGCGGCTCTCTATGAGAAGAATAACTTGGACCTTGAGACGGCTCACCCCACCATTGAAGAGATCCATCCCCCAGCATCCCTGCCAACCGGAGAGATTAATACCATTTATATGATCTCTTCTACTAGCACTCCCTTGTCAATCGATTTGACAACCCAAAGTTTCGACAATGATGAGGAGATTCTCGAGGCTCTTACTGCACCTGATTACCCCTGGGAAGATATGCACCATCGTTCCTATTTCCTCCTCAGAGAGTCCTCTCCCACCATAGCCACCCAATTTTTGGTTGAGTCCAAATATTTCCTCCCCACTAAAGTCGACTGGTTTAAAGAGCCCATTTCCTCTCCCGATGCCTTTGAGGAAGGTAACATGGCCAATATCTCACCCATAATCCACATTGATATCTATGCCCCAGCCAGTGCTCCTGAACTCATTTCGTTAGGAGCCTCCTACACTGAGTATGAGATCGGAGAGTACAAAAAACTTTTCCAAGAGTTCCACGATGTCTTTGCCTGGTCCTATACGGAAATGCCTGGTCTTGACCCTGCTATCATAGAGCACCACATTGACACATGGCTAGATGTACCCCCCATTCACCAGAAACAATGTCCCATACACCCATCAAATCTCCCCACCGTTAAAGTAGAGATTGAGAAACTTTGCACAACAGGATTCATTTATCCTATTGCATATACCACTTGGGTTTCTAACCCCGTCCCTGTTAACAAGAAACAAGGCACCATCAGAGTATGTACTGACTTCCACGATTTAAACAGAGCATGTCCCAAAGACAACTTCCCCATGCCATTTATTGACCAACTCATTAATGCGTGTGTGGGGCATGAAGTCCTATCCTTCATGGATGGTTTCTCTGGATACAACCAGATTCAAATCTGCAAGGAAGATCAATACAAGACTACCTTTACCACCCCATGGGGCACCTTTGCCTATTGTGTCATGCCTTTTGGCATTAAAAATGATGGCGCCACCTTCCAGCGGGCCATGACCTATTGTTTTCATGACTTGGTCCATATCCTATTAGTCTATATTGACGATCTCACAACACGTTCCAAGAAATGATCATACCACCTTAACGACCTTTGGTAAGTCTTTCTGCGTTGTCGCAAGTATCATATCTGCTTGAACCTACTCAAGTGTGTCTTTTGCGTTCTAGCACGCTGGTTGTTGGGTTTCATTGTTTTCCATAAAGGAATCATTGTTGATCCCCTCAAATTCAAAGCCATCATAGACCTCCCCGCACCACAGACGCTCCGACAGCTACAGAGCTTACAGGGGAAATCTAATTTCCTTCGCTGCTTAGTTCCTGATTATGCCACCATAGTTCATGGTTTCTTACGTCTACTTCATACTCACATACATAGTGCATCCTACCTTGGACATGGGGCATATATTCTAACTGACTCAGAAGGCCACCCCTTGCACAACCCCCGTAATGGGTTGTATCTTAAACACTTTTATCCTTAACAATCCGGCGAACCTGTTACACCAAAATGTTGCCACCCTTGTGCAAGTATCACAAGTGTCGCAAATGTTGCAAGTGTCATCGTCATGACCTAGTGTCATCATCATGACCATTGCAAGTACCATCATTATGACCAAGTGTTGTCATCATGACCATTGTGATAATGTCATCATCTTGACCATTGTGTATACATCCCTAAAGTCATCTGGACCAAGTGCTCATTTGGTGGATTTGTACTCAGTTTGTAAACCCTTTTGAGAGGTCATCGCAGGTTGCACACTAGCAACATGCGACGTCGCAGGTTGCTCTATAGCAGGGTGCGACGAGGTCTGTTAATGGGAAAAAATATCCATTTCGAGATCTTTCTCGAATCTTGCCCATTTGGGGGCTTATCCCTAATCTCTTGGAGAGCTGATACTCGACCCCTAGCTTGTTGGGAAGATCCCCTATCTCTCTCCTACCATATCTCATCCTATCCTATCCATAACCTCATCCACTTAGTCCTATATATATGGGGCTCACTCCCATACCAAAGGGAGGAAGACTATGGTATCTACATGCTGGTGAAATCTCTCTTAGGACACCTTCACTCACCTCTTGGAGAATTCATGCTTCCTTGGAAGCGCTTGGCAATTGGCTTGTGTGGAGAAGGGCCGCTACAATAAGTCATTGGTTGTAGTTCTATATCTATATCATGTACTCCTGTATTTGCAGTAATACAAATGTTTTCCACCAATATTGTGTCCTATGTATGATGATGTTGTGTTGTTTACCTACTTAACTGTTTACATAGATCTCTTATTGTATAGATGCTCTTTACTCGTTTCTCTTTACTATGTCTTTACAGGTCTTGCAACTTGGATCTGATGACTGTGGGACGTGGAGCAACATAGTGGGAGAAAGGATAGCAAATCAAAGAGGTAAGACATATAGTACTTGATCCTTAAGTAGATCTAGGAAACACATTTGTAGTCTGTTTTATTTGTTCTAGACTCATATTGAGCTAGGGAGGTCCGGCTCACCTCTGGTCGAGTGGATTGTCCGTCAACAGGACCCGCTAGTCTGTATTGTACAGTTTGATTTTTTTTTTTCCAATTTGTTTTCCAAATAGTTTCCACCATTGGAATTAGAACAATGAGACCTTCAGAATGGTCGAATTGGTTTCTCGTTTTCTCCGAACCCATTTTTTGGAATTTTTTTCCATGCATGTCATCATCTCGATTTGCACGCCACATCGACCATTCTCAGTTTTTAGCATTCCTTATACCACTAGATTGAGTTTTTATAACATTTTCATATTAGTAGCCAGGTTGGTAGTTGGGTTAGCAAGCATCATTTTCAGATGAAATGAAGCTTGGGGGGCATGCCACATGTCGTATTGTCAACAATCATGTTGAGGGAACACTACAATGTTAAGCCACTAGCAATCATGCTGGGGGAATTTTCCAACCTCTGGGAATCATGTTGGGAAGGAACCCGTCAATGGGCCTTAACCTATGAGCATAGTTCCCTTTCTGTGTCAAGCTCTTTAAAAAATGAAACAAGTCTTTTGAGCAGAGTTCTATTCCTGTGTCAAGCTCGTTAAAAAATGAAACATATCCTTTCCCTTTGAGTCGAGTCTGCTCGTAGACTTAGTACCTGAACCTTCTTTTCACCTGCCTATGCCTTAGGCGAATGAAATGAAGAATTGGGGGCATGTCTTCAACCTCTGAAAGTCACGTTGAAGTCAACTCGACCACCTCTCTACACCACATTGGAGCTAATTCACTTACTTCCAGCAATCATGCTGGGGGCACTCACCAACCTCTGGATTCCATGTTGGGTAAAAGTTCACCATTGGGAACATTTTCGAGCATACTTTCCCTTTTTAGGTTTTAAGCTCATTAAACCATGAAAATTATCCTGAGCATAGTTCATTTTATGTTACAAGCTCGTTAAAAAATGAAGTAGACACCATGAGCATTCTTCCAACCTATCTTCGAGCTCATTAAAAACAGTAAGATAGTATCTGAGCTTACTTTTTCACTTTTTTCATGCTCTGGTTGAAACATGAAAAGTGGTTTGAGCTTGGTTTTTACTTTTTCGTGCTCTGGTTCAAATATGAAAAAGATTCCGAGTGCTTTTGATACCATTATCGTGCTCGTTAAAATTTTGAGTAAAAAGGTGTGTCTAACGAGTATAGGTTTATCACTTTATCTGGCCTTGCTAGACTATTTACGGAAAAGGAACTGTTCCGAGTTTACTTTTTGCTTTGTCATACTTGGTCATCAACCATGACAAAGTTGTTCATGGAGTCCTTTTTAAGCTCTTTTTAGACTTCCTAAATAGGAAAAGATTTCCAAGCGAACTTGATGCTTTCACGCTTGTAAAAGCATTTGAATGATCGTCTTTCTGGTGATAGTTTACCCCTTTTTTGGACCAAGAAGCACTATTTACGAAAAAGAAATACTCCAACCAACCATGGCTGGAAAATTCCTCTCCCGCATTGTTTTACCCTTTTTCGGGCGATGAGGCTAACTTTACGAAAAATAACCGTTCGAGTCTCCTTTAGTTCTTTTCAGACTCTATAAACATGAAATGACACCGAGTTTTCCTTCTTTGGACTTGTTAAATTTTAAACATTGAAGGCCCCATTATGGGATGAACTCTTCCTTTCCTAGGTTCATAAAATGTTTAGGATTGGACTCATCTATGATATGAGCTATACTGAGCATCTGGTTACCCTTATCAAGCTCGCTAAAAAACAAGTGAGGCACTCATCATTCATGATGGGAAAAAAGGAAAGTGTTTGTGTTACATACCTTAGTGGCAGTATATAGTCATTCTTGAACATGGCACTCATCTGCATTTGCATACTGATACTTGGGTCATCTGTTTGTCTATGAGTCTCTGCTTACTTTCTGAGTCTTGTTACTTCTCTGAGTCATTCGAAGAAAGCTTCCACTATCAGTTGCATTAGAATTTTGCGTCATTCTCATGTCAATACTGCCAAGTCATGCCATTCCCATGTTCAAGAACACATTCACTCATCATTTTCGGTTAGTACACACGTCGTCATGCCATTGTTACTTTGAGTCAATCTCACATGTTATTGTACCATCCGATCTACTCTACACATTTTTGTTGTGTTTCATGTCGATTGATGGGGGATTCATCATGGCCCTCCTTTGATGGATTCATCCTTGTCGACTTCAACTTATCATCCAGGGATTGAATCTAGAAACCAATCAAGTACCTTGGTCTTGCATGCCTCAATGGCAGGTCACCTCGCTTTCATCATGAGTTTACATCATTGACTCTTGATTGAAATATTTCATCTTGCATTCGATGTCAACTCATTTATTCATGCTTGATGATATGTACTATGATACCTTGGGAACCATTGACATTAATGGTGATCTCCCTTGCGCTTTTTAACGGTTTACATCAATGACCAGTAATCAAGTCATTTCTGCCATGTTCGACATCAAGACATTTGTAATCACATGGATAGATTCGTATCATTGCAGGTTCAGCTTGAAGACCCTGGGGAGTCATGATTTACCCAAGTTGCGATGGAGTTTGTATTGAGTCATATTACACGGATCCACTTTTGTATTGGTCGTGGCTGTGTTATCATCTCATCATGGATCTATGCTTGTGTCTCATAGCCATGATTGTGTTCAGTCAGTCATTACTCCCATGGATCTGCAATGTATTGGTCGGCAGCCATGTTGTACTACATATGAGATTGTCAGCTCAGAGTCAGTTGTACTGCAGCAGTGTCCTTCATCCGACAAGTCTTTTGCCATTTTTTCTATCAAAGCACTTCACCTGTACATCCTTAACAGCTTCATGCTTTTGGGGGAATTCTGTTACACCAAAATGTTGTCACCCTTGTGCAAGTGTCACAAGTGTCGCAAATGTTGCAAGTGTCATCATCATGACCTAGTGTTATCATCATGGCCATTGCAAGTACCGTAATTATGACCAAGTGTTGTCATCATGACCATTGTGTATACATCCCTGAAGTCATCTAGACCAAGTGCTCATTTGGAGGATTTGTACTCAATTTGTACACCCTTGTGAGAGGTCATCGCAGGTTGCACACTAGCAACATGCGACGTCGCAGGTTGCTCTATAGAAGGGTGCGACGAAGTCTGTTAATGGGCAAAAATAGCCATTTTGAGATCTTTCTCAAAGCTTGCCCATTTGGGGGCTTATCCCTGATCTCTTGGAGAGCTAGTACTCGACCCCTAGCCTTTTGGGAAGATCCACTATCTCTCTCCTACCATCTCTCATCCTATCCTATCCATAACCTCATCCAGTTAGTCCTATATATATGAGGCTCACTCCCATACCAAAGGGAGGAAGACTATGGTATCTACATGCTGGTGAAATCTCTCTTAGGACACCTTCACTCACCTCTTGGGGAATTCATGCTTCCTTGGAAGGGCTTGGCAATTGGCTTGTGTGGAGAAGGGATACTACGTTAAGTCATTGGTTGTAGTTCTATATCTCTATCATGTACTCCTCTATTTGCAGTAATGCAAATGTTTTCCACCAATACTGTCTCTTATGTATGATGATGTTGTGTTGTTTACCTACTTAACTGTTTACATAGATCTCTTATTGTTTCATCTTGCATTCGACGTCAACTCATTTATTCACGCTTGATGATATGTACTGTGATACATTGGGAATCATTAACATTAATGGTGATTTCCCTCGCGCTTGCTAATGGTTTATATCAATGACAGGTAATCAAGTGGTTTCTACCATGTTCGACGTCAAGACATTTGTAATCACATGGATATATTCATATCATTGCAGGTTCAGCTTGAAGACCCTGGGGAGTCATGTTTTACCCAAGTTACGATGGAGTTTGTATTGAGTCATATTACATGGATCCACTTTTGTATTGGTCATGGTTGTGTTATCATCTCATCATGGATCTACGCTTGTGTCTCGTAGCCATGATTGTGTTGAGTTGGTCATTACTCCCATGGATCTGGAATGTATTGGTCAGCAGCCATGTTGTACTACAAATGAGATTGTCAGTTCAGAGTCAGTTTTACTGCAGCAACGTCCTTCCTCCGACAATTCTTTTGCCATTTTTTCTATCAAAGCACTTCACCTGTACATCCTTAACAACTTCATGCTTTGGGGGGCATTCTGTTACACCAAAATGTCGTCAGCCTTGTGCAAGTGTCACAAGTGTCGCAAATGTTGCAAGTGTTGTCGTCATGACCTAGTGTCATCATCATGACCGTTGCAAGTACCGTCATTATGACCAAGTGTTGTCATCATGACCGTTGTGATAATGTCATCATCTTGACCATTGTGTATACATCCCTAAAGTCAGCTGGACCAAGTGCTCATTTGGAGGATTTGTACTCAGTTTGTACACCCTTTTGAGAGGTCGTCGCAGGTTGCACACTAGCAACATGCGACATCGCAGGTTTATCTATAGAAGGGTGCGACGAGGTCTGTTAATGCACAAAAATAGCCATTTCGAGATCTTTCTCAAAGCTTTCCCATTTGGGATCTTATCCTTGATCTCGTGGAGAGCTGGTACTTGACCCCTAGCATGTTGGGAAGATCCCCTATCTCTCTCCTACCATCTCTCATCCTATCCTTTCCATAACCTCATCCACTTAGTCCTATATATATGAAGATCACTCCCATACCAAAGGGAGGAAGACTATGGTATCTACATGCTGGTGAAATCTCTTTTAGGACACCTTCACTCACCTCTTGGAGAATTCATGCTTCCTTGGAAGGGCTTGGCAATTGGCTTGTGTGGAGAAGGGCTGCTACGTTAAGTCATTTGTTGTAGTTCTATATCTCTATCATGTACTCCTCTATTTGTAGTAATACAAATGTTTTCCACCAATATTGTCTCTTATGTATGATGATTTTGTGTTGTTTACCTACTTAACTGTTTACATAGATCTCTTATTGTTTCATCTTGCGTTCGACGTCAACTCATTTATTCACGCTTGATGATATGTACTGTGATACCTTGGGAATAATTGACCTTAATGGTGATCTCCCTTGTGCTTGTTAATGGTTTACATTAATGACCGGTAATCAAGTGGTTTCTACCATGTTCGACATCAAGACATTTGTAATCACATGGATAGATTCGTATCATTACAGGTTCAGCTTGAAGACCCTGGGGAGTCATTTTTCACCCAGGTTGGTATGGAGTTTGTGTTGAGTCATATTACATGGATCCACTTTTGTATTGGTCGTTGTTGTGTTATTATCTCATCATGGATCTACGCTTGTGTCTAGTATCCATGATTGTGTTTAGTCGGTCATTACTCCCATGGATCTGCAATGTATTGATCGGCAACCATGTTGTACTATATATGAGATTGTCTGTTAAGAGTCAGTTGTAGTGCAACAACATCCTTCATCCGATAAGTCTTTTGCCATTTTTTCTATCAAAGCACTTAACCTGTACATCGTTAATAGCTTCATGCTTTGGGGGGCATTCCGTTACACCAAAATGTCATCACCCTTGTGCAAGTGTCACAAGTGTCGCAAATGTTGCAAGTGTCATCGTCATGACCTAGTGTCATCATCATGACCGTTGCAAGTACCGTCATTATGACTAAGTGTTGTCATTATGACCGATGTTATAATGTCGTCATCTTGACCATTGTGTATACATCCCTAAAGTCATCTGGACCAAGTGCTCATTTGGAGGATTTGTACTCAGTTTGTACACCCTTTCGAGAGGTCATCGCAGGTTGCACACTAGCAACATGAGACATCGTAGGTTGCTCCATAACAGGGTGCGACAAGGTCTATGAATGGGAAAAATAGCCATTTCGATATCTTTCTCGAAGCTTTCCCATTTGGGGGCTTATCCCTGATCTCTTGGAGAGATGGTACTCGACCCCTATCGTGTTGGGAAGATCCCCTATCTCTCTCCTACCATCTCTCATCCTATCCTATCCATAACCTCATCCACTTAGTCCTATATATATGAGGCTCACTCCCATACCAAAGGAAGGAAGACTATGGTATCTACATGCTGGTGAAATCTCTCTTAGGACACCTTCACTCACCTCTTGGAGAATTCATGCTTCCTTGGAAGGGCTTGGCAATTGGCTTGCGTGGAGAAGGGCTGCTACGTTAAGTGATTGGTTGTAGTTCTATATCTCTATCATGTACTCCTCTATTTGCAGTAATACAAATGTTTTCCACCAATATTGTCTCTTATGTATGATGATGTTGTGTTGTTTACCCGCTTAACTGTTTACATAGATCTCTTATTGTATAGATGCTCTTTACTTGTTTCTCTTTTCTATGTCTGGATAAGTCTTGCAGCTTGGATCTGACGACCCTGGGACGTGTAGCAACATAGCGGGAGAAAGGATAGTGAATCAAAGAGGTAAGACATCTAGTACTTGATCCTTAAGTAGATCTAGGAAACACATTTGTAGTCTGTTTTATTTGTTCTAGACTCACATTGAGCTAGGGAGATACGGCTTGCCTCCGGTCGAGTGAATTGTTTGTCAACAGGACCCGCTGGTCTATATTGTACAGTTTGATTTCTTTTTGTTTTCCAATTTGTTTTCCAAAAAGTTTCCACCACTGGAATCAGAACGACGAGACCTTCAAAATGGTCAACTCGGTTTCTCGTTTTCTCCGAACCCATTTTTTGGAATTTTTTTCCATGCATGTCACCATCTCGATTTGTGTGCCACATCGGCCGTTGTCAATTTTTAACATTCCTTATACCATCAGATTCAATTTTCTTAGCCCGTGATGATGCTTGAGATCATTTCTCGCTCTCACACTCAGATTTTTCGAGTATTTTTTTCAAAACGTCGCCCGTCGCCTCGGTTCGTGTGCCACCTCGACCATCATCCATTTTTGACACTTTGTATATCGCCAGATTCAATTTTTCGTGCTCATGATGATGCTTGAGATCATTTCTCACTCTGACCAGGAACAGTTTCAACATTGTGTCCCAACACCTTGTTTTCTCGATTTGCGAGCCACATAAGATTGTTACACATTTTTACATGAGCCATTCACTCCATTTATACTACAATTACTTCGTTATTTTGCCACCATTCATCATCCCGCAAGGAGGCCCACCACTCTCCTAGGCTCATACAAATCCACACTACGGTACCATTCCATTATTTCAGAGTCTTCTTATCGCTTTCAGACTCCTTAAAATTGAAATCAATCACAAGCATGCACCGTCCTAGGCTCATACAAATCCACTCCACGGTACCCTTCCATTATTTCAGAGTCTTCTTATCGCTTTAAGACTCCTTAAAATTGAAAGCAATCATGAGCATGAACTATATTGGGCTCATATAAATCCACACGACAATACCATTTTGAGCACATTTCTTCGAGCTCCTTACAAACCATAAAGAAGTCCCCCCCCGTGTCGTTCAGCACTATGATCGATCATCTCGGCAACACCCCCAATAAGGTCACCTTTGTTCAGAGTATTCTATAGTATCCTTCCATCTTCCACCAACTTGAGTATCACTCATCCCAGTGACCCTCCATGATCCATTACAGCTATGATCCCCTTCCCACCAGTCAGTTTCATATGCTGCCCGATCACCCCTGCCATCATACTCTAAACAAAGGAAGTTTGAGTCCACCCACTATATTTCCCAGTTATTCCCCACCTCCACAGTATGTCGGTCCTACCATCAGTACTCTCACACTTTGGTTCTCCACCTCGTGCTCCTATCAAGGAAACATCATTGCCTTGGTAGTTGAAGGTCTCCCTCTATCAATGCCAACCCATCTATTCCAGAGGATAGACCCAGAGGTCCCTATGCCTTGGACTCATCACTATCTGTGGTGAGTGCCTACAAACCATTTTGATAGGAGTCATTAGTGTCTCTTCGAATGGTTTCTTCTCACATGCTCGATTTCAACACCTTGATCGCATCATTGAGAATCGCGCAGGGTATATATCCCTTCAGTCATTGGTCGAAGACCCCGGATTTCCCCCGAATCTAGCACATTGGTGAGTCACTTTGGAACACCTAGTTATATGTTCCCATGGATGTTTGGGTTGCGTTGGTGATTGTATTCAAAATCCATCCAGTTATATGCTTCCTTGAGTACCTAGTTCAGTTCCAGTTCAGCTCCAACCCAGTGTACCATTGAGGGTATGACTCCCCGTTATTATGATCCAGCAGCTCATTAGTTCCTCTGGTACCACACTCAACACCACTATTGATATTCCAGTGTATCAGTTCTTCAGCTCAGACATGGTCATCCTGATAGTATATCCCAGATTTGTGTCTTCTCTGGGCCCTTATGATGTACAGAGTGGTTCTCTATGTATCTTACAAGTCCCCATTTTTGGACCTCATTATTCTATTTTATGGATCTTGATACGAGCATGGGAATGCCTGTCTCATCCATATATTGAGATTATCCCTCCTTTAGTATTGAGGTCATGTATTTTTAGTTTTTGCAGTTTGTTCGGGACCGTTGTTTCGGGCTCTAGTTCGTTTCTTCTCCTCTCCACATCCCCGAAAAACCATAAAAGACCTATGATGTCTATCAGCCATATGATGATCTCCTACCCTCACACATCAGGGGGCAATCTGTTAACACCCAAAAAGTGCTCACTACCTCATCTCCCTCATTACATGATTTATTTTTCTGTATTCCCTACCATATTTGCCTCCAAAACCTTAAAAAACCATTAAAAAGCCTAAAAAAGGCCAAAAAAACCCTTTTTTCCCCCCAAATAATTTAAATTCCTCCAAAAATAGCAAAAACCCTCTAAGAGGGCCCTAAATTCCCAAAAATCAAATGAAAGGGAATAAAAAATACAAAAAAGAGGATAAAGAAGGAAAAAAGGAAGCAAAAACCCTACACAATTGACCTAAACCATATGGTGCCCAAAACCATGGGTCAACACTCCACCATTAAAAACCTATAAATAGGTGATGAAGGCTCCCCATTTCATATCCACAATTTCTCCCATCCTTATGCTGCCAAACATTCTCTTGAAACCCTAGCTCTCAACTTGGAGCTAATTTCCCACTTGAGAACCCCTTTGGCCCATAACCAAAACACCTTGGAAAAAAGAGAAGGGACAACACTGGAGCATTGGAGCAACCCTTGGGCTACTGCAAAGGCTCCACCAACCTCAACATATGAGGTAAAATTAATACAAAGCAAATTTTCATTATCTTTTCGTTTTCTTTTTGTAATGTCCCTTATTAGGAATTTTATTGAAATGGCAATTTTCCACTTTTTTTCCGTAGTTCGACCTTTGACTAGTTTTGATCTCTAGGTCCCAAATTTGCCCAAATGATCCCAAATATTCTGACAAGGTATATGAATGATATTAGAACATAAATATTTGTTTAAGGGATGCCTTTGGACCTTTAAAATACTTTTGCAAATCCTATTTCAATTCTGGTCAATGTAGGTAACTTTACTAGTGATTTCTCTTTGACTAGTATTGGTCTCTAGGTCTCAAATTGACTCCAAATGACTTCAAATATTCAAGGAAGGTGTATGAATGATATTAGGACTTGACTATGATGTTCAAGTATGATATATTGCCACCAAAATACCTCTGCAAACTCTCTTAACATTTTGGACCAAGTATGCAATTTTACTAGTAATTTGGGGTTCAAATCCCCCTGGGGTAAGTACTAGAAATGCCTTCCCAAATGCCTCCAAAGCCACTCAAATTTCTGAACAGAGGTAGGAAATTTATTAAGGTTTTTATTAAGGTCTCATGTGCACAATTAATTGATTATTATATCTATTCCATCCCTCTCCCATTCAACTTCAAAAATCACCAATTCGACCCTTGGGGAAATGGCACTATTTCTTCTCCCAATGCAATTAAACTGAGTAAAAATACTTCAAATGCTCAAGTACATTACATGAAACTTGTAAAATACATCCTTTTCAGTCCATTTATCACAAATTCATCATAGAATCATCCATTCATTCGAAATCATCATCAATACATTGGTTCACAACAAGGTAGTGGGGAAATGGCATTGTTCTTCCATTAAAAATGAGATTTATACATTTCTACTTGGAATTTTGACCTGAAACTTTTTGGATATGAAGAACAGAGTATTTCATTCATATTACAAAATAAATGGGGCATTATAACCTCCCCCAAAGAGTACAATATCTCACCAAAAACGCCCTCCCTCAAGGATCAAGAATATGCCATCAAAACTGGAAATGGTTGAAGGAGTGAGCTGTAATAGAAGAAACCATGAGCTGAACTGTAGCTTAAAACTAAAAATAAATACTCCATTAAAGCTCCAAATGAAAGTTCTGAATGTCCTTTCCAATTACCAACTTAGATGGGAATATTTCACCCTCGAAATTGGCTAAGGCAAGAAACTAGTCATCCACTAGCTCTCCCTCTTCACAAATGCAATTGCAAAATCTAAAAATGATCAAAAGATGGTTTCATTCTTTTTTATTGACATTTATAAAGTTCTAATGTCCTCCATGGGTCGAATTCCTTCCAAGAGACTCATTCCAACTCAAGTTGGGAAGAGATTCCAAAGAACGCCACTTGTACAATAATTCCTAGTCTCCCACTTCCACCAAATCACATGTGGAAGCATATTAGTTGCCCTAACACCATTGAGAGCCCTCTTGGAGTCTATTTTTAGCCCTAAAATGTCATATATGTCATATTTAAGCCTTCAGGTCTGATTTGTGTCATAGGTGTCATAGCATCTTCATCATTGTTGTCATAGAGCCAGGGAATCTAGCCCAAGTGTCTCACTAGCTCCAAATTGCCTCTCCCTCTTCCATGGGAGTTACTCTTCCTCTATATTTCAACCTTGGATGAGTCATGCCATGAATAATACCTTTTGGACTCCCCCAAGTATGTTACCATTCACCTTTAATTCGAATTGGTGAGAGAATGATGCCAAGTGTAGTGGGGAAATCTAGCCATATGTGGGTCCCACTTCCTCCATGTGTCTTCATGATCAAATGCCACTTTTATTTTCACTTGTATATATTTATTTAGCTCCTTTATTAAATATTTATTCCACTCTAATGTTCAAACATCATTTATTATCCCCATTATTCCAAATCCCAAAGCTTCCACCCCAAACCTAGGAAACTAGTAATTTTTCTCCTTGGCAATTATTTGACCTTTAACATCAATTTTATAAACTCTAACAAATATGGCCAATGTTATTAGGACATTGTGACCCAATTACAAATTTGGGACATGAAAAATCCTCCCTTCCCAATATTTCTTGTCCTCAAGCAATTTCAAACATGGGTGTTGAAGAACCTGCTTCCTGTATAGTTCTTTGAAGTTGCCATTGAATTGCCCAACCTTGAGTCTTTGAGTTTCCATGAAGATTTTAGAGAGGAACCACCATGCTTGCTGCTACACTATTTTGATAAAATTCACTTTACTAAGTGGGAAATCCATCTCCCATACTGCTTGTCTCCCCAAAAAATTTGAAACCAATAAGATAAAAATTATTCCAGGGTCCCATTACTTGTATTGCGCCCCAACAACTAAGAGTGCTCTCCAACCCATACCATTAGATAAGAGGATTCTTGGATCCCCTTTCCTTGTATGCATTCTTCCAAACATCATGAGGACAAAATATATATCATCAAAGTACATAACAACATAACAAAAATGTACATCAAGAAGATGTTTCATCAAAGAATCATGAAAGTGTTTATACCTCCAAGTAAGTAGACCACCATTTGCTAGGTGCATACAATATTCAAGTGACCACTTAAATATGCTCTAATGACATAGGTGAGGATCCCATGTTTGATAGTGCTACTCCAAAAGAATGTGATATGCATCAAAATATTCATCCATGCATTCTTTCATCCAAGAAGTGAATGAAGAATCTCCACTAAAATCTGAACCAAATAATGAGCAGGAAAAACAAGGAGACTTCAAAGGACTCAAAGAAGTCCCATCCATACATCCATGAGGATATGTATCATCATAAGGTAAAGCAATATGCTGCTACAATTTTAAATAATGAGGTTCTCTATTCAGGTCATCATCAAAAGGAGAGGTAGGAGTTTCATACCCCTCATGTGGCACCACTAGAAAAAAACCTTTCACCCAATTTTCATCCCAAAGTGATGTGGCTGGAAAAGAAGTGTGGGGTGAAGAATTATGAACCAACTTTAATTCTTTACAACTCTTACCCATTGAAATATTTAATTCAACTTCTCCATAATTGGCTGGTCCAACTATTGTGAGATCATGTACCTCTTCCAAGGCTTTGCAACTCTCTCCATGAGGCAACTCATAATCCCTTTGAACAAGGACAAGTGCTTGTCCTGCTTCTTGTTTCAGTGTAGCATCTTCAAGAACCTGCATATCAACATGTACCTCATGTTCCACAATTACAGTAGGTTCCTCTTTTGTGACATAAATTATTTCATCCTTTTCCTTGAAAAGAGAACCATTGCTCATTATTTTTCCTGAGTTGCTTCCAAGTTCACTAAGCAACAATTTGAAATCTTGAAAGAATTGCCTCAACTTGTCTTCAAAAGAAGGTTTCAGTGATTTTCTAAACTCCTCATTCTCCTCTAAGGTTCCTTTCCCATCCTTACTCATGCTGACCAAGGAATGCACTTCTTCTCCTACTTCTTCCCTTTCACCAAAGTGCATCCAGTTTTAGTTTCTAAGGGTGGTGGCTTATTTCTTTGACTCCCAGTCTTGATTAATGTTCTACCACATTAGGTGCCAAGACCATGCTCTGATACCACTGTAATGTCCCTTGTTAGGAATTTTATTAAAATGGCAATTTTCCACTTTTTTTCCCTAGTTCAACCTTTGACTAGTTTTGATCTCTAGGTCCCAAATTTGCCCCAAATGATCCCAAATATTCTGAGAAGGTATATGAATGATATTAGAACATAAATATGTGTTTCAAGGATTCCTTTGTACCTTTAAAATACTTCTTCAAATCCTCTTTCAATTTTGGTCAATGTAGGTAACTTTACTAGTGATTTCCCTTTGACTAGTATTGGTCTCTAGGTCTCAAATTGTTGGAGCATAGGCCGTAGCTATAGTAAAGCTACAAATTTTGAGGAAAAAGCACAAGTGTTGAAGGGAAAAAATGCTAGTTTTGAGTAAAAGCACCAATTTTGGGAAGAAGTGAACAGTGCACAGTACGGTGCCAGATGGGCGAGCTCAGTGCAGATTACGAGATGAAAATCGCGGAGCTCGCGTGCACACGTCAAAGGAGAGTGAATGTGGCGGAGTAGAAAGCTCAGCTACCACAATAAATGGAGCGACAGAATAGAGGGCTCAGCTACCCTCATTGAGGCTAAGTACAGAAGTTATGGTTGCTCTGACCAAGGAAGAGCAACGGACCAAAGCATTGAAGGCGAAGGACAAGGAACAGTGAACGATGAAGCGGCGCTCATACCCGCAATCTGCGCTGGAACTCACAGAGTCTGCAGGAAGCGGCAACATGACTGCAAGCGGCACCTACAGTACACCTAGCCATGCCCGCGGTTAGGGTTTTTGGGGATCACTGGTGGAAAAGCCCACAGTTTTGTAATGGTGCGACCGTCAAGGCCACCTATATATATGTATAATTGATAAGGGAAAAGGGTTGGATAAGTCAGTAGGTTAGAAGGGTTGGCTTTAAGTTATATAGTCATCGAAGTAAGATTGTAGGTGGTTGGCCTTAGTTGAATATCAAAAGAGTTGGATAGTTGCAGAGTTTCAGATAGTCTAAGTTGAGGTCTGAGTCTGTATTGTGTTTTGTAAATGGTTAATGATCAAGTTGTGTATGTAAGGAGGCCACTTAGCATAAGGGCCAGTGTATGTATCGACCAGTCCCAGGACTGACGGAAGGCAATTGCATGTTTATTCATAAGTAACATCTGTAGAAGATAAGAGTTAGATCAAAGAGAAGGGCTCCCAGTTGTGTGCGTGGAGTTTCCCAGAAATATCTAAGGCTGCAGTTGTGTGCGCAACATACTATGTAATTCCCATTTTGAGTTAATATAGAATGCAGTTCCCGTGCATGAGATTTTCCCGTGGAGGTGAACCACTTAATTCTAGTTGTTATGGCGATGTTTGACGTGAATGCATGTCTATGTTTTACTATCTAGGTTTATAAGAAGGTTTCACTATCTTTATGAAAGCATATGTTAAGTAAGTTCTTGAAGCTTCCTTAGAAGTTATAATTGTGAAGTGTTGAAGGAGTCTGTAGAACACTATCGCTGCAACGCTTGAGGAGTGTGCTACTACGCAATGGCGCAAGTCCAAAAATGATACAAAGTATTGGACGTAGCCGATAACACCTCGTTCGCAGGTGCAGAGATACCGTGCAGCAAGGCTGGTAAGAGTTTCAGCGCTGTCGCGCTGAGAGATCTATAGAAGAGTAAGATGTTCCGCTTCGAGGAATCCTCTTGGAGGGGGAAGGGAAGGTTATAATCTCCACATCACCTCGGTTAAGGAAGCCTGATTCCTTAGCCCCCACATAGCTACTTTGGGTGAGACTTCGGGCTGCTGCGCAGCTTGTTGCCGAGAGGGCCAATGCACCAAGGGGTGTTTGTTGCTGCGCATCCTGAAAACCTAGGTCTATCCAGAAAGAAGCCAACAAATGGTTCCGTTGCCTTGAGACTTGTTATTCCGGCAACGTGCGAGATTGATGCGAAACCCAGACAAAGAGGAAGCCAACAAATAGTTCCGTTGTCTTGTGACTTGTTAAGCCAACAAATAGTTTCGTTGTCTTGTGACTTGTTAAGCCAACAAATGGTTCTGCCGTCAGTTTTAAGCCTATTATGTTAAAGGCAATGTGGTGCTGGAATCCTACAGCTAAAGAAATTCAAGACTGGTTTGATTCAAAGGCAAGAGAGTTCGTTGAACGAGAAAATAGAAGCTCTAGGCTTCAGACAGAAGACTGGCTGCAAAAGCATATTTATACTGACCTTCATGAAATCTTCTTTGCAACATTTGCCTTCGAGTTGCATGAGTGGGTATCCAAGCTAGCAGATACTCAACCCACTGTGCATGTTGATCAACCTATTGTTTGGTCGCCTGAGCTAGTTAGCACTGTGAAGCGGGTAGATAATTCTGTGTCCCGCGCAGTAGGGTTTTGGTTGAATAGTTTGCTGGAAGGCTTCATCACCGAATTTGCAGTAGATACGATAAAGAGCTTCAGCAAGGCTGAGAGGAGTTTCTTCAACGCATGCAGGGGTAAGTTATTAAATTCTCGGAACCTATCGATTAAAATGCTCTTATATGAAAAAGGAAAACTATGCATAGCTTCCAATGAATCGCATAGACAAGTAATGTCCGTAGATTCTGATAGTGATCTTGAAGCTATTGGTTGCACTCGTAGTGGAAAACGGTATAAAGTAGACCAGTACTTTTTTTAGTCTAACCCAGAATATAGTCGAGCTCCTAGAGCGAGCCATATAGAGAGACAAGGGAGTGCTCATATCCCTTATCACCCTTTTACACCGCAAAAGCCAGACGGGGCTCAGCATAACCCCGCAGTAACACCTTCTAGTAGCCCGCATGGTACTTCTAGTACCTCAACCCCACCTTTGTTTAACCATCCTGGAGGCAGTGCCATAGCACCTCCATGTCAACCTAGTGCAAGAAGGATGGGTGATGACATGAAGCTACTGACCTTTAGAGGAACAGGGCTAGAAGACCCTGAGCAGCACTGGTTTCTATGTGAAGCCATCTGGACGATTAAGCAAATTAATGATGATGCTGTTAAGCTGGTTCAGTTAGCAACCACACTAAGAGAGAGAGCCTTAACTTGGTTTATGAAATACTCAGCAGCACAGAATAGGATGCTTGCTGAGGTAAGAAATGCTATGATTAAAGAATTCAAGAAACCTAAATCAGAATCACAGTGCATAACATAACTCAAAGACATAAAACAGTTACCCATCGAGTCAGTATGGGACTTTGACCAGATGTTCAAATCCTTGATAGATCAAGTAAGCTTTGAGTTTGCACCGCAACAGCATAAGGAATGGTTCATTGCTGCGCTGCTTCCTCACATTAGACTTCCTCTTATGCAACAGAATCTCACTACACAAGAACAAGCTCTAGAGATGGCTATGAAACTAGAAGCTTCACCAATTGCAGGAACAAGCAACGATGTTACACAGTTGCAGAACCAGTTAGCAAACCTAACCTTGCAAGTGCATGATATTAAGAAAGGAAAGGATGCTAAAGAAGAAATGTGGTGTACAAAATGTAGAGCGCAAGGTCATTCAAAGGACCATTGTCCCGTTTTCATAGAATATATTGCGACTGGAGCACCTAACCCTTTACCACAGGCTCAGGGGCCTTGGTGTGAAATCTGTAGAACAAGAGGTCACAGACCACAAGAATGTCACTTGTTACAGAAAAATGTACAAACTCCAAGGAATCTATATTGCAATTTTTGTAAATCAGTAGGCCATGATGAGAACAATTGTAGAGCATATGAGCTTAAGATAGAAATAAAACATGATGTTTATAGAGTACAGTCAGAACCACAAGGACACACAGCAGAGCCACAGTATGACCAAGCTCGGGAAGGCAGAGGAGGAAATTACAGGGGCTGCGGACGGGCAGCAGGTTTTGGTCGTGGAAGAGGACAGGTCACTTGTTATAACTGCAGAGCTCAAGGCCATTATGAAAGGGATTGCCAAAATCCTACAACCCTCTGCAGATACTATAAATCTTATGATCATGTCATCGAAGAATGCCCTCAGTTGATGGCCAAGATGCAAGAAAATAAGCCACAAGTTAACCAGAATATTTAGTTGATTGCAGCAGAAAAAAGAGAACCAGATCCCACAGTTAATATAGTGATGCGCAGTGGAGCAACTACTGGTGCACCAGAGTCGCGAACTGCGAAGCCAACGACGCAATGGGTGCGCCGTGCTAATATCAAACTAGCCCCGCTTGATCTACATAAGCAAAAAGAAGCATTCAAGCAAGCTCAAGAGTATTTCTCAGATCCGTGAGCTTCAATCTCTGTCGCAATTTTGCATAATGATATCAGACCGCATGTGCCACGTCAAGAGAACCTGGTGCGAGAGCAGGCCACTACATCCGGAAGGTCTGATGAGGAGTATGCACTAGGCAGTGTTCATGCTTTCTTGAGAAACTGTTTAAAGTTGTTGCGCAATGAAAAAGCAACTATGGAGCTCCAACACCTGTTGGATCAGTGTCAACAATCTGCTTCGAAGAATACACCGCAGTGTGTTGTTCATCAGATTGGGAGTCATAGTAGAACTGGAAAAGAGATGAGACTCACAGTGCAAATTGGAGCATTTGAAATGGACAAAGTCATTTTGGATTTAATCTCAGAAGTTAATGTTCTCACCATGTAGACATGGGAACAGATAGGTAGCCCTCAGCTTACCAGATCTCCTATCCATTTAAGACTTGCAAATAAGCAATGAATTTCTCCATTGGGCAGATTACCCAATGTACCCATTGACATTGAGGGAGTAAGAAGTTCTGCAGACTTCGAAGTAATCAAAATTCTGGATGACAGTAGAACTTACCTAGCACTTTTAGGCATAGACTAGGCATTTGATAATTTGGCTGTCATTAATTTGAAGAAAAGATAGATGACCTTTGAGGATGAGCAGATTAGGGTCATTGCACCACTTGATCCCCTTCAAGGACCACGGTATATAGAACCCATTCGAGCAGAAGAAGAAGCATGCCACATGGAAAGTTTGTACCAGATGACTGCTAGTCATAATGATTATGTCAATCCCACAGCGGATGGCCATATCAGGTGGTGATGTGATAGCTCGTGCACATCAGATTCGGAAGTAGGATTGGAAAACTGGCAGAATCGTTTACATGAAGTTTCTGCAAGGCGTTGCGCCATGATGACTAAATCCATTCGTTGGATTGGCACAAAATTGAGTAACACCCCAATCTTTGATGGTTTAACTGAAGTAAGTGAATTCATACATGCATATGAACAACAAATCCCAGATGAGCAGCGCATACAAGCATTGGATGTAGCACTTCGCTCTACACCCGCAAGATGGTGGGGTGCGCATAAAAAAAATATTGACACATGGCAAGACTGTCGCAGATTGATACTGCACAGATTTCAGGAAACTACAGTAGGAGTTTTATGCAAATATGATGGACAGAGTGACCCCAGGTCACATGTTGAAGCATGTATTCAGCAATGGTCAGATATTCCAGAGGATGAGTGGGTTCATCTATTCATCCACATGTTGGATACAGTTCCAAGGAACTCGTACACTGAAATAGAATTGCGCAGAGGCACTATCACTTGGCCTCTTATGATGGAAAGTTTTCAACTTACCTTCAGCTTTGAGTCAGAACATCCAAGCATCGACCACGCTTTAAAATGTATTAGAAAGAAGGTATTTGAACAATGTCCTTTACCGAAATATTCTCAACCAAATTGGGCTGTCCAGATGGAACATGCCCTGGAATGCTATAATTTGACCACTGGTGAAGAGGAAGATGATCCTCGCAACATCAATATTCCAGAATCAAAAGGGACGCGCAAGGTCGAAGGCCCTCAGCTTGATATCCCTGCCATTACAGAACACATCAAGCTCATGAAGATTAACATTGGTACAGAAGCCGAACCCAAGTTTGCTTCTATAGGAGACTATTGGGATGATGAAACTGTTGGCCATATTGTAGATTTACTACGTGACTACCAAGATATCTTTCCTACCAAGTTTACAGAAATGAAAGGCATACTAGGAGATTTAGGAGTTATGCGCATACCTTTGAAAGCGGATGCTAAGCCAGTAAAATAGCGCCTATACAGGTTGAACCCATGATATAAAGAAAAGGTTAGAGAAGAAATTGATAAGATGCTCGGAGCAGGTATCATTGAGCCAGTAGAGGAAAGTGATTGGATTAGTCCTATGGTGGTACAAGAGAAAAAGGCAAAAGGTGAAATAAGAATCTGCGTGGACCTGTGCAAGCTCAATGACGCATCAGCGCATGATCCATTTCCTACGCCCTTTACAGACAAAGTACTTGATAATGTTGGAGGACAAGAGGCTTACTCCTTCACTGATGGCTTTTTGGGATACCATCAGATCAGAATCCATCCAGAAGACCGCCATAAGATCACTTTTGCGATTGAATGGGGCTCATTCCAGTATATGGTAATGCCCTTTGGTCTTAAAAAGGCTCCTGCTATCTTCTCTAGAGTCGTTGTTGCTGTTTTTAAAGAGTTTATCCATAAGTTTCTAGAAGTCTATTTTGATGACTGGACTATGTTTCGTTTACTAAAGAACCATATAGCGAATCTGCGGATGATGTTAGAAAAATGTGGACAGTATCATATTTCCCTTAACTTGAAAAAATGTATTTTCTGTGCTCCTTTTGGTATTCTGTTGGGTCATATTGTATGCAGACAAGGACTCCTGATGGATCCTGCGAAGGTTGCCATCATTGCTAACTTGCCTGCACCCAATTCGGTCAAGCAATTGTGCACTACATTGGGACATACAGGATACTACAGGAAATTTATCAAGGGTTATGCAAAGATCACTACGCCTATGGAAAGACTGTTGAAAAAGGATTCGAAATTCCAATGGATAGAAGAATGCCAATAGAGCTTGGACACACTTAAAGAAAAGATGATCACAGCGCCTATTATATTTTTCCCAGACTGGAGAAAACCCTTTCATGTTCATGTAGATGCTTCTTCCATAGCATTGGGGGTTGTGCTAACACAACCAGGAGAAGGAGGTATTGACCACCCCATTGCTTACTCTAGCAGAAAACTGTCAACAACTGAGAAGAACTACACCACTATAGAAAGAGAAGGACTAGCTATGGTGTATTCCTTACAGAAGTTCAGACACTATCTATTGGGCGCTCATTTTAAAATGTATACTGACCATTCTGCTTTGAAATACTTGGTCAATAAGCCAGTGTTAGGGAGAAGAATTTGCAGATGGCTACTGTTCTTCCAGGAGTATGATTTTGAGGTTATTGTGAAGCCAGGTAGATTGAATGCAGGACCTGACCATTTATCTAGGATAGAGTCAGGGGAGGAACCTACAAATCTGGAGGACAATCTGCCTGATGCACAGCTATTTTCTGTTCAAGCAGTCAACGAGTATTATTCTGATATTCTTGAGTTTCTCACAACCGGGCAAGCGCCAGTTGAGTTTATAATCCAGCAGAAGAAGCAACTTGTTTTCAAAGCCGCAGAATTCACTTTGATAGCAGGCTAGCTCTATAAGTTGGGCCCCGATGAAGTCTTGCGCAGATGTATCTTACCGCATGAGAAGAACTCCATAATCGCAGAAGCGCACTCAGGAACCGCAGGAGGCCATTTCGTAGGAAAGCTGACTGCGCAGAAGATCTTAGCCGCAGGTCTTTGGTGGCCAACATTACACAAGGATACTAAGGAATTCTATAGGTGTTGCAATGTGTGCCAGCGAACAGGAAAACCTTCAAGAAGAGATGAAATGCCGCTAAGACCCTAGATAACAGTGCATGCTTTTGATAAGTGGGCCATTGATTTTGTGGGACCTATCAACCCACCAGGAAAGAGAACCGACGCAAGATACATCATCATAGCTACTGAATACCTCACCAGATGGGCTGAGGCCAAGCCAGTTAAGAATTGCGACGCTGTCACTACCGCGCAATTCATTTTTGAGAACATTGTCACTAGATTTGGATGTCCACTGATTATAATGAGTGATCAGGGCATGCATTTCCTGAACAAGACTATAGAGGCCCTTACTGAAGAATTCCAGATCAGTCACCACAAGAGTACACCCTACCACCCTCAAGCCAATGGTACGGTGGAAGCATTCAATAAGATTCTCGAGAATGCCCTGACGAATATCTGTAATCAATAAAGAGATGATTGGGACCTTAGAGTCATAGCTGTGTTATGGGCTTACAGAACCACATGCATGAAATTAACAGGTCACACACCTTTCAGTTTGGTTTATGGACAAGAAGCAGTTATGCCTATGGAATACATTGTTCCCAGCTTCAGAATTGCGCAAATTACATAAATGGCAGATACTGATACTATGAGTGAAAGACTCTCACAATTTCTTGCCTTAGAAGAAGACATACTTTTAGCCGGATTCCATCAACAAGTGCAGAAGGCAAGACAGAAAGCTTGGCATGACAGGCATATCAAGAATAAAGTCTTTCAAGAAGGAGACTTGGTACTCCTTTATGATAGTAAATTCATCAAGTTTCCAGGCAAGTTTCGTGTACATTAGTTAGGCCCTTTTCAAGTAATGAATATAACAAAAGGAGAAGCAGTTCAGCTTGTGAAGCTTAATGGAGAATTGCTGCCCACAATGATTAACAGGAGTTGGCTCAAGCTTTATCGCGACGGCCACTCCGTCCTGTCGACTTAATGAGTTGCTAAAGTAGTGCAGATGCCCAGTGTAGTTGAAAGAGGCATCGCATTACCAGTCTACACGGAAGTTGCGAGACATTTTCAGTCTCTGGCTTCCCGCGTAGTTCCTTGAAACATCTGCGCATGTCAATAAAACTTGTTTTGAGGGAGCCTATTTGCGCTCTTGCAAAGTTTTCCCCAGGTTGTCAAACCATCACTCTTGCGCAGTTCCCTGTTGTCAATTTGTCGCTTGAGGAGTTCTCCTCACCATGGAGCCCTCCATGTGCACAGTTACCTATGCTAAAGTGACCCGCCAAAAATTTGAATTATGGTAGTTATGTAGCCACGTTTGAGTATTAATGAAGGATAAGATCGCCATTAAGTTGTACTTGCTCTAAACAGATTCGGCTGGATTTCCGTAAGATTTGCATTTACTAAGGATCCGAAGGACCTGACACATCTTTCAAAGGCTGTCAGAGCCTATCTCTCGCATTTAAGGAACCACAGAGGCGCGGGGGTAGGGGGGTTGTCAACTCATATGCATAGGCACCTATGGCTATTAACCCCACTTGTCCGCATCTAAATACCCCGCAGTCATATATGTTCGGGTTACTTTCCTCGAGTTGTATAGTGTCTTGTTTGAGAATCCAAGTCATTGTTTTCAGAGCCGTGTCGTGCAGCCTGCTCCCTTTGTTTTCAGCGCTCGTATCCTACGTTGTTATGCCATTTGTCTGTTCAAGTGCTTGTTGTGTATACCGGTTCATGATGGAGAACCTGTCGACTAAAGAAGTTGTTCGTCAATTCAAGCGCAGAGGCTTAGATTTTGGCATGGTTACCCTGGTGACGACCTCGGCTTACATGCATCCTGATTGGACTGATCCTAGACAATCCTCGAGCACAAGGGCATCTCAGCCGCAGTAGCTGGATGAACCCATTCCAGAGCCCTTGGCCACTCTGGTTAACTATATTTCTCTGCGTCCAGATGATGCACCCGAGGTGCATATTCCCAGAAATGCCAAGTATCCGATTCCACTGCCACCAATGGTGGAAATCGTGCGAGAAGAAGGGTCCCTGTTTGGACACCTTCCACTGGTTAGATTTTCTGACTTCAACTTGGGAGACTACAGAACGTATCCTCAGTTCACGCCGGATCGCTATCTGACAGTAGTCCATAATACCGTTAGAAAGGTTGATGAATTCATCCCGAAAGAATTTGCAGCAAATCTAGAGAGGCCTAGACTGTTGAACCTGTTGAAGCTACCGCACTTCGGGCATAGCAATGAAGTAAATGCAGTTATTAAGGCCCTGCTATCCTGCGTTCATGGTGGTTATCTTTGGCTAGGGAGGCCAATCGATTTGAATGTGGACTCCACTATTGCACAGTGGAAGGAAGCATTTGCTGCGACCAAAGCAAAGGCAGACGTGCAAGTAAAGCGACCACACGCTAGTGCGAGTGGCTCGGGGATGAGCCACAAGTAAGTGTTAGCAGCTTGTTGGAGCATAGGCCGCAGTTATAGTAAAGCTGTAAATTTTGAGGAAAAAGCACAAGTGTTGAAGGGAAAAAATGCTAGTTTTGAGTAAAAGCACCAATTTTGGGAAGAAGTGAATAGTGCGCAGTACGGTGCCAGATGGGAGAGCTCAGCGTAGATTACGTGCTGGAAATCATGTAGCTCACGCGCACACGTCAAAGGAGAGTGAATGTGGTGGAGTAGAAATATCAGCTACCACAATAAATGGAGCAACAGAATAGAGGGCTCAGCTACCCTCATTAAGGCTAAGTACAGAAGTTATGGTTGCTCTATCCAAGCAAGAGCAACGGACCAAAGCATTCAAGGCAAAGGACAAGGAACAGTGAACGATGAAGTGGTGCCCATACCCGCAATCTGCGCCGGAACTCACGGAGTCTACAGGAAGCGGCGACATGATTGCAAGTGGCGCCTACAATACACCTAGCCATGCCCGCGGTTAGGGTTTTTAGGGATCACTGCTGGGAAAGGCCCACAGGTTTGTAAAGGTGCGACCGTCAAGGCCACCTATATATATGTATAATTGATAAGGGAAAAGGGTTGGATAAGTTAGTAGGTTAGAAGGGTTGGATTTAAGTTATATAGTCATCGAAGTAAGATTGTAGGTGGTTGGCCTTAGTTGAATATCAGAAGAGTTGGATAGTTGCAGAGTTTCAGACAGTCTAAGTTAAGGTTTGAGTCTGTATTGTGTTTTGTAAATGGTTAATGATCAAGTTGTGTATGTAAGGAGGCAACTTAGCGCAAGGGCCAGTGTATGTATCGACCAGTCGCAGGACTGATGCAAGGCGATTGCATGTTTAGTCATAAGTAACATCTATAGAAGATAAGAGTTAGATCAAAGAGAAGGGCTCCTAGCTATGTGCGTGGAGTTTCCCAGAAAGATCTAAGGCTGCAGCTGTGTGCGCAGCATACTGTGTAATTCCCATTTTGAGTTAATATAGAATGCAGTTCCCGTGCATAAGATTTGCCCGTGGAGGTGAACCACATAATTCTAGTTGTTATGGCAATGTTTTACGTGAATGCATGTCTATGTTTTACTATCTAGGTTTATAAGAAGGTTTCGCTATCTTTACGAAAGCATATGTTAAGTAAGTTCTTGAAGCTTCCTTAGAAGTTATAATTGTTAAGTGTTGAAGGAGTCTGTAGAACGCTATCGCTGCAGCGCTTGAGGAGTGTGCTACTGCGCAGTGGTGCAAGTCCAGAAATGATACAGAGTATCGGATGTAGCTGGTAACGCCTCGTTCGCAGGTGTGGAGATACCACGCAGCAAGGCTGGTAAGAGTTTCAGCACTGTCGTGCTGAG
Source organism: Larix kaempferi (assembly GCA_027924585.1). NCBI lineage: Eukaryota > Viridiplantae > Streptophyta > Pinopsida > Pinales > Pinaceae > Larix > Larix kaempferi. Next base: position 1,943,062 of record BSBM01001595.1, on the reverse strand, counting down.
AGATCTACGAAAGAGTAAGACGTTCCGCTCCGAGGAATCCTCCTGGAGGGGGAAGGGAAGGTTATAATCTCGACATTGCCTCGATTAAGGAAGCCTAATTCCTTAGCCCCCCCATAGCCACTTTGGGTGAGACTTCGGGTTGCTGCGCAGCTCGTTGCTGAGAGGGCCAGTGCGCCAAGGGGTGTTTGTTGCTGCACATCCTGAAAACCCGGGTCTGTCCAGAAAACAGCCAACACAAATTGACTCCAAATTCCTTCAAATATTCAAGGAAGTTGTATGACTGAGATTATGACTTGAATATGATGTTCGGGGATGATATATTTCCACCAAAATACCTCTACAAACTCTGTTAAGATTCTGGACGAAGTATGCAATTTTACTAGTAATGTGGGGTTCAAATTCCCCTGGGGTAAGTACTGGAAATGCCTTCCCAAATGCCTCCAAAGCCACTCAAATTTATGAACAAAGGTAGGGAATGTATTAAGGATTTTATTAAGGTCTCATGTGCACCATTAATTGATTATTATATCTGTTCCAACCCTCTCCCATTCAACTGCAAAAATCACCAATTCGACCTTTGGGGAAATGACACTATTTCTTCTCCCACTGCAATTAAACTAAGTAAAAATACTTCAAATGCTCAAGTACAATACATGAAAATTGTAAAATAAATCCATGGCATTCCATTAATTACAAATTCATCATAGAATCATCCATTCATTCGAAATCATCATCAATAGATTGGTTCACAACAAGGTAGTGGACAAATTGCATTGTTCTTCCATTAAAAATGTGATTTATACATTTCTACTTGGAATTTTGACCTGAAACTTTATGGAGATGAAGAAAATAGTATTTAATTCATATTACAAAATAAATGGGGCATTAGAATCTCCCCCAAAGAGTACAATAGCTCACCAAAAACGCCCTCCCTCAAGGATCAAGAATATGCCATCAAAAGTGAAAATGGTTGAAGGAGTGAGCTGCAATAGAAGAAACCATGAGCTTCCCTATAGCTTACACCTACAAATAAAGACTCCATTAAAGCTCCAAATTAAAGGTCTAAATGGCCTTTCCAATTACCAACTTGGATGGGAAACATTCACCCTCAAAGTTGGCTAAAGCAAGAAACTAGTCATCCACTAGCTCTCCCTCTTCACAAATGCAATTGCAAATTCTACAAATGATCAAAAGCTGGTTTCATTCTTTTTTATTGACATTTATAAAGTTCTAATTTCCTCCATGTGTCAAATTCCTTCCAAGAGACTCATTCCAACTCAAGTTGGGAAGAGATTCCAAAGAACACCACTTGTACAACAATTCCTAGTCTCCCACTTCCACCAAATCACATGTGGAAGCATCTTAGTTGCCCTAACACCCTTGAGCGCCCTCTTGGAGTCTATTTTTAGCCCTGACATGTCATATATGTCATATGTCAACCTTCAGGTCTGATTTGTGTCATAGGTGTCATAGAATCTTCATCATTATTATCATAGAGCTAGGGAATCTAGCCCAAGTGTCTCACTAGCTCCAAATTGCCTCTTCCTCTTCCATGGGAGTTACTCTTCCTCTATATTTCAACCTTGGATGAGTCATGCCATGAATAATACCTTTTGGAATCCCCCAAGTATGTTACCATTCACCTTGAATTCAAATTGGTGAGAGAATGATGCCAAGTGTAGTGGGGAAATCTAGCCATATGTGGGTCCCACTTCCTCCATTTGTCTTCATGATCAAATACTATTGTGGGGAAAATGCACCTACAGTTCAGGGGAGAAACTACCAACTTATGGTGATAAAGATAGAATTACAAGCATTCTGCAAGTACAACAAATAAATAAAGAGATTAGGGTTTAGAGATGTAGGCACCTCATTTAGAAGGTTGATCCTAGCTTTGCCTCCCTCGCTCTTCAATGCTTATCCAATGTCACAATGCCCAGACCTACAAAACAACTTGATACCTTTCTCAAACACATTTGACTACATATATAAGATTGATATTCATAATAGAAGAAGACATCAAACTATAAACAAACTATAATCAAATCTAATACACATTAATAGGTCATATTTTGAAAGAGAAGAATGTCTTATCTTTATTAATGAATGAAAGCAAGTACATATAGTTATACCTTCTTTCAAGCTTGGCACTTCACGAAACCTAGATTCAAGGTCTCCTGCTTCTGTTCTCCAAGGATCCCAGCCTCTAAGAAATTGTACTAGGGTTTACCAAAACTAAAGCACAAGAGAGGGGGATGAGGGTCTCCATTCCTCCAGCATAACTTTGTAATTGAGCTTAGTCCTCTCACATGACCCTTCTACCCTCCTTATATAGTCAGTGAGGAATAGGAAAAGAAGTTATAACCGCTCAAGAGGTTTCCCAACCAACTTAACTTACTCGAATTTCGAGATTTTGACCAAAACAGGGGTGTACGCTACTCTACAGTAGACAAAGTCGCATACATATGGATTTGGGCGCTACTTTAGATGAGGCAAAGTCGCGTACACACGCTACTATTTCAACAGTGGAGTCACGCTCATGTTAAAAAATGGCCAAAAACAGGCTTTTCTGGTCATTTTCAGGAGATGGTTTGGTCTGGAAAAATGTTCCTAAGGGTCATATACATCAAATGGGTCGAGAATGAGGTAATTTCAACCATTTAAAGTGTCCCAAATGACTTCTCCATCCACAAATGTCCTGTTGTGTGACTGAACTTGATCTCAAGAAATGTCGTCATGCGACCAAGGGAAGCAAGTGTCGTCACGGATGGAGAGGTGTCATTTCAAGCTATAACAGGTGCCCCCTAATGTATGAGGTCAGAGGGAGTATGGCAAACGATGGCCGAAATACATTATAAATAACAAAGAGTTGAATCATGGAGGAATAGAGAAACCAAGAATCATAGGCTCAAATGAAGTACCTGAAAGCAAAGGAAAAAGTCAGACAAACGTATCCATGTTCAAATGGTGGTTCATGACCTCCACGAGGATATAATAATGATCCAAAATACTGATGCATATATCATGGCCACTAAAATACAAGCGTGGATCCATGAGGAACATAAGTGTAAACATAGCTACATAAATACAAGGTGGATCTATGTCAAAACAGGAGAACATAGCCATAAAGAACAAGCTGGATCTATGTCTCATCAAGAGCCCAAAAAGAGTGTGGCTCAGTCTTGCGCAACTTGGGCGATAACATAAATAAGGTGATGCTATCGAGGATCCCAAGGTCTTCATCCAAAAACAACCTAAGGTACAAACCTATCCATGCGAATAAATGAGTTGATGTTGAACATGGGAGGTATCATTTGATTACCGGTCATTGATGTATACTGTTAACAAACGCGAGGGTGTCCACCAATAATGAAAATGGAACCCAAGGTACCTAGTACATTCAAGCAAGTGCGAATAAGTGGTCTTTCCGTCGAACACTTGAAGAATCCATCGGATAGGAGACATTGATGTATTCCCATCTATCCAATAGCGAGGGAAACTGTCACTAATGACTGCAATCCCCAAGGTACTAATCGATACTCTAAACTTCATTCCCAGAGTACAATGAGTTGAAGTCGATGGGAATAAGTCCATTGGAAGGGAGGCCTTAATGCATCCTCCATCATCCAACATAAGGGACACTCAACAGGTATGAGCTGATTTGGAGTAGGACTGAACACATGATGAATCATACTGACACCAAGGAATGGCCGACACATGAGGTCAAGGAAATTGCAGAATGGCCGACACAGGTTGTATCCTTGAACAGTGAGCACGACACAAGAGTGACTTAGGCAGCTTTGAACACAAAGAGACCACGATACAAATATGCAATGTAGGAGACATTAACAGATTCTCCATATGATTGGAAGACTAACCAAATGGAGGAGTAAGAACTCTAAGATCAGGTTTATCCTAAGGCCAACAATAGAACCCAACTTGTTTGATAGACTCAAAACAGGTGCTTTGTTCAAGGAGATAGTTCACTCGCTGCCATCATATTGAAAGATATTGTAACATTCTTCCTTTCCCTTTCCTTTTTCATTTTTTAACGAGCTTGACAAAGAACTAAAGCATGCTCGACGGTATTTTCATATTTAAGGAGTCTGAAAAACCTAGAAGAAAACTCCATACACCTATCCGTGGATTTTATATCGAGCTCGAGTAGGTGAATACTCGCTTGGTGTTTTCACATTTTGAGAGTCTGAAAACCCTAAAGACGACTCCAAAAGTCCTTTTTCGTAAAGTTAGTCTCCTTACCCGAAAAAGTGTAAAATGATGGAAGAAGAACTCTTCTAGCGCATACAAGAGTATACCTAGAGTATACCTTTTCCATAAATTATCCACCAAGGCCCGGAAAAGGGGTAATTCTATACCTAAGTGGATGTCGGTTCAGTTATTTTAACGAGCCCAAAAAGACAACTATGCTCAGCAAACTTTTCCTATTTAAGGAGTCTGAAAAGGGCTTAAAAGAACTCCATAGGGATCTTTTCCGTAAAGGTTTAACGAGTCCAGAAAAGTAAACTCATGACCTCCTTATTGTTTTTAATGAGCTCAAAGGAGATATAGAAAATGCTCACAACTTCCTTACTGTTTTTAATGAGCTCGAAGTGAAGATGAAAGAAATGCTCATAGCCTCCTTACTGTTTTTAACGAGCTCAAAGGACAGGTGGAAGACTGCTTGTAATCTACTTACTGTTTTTAACGAGCTCAAAGTAAAGGTAGAAGAATGCTCGAAGGAAAGGTGGAAGAATACTCGTAACCTACTTACTATTTTTAACGAGCTCAAAGTAAAGGTAGAAGAATGCTCGAAATGGGAGGAGACGAGTGTCAGGGACATGCAAAACTAGCTCCAAGCGCATGGAACAAAGCTATGCCTAATGCAAGGAACATGAGCAAGATAAGGACACTCAGGGTGTGTCTCCTCCAGGTAAAAGGTGTCAAATTGTGAGGGCAAAATGATACAGGGCTTAGCGGAAATGAGATCAAAGATGGAGGCTTATACAATGGGCTAAAAGCGTGGAAGCCAGCATCAGGCTCATTAGCTCAAGCGAGATCATAACAGATGCACATACAACTTGAACATAAAGATGGGAGCCTTATCAGGGATGGCCAGAAATAGATGAGGAAGAAAGATATGAGGCTTCTTCTCAAAGTCATGGTAAATCTAAACAGGCTCCCAAGCCTATGAAAAAAACTCAGCATGGGCACCAGAATGGCATAAGGGTGCTGACTAGGGTGACCCATGTTAGGTAGGCTCTGCTGTCGGACTGGTACACAATGCATAAATAGATGGCTAACACACCAATATCCAACAGGCTCAACCCTATGGCAAATTCGGATGGCAAAAGGTTCAAATGCAACATAACAGCAGGGAAGCCTAAACCTATATGCAAGGTTCCGAATATACCTGACATGGTCGCACAAGGTGTCGAAAATGACCAGTAAGCAAGTATACATCCAGCTAAGAATCCTGTCTCCAAGAAACATTAGTACCAGGATCATATCTAAAACATATGTAAGGAAAGACCTGATACAATTCACTATGGTAGAAATACTTTCAACTTCACTATCATCAACAGCAGGCATAAACAAGGTAGAGTTTTTGAATGAAGACTCTATGGTACCCAAGCCCGAGGACTTACAATCAACAAGATCGACTTCAGGATGAAGATCAAAGTTGAAGGACATGATGGAATCTGCAGAAACAAATTCATCATCACGGGAGTTGAAAATTCTAGAAGCAGAATCAAACTCAACAGGAATACCGATTTGCGGATCTATAGGAGAGTCCAAAGACTCAACAGTAGGAAGATCAGACTTTAAGGTCAAACCAGGGTTGTACATAACTGCGACTGGATCAACATCCAAATGAATGGCAGACTGTACTATAGACTCTAGGAAAACTTCATCGGAAGGAAGTATATCATCCCAGATAGAACACATATCTAAACATTCAGATGGATGTGTCACTTGGTCAAAAGCTGGGACCAAGTCCCGAGAAGGTAAGCATGAACTCAGAGACTTCTTCTCCGTAGTAGTTGAACTCAAGGAACAATATGCCACATAATTCCCATGTGACATAGTAGCGCCTAATGATGAGGGACCTGACTGGTCTGCAGTTGGGTAATAAGGAGGATCAACAAATGCAAGTTGGTCGATGGTGACAATGTTTTCATTATGAGGGAAATGAATCACACGAAAAAGCGTAGACACCACAGCATGCATAGCATAAACGTAATCACACCCAAGGATCATATCAAAGTCCATAGGGTCCTTTAAAACCATAAAATCAACTAAGACTATTTTTCCACCCAAAGTAACAGGTGCCTGACGGAGGAATCCAAACGGTTCATTAGGTCTTTTATCGAAGGTCAACGGCCAATTAGCAGCTGGAATAACATTAGGGAAACCCAAATCTCTCCAAGCATAAGCGGATAAGATACTAATAGAAGCACCTTCATCAACAATGCATTGATCAACCGTATGGTTCCCGATATCAACCTTTATCTGGAAAGGTGTCGAAGAAGGAAGACGAGGCTCGGCTAGCCTATTCGAATCAAAGGAAACAATCCTAGGGCTTGGTAGGGGTTCACATGGCACAGATGAAGTGCCCCAGTTTTCAGGAATATCCAAACTGGTAATGCAGAAGACTTCAGTAGTAGGTGCATCAATCTCCGAAGGACTGATGGGATCGGTCGAAGATTGCATCGATTCGATCACTTCACTCTCTGAAGCAAGAGTGGGGTCGACTAAAGATTGCATTGGTTCAACCACTTTATCAACCAAAGATTGATCTGACTGCAGGGAATCTATAGACAACTCAGGAACAGAGGTTCCTTCAGACATGGACCACACTCTTCGTGCCTCTGGAATGGTAGGGCATCGGTGAGTAAGGTGATCTCCCTTACAAAGTTTACAAGGGAACTTTGGTTTCCGTCCTATAGGTTTAGACTCCTTTACAACGTCAATACTCTCAGCATGACTAGCATTGGCTGACAGCTTTCCCCCAACATGACTCACAGAGGCTGGTTGCTCAGAAGCATCTGACTTTTGAACTAAGGACCACACTTTTTGCACTTCTGTAAGTACAGGGCACAAGTAAGTAAGATGATCTCCCTTGCAAAACTTAAAAGGAAACTTAAGCTTCTGTTTGTTTGGTTTGTTGACAATGTCAACTCCCTTAGCATGACTTGCAATGGCTGATCTGGTGTCTCCAGTATGACTCACAGGAACTGGTGACTTGTCATTAATATGACTAGCAGTGATCAATGACGTGTCCTCAACATGACTGACAGTGGTTGAAGACAAACTTTCAGTATGATTTTCAGTGACTAAAAGTTTTCTCCCAGCATGACCTCCAAAGGCTGGGTAGGTGCCCCCTGCATGACTTGCATAGGAAGGGTGTTTGCCCCCAGCATGACTCACAGAGACTAGGTTGTTGCCCCCTTGTTTTGGCATCTTCTTCCCATTCTTCCTCCATCTATTCCTTTTAGACTGTTGGTTACTAGTATTGCTACTTTCACCACATGAGGTAGAAGGAGGAGGAGAAGATGTTACTGGCAAGGGAGGCACAGGGTTTTGATGCTCTTGATTTGAGGTGCTCACAAAAGAAGTGTCAAGAGCATGCAAGGCATTTGGAGTGGAAAACAACCAAACCGGCAGCCCAATAGTGAATCCAGGAAGATTCAGAGTAGCCATTAAGGGAGTACCAATGTTTCCAATGAATGGAACGGCACAAGGATCCCCCGGAACAGGGGTACCTTGATTGGCACTTGCCAGAATGCTAGACATAGTTTCCTGCTCAAATGAACAAGAAGTTCTCTAAGGCAAACTAAAACAAGTAGCACAAAGAGCACACCACTAAAAAGGTCCTAGGTAAATCAAACCAGGCAAACAGATGCCTTCCGAAGAAGAGTCTGGGATGATGAGGGCCCATAACAGATCAACGAAGGATGAAGGAAAGTTACCTAGGGTCCACAATACAATGACTAAGGGTGCAAGTGCTGGAATCACCCAATTGCCCTCCCAAAGACCTGCAAGGGATTTCCTCCCACGTCTGTCCTAGGTACAGCAGATATACCCTCCGTTGTCACCTGTGTACGAACCTAGAGTCAAATACTAAGGATACCACAACACCGAAAACTCCTGGGGGAACATTCACCGATCGAATCAGAAAGCATGGGCAGGGTAACTAAGCCTGAAACTCGAAAGAGTCCCCAATACGCAATCCAATCTTGGCGTATGCTTGAACAGAAAGTAGGAGGAGCATTCCCAACAATCTGATCTCGCAATGACCTACTGCATAGATCCCAGGCAAGTTTTGAGTGAGGTGGGTTTACCTGTGATAGCCTCACTACGATTTTTGCGTAATGTGTGATCTTGGGTGGTTTAAGGTGTTTTAAACCCAAGATCCTAACCAAAACTAGTTGGTGTAGTGTAACCTAGAAAAGAAAATGTTGCTAGTTCATTTTATTAGAGTTCATTTTAAAGGTTACTTGCTTACTCAAAAAGGTAGTGGGTGTGTGAGAGTGGTTATAATAGAGATAGAGTACTGAAAATGAAATATTTACCACCAAACAAATCTTCTTCTTTTCAATGCAATTCTTAAAATTCTGATCTAGAATGGATATGCAAATGCAATTTTTAATCTTTAGAATGCAAAAAAGGTAGAAATAAAGTCTAAATGTACAAAATTAAACTCAAAACCTAAGAATGCAGCTATTCAAGCAACTAGGTATGCAAAAGAAAACTTGTTATTTTTTATGCAAAGCACTCTAAAATCTTTTAAGCCACTTGCAAGGTACTCTATTCAAAAAATAAATCAAAATTCTTTATGCTTTTCAAAGGTAAGAAACAAAAATATCAAAGCAAAGCAAATAAACTTTCAGGTTCTCTTTATGAAACAGTAAAAGCTACCAAATATGACTTTCAAATTCTTATTGATGTAAGCATGCCAACCATTGGGAAAAGAGTACAAAAACTACTTTTAGACCCAAACGAAGCAAATGACCTATGAAGAAGTATGGTTTGGTAAAGTCAGGTCTGCACATAAACAATGCAAACAAGGCATTGAACAATAGCCAAAACACTTAAGCTTTCACTACAAAAGAAAAACTAAAAGCATAAGGGAGGATAAGAAACCAACCTAAAAGAGAAATTTCACTCAAATAGATACAAACAGGTTCAAGAAGACTCAAGAGGTTTCAAATCTAGTGGAAATGGGGCAAGCAAGTTCAGTCAGACTCAAATTAGGGTACAAAACACCAAACAGGTCCACAACCCCCCAACGTAGGTCAACAAACCCCAAAACTTTCCAAACAAGCCCAAATTGATCAAAAGAGGTTCAAATCATGAATGTAGGATCAGTACAAGGATGGGAGACCACTTATAATGGTTTAACTCAGACCTAGGGTCATCAGGGACCCCAAAAAATGAAGCCACAGCCCCCAGATTTGGGTCCACCACCCAAAAACTCAAAAAAATCAAACCCAGATTCTGAGCGCTACTGTGTATGAAGGAAACTAGCGCCCATAGTAGGATGGGCACTACTGTGTAGAGGAAAAGTAGCATATGGGCACTACTATGTGGTACAAACAGTAGCGTATAGGTGGAAAAATTCTAAAAAATGGGGTTAAAACCACCACACCCGGGTCCACAAGGGTTTGCAAAGGCTGGGAAGGGTCTGTAAGAGCTAAGGAGGGTCAAATAGAGCCTACTAACTGATCCTAATCAATAAAATGAACAAATACCAACAAACAAGACTGAAGAAATGACCTTGGATACCCCTAAGCAGTTAGGCTTTCCCCAGCGAAGTCGCCATTCCGTTGTTGGGAAAATGCACCTATAGTTCAGGGGAGAAACTACCAACTTACGGTGATAAAGATAAACTTACAAGCATTCTGAAAGTACAACAAACAAATGAAGAGATTAGGGTTTAGAGATGTAGGCACCTCATTTAAAAGGTTGATCCTATCTTTGCCTCCCTCGCTCTTCAATGCTTATCCAATTTCGCAATGCCCAGACCTGCAAAACAACTTGATACCTTTCTCAAACACATTTGACTACATATATAAGACTGATATTCATAATAGAAGAAGACATCAAACTATAAACAAACTGTAATCAAATATAATACAAATTAATAGGTCATATTTGGAAAGAGAAGAATGTCTGATCTTTATTAATGAATGAAAGCAAGTACATACAGTTATACCTTCTTTCAAGCTTGGCACTTCATGAAACCTAGATTCAAGGTCTCCTGCTTCTGTTCTCCAAGGATCCCAGCCTCTAAGAAATTGTACTAGGGTTTACCAAAACTGAAGCACGAGAGAGGGGGATGAGGGTCTCCATTCCTCCAGCATAACTTTGTAATTGGGCTTAGTCCTCTCACATGACCCTTCTACCCTACTTATATAGTCAGTGAGGAATAGGAAAAGAAGTTATAACCGCTCAAGAGGTTTCCCAACCAACTTAAATTACTCGAATTTTGAGATTTTGACCAAAACAGGGGTGTACGCTACTCTACAATAGACAAAGTCACATACATATGGATTTGGGTGCTACTTTAGATGAGGCAAAGTTGCGTACACACGCTACTATTTCAATAGTGGAGTCACGCTCATGTTTAAAAAATGGCCAAAAACAGGCTTTTCTACTCATTTTCAGGAGATGGTTTGGTCTAGAAAAATGTTCCTAAGGGTCATATACATCAAATGGGTCAAGAATGAGGTAATTTCAACCATTTTAAGTGTCCCAAATGACTCCTCCATCTACGAATGTCCTATTGTGTGACTGAACTTGATCTCAAGAAATGTCGTCATGCGACCAAGGGAAGCAAGTGTCGTTACGGACGGAGAGGTGTCATTTCAAGCTATAACAAATGCCACTTTGATTTTCATTTGTATATATTTATTTAGCTCCTTTATTAAATATTTATGCCACTCTAATGCTCAAACATCATTTATTATCTCCATTATTCCAAATCCCAAAGCTTTCACCCCAAACCTAGGAAACTAGTAATTTTCCTCCTTGGCAATCATTTGACCTTTAACATCAATTTTACAAACTCTAATGAATATGGCCAATGTGATTAGGCCATTGTGACCCAATTCCAAGCTTGGGACATGACACTTTTTATGCACATGCTAGAATAGTTTACTGTTTTTATTTACTGTCATATTTTACTATTTTATTGAACTACTGCTAAGGAGTCCCTTCTCCTTAGTAGTTGCTCATTTGCACAATCTAGGGTGAAAACCCTAGCTACAGTGTGAGGTCAGATAAGGTACTATGATGGCCAAAATAAATTATAATCTTAGAAGTGGAGTGATGGAGACACAACTCGAAGGAGTAGCCCACTCGTCATCATACAATAATATCTATGGATACATGTTGGTACAATACAACAATCTGATACAATGGCCATGATAGGCAGTACATAGTGAATACATGTCATAGGTAGTCATAATCATGACCCATCTACAGTAAGATATGGTCTCCTGTTGAAAAGGAAACAATTGGTGGAAACTTGAAGTAAAAACTGTTGATGTATGAGAAATGATATCTCATAAGTACAATCATGATTATGAGTAGCATACTAAATGCCACTAACATCTGGAGTCTTCTACACAAATAGTCTACGGTGCAAGTCCCATCAAGTGAATAAAGGTGTTGGAGCGAACTTGATGTGACCTCCTCTTATTACTGGTCAATGATGCATACCATTAACATACGCGAGATAACCCACCAATAATTAAAATGGGCATCAAGGCACAGAGTACAATCATCAAAGTGTCAATAGATGTGTTGAGGTTGAACACTAAGATGAATCCATCGATCAGGGTACATTGATGTATTCCCAAAACTGTCGATGGTGAGAGAACCTACCACTAATTACTGCAAGCCTCAAGGTACTCAATGGACTCTAAGTCTCAATTCCGGAATAAATCAGTTGAAGTCAATGGAATGAAACTCGCTGGAAGGAGGGCGTTAATAAACCCCCCATCAACCAGCATGAGGTAATAGATATGCTGAAAGATTTGGAAGAACTCAGACAAACGAACTGACTCAATAAGGATGGTCGACATGCAATAGTCAAGAGATGTGAGGAGTGGCTGACTATGCTTTCAAGACTTCCTTTGAACAATAGCACGAGAAGATGGATAGACTCAGGCAGCATAGACTCAAGTACTAGATGATAATAACAATGTGCGATGTAGGAGGCATCAACATTAAGGGGATCCATAATGACTGGAAGCTTAAATAGCCGGTGGAGTAAAATCTGAGAAACGAGTATAGCTCCTAGGGTCCAACTATAGTCCCGACTCATAATGAATGGAGTGGAGTGAATCCTATGTTCAAAGGCGACACAACAGTTGCCAACAAGAAGTAGTACAAATTTTCCCATCCTGCTTTTTTAGTTTTTATTTTTATTTTTTTGGTCTTTTTCATATTTGAAAAGCTTGAAAAAGAATAAAATTTCTTATAGTACAATAGGTGAAGGAATGAGCATCGAATAGCGAGAAACTAGTCCCAATCAATGGAACATACCTATGATCAATGCAAGAAAGCATGTGCAGGATGTGGACACTCCGGGGGGCGTTCCCTCGCGGTAAACGGTCATCAAATTGTGAAAGGAAAATGAAATCTTTGCTTGGCTCAAAATGGAAAATGCTCAGGCAAATTGCTAATAATTGAGTAAGTGAAAGCTAGAACAAGGCTCAAGCGACAAGAAGGATGATGTAATGCAATCAAAACTCGATAAAAAATGGGGGAGTCCTTATGGGAGATGGCCATCATAAGACAAAGTAGAGTATGAGTCTTTATTGCAAAGTCATGGCGTAACTACAAAGGACTCCCAATCCTAAGGAGAGACAACGGCATGAGAGCCAAAAGGCATAAAAAGGATCTAACTAGGGCACCCATGTTCAGACAAGATCTACCGCTAAGTAATGACACTTCTATAATAGTGTGAAGGCTCCGTGTCAGTTAAAAAGCGGGGTCACACCTAGTGTTATTGAAAAATGGTCAAAGGTAAAATGCACAATGCAGGCGAAAATGACATCTAACCTATATGATGGGTGTAAAATTTACCTATCGTAGGCACGAAACGGTCGAAAAAATATGTCCAAAATGGTACTCCAAGATGACGTATTAGTCCAAAAATAGTTCAAAATGGAAAAAACTATATGAAAGTGGGTTTGAAAAAATATAAATAGTAAAAAGAAATTACTATTACCATTTCATTTTCACATTTCACCCAAATAGTAGTTTTTGGTTAGTTTTCACCTCAATCATTAGTTGTTGATTCTGGGAGCTACGGGCGTCAGATCCACAAGCCGTCAGGAGCAAGTTGGTAGTCTCATCCTACTATTCCAATTTATAGATTTTACATCAAGTTTTTGTGGCCAATTTTTATATTTTCCAAGCCCTACATATTCTCGGCATTGTACGCGAGCTATAGCTCTGCGGGTCGCGGGTAGGGCATCCTAGATGCAGTCAACGCATGCCTTGAATGCATATGGATGGGATTGTCATAGTGTTTGACCACGGACAGGGTTGTGAGGATGGTGTTTAATGGATGAATGCTTAAAAATTTCTTGTGTTTGCCTCCAAGATGGTACTAGAGTGGACAGAGCGAGAACATGATGCTATTAATGAACAAGTAAGCAAAGATTTACTCGCGCAACAAGCATTACAACCGTGTTGTCTCTACAAGTTTTGGAGCATTGGGGGTTTAAGGGCCAAAAACCAATTGCTCCATAGGATGATAAATTATTTGGAGGTAGATGCGCAGCACTTTGACCTAGATGGTCAACCACTTCCACTACAGGTGGATGATATCTATTTTATCATAGGGTTGTCCTGCCAAGGGGATGTGACTAGCCTCAGGTCCCGTAATGTAGGTGGTGGGATCACCATTTCTGACTACGTAGACCAGTATTTCCTTCTCGGTACCCTAAAGGTGGGCAGTTAGATTCCCATTGAGTCCATTGCGAGCTTGAGTATGAAGATAATAGTACTCACGCTCGGGAGAATATCAGGTTCAGCTGCTCTACATCAGGATTCAAGGCCATTGGTATTCTACGCAAAAACATGTATGAGACCTATAGTGTATGACTGGTGCATAACGTTACTGGTTACTATGAAGAGCTAGTTAACAAAGTGCAAGCTTGGACAAGCCAAAAAATTCAGTTTTGGTAGCATACTCTACAATTTATTCTTTGAGAGAGTTCGAGGATTAATTCCGAGGGTTGAAGTCCCTCCACACAGTCTCCAGGATCCAGCATAGACCCAGTGGGCTAAGGTATTGACGCGGTAGGGCAGTGGCCGGCAGGCCTCCCCATATTCTAAGGAGTTATTCCACTGGTGGGCACAACTGGTCATCCCCATCAATGACTACCCATAGGAGGCGATAGACTACTGGGGTGACCGTGACATGCCGCTCCCTCTAGGGCCCACATCAGAGATATCAGTACGTTACTCTTTTTGGAATATTTATTTTTTTTGTATTTTTTATTATAATTAAATGCAAAAAAAAAAATTGGTATGGTATCAAATATTGACATACGACTGTTTGCTCGTAGATGCTGATCTGTGAAGACCACAGGGCTTCCCGAAACATTGTCGTCAAGGCAGGGGTGGTGAGGTGGTTGGCACTGCAACAAAGCGCATGCTAGAGACAGTACGGGTCAACCTAACTTGCATGACTACTAGAGTACCGGTGATAAAGGTGGAGCATCTCCTAGAGGCAATGCAGTGACATGTTGTAGGAGTACCGGGTTCCTAGGTGTGATTATTGCGGCGCATAGCCAATGCAGTGCATTACTATGTTCAGGCACACCCTGCCGATACACCGAGGCCTCCTTGTAGGGATTAGATTCCATAGAGTCTTATATTTTTGTATCGATTATGTATATTTTTGAGAGCTATGGGCTCCAGTTTTATACTGTGACACCACATTTTGGACACATTATTTATAAAAAACTATGATTCTCTGGTTCTACTACATGTGTATGTACAAATGTATGAGTGAATGTTTATTTGTGTGCTTCTTTTATTGATGAGACAAATGCCAATCTAGGAAATAATTAGCATATGCATCAGATACATGATCAAAACATCTCAGAACATGAATGTATGTAATGGAAACAAATTGACACTACAAGAACCTTACCCTTAAGAACCTCCATATTAATGTAGGATCCCTCACATGATACTATCCATTCAATTGAGACACAACCAGTTGCGAATCCAGGAGGACTTCTAAAGACTGGATACCATGTGAAATGGCATCACGAAGTAGCTCAATAAAGGCACTATACTTGGCGACATTATTGGATGTAGGACCGAGACAAGCACCTCTCGAAGACATAATTTGATGGTCAGGTGAATAAATAACCCACGCAGCAGAAGCGAGTCTCTGCGTATGTTGTCTAGCACCATTCGCAAATATCAAGAACACTGGAGATTTCGCTAACATCTGTCAACCAAATGGAAGTGAATCAGCAGATCCGGACAATCAAAAGAAATCTAAACAATGTACATAAACAACTATACAATATTATACAAAAGTATCAGCTCGAGCTAGAAGCTCAAGCATAATACTGCTTGAGGTAGAGCCCATTTCTAGGCTCCTTCAAGGCATTTCCCTCATAGGCTTCCAACTCATAGGCTCCTTTCTCAAGGACACACCTCACTATGTAAGGACCATGCCACATGGGGTTAAACTTGCCTTCCCCCAGGGGTTCCTTAGCTTTATCATATAAGAGGATTGTTTGGTGTTATTTATGTCTATTAAATCTTCAATCAATATTTAATTATCGACTGGCGTTTGTACACTTAGAGTTGTCCCAAAATATATGCTGAGGTAGAAGGGAAACTAAGATATTGGCTATGTTGATCCTAGAAATGTTTAATAACTTAAATATCTTTCAAACTAAAAAGCTGAGTCAAACTTAAAAATATAATTATCAAACAGATTAGACCTAACCTAACAACTTGGGTAGGCTATATTGATTCTAGATGCAGAACTAATCCTAACCATCAATTCAAACCTATGATATTATATCCTATGAACAAGAACTAAGATTGCAAAATACAAGGAAAATACTAGTCTGGGATATAATGCTTGACTGAAAACAAACTACTCTATGGAAGTGAAAACTACTAACCAAACATTAAAACCCTAATCTAGGAATTGGAAAGACTATTTTACTATTCAGAACCAAAGATTTAACTATGGAACAAGTTCAGAAACCTAACTACAAAACAATTCAATTTGCAAACTAACTACTCAGAAACAAGAGGCTATGTTATCTTGATAAAGTAAACTAGCTAAATAATCTATGAAATTCAATTCAACTATTTAACTATGAATTCATAAAAGCAAGATGAAGTACTAGCCTAGGGTTCATGTGTGCATTAACAACAATAAATGTTCATAAGTAAACCTACCTAATTCTAATCTTCTTGAAGAACTATATATAAGTGACTCACAAAAGCTAGGGAGATGCAAAATGGAAATAAGTCTAATTTAACTTCTACAAAAATATGAAAACTAAAGATAAACCAATTACAAGAAAACTTGAACATTGTAACCTACTACTCATCCATAATCAAATGGCATTTGAAAACTAGCTACAATACTTGGAATGAAATATTAATAATCAAAACACAAATTCTAAGTTATCTGACCTTTAATGACTACTTTGGAACTAAAACATGAAATACTTATCTAACTCATGGAAATGCCTATCAACATCCAATTCTATCTATCAATACTTCAAACTAGTTCATTAAACATGAATTAAAAAAAACAAACTAAACTTGGAGTTCAAGCAGACCTAAGTACAAAGCAAGAATTCAATAACTTGGAAACAATCTTTAACTTGTGAACAAAACCTATAGCAGAAAACAAAGTGATCCTATGCTATGTCTACTACAACTAAAACCATAAACTAAGGAATCTTGCTCAACTATGAAAATGTAATGTAGTTGATCTATAACTGAGAAGTGAACCTATACTAAACTGAGTTATGTGGGCTTTTAAAATCAAACTTTAAAACATTGAGAACTAATGCATCTTTGAAATCCAAATGAGACTATTAAGTTTGAACTTGAAATTGATTTCTAGACTATTATACCTACTGAAATGAAATAACTTGAAGAAATGTAACTAACAAATTCTAAAGAAATGAGATGCTATGCAAATGAAAATGAAAGACTAATTATAAATTTAAATGAGAACTGAATATCAAATGCTGAACCTATTTCAGAAATGAGATAAACTGATAATTTAATAAAATCTATGATAACATATTAAGCAAGATTAGGCTATTCTAAGTTCTAGGCATGAGAATAGATGAAAGTAGATCATAAACTACCTAAATCATAATCAAAAGAAAACTACACTGCTTCTACTAAAACCGGAACTTTTCTTATTTACACAGTAAAATATATTCTTAATGTAAATGGATTTCATTATAATTAAAATTGAAATAACTAATCTATGTGTGAATATGAAACCAAATATGAAATATTGAGGATGGATTCGAATCCCTTGTCTGATGGCTTGGAGTGGATGAGGTAGGTGGATGCAAGGGATGCAGGGGATGCAACTAAATGGACTCAGAAAGGATGAGAGTGATCAGAGTGTTAGGAACCTATGTCAACCCTTTTCTTTACTATGTTAGTATATTCTTGTTGGACGCATATGCTTTGTAAGTCATCCCATAGTATTTGTTGATCCATAGTTTATATTAGCCCATAGTATTGGACGCATATGCTTTGTAAGTTGTCGTGTAGTATTGTATGTCCCATGGTTTTGACTCATAGTACTGGGCATAGACTTAGTATATAAGTGTGTGTTGAGGTCATTGAAGGCAATGTGAAGTTAATTGTATTAAGCTTGCTCAAAGGAGGCTGCCCCCTCGAAGTGCCCTATGATCAATATAAAATTGATTCTGAGTTCTGTTATTTCTGATATCTCATGTATTTGCATTAATTAATTATTGCAGGTTCATCACATCTGGTATCAGAGCACTTTCTTGGGCTCATTGGGTGGAATTTCTGCCAATTTTATTTTTTTTGCATCTGTTGCAAGTTCGAATCTGGGAATACCCCATATCCGCTTAACTGTGGGAAGTACTTGGGCATAAGCCCTAAAAATAATTATGAGGAGTACCACAGGAACCCCAAAGTAGCTGGCCCATTGAGAGGACCTACTAGGGAAAAGGGCAACAACCCCTACCTGGTTGACTAGTTCCCACCCGTGAGGTAAACCAAGAGCTGTCGTTTGTGGCAAAGCGGTTATCAATTCTACCTGAGCCATGGAGTGAGGGGTACTTCCCCAATATTCAAGATGTTAGATAGCATTGGTGGCTGAGTGAATCCCCTAAACTGATAGGAAGCCGCACATACCTTGGGTCCATATCTATTTTTAGCTGAATTATTGACGATCACTTCCACTCTAGATCCAGTCATTTCATATCTATTCTGAAAGTCATTCTAGATCCAATTGCCATTTCAGATCCAACCATTTTTTATCCCTTCCTCTCCATTGCAGATCCATCTGTTGCAGATCCCTTCCATGCCGCTGTTGCCGATCCATTTCTGAAAATTAAAAAAAAAAAAATTATGTTTTTTGGCCATATCTCCCTTGTTTCAACTCTGTTTTCCCTGAAACTTCACTGACATCCCTACAATCCCATTCTGCACATTTCATTCCTAAAGACCCTATCCCAAATTCCACTCCCCAAGACCAGGAATCTCACATTTGTCTATTTTTAGGGTTTGCCATAACTCCTTCAATTTTCACCCAAACACCTTCAAATTTTGCCACCATTTTCCTTTCCTAATTCTGCTTCTTTCTCCTTCTCTACCAAATTTTCTCATTCTTTCACCCTGCTTCTGAAATCCCCATTTTTTGCTTCCCTGTCCATTAGAAACTGTCCAAAACCTAGTCAAATTCCAATTACCCATCTGAGTTTTTTCCCAAATCCAAATCTTCCTTTACTAAATAAGATTTTGTTTGTGTTTTTCTATCCATTTCCAACAAAAAAAAAACTCTTAGTTGTGGTTGTCACCCACGTAGGAGCAAAAACCATGGAGGAAGCACTTGCATCCATCCAAACCAAACTCCAAGATCTGGATGAAAATTTTCTCATCCTCCATCTTCAGCATTCAGCCATGAACAATAACCGACAGCCAAAATATTTTGCAGCCACTGGGTTCTCTTCTTCCAGCAATTTTTGTGGGCCGAAGATTGACTTTCCTCGCTTCAATGGTACTGATCTGGCTGGATAGATATACCGCGCAGAACAGTATTTTAGTCTGCATAATACTTTTGATGTCCAGAAAGTTCCACTTGCATCCTTTCATTTGGAACAGGAAGCCCTTCAATGGTACCATTGGTACATCAAAGCTCATCCTGAGCCAAACTGGATAGATTTTTGCCAACTCCTTTTGCCACGATTTGGTCCTAGTGCTTTTGACGACTTCACAGGAGCACTCACTAAACTTCACCAAACTAGTATAGTGAGAGAGTATCAGACAGAATTTGAGAAACTCACCAATCACACAGAAGGATTATCTAATGAATTTTACAGGAGTTGTTTTATCAGTGCTCTTAGGGATGAAATTTGGTCAGAGGTTAAAAAGTTCTTTCCCAACACAATGATGGAAGTCCTAGGTTTGGCTAAGTTGGCAGAAGACAAGCTTGCAGCCCAACAACGCTCCAAACCCACTTTTGTTCCCTTCCGAAATATGAGTTGTCAACAATCTCCCATCCCGCTAGCTCCTCGACCAACTCCTATCAAGCATTTTTCTGAAACTGAGATGCAGGCACACCAAGAAAAAGGGCTTTGTTATAATTGTGATGAGAAATTCACTCGGGGACATAGATGTGTTCAACAAAAGCTCTATCTCTTTGATGTGGATTCTTTTCCTACCTCTGAACTTGGTGAAGAAGCTCCAGATACAGTAGATGATCAGGTCGCCATTCAGCACTCGCCTGTTGACACCCCATCTCAGGACGACCCACCCGCGATCTCTCTGAATGCTATAACTAGTGTCACAACCCCGCAAACAATGCACGTAAGGGGATACTTCAAGAAGTCCCCTCTTACCATACTCATTGATTCTAGTTGCACTCATAACTTCATTTACCCTCGGATTGCCAAATAGAATGATTGTTTTGTCAATCCTTGCTCCAACTTTGAAGTCATGGTTGCCACCTTACCTTGCAAGGGGAAGTGTCACAATGTGCATATATATATGGAAGATTATAACCTGCGCTCTGACATTTTTTTCTTGTCCTTAGGTGGATGTGATGTGGTTTTGGGCGTTCAAGGGTTACGCACACTTGGCTCCATCTTATGGCATTTTGTTGAACTTTGGATGCAGTTTTCAGTCAATGGGGCACAACAAAAATTAATGGGCTTACAACCAGGGTCTCTTCGCATCATCAGTTCACATCGTCTGGAAAAAATACTTAAGAAGAATTCACATGGTGTCATCGCTCACCTCCATTCCATTCAGATGCACCCATCAACGGTCTCCACTACTTCCTTGGATAGATATGCAGGTATCTTTGCTGAACCAATGAGCTTGCCTCCTTCAAGAGACCTTTCCGGTAAGAATTTAGTTGCATCTACCTCTCAGCAGGAAATGATGTCTATTTTGCATGCAGTACAGAAGTGACAGCCATACCTATTAGGGAATTATTTTTGCATCAAGACTGATCTCCAGAGTCTAGAAAATTTTCTAGAATAATGGGTCTCCTCCCCAACACACCTGAAATGAGTTATCCAACTCATGGGTTATCCCTATGTGATCACTTATAAGAAGAGTAAGGACAATCTGATGGCATATGCTCCTTCTCGCACAATTGATGACCCAGTTTCTCTTACAGCTCTTTCTCTGCTTGTTCCAAATTGGTTGCAATATGTTCAACATGGCTATCCCTTCTATGAACTCCATGCTTCTTCATCAGTAGGGCACTCTGGGTTCTTCAAAATGTATGATCGGGAACAATGTAACTTCTTTTGGCAAGGACTAAAAATGACAATTCAACAGATGGTGGCAAAATGTGATACTTTCCAGGTCAACAAGGGTGAAACGACACTCCTTTTGGGATTGCTCAAACCCTTGCCCATCCCTACACAGCTTTGGCCAACTATTTCTATGGATTTCCTAGAAGTGCTCTAGTGGTACAATACCACATCTCAAAGGACACCATATGAAGCAGTCTATGGACAGACACCGCCAGTTCTTCTTCCATACACCCTTAGCAGCTCCCCAGTTCAGGAAATTGACTCGATTCTTCAAAACCGCAATTAGATTCTTCTAATTCTGCAGGACAATCTTCACATGGCCAGAATTCGACTGAAACAACAAGCCAATCAACACCGTTCTAAGTGCACTTTCTACGCATATGATAGGGTTCTTCTTTGTCTACAACCTTCCAAGAAATCCTCCATGACACTCCAAAGACGTCAGTGGCCCGAAATGCAACCCGAGGATGCTACCAGGGAACCACTCCTTCAGATTCTGCAGCACTTTCCCCAACTAGAGCTTTGAGGACAAAGCTTTTTCTAAGGGAGAGGAGATGTTAGGAACCCATGTCAACCCTTTTCCTTACTATGTTAGTATATTGTTGTTGGATGCATATGCTTTGTAAGTCGTCCTGTAGTATTTGTTGATCCATAGTTTATATTAGCCCATTGTATTGACCCATAGTATTGGACGCATATGCTTTGTAAGTCGTCGCATAGTATTATATGTCCCATGGTTTTGACTCATAGTATTGGGCATAGACTTATTATATAAGTGTGTGTTGAGGTCATTGAAGGCACCGTGAAGTTAGTTGTGTTGAGCTTTCTCAAAGGAGGTTGCCCCCTTTAAGTGGCCTGTGATCAATATAAAATGATTCTAAGTTCTGTTATTTCTGATATCTCATGTATTTGCATTAATTAATTATTGCAGGTTCATCACACAGAGTCAGGGTGAAGATCAAGCAGGCATCGGTTTAAAACACTCTCCATTTGAACGTTTGAATGATTATGAGGTCAAAATTTGGCACGTTTGAACGATCATGCCATCATTCAAAATTTGAATCGTGTGCCATGATAAAGGTGCATGCTTTAATGAACTCGTATGTTTGTGAAATTTTTGACCATGTCCAAAGTAAACTTTAGACAAGTTGAAAGAAATTTTTCATCATGGATTTATAACATGAGGTGCATTAAAAATCATGATGATCTTTGATTAATAAAATGATGTCTTGCTTGATGAACAATTTGATGAGAAATGAAACTATATGAGAGTCAGATAAAGATTATGGAAATTGCAGTCAAAGAATGAGATTGTAGTGTCTTCATAAGCATAGGGATAAGACTTGATAGACCTTGATATGGTTAATCAATTGAATTCTCTGTTTATGATCAAAATTAAAAAATTGAATACCTTGGCATACTTAGTCATGTTGTTATAAAGCTATGGTTTCATTTAGATTGTCATTCGACATCCTATTTCATTCACTTCATTTATCCCTTCATGCAACATGGCATTCAACGTGGCATTCGACCCTTCATATAGACCTTTTATCTGTACAAGATGTGCTTGCTGGATTTGACTGACTTCTGATTATGCAAAGAATTTTTTGAAGCTGCCAAGAATGAAATTGCTGCTATTATGATGACTTCTTTCAAAAGGACAATGTAAACCTGCTCTTTTTTCTGAAAACATCATGACTGATGAACTACTTCAGTCGCTCTTCCTTTCTTCAACATGGATCGAAACAGTATTTTATTTTGTTACTTGCATTATTCCTGAAACAACAAATCATTTTATAAGAGATAAATGAACATTCAATTGTTTTATAAGTAAACAGAAAATAGAAACAATTCTGAATCCTCCCCCAAACCAAAAATATGGCGTGTCCTCAAGCCATCAAGTAAAAACTGATTGGTATTCAAATACTTCCAATTAACAATTAACAAATAACTCTAGAATGTTGTTGTTATTGTACGAAAAAGGAAATATTAACTAACTATAAAAGGAATGATCCATACATGTATTTCCATCAATAAGCAATTTGATAAAGGACCCATACATGAAGACCATATAAGTGATGATAGATAGTCATCCAATGTACTTCAGTTTACAAAAATAAATATGCCTCTCTTCATCAAAGACTTTTTAGATAATTATAGTGACCCTTGTATAAAATTAAGAGAATATCAAACTTAATCAGATTTCCTTGTCAAAGGTGCTCATAGGACTCAATCAAAATTCCCTACAGTCCAAGAATCACAGTACATAGAGAAATCCTATCGAATTTCACATTTAGGTCCCTGGAAATCTTAAGTATATGGACCCACTTGGAAAGATAAGAAATATTTAATCTCATGAAGGTTAGATAACTAGTCTTAAGACAATCTTGAAGCTATTCTCTCTTGCCTAATTGATGAAGTTCATTTCCTTAACTCAACCATACATACTTTTCTTCGATTAGACTTTCAACAACATATAGCAGAACCATTAAAGATTTTTTTCTTTACACAATTTTTTAATAAACAAGATGTCTTCCCTAGGAAGATTCCCCTCTATCAGTCGGGCCTGTTCAGTACAGCGTCAAGTTTACCTGGTCATACCACAGGCCGGTACCCGCTGCCAGCAATCCTGTTCAGTACTCTGGAGGGTTATCCTCTTGAACCCTTTTTGCATCAGAGGATCGTGTCCCAGTGTTTCCACACTCTATAGATATTCGACAATGAATTTCCTAAAAGTGAGTGGATGGGGGAGCAACTCTGAAAACCATGCTACAGGATGGGATGATATATGGGTTGGAAGACAACTGTTCTTATATAGACCAAGTGAATAAAAAAAAGGTCTTTCGAATCAAAGATACATATGGTTTTGTTGATGCACAGAAAATTGTAGCATCTATCAGCAAGGGATTCTCCCTGGTAAGCAAGCCCAATTAGATCTCTCAATGTTTAGTGTGGAGAATCCATCTGGTTAATGGTTCAGGCTACTGTGTAAGATTTAAAGATTTACTTCCTTTGCACCGATTGCGGCCCGATCCACCATTTATGTATTTTAATTTTAAAGATGAGATGCAAGTGCTGTAATCTAAATGTAGGCTCTAAACAAATCTAATCTAAAACTGTTTTAAGCAAATTTAATCTATCCTCGTAAGGAGAAAAATTAAAGAATGAGTAATAAACTGGAAATGTAGCCAGGAATTACACAGATAACTGTTAGATTGAAAGGAAACATTTGCAGTAGAAAATAAAGATTACCAAAGATAGCTTTGATAGAGGAAACGCATTCTATTACCCATTTTACACAGAAATACTACATGAGATAGTGAAATCATTCAAAGCAAAGAAGTAATTCAGCAAGTTTAGAACGATCTCACAGCAAATAAATGAATAATGCAGAAGTAATTCGACCAATAATTCAATAACAAAACTCCATGCAGGATTCCATTAGGAAAAAAAAACTTT
The DNA here is from genome assembly GCA_027924585.1 of Larix kaempferi. Lineage (NCBI taxonomy): Eukaryota > Viridiplantae > Streptophyta > Pinopsida > Pinales > Pinaceae > Larix > Larix kaempferi. The sequence continues at coordinate 1,918,547 of BSBM01001595.1, read as the reverse complement.
CTTTATTGATGTAGCAAAATAATTCACATACAACATAAGTATGTGCTTTCACCTACCAAAAGTCCTTTCTCATTCATCTATCTCTATATTTATAGATTTTACCAATTTGTCTCTTCTCAAAAACCTAACGCTAGGACCAAACAAAAGTTTGTCTTCTAATGCCTAAAAAGAAAAAAGCATTTCGAGTTGTCATTTAATATATTTATACAATAAAGAACTTTCCATCTATTTTCCTCAAAATATAATAAGACAAATTACGACCCAGATGGCCCTACTGCCTCATTGGGTCATTCCTCCTCTGCTAATTTGTTCTCTCGAATAGGATCACTTGCTTTTGTTGATTTTTCCACCTCTTGAATTTAAGTTTCCCACTGGCTAATCTCCCTTAGGATGGTTTTTCCTCTCGCTGAAATTGTCACCTTCCGCGGTATCTTGTGCTTGCACAAGCCTAATTTGATACTCGTTGAGGACCTCCATCAATTCATTGAGCAGACTCTTGTTCATACTTATTTCCATGGTTATAACCTCTATCTTCTTTAGATATTCTAACTCTACGTTCAAGTTACTCCACAACTCTGACAGGCGCTGCTCTCTTTCAAGAAACTCATAAAGGCTCTGAGGTAAATCCATGTGACATTTCTCGTGACCCTACTAGACTTTGGAGTAGACAATGTGGCATTTTTTGATGGTCTTTCGGATCTCAAGACTTAATTTGTGACCACAGTCCTTGCAAAATTTGAGGACTCCTATGTCCATGTCGAATTCCTCAGCAGTTGTAGTACGCAGGTTCAAGGGAAAACTAGATTTTCCTTTCCTCCATTCGAATTGCTCTTTTATTTCTACCACATGCTACGCATACTTATCCTTTATTTTAAGAGCCTCAACCTCAATAGATGTCATCCTTGTTATCATTTCCTTCATGCAAGAGACTTCTTTAGAAATAAACACTAGCAATTGATAAGTTTTCTCTTGCACATCAGAGGCTCGCTTGTAAAATGTGGCTAGATCGTCCTTCTTTTCATTTGCTTCTTTGAGCTGCTCTAACAATCCTTCCTTTTCTCACATTAGCCTTTCAAAATGGGGCTTGAAGAAATCAATTTGCTGAACCCTGTTGGCCTCATGATTTTCCAACTTTATTATGCGAGCCCTAAAGTCCTTTTGCTCATCTTCTGAGATTGCCAGCTGCATTTCTAAAGTATTCTTTTCATTTTCGAGCTGCCAGATATTCAAAGTTGTTTCTTCTCTTTCTTTTGTAAGCTCCTCGTACTTCTTTTTCAATTCATTTCTCTCTAAAACCTCCTTCTTTCTGTCAGCTTTTATCTTGAAACATAGTTCTCGGTATTTCTTGACATATTCAACTAGACGATCGACATTGTCATTGATTTCTTGGGCTGTAGCTACCAAGCATGATGTTGTGAATCTAGGTTCGATGTCAGTCCCTTGGACAAGTGTGTTTTCTGATACTCTTAGTTCATATAGGTCTTGACCAATCTCCATTTTCTTCATTGATCTGTCAATCATGACCTTCTTCCGCTAATGATAGTAAATGGAATACAGGTTGGCCACTTAGCGCTGCTTTCTAGGGTTGTATGGGGTAAGTGCTAACCCTTCAGTGGTGAAAACCCCTTCAGCTATCCCTGGTTGGTTCATTATTCCCAGGTCCAAGTCCATGTCTCGTGGGCTCCACCCTCCTTGTTCCACGGCTTTCTCGGTTTCTTCTTTTTCCTGCCTTGCTCTAAGCTCCGCTAACTCTGCTTGTAACCTTTATGCTTCTTCTTGTTTGGTTTTCTCAACATCTTCCTACTGCAGTTTGGCTACTTGTTCCAGCAAGATCCTTTATTCTTCTTCTTGCTGCAATTTGGCAGCCTGCTCTTGTAGGATTCTCTCTTCCTCCTATTTTTGAGTCTTTTCTTCTTGCTCCTTCTAGATTCTAGCAGCTTCTGCATCTTGCTGCTACTTGACTTCCTATTCCTTTTGGAGCCTTTCCTCTTCTTCTTGTTCCTTCCTGGTTGACCCCTCCGACTGAGATGTTGTTGATTCTTTCTCTTTCTGTATCAACTCGACAAGCTTAGGGTTGGAACCCTTTCCACTTTTATGGTGGTAGCGTTTTCCTAATTCAGTTAAGGTCCTGGCACATCGGAAAAATTCATCATCTTGGTCAATAAGATGCGTGTATTCATAAGTGGTTTTGACATCAATGCAATTCTCAGGAACTTTTCCATTAGGATCATGTCTCCTAAAATACTTTGTGCCGAAATGAAACACTTCTAAGCCTTGAGCAAATTTCTCTCCCTCTCTTGCTCTCGAGAGGCTATATGCACTGATGGTAAAGGGCATTTGGTGGGTATATACCTTTCTTCCTCTCTGTAAGGATCTTGATGATTCCACCAGTACCGAAGAGTTGCCTTACAGCTTCCTTTTGCACTACAAAATCTGTAACATATCGGGGAAATAAAAAGGGAGCTTGAGATCCTCCACTCATTCGGATATAAGTGCCTTCGGCGGAATAGTAGTAGTATCCAAACTCTTCTATGATAGGCATGGAATTCTTGGACATGCAATTTGGCTCTTCTATAAAAATAAGCGAATACAAGGGCATGATGAATTTCTCGCAAATCTGCTTGTAGTGGTTTGCGTATTTGCTTTTCCATGTGGGTTGGTAAGCTACAAAGAGAGGAGTCTCCTTTCTATTCCATGTGCAACCCAAATCCGGGAAGGTGTGCTTGGTTAACAGGAAATCTATTAAATAAGAAGACACAAAGAAGTTTGCCTTCTTATGAGTCAGTCCTTCTTGGCCATCAGTTAACTGCGAGACCAAACTATCTGAAATTATATCAACCCAATTGAAAATGGTACTGAACATGGCCACATGGACTATTACTAGCACCCATCCAAGCTTGAAAATATTTCCATTTGGCATGCCGAAAATCCAGCTTAGCATTAAGATAATGAGTCTATAGGGGGTCTTTAGAAGGTTACTTTCATATTCATTGTTGTTCCTTTGTCTGATTTTCCTGTCACTTATCATCATCTTTTTAGCAGACTCCAAAGGGTCCAGAGTTTGTTTTGCTATCCATTCATCATACAACCAAGTTCTTGCATGGGGCAACTTGTAAGTAGCTGTGATATGTTCAGGTGCAAAAGATGCAAGATTCATCCCAGCCTTGTCATTAATGAACCTTGTATCAGTTTTAATGTGAGGGATTATCCATCCAATGACCTCGGAGCATGGGAATAACTCAGGATGAGTTGCTTCCTTATGGAGGCAGGACCTCTTAATGTTTGAATAGACCATAGTGTCTTCTAAGGGAGCTTGAGGGTAATTCTGATCTCTGATAAACCTATATAAGTCACCCCACTAAAATTCTAGGGTAGAGATTCCTAGGGCTACTCTGGTGACAGCTTGTGTATCACTGAACATGGTTTCAAGCGATGTGTCTAACAAAATCTCCATGTTTGAATCCGATTCCGCAAGCTTATCTTTTCGCCTGGCAGACTTCCTATGCATGTGAAACCTACAAAGGTGGGGTATCACGAATAAGCAGTTTGATAAATTCTCAAGCAACTTATCGTTAGTAAACAAAACATATCGCAAGGTTCATGATATTCAAGTAGAAATTGAGCATGCAAAAAATAATCTTAGAAGCATTTAACATGACTTAACATGCAATCTATTACCCAACAAGAAACTCCTTAACCAGCTACTTGAATATTTCATGATACAACCATTACTTCATTGTTATCAACTTTTGAAGGAAAACATAGCTATGTAAAGCATTATTTTTGATGGATATAGAGGGTATTATCAAGGCTTACATGGCTTTATGGCTTTAACGCATGGCTTTATTGTTTGGAGCATGTTTTATTGCCCACAGTGGTGAGTGCGGTTTGGAATTTCCCAGTGTTAGCAAATGTTCGCTATAGAATAGGGTGTGTGCTAACACACAATTTTTGGCTTTAAAGCTGTGACAGGGGTTTCTCAGGATTATCCATTATCAGAAAAACCAATGTGGGGAAAACTTTCCTAAAATACTTGAAAACAATAGTTGACAGGCCAGAATGCATATGTGCATAAAGTAGATTTTTTGGGTCATTGTTTTTGGGTAGACACAAGAACTTTGTGCTTTTATTGGATTGAAGGGAGGTTTTCCCATTCGACAGAATGATTTCCTTATATCACAGGAAATTGACGGATAAATCGAGTGCCTAAAATCTTTAAACGGGAAGAAGAGCTTCAAAACGGGGTTTTCTTTGGATAAAACAAAATGAAGGAGGAAAAAAACACCTACCTTTTAAACTTGTATTGGCTCTTGGCAGTTAGCGTGCATCCGTAGATGAGCGACTGTAATGTCCCTTGTTAGGAATTTTATTAAAATGGCAATTTTTCACTTTTTTCCCTAGTTAGACCTTTGACTAGTTTTGATCTCTAGGTCCCAAATTTGCCCCAAATGATCCCAAATATTATGAAAAGGTATATGAATGATATTATAACACAAATATGTGTTTCAGGGATGCCTTTGGACATTTAAAATACTTCTGCAAATCCTCTTTCAATTCTGGTCAATGTAGGTAACTTTACTATTGATTTCCCTTTGACTACTATTGGTCTCTAGGTCCCAAATTGACTCTAAATGCCTTCAAATATTCAAGGAATGTGTATGAATGATATTAGGACTTGAATATTATGTTCAGGCATGACATATGGCCACCAAAAGACCTCTACAAACTCTCTTAAGATTCTAGACCAAGTATGCAATTTTACTAGTAATTTGGGGTTCAAATCCCCCTGGGGTAAGTACTGAAAATGGCTTCCCAAATGCCTCCAAACCCACTCAAATTTCTGAAAAGAGGTAGGGAATGTATTAAGGATGTTATTAATGTCTCATTTGCACCATTAATTTATTAGTATATTTGTTTTAACCCTCTCCCATTCAACTGGGAAAATCACCAATTCGACCCTTGGGGAAGTGGCACTATTTCTTCTCCCAATGCAATTAAACTGAGTAAAAATACTTCAAATGCTCAAGTACAATACATGAAAATTATAAAATATATCCATGGAATTACATTAATCACAAATTCATCAGAGAATCATCCATTCATTCTAAATCCTTAGCATTACATTGATTCACAACAAGGTAGTGGGGAAATGGCACTGTCCTTTCATTAAAATTGAGATTTATACATTTCTACTTGGAATTTCGACCTGAAACTTTCTAGAGATGAAGAACAGAGTATTTAATTCATATTACAAAATAAATGGGGCACTATAATCCCCCCCAAAGCGTACAATAGCTCACCAAAAACGTCCTCCCTCAAGGATCAAGAATATGCCATCAAAACTAGAAATGGTTAAAGGAGTGAGCTGCAATAGAAGAAACCATGAGATTCCCTATAGCTTACACCTGCAAATAAATACTCCATTAAAGGTCCAAATGAAATGTCTGAATGGCCTTTCTAATTGCCAACTTAGATGGGAATCTTTCACCCTCAAAATTGGCTAAGGTAAGCAACTAGTCATCCACTAGCTCTCCCTCTTCACAAATGCAATTGCAAATTCTACAAATGATCAAAAGCTGGTTTCATTCTTTTTTATTGAAATTTATAAAGTTCTAATGTCCTCCATGGGTCGAATTCCTTCCAAGAGACTCATGCCAACTCAAGTTGGGAAGAGATTCCAAAGAATACCACTTGTACAACAATTCCTAGTCTCCCACTTCCACCAAATCACATGTGGAAGCATCTTAGCTGCCCTAACACCCTTGAGCGCCCTCTTAGAGTCTATTTTTAGCCCTAACATGTCATATATGTCATATTTCAGCCTTCAGGTCGGATTTGTGTCATAGGTGTCATAGCATCTTCATCGTTGTTGTCATAGAGCTAGGGAATCTAGCCCAAGTGTCTCACTAGCTCCAAATTGCCTCTTCCTCTTCCATGGGAGTTACTCTTCCTCTATATTTCGACCTTGAATGAGCCATGCCATGAATAATACCTTTTGGACTCCCCCAAGTATGTTACCATTCACCTTGAATTCGAATTGGTGAGAGAATGATGCCAAGTGTAGTAGGGAAATCTAGCCATATGTGGGTCCCACTTCCTCCATGTGTCTTCATGATCAAATGCCACTTTGAATTTCACTTTTATATATTTATTTAGCTCCTTTATTAAATATTTATGCCATTCTAATGTTCAAATATCATTTATTATCCCCATTATTCCAAATCCCAAAGCTTCCACCCCAAACCTAGGAAACTAGTAATTTTCCTCCTTGGCAATTATTTGACCTTTAGCATCAATTTGACAAACTCTAATGAATAGGGCCAAGGTGATTAGGCTATTGTGACCCAATGCCAAATTTAGGACATGACAGCAACAGTCCAAACAACTCTTCGACGTCGAATGGAAAGCTATGCTTTCCTTTGGTAACAATGGAATGACCAAAAGTATTTTTCTACACATATATATAGGGAAAGTAATAAAGCCGTATGGGGTGGCAGGTTGGCACATTAATGATCATGGGTCTTAATGCAATGTGTAATTAACTCTGCATGGGATGGTCATAAAAGAATTCACCGACTTCATAATTACACACATACCAAAAAAATGGGCCACGCTATGGCAGTGAACGAATTTTTAGCTTAGGCACAACGGGCTGTGAATTTAGGCTTAAACCCTACGATCAAGAGTTGTGCCTACGGATTGGGGCTTCATCGGGAGTTTTAAGGTTAGAAGTGGTGCAATGGGTGGTGATTTTATCCCTAATTCAGCGACCAAAATGTTGCGACGAAGGAGGAGAGGCGCAACTACCAGGCAGGTGATGTAACTTTAGGATCTACACCAACTAGCGTGAAGTCAAAGTTTTGGAAAATGCGCAAAGGGGCGGCACTTTTAGACTTAAAATCTGTGCAAAGGCAGAAAAATTAAAACTTAAAAACGTGATGACTTGGGGAAAGTTAAAGACAACAACTCTTGGTTGACGATTTTAAGGTTAAATCTTGTGCTATAATCGGCCAAAGATAGGTTAAAAATCTGCACTATTGTCGCAAATTGTAATGTTAAAAATTGCACCCAAAGTTAAAAGATAAAATTTAGCCTTAGTAGAAAAACCCAAAAAAAACATTGGAGGAAGAAGAGAAGGAAGAAAACTTGCCAAGTTTGAACAAAATAAACTTCAAAAATCAAAAGACTACTTCAAAAATAGAGGGAGGGGCCCCAATATTTACAAAAATTTGGGGGGGATGTTGCAGCAACAACAATTGGCGATTTGTTGGCGAACATAGATCTCTAAACAAATTATCCTCATGATCAGAAAAAACTCTTAAACTGATAGCTCCAAACATAACAAAATGTCCTCATAGTTCAGCTTCTAAGAGTGCAGTGATCTCTTTATCATATTGGTCATTTGGGAAATGGGAACTTAGATCCAGACTTCCTTAAAACTCTCTAAGGGCCAGAGTGTGGAGTTCATTTCTTAGGATCTATCTTTCAGGTGTTTTAACTAAAAGAGGACTCCATAGGATCATAACAATATCTCACAGGTATATTTGTTTGTTCCTCATTCCCATGCAATTTGCATCCTTTTGGATGTTTCTTTAATTGACAGCTTCTGCCGTTTGAGCCTTCCATAAATAGATTTCTTCAATTTTCAATACTTTGATTTGGGTTCTTCAATCCATAGTGTCCTTTTGAGTGAGAAAGAGATTTTGTCTGATTATCAAGCTTCACGGACGGAGAAAAAACTTGTTGAGCTGAATTATTTGAATAGCTTTCTCGGTTGAACACTTTTGCTTCTCTCAGTCGTGCTTTAATTGAGGCGAGAATTTAGGGAAATCAAACTCGTTGATGTAAGCTCTTTGGGATTTTATTTTAAATACTGTACACCTATGAGGCATGCTTACTTTCTGTGGGTCCATAGTAGCAAAAAAAAACCTTTGAGATAGGCATTAATGTTAAAGTGAATGGAGCCTCAAGATAGTGAGAAAGAAATGTTGAATCATCAGTTATTTAACTAGGGTTATTTTGACCAAAAGAAAAAAGATCTCTTCACTCCCAAAGGATTCCCAATGAAAACAAAGTCACGGAGATACACCTCCTTTATAAGTGAAAATCTTCTTTTCAATATTTTGAGATTTGATCGGAGTCCTGTCCTACCACTAAACCAAGAATTGAGCTAGGTTTTATTAAGGAAAGAAAGAGAAGACTCGGGCAGAGAGCAAGATAAAACAAAATCAAACCCGACTGCTTAAAATATACACAAAAGTAAAACAAGAAAACAAAGTTTATTTATGTACAAAAAACTCAACGGGACTATGCAAAGTACTGCTTTAAGGTGAGGCCATTGAGAGGGAGAATTACTTCCTCTCCTTGTAGGTCTTTCAATTTGTAAGTGTATGAGCCAAGTTTTTCCGAAATTTGATAATGGCCAACCCATAGATGTTGAAACTTTGTGTGCATTCCATTACCATCATGTGGATGGTCCCACTTCAAAACTAAGTCACCTACTTCAAACTCTCTCTTGCTAGACTTTGTTGAAATATTGTAACTTCTTAGAATATTATATTTGTTCTTTATTCTGGAGATGTTTCATTCCTCCGCGAATACCTTATTGTATATCCGGAGAGGTTTATTCCTCCATCGAAATGTTGTAACTTGGGTCATTAGACTTCCCTAGTGGGGTCGGCCAAGAGTTAGTTGTAATGGGGTGTTTAACCTAGTGGTTAAAGTTGGGGCCGACCTAGTTAGTGTAAAAGTCAAGTCGGAGTTGTGTATAAATAGAGGAGGTGTGTTCCTCATTTAACACACATTGCACTCACTTGTGATTGGCACATAGGTGAGGGAGAGATATTCTATGGAGGAGAAGGAGCTCATGGTTGAGGATTACATCTTTATATTTGTTGGTCATCTATATTGAGGAAGCTTTGCTGGGTTTTCTACCCCATGAGGGTTTCCCAAGATAAATTTGTGTCTCTTGTGTTTATGCTGTGCTTTGTGTTTTGTCAGTGATCCTGTATATGCTATTGTTGTAAAATGGAATGCAATGCTAATGTTTTATGTCTTATCATATTAAATCTTAACATGGTATCAGAGCTAACCTGAAGGAAGGCAATGTATGGCACTTACGTCAATTTGAAGGTTAGGGTTTTGTATAGCAAAAACCAGTCATCGTGGAACTTTCTCTATAAATCCATTTTAATGAAGGTTCAGGATCTGAAACCTCTACAGGTCATATATTAGATCCCCCTATACCTTGTGTCCAAAGGAAAACCTTTAATTCGTTGTAATTTGGGATTTATGATCAGTACAATTTAGGGTTTCTTCCTCTTCTAGATCTAAGTCATAAATAGGTGACCTCGGAAAAAAGGTCACAACTTGGGCTAGGAATCTCCAAATGAAATTTCATCAAAAGTGATAGGTAGAGAATGGACTTTAGTTTCATAGGTAACGTTTGTAGAGGCCGAAGTTGAACCGGTGACACGTGGCATGCCGTACAAGTTCGCTGTCCTGTTTTATCCCATAAACAGGTCACATTGCAACACTTGGCATAAATCTCTCTCAGAGAATCAAATTGAGGTCATACCTATGAGGTGGGAAAGATGACAGGTCGAGATACCATAGGAAAAAGTTTTAGAACCTTTGGATCTGTAATTTTGGAGTTACACCATAAACAATCAGGTGCATATTTCTGTCAAAACAGATTTGGATTTTGATCACCTTGATTCCTAAATCGTCACTGCTGTGGGAATTTAGGGCTTCGGAGAAAGTTGAAATTTTTGGAATTGGAGTCCACAGCTGAATGATCCTCATCAAAATTGAAATTTAGAGACCAAGATCAAAATTTTTTGGTTGGTGAGAATGGTGGTCTTGATCAAACCCTAGTTCGGGATTTTGATCGGAAAGGTGAAAAATTAGGGCTTCTGCAAAAGTTGGAATTTTTGAAGTGTGTGACCACGGCTGGAAGCTCCTCAGAAAAATTGAAGTTTAGAGCTTTGGATTGAACCTTTTTGTTAAATTTTCAGAATTTACTTCAATCTGATCTAGGATCTTAACTGAGAGAACAACATGTACAGCATATCTACAGCATATCAATCATGGAGACAATAATGCAAGCACACAAGAGACACAAAGATTTACTTGGGGAAAACCATAAAGGTGAAAAACCCCAATAACTTCCTCAGAGATAGATAGAGCAATGATACAACCAACCAATAGAGATAGCCATAACCTAGCAGCAATCCTCCTCCTCCATAAGTGCGCCTCTCCTCCTTGAGAGCATGTGTGAGAAGTGAGTGAGTAAATAGAGTGCCTCCCGCACTCTATTTATACTTGACTTGACTTGCCTTTTTACCTAACTCATGTCGGCTCGAACTTAACCACATAACATAATGCTGAGTGGGCCGACCCCCAATAGGGTGGTCTAATAACCCTTTGACCCACATGGCCGACCCCCAATAGGGTGGTCTAATAACCCTTTGACCCACATGACTTATACAGGGCCGACCCCAAACAAGGTGGTCTAATAACCCATCAAGTATAAGTTACGACACTTACAATATAAATGATGACACTTCCTTATAGAGGAATAATACCATCTCTATAGGAATACAATATACATATATATGAAATACATTCCGAAGTTACATATACATCAACACTCCCTCTTAACTAGGAAGGTATTTCTCAGCACAGTTCTTCTAGCACAAGTCATCTTCTCTGGATCATCGTCACTAGATAATCGTCATCGAGTCATCATCATCATCACTGCTGCTGCTATCTCAATCAATCTCTGAATCTACTCGTCATGGGAAGTTCTACAGAGCCAGTCCTTTTTCATACTGGATGTAGGCCCACCACCTGCAGGTCTTCGTCATCACTGGCCATACTGTGGAATCCTCAGGACTTATTACGTGCGTCACAAAACCTCGAAAGAGCATCCCAGGATGTTACGGGTACACAACTCCGACCTGTAGGATCTCCCAGGGCGCTATTACATGTGACCCCACCACAAAACCTCGAAAGAGCATCTCAGGATGTTACGGGTACACAACTCCGACCTGAAATCTCCCAGGGCACAAATTACATGTGGTCCAACACAAAACCTCGCAAGAGCATCTCAGGATGTTACGGGTACACAACTCCGACCTGAAATCTCCCAGGGCACAAATTACATGTGGTCCACCACAAAACCTCGCAAGAGCATCTCAGGATGTTACGGGTACACAACTCCGACCTGAAATCTCCCAGGGCGCTATTACATGTGGTCATGGCAAAACCTCGCAAGAGCATCTCAGGATGTTACGGGTACACAACTCCGACCTGAAATCTCCCAGGGCCCAAATTACATGCCATAGGACAAAACCTCGCAAGAGCATCTCAGGATGTTACGGGTACACAACTCCGACCTGAGATCTCCCAGGGCACAAATTACATGTCCTCCCAGAGCAATGTCTCGAAAGAGCATCCCAGGCTGTTACGGGTACACAACTCCGACCTATAGGATCTCCCAGACATGCTCATCTGCACAACCTGATCCACGGCCACAGAGTATCAACCTGATACTCACCATACATCATCCTGATGTACTCATGATCGTCCTGATCATCATCACTGCAACGTCCTGCTGCATGTCATCTGGAGCAACATCCTGAAGCACACCATCCATGATCATCCTGATCATCATCACTGCAACGTCCTGCTGCATGTCATGTGGAGCAACATCCTGAAGCTCGTCATCTATGATCATCCTGATCATCACTGCAACATCATGCTGCATGATCCACCTGATCATCAATGCATCTACCTGATGCATACCAAGTATCATACATGATCCTCCTGATCATCAATGTATCCACCTGATACAAACACATGATACATATCATCATACATGATCCTCCTGATCATCAATGCATCTACCTGATGCATACCAAGTATCTACCTGATACATATCATCATACATGATCCTCCTGATCATCAATGTATCCACCTGATACAAATACATGATACATATCACCATACATGATCCACCTGATCATACAATGTATCCACCTGATACATCAATGCATCCATCTGATGCATACCAAGTATCTACCTGATACATATCATCATACATGATCCACCTGATCATACAATGTATCCACCTGATACATATACAGATACATGGTCCAAGCATCCAACATGATCCAACTGATCATATCCAGCATCCAACATGATGCATACATACATAAATGATCCAACTGATCATATCCAAGCAGAAACCAGAACATCATCCTGATGCCCATTATCCAGCGCTTACATCCACAGCCATGTGAAGGATCCTCCTTCCAACATGCTTGGAATGGCTTCAACAAATGTGTCCATCACTTCTTCCTCGAAGTATCCTCGATCTGAAGCACGCCAAGCCTCTTTCTGAAGTACTCGAACTTCAGCCTGGCTAGTGGCTTCGTCAGCACATCTGGAATCTGCTCGTCCGTCGCAACATACAGGAGCTTCACAGCTCCTCTCTGCACCATATCCCTGATATAGTGATATTTGATCTCTATGTGTTTCGACCTGTCATGAAACAATGGGTTCTCGGACGGCTTCACACAACTCTGGTTATCACAGAAGATACCAGTAGCCTCCAACGGGAGATCAAATAACTCAGACAGTAGCTTCCGTAGCCATACTGCCTCACAACTAGCTGAACAGGCTGCAACATACTCTGCCTCAGCTGTACTCAGTGCTACGCAGGACTGCTTCCTGCTAAACCAAGAGATCACACCCGATCCCATACTGAAGTAACACCCAGATGTGCTCTTCCTATCTGCAGCACTGCCAGCCCAGTCTGAATCAACATAACCCTGCAGGTTAAACTTTTGATTCGCCTCATACCTGAGCCCATAATCCACTGTACCCTTCAGGTACCTCAGAACATGCTTTACAGCAACCAGGTGAACACTCCTCGGATCCGTCAGGAACTGGCTCAATGTGTTCACAGCAAAGCAAATGTCTGGTCGTCAGGTACATCAAGGACCCAATCATCTGACGATACAGAGAGACATCAACCGGCTCAGATGAAGCATCACATAGAAGCTTCAGATTCGATGCCATTGGTGTGGCCATTGCCTTGCAATCTATCATTCTGAACCTCTTCAAGATTTCTACTGCAATCTTCCTTGGTGTGGCCCTTGTCCAAGGAAGATTCCATCTGCACTTTGCCACACCTCCATGCCAAAAACAAATAGTGCATCATCCCCAAGTTCTTCATCTCGAACTCGGTAGTAAGCTTCCGCTGCATGTCGGCAATCAATCTATCTTCACCTGTAACAAACAGGTTATCCGCATACACTGGATTGCCTTCCTCAACCTTGTAGTAAAGGTTGGAATCCGCTTTACTCTTGGTAAAGCCCAAACTGGATAGAAAACTGTCTATCCTACCATACCAAGTTCTGCACATATATGTGACTACACCATGCTGTCTTGAAATCCATCTGGTGCATCTTCTATTTCATCACTTTTATATTTCTCAATGTTGCCATCTGCAACATGCTTGATCTGATAATTCCATTCGGAAGTCATAGCAAACTTCCCTTCATGTCTTGGGATTACATCCCAAACATCATTCTTCATGATCGACGGATCATGGCATTTCATTTCTTCATCCCAGATCCTGGGAACTTCAATATCTTCAATATATATCTTTGTTGCTGGAACAAATGTTGTAGTTCTTCTTTTGTAGGAGATGGCATACGATCTTTCCTACACAACAAGTTAAATTGCATGATTAGAAAACATCTCATAGTTTTCAGAACAAATTCTTACACATAAAGAAATATGCCATACAGTCATGCAATTATCTTAGCCAATGCTTCAATACAACATTTATCCATATCCCGTAACTTTCTAGATGCCTTCCAATCTCTACCAGAACATTGTTAAGAGTGTGCACAACTCCCAACATGTCAGCAAAGAGGTTTCATTCTAGATAAGTAGCAATGGAATGTTGTACAGTGCCATAGGCCACTTACCCATGTATATTAGTAGTATACGGTTCATCAATGCAACTATTCTAATATGCACAATACATATCCTCTAGGAACATGAGCATATACATCATTGAACAATTTTATTTAAACAAACACATATGCAAGAAATGATAATTAAAATACTTATCTTTGTTTGTTCGTTGGGTGGACTCCCTCTGAGTCTTCGCTTCCTTGCAGGAGCTGCTGGAGTCCTAATATGAAGTAGCTTCTTCTACACCTTTCTGTTGTGGGATGTAGAGAGATGGTCAACTCCCTCTGAATATCTGCATCCTTGCATAAACCACTGGAGTGTACTCCCTCTTGATCTTTGCTTCCTGGATTACCTGTTCTTGAATCTCATATTCATCCTTGGTCCCTATGCATGCTTATTAGTATCATGAATGTGTTATCCTTGTGATCTCATATAAAATCATACATTCATTAGTATACTATTAAAACACAATAATCTCAAGCATGTATAGTCATGATCATTTCAAACAAAAATAATAAGCATTAGCATTCAAGGTTTATGTAGGATTCTTATGGTTAGTCAAATCATAAGAAACAAAGTAAATAGCATAATATGTCTAAACCCATGATTACATAATCAATCATGCCAAGTATACTTATATAAAGGATCTTATCACAAGATGAGATTGTAACTTGATATAGGAAAAACATACCTGGATTAGCATGCTAGCTATTTATGTCTAACATACTCACATGATGTCTTCTTGTTCTTCTTCAATGACTTGTGCTAGTAACCTGTATATCTCATAGGTTAACTATTACAAAACCAAGTTATACATACCTCGTAAATGGATCTTCTATGAGATCCATGACAATGGATGAATCTTTGTTCTTGAACAAAAACATGATTTGTCTTCTTGGTGTACCTTTCATGTTAGTAGACAACATAAAACTCATACAACATCACAATGTGTTAGTACAAACATAAGTTTCATACTCCTAATAAATGAATGACTTCTATCATGCATTCATAATTTTATTAAGGTGATATGATAAGTCTAAAATCAAGATTGTACTAACCGTGATAACATGAAGACAAACATACCATAAACTTAATTATGAACAAATCTCAAAGCATACCTCGATGAGTCATACCTGTCGAGATCACTTGTAATCTTCTTATGTAAGGCCTTAGCCTCATCTCCCTCTGAAACAGGAACTTCTTCACTTATGCAAGTGACCAATCCATCTTCTTCTAGGATCAACCCAATCCACTTGATTTGCAAGAACTGGACCTGGAGCTGGATATGGGTTTGTTAGAGAGACCCCAAAAATTCAAACTTTGAATTTCAAACTTCCGAAAGGATAGGAATATGCGCCTTGATGAACTGATCAAACTGGTATATTCAGAATTTGAAGACTGCAAAGTTTCACTCCTCAATTTTGCCTTTGAAACTTCCAGATTCACTGGACGTGACTCTGAACTGGGGTTTTATGAAGCCCACTTTTCTACCCAATCAAAATGTTTGATCCAAAGCTCTAAGCTTCTATTTTTCTGAGGAGCTTCCAGCCGTGGTCACAGATTTCAAAAATTCCCATTTTTACAGAAGCCCTAATTTTCCATTTTTCTGATCAAAGTCCCGAACTAGGGTCTGATCAAACCCGGCCTTCTACCCAGCCAAAAATTCTGATCTTGGTCTATAAATTTCTATTTTGATGAGTAGCATCCAGCCGTGGTCTCCGATTACAAAAATTCCAACTTTCTTCAAAGCCCTAAATTCCGGAAGCCATGAATGAAGGTACCAAAAAATAATTCTGTTTTCACAGAAATATGTACCTGATTGTTTCTGGTGTAACTCGGAAATTTTTGATCCACAGGGTCTGAAAACGTTTTCTGACATAGCCTGACCTGTTAGCTTTCCATCCTGACAGGTCTGACCTCAATTGGATGTTCTGAGAGAGAGTTATGCCAAATGTCGCAACGTGACCTGTTTTGGGAAAATACAGGAGAGCGAACTTGTACGGCGTGCCACGTATCACTGTTTGACCTTCGGCCTCTGAAAAGGTTTTCTGAGATAGATCGGCCTGTTATCTTTCCATCCTGACAGGTCTGACCTCAATTGGATTCTCTGAGAGAGAGATATGCCAAGTGTCGCAACGTGACCTGTTTATGGGATAATACAGGAGAGAGAACTTGTACGGCGTGCCACGTGTCACTGTTTGACCTTCGGCCTCTGAAAACGTTTTCTGAGATAGCTCTGCCTGTGTACTACCTGTCACTTTTCACGAAATTTCATTTGGAGCTTCCTAGCCCAAGTTATGACCTTTTTCCCAAGGTCACCTGATTTTGACTCAGATCTGGAAGAGGCAGAAACCCTATATTGTACAGATCATAAATCACAAAGTACAACGCATTAGAGGTTGTCCTTTAGACACAAGATACCTGGAGATCTTAGCTTCGGCCTGTAACAATTTCAGATCCGAAAACTTCGCCAAAATGGATTTATAGCGAAAGTGCTACGATGACTGGTTTTTGCTATATCAAGCCCTAGCATCGTAAGTGCAACAAGTGTCATACATGCCATATCATGCCTTCTTTCAGGCTAGCTCTGATACCATGTTAAATTTTCAGAATTTACTTCAATCTGATCTAGGATCTTAACTGAGAGAACAACATGTACAGCATATCTACAGCATATCAATCATGGAGACAATAATGCAAGCACACAAGAGACACAAAGATTTACTTGGGGAAAACCATAAAGGTGAAAAACCCCAATAACTTCCTCAGAGATAGATAGAGCAATGATACAACCAACCAATAGAGATAGCCATAACCTAGCAGCAATCCTCCTCCTCCATAAGTGCGCCTCTCCTCCTTGAGAGCATGTGTGAGAAGTGAGTGAGTAAATAGAGTGCCTCCCGCACTCTATTTATACTTGACTTGACTTGCCTTTTTACCTAACTCATGTCGGCTCGAACTTAACCACATAACATAATGCTGAGTGGGCCGACCCCCAATAGGGTGGTCTAATAACCCTTTGACGCACATGACTTATACAGGGCCGACCCCAAACAAGGTGGTCTAATAACCCATCAAGTATAAGTTACGACACTTACAATATAAATGATGACACTTCCTTATAGAGGAATAATACCATCTCTATAGGAATACAATATACATATATATGAAATACATTCCGAAGTTACATATACATCAACACTTTTGATAGGGAAGAAGGGTGGGCTTCATCAAACCCTAGTTCGGGATCCTGTCTAGAAGATACAGAATTTTCAAAGGCAATTTTGAGGGGTCAAATTTTGGAGATTTCAAAATTGAAGTATGCTAGCTTGATCAGCTCAGCAAGGTGCATCTTTCCATCCATTCAGAAGTTTGAAATTCAAAGTTTGAATTTTTAGGGTTTCTCTGACAAACCCTAATCTAGCTCCAAATCCAGTTTCCACAAATCAAAGTGGTTTGGGTTAAAATCAATCCTGACAGGTATGACTTGAGGAGATACATGTATGTGTTGAAATATGTTCATGATTAAGTTTATGTTTGTCTTCATATTATTTAGGTTAGTACAATCTTGATTAATGTTATACTTGTCTTATTACCCTGGTAAAAGTAAGAATGCATTGGAATGATAGAATACATTTATTGATTAGGGTTATGACACTTATGATTGTACTAATGCACCTGTGGTGTTGTATGAGGATGATCTTGTTTGCTAACAAGATACAGGTACATCAAGAAATACAAATCAAGTTCTATGACCATAATGACATGAAGACAAAGACTCATCCATAATATTTGACCATATAGAATCTCTACTTACGAGGTATGTATGACTTTGTTCTACTATGCTTAACTTATGAGATATGCAGGTTCTAGCACAAGGTCTCTAAATCATTGAGGAGAAAAAAGAAGATATTGTTTAGGTATGTTAGACATAACTAGGCATGTATACTAATCTAGGTATGTTTTCCTATGTCAAGTTAGAATCCTACTTTGTGCTAGGATCTTAGTATACCCATGTATTGAATGATCATGACCATACATATTCAATATTACTAAGAATCATAATGTTGTGATAATATTGAGCTTATACTAATGAATGTATGATTATGTATGAGATCATGATGATGACACTAGTGCACACTTAAGCATGCATAGTGGTCAAGGATGGATAGAAGCTCATGACATGGAAGGGAAGTAGAGACCAAGAAGGAAGCAACCTCACAAGACATAAAAATATACGTATTTGAATTACTAAGATATTGCTTGTAATAGTTCTATGGATATTTGTATTCCTAGAATATATCATGGTAAGTATTCATACAGCATTGAACAATATACTACTAATATGCATATTATTGGTAAGTTGGAAAAACATTCCATTATTGCTTGTCTAGAATGAAACCTCTTTGCTGACATGCTAAGAGTTTTGCACACTCTCGATAGTATGTTCTAGTAGAGATGGAAGGCATATAGATAACCATTGTATGCATATAGAATATGGAAAAGTGTTGTGCCAAAGTATTGGTCAAAATAGTTGCATAACCATGTGAATCATATTTGTATGCATAAAAGGTTATCATGTCAACATGATTTGATGATTATGAATTATTACTAATCATGGAATTAACTTTGATTTGTAGGAAAGATCGTGAAGAATGATGAACACCGAACAAGCGATGGATGTTCAACAAGAAGATTTACAAATCAAACATGCTATAGAAGGCTCATGGATAGAAGACTCTCTTAGAAAGACGAAGAGGATCATGATGAGTTGGTTGCTCCAAGTGGCTAGATAAGACCATTCTCTTAATGGTGTAATTGAAGAAGAAATTTGAATCGAGAAAACTCCCAGGATTCAAGAAAGCTCTATACGGGTACCCAGGATTGATAGTCTTAATGATCAACATGGGCGATGCGGATTTCAACCTTTGCTACAAGGTTGAAAATGGTTTCTATATACATATGACATTCTTCTCTTAGATGGATGCAAGAAGGAACTCACCACACGAGTTAGAATGATCTTGAGTCTCATATCAGTAGACCCATCTGACGAGAGATGGCATGGATAGATATGCGAAAGGTCACTCATAGTAGGAATGATGTTCAATCACAGAGGGAGAATTGATAGCTTCTTGACAAGCTTGGGCTTTACCAAAAGTAAAGCTGATCCTAACCTTTATCTTAAGGTTATGGATGATACTAGTACTATATGTGGATGATCTCTTTCTGATAGGGAATGAGAAACATATCATGGAAAGCAAGAAGAATCTAGCTACAAAGTTCAAGATGAAAGATCTCAGATTGATGAATTACTTCCTAGGACTGGAAGTATGGCAAGGGTTAGAAGGAATCTTTCTCAACTAGGGAAAGTAAGATGTGGAAATCTTGAAAAGATTTGATATTTTGGAATGTAAAGACATGGCCACTCCCATGGATTCCAACCTAAAGCTGTTAGCAGATGACTCATCAGAGTTAGTGAAGGTAACTTTGTACATACAGATTATTGGGTCATTAATGTATCTGAAGAACACTAGGCCAGATATGTACTTTATTGTGAACACCTTGAACCTAGATGTGTTCACATGATAGCTGCAAAGCATGTGATGAGGTACCTAAAGGGTACAATATATTTTGGTCTACATTACCTTGGAGATCATGACTTCAGATTGTATGGATACACAGATGTTGATTGGGTAGGAAGTGTATTAGACAGAAAGAGTACATCGGGAGGATGTTATTGTCTAGGATCTGCCATGATTGCGTGGTATAGCAGGAAGCAGTCTAGTGTGGCTCTCAGTACAACTTAAGCGGAATATATAGTTTCTTGCTCTACTAGTTGTGAAGCAATATGGCTTTGAAACTTATTATCAGGACTATTTGACTTAGAAATGGACCCCACTGTGATCCTGTGTAGAGTTGTATCAAAATGACATAGAATCCAGTGTTCCATGATAAGTCAAAGCACATAGAGATCTGATATTTTTATATACGGGATATGGTGCAAAAAGGAGCTATCAAGCTTGAGTATGTGAGCATTGATGAACAAGTTGCAGATGTATTGAACAAACCTCTGTCTCGAGTAAAGTTTGAACATTTCTGAGATGAGCTTGGTGTATTTCAAAAGGACCCTCCTCAAAAGGGGGAGTGATATGGTCGATGATGATACTTGGATACTGGTATCAGTGTGGATACCTGTATCGATGATGAGATTTCCTATATTGACGGTACGGTCAATGATGACAACACCTGTGTTGATGTGGATACTGTATTGATGAGGATACTTGTGTCAATGATGTGGACATTGTATTGATGAGGATACTGTATCATTGATGTGGATATTTTATTGATGAGGATACTTGTGTCGATGATGTGGATACTGTATTGATGAGGGTATTGTATTGTTGATGTGGATACTGTATTGATGTGGATACTTGTATCGATAATGGGGTTGCTTATTTCAATGACAAGGTTGATGGTAAGGATACCTGTTCTGACGATGCGGTCAATGAATGGTCCCTAGTGGATGAGAGAGGATTGTATCATCCATGCACTTCAGTCCTAAACTAATTCATAGATAGATGTCTCTGAGAGTGAGAGGATTGTAGAATCCCTAGACTTCAGTCCTAAACTGATCCGCAGATAGATGTCTCCGAGAGTGAGAGGATTGTATCATCCCTGGAATTCAGTCCTAAACTGATCTGCACAAAGATGTCTCTGAGAGTGAGAGGATTGTATCATCCCTGGACTTCAGTCCTAAACTGATCCATAGACAGATGTCTCCGAGAGTGAGAAGATTGTATCATCCCTGGACTTCAGTCCTAAAGTGATCCGCAGACAGATGTCTCCGAGAGTGATTGGATTGTATCATCCCTGGACTTCAGTCCTAAACTGATCCACATAAAGATGTCTCCGAGAGTGAGAGGATTGTATCATCCCTGGAATTCAGTCCTAAATTGATCCGCAGATAGATGTCTATGAGAGTGAGAGGATTGTATCATCCCTGGACTTTAGTCCTAAACTGATCCACAGATAGATGTCTCTCAGAGTGAGAGGATTGTATCATCCCTGGACTTCAGTCCTGTTGATGCCTCGGGGGTGCAAGGTAAGTGCAAAGTGCTGGAATGGGTTCCAAGGCACACAACAAGGGATGAAAACCCAGCCAAAGTCTTCGAAAGAACCTGCGCAAGGGAAATTCTATCCTCGAGTTGTTTGGTGTGGTAATCACCCACAGATATATGACCTCCACTGGAACTCTATGAGTAAACGTTTTGATCTTGAAAGATCAGTTTTCCTATCAAGGAAAACTAAGTGTGAAAGTTTGTTACCAAACCTAATTTAAGCTACCTAAGGGAAGAATCTATTCTAAGTCCGATCTAACCTGAAAGGAAGAGTTGATGTTGTGTAGATCAGATCTGAAGTGTAATGAACAAGTGGTTAAGTACCTTAAACAGAAATGTTCTCGGGTTCTTCACTTGTTAATTTAAAGTATTATCAGTTAATGAAAATTAAGTGATAATTCTTCAAAGTGTTTAAGACTATTCAAATATCTGATCTGTAATCAGTGTGTTAATAGAAAAATTAACATTTGATTATACATATTTATTTGCATCAAATCATTTGCATAAATATAAAAATGAAAACGTTCAATTAAAGAAATTTAATAGAACAATTTTGAGCATAATCCAGACATACAGAGAAATCAATATGAGAGATCTTATGTATTAATAAATGTCCTGCAAAATATTAAACACATAACCAATGACAAATTTGAAACATTAACTCAGCAATTCTCAAAGAAATTTGAAGAGCAATAGAAGGTGGATTACAAGATAACTTTCTTGAATAGAGAAGTTTTGTAAAAAAATTACAATGACTCTGATAGACAGAGTATCTTCAGTCCAATCTCCTGCTGAATTGCAATTCCAAAATTCCCAACCCCTTACTAAGGTAAAACATTCCTCCTTATATACTAAATTTACATAAGAGTTCCAAAAGGAGAAATTCTACAAAATAGGGATTACAAAATCGGATCTAACCATCGATCCAAGAAATCTTGCTATTTTTAAGCTTAAAAGATTTTCCGCCACCTTTCACAAAAGAAAGACTTGTTCTTTAATAAGATAAGGTCTCATGGCACCATAAAAATTCAATCACAGATTGTTCACTATCATCGACAGGTGGTGTGGCTTGCAGAGCATCCGTTGTAGGAAATTTGGGGTCGGGAATCCACTGTCAAAAAATAGAAAAATCCATTAGAGGATTTATTTTAGGAACGATAGTCGGCATGTCAGGTTCTTCATTGATTATAAAGTCCTGTATGACATCAGTATCAAGAATAGTTGATTCTTCCAGAATTTTCTTCATTTTTTCTTCCGGGTTTTGCTTGTAGGCATACAAAGTTTTGAAGTCTTCTTTACTGCTACCGCTGATAAGACCAGGAACAC
This sequence comes from Larix kaempferi, assembly GCA_027924585.1. Lineage (NCBI taxonomy): Eukaryota > Viridiplantae > Streptophyta > Pinopsida > Pinales > Pinaceae > Larix > Larix kaempferi. The sequence continues at coordinate 1,896,111 of BSBM01001595.1, read as the reverse complement.
CTGCATCAAACGGTGGTGACAACATTTCTTGATACAACAAGGGGTAGAGTTCTTCATTTTCAACCTGAACATTAGAAAATTCACCATCTGCATGAATATTACTCATTCTTAATGAGTCTTGGATAGTAGGACGCAGAAAATACCACACAGAGTCTTACATATTCCAGAAGGCAAGGGATGAAATGAAGATTTCATGTTAATTTCTATTTAAAGGCCAACAAGCAGGTCGATGATAATCAGGTGGGGAAATCTGCAATGATTAACTTATCCAGTCAATTCATTGTAATTACTTCAATTGTAATGAAAAGAGTCGAGGTATGTGCCAGTCGGATCAAAGCTTGTGCAAAGTATGAGTTCAATTACTACTTGCATGATTTTGAATTTCCTTTACAATCACATCATTAGAAGCAATCTTCCATCAATAATTATGACTGGTAATTAATAATGGAGATGAAAGTTAAGGTGATAAAGTTTATCTGCAAAAAATCTCAACTAGGAGTTCCAGTACATGGGCTATCAATTCTTCGCACGTAACAAATCCGATCGATCTAACCCAACTTCCACGAGAATGATGAAATATTTTGGGTCGGGAATAAGTGAAAGGAAATGACCTTTAAGAGGTGGAACAAAAACGTCAAGATGTCAAAGCTCAAGTCTAGACATTGCGAACTTAAGGCGGAGAGATGGCATCCATCCAACATGAAGTAACTGATAGACTTGTATTAGTGTCTACTGTCATGGATTACATAGAAAAATGATAATTTGGCAGAGCCAGCTTTCAAAAGACAAAATGGAAAAGCCTGTATTAACTAACTACCCAAAATCAACATGACCATGAGACCATAACAGACGGATGACTGAGATTAAACAGAGTAGGATGCGAAATCGGGTTCAAGTATGTTCATGAAGCTTTTATTCAAATACCCCGCAAGCCGAAACTCAAAAGTATGGATTTGCGGGTTATGGGTGTTGTTTGTGTCAGAAATTGTTACTAAGGCTAAGGTAACAAGCCAACACAATCTCAAAGTAAAAATCAATTCAAACTAGGGTTTAGGGTTTTATTTCATATGTTTTTGGTCATTGAATTCAAAAGCATAAAGGGAATACATTCAGTAGATAAGCAACAACTAAATCATACACATAAATCAATAAAGATGTATATATATCACAATATCCCAACAAAAGACTGAAATGACATTCACACATAAAGGACAAGCATCACTGGAAAATTACACATAAACCAGAAATGAATTTATCATTCATGAAACTAAATAACTTCAAAATGAAGCCAACACAGATCAAATGTAGGGTAATGAGTCATATATTCATAGTTTCATCAAAAAATGCATATGAGAGTTTACAGTACCTATCACTGAACAAGTCTGGAAGTATAAGCATCTTAGCAGACCTCCTAATGCTCTCCAAAATCAGAACCTTTACAATGTTTTTCTTTCTTCTCTAAATAGTTTTCTTCTCAAAAACAGTTAGGGTTTTTCCCTCCTAGCTCTCCATCGAATCACTAGATTAGGTAAAGTAAAATTTATATTTTTACAAAATTACAAGTTTGCTAAAAATAGCAAATTCTTTAACTAAAACAAAAAGTTTGTCTAAAATAACTCCTAACTACTAACTGCCTCATATCTCCTTCGCTGCCTCCACAAGAAGAGATATACAATCTGGGCTTGAGGACCTTCTCTTTACTCTTTTATGCTTCTTCTCCAACTTAGCTATCTTCTTCTGAAGGTGTTCATTTTCCTGTTGTAGATTTTCAACTGTTTTTTCCAGCTCTGAACAGTGCCTATCAGAAGCCCTTTTCCTTCTGAGTGTTTCCTTGGCATCCACCACTAAATCCTGAAAATTGTCATGAACATCCTGAAGATCCTCTCTTAGTCTTCTATTTTCCATCATTAAACCATCATTAACTTCCTGCATGTAATTCATTTGATGCTTATACTGTTTGACAGTCTTCTTTAAATTTTCTTTGTCAGAATTAACCAATTTCTCTATTGCAGCATCGTGCTCTTCCTTAGGTTTCCAAAACATGTCAAACTTCTTAAATATTTGTGCTTCCTCTGTCAACAGTTTCTCAGAACTATCTTCAATGATGGACTTGGAGTTTCCTTCATCTGCTACCTGCACTGACTTACTCTCCTCTGTCAAAATTTTCTCAGAAATGTCTTCAATGATGGACTTGGAGTTTCCTTCATCTGCTACTTTCCCTGACTTAATATCCTCTTCTTTACCTGGATGTAGTTTATCTAACTTTGATTTATCATCCCCCATGGATTCTTCATCAGAGATAGTCACCTTATCAGTCTTCAATTTTGGATTTAACAGCTTTTTCATATTTAACCTTAGCTTGTTTTTCGACCTAGTTTTAGGTCTCCAGAGAGTAGCTGCCTCCCCCATCATTTTCAGTTTTCTGCCTTTGTACCTAACAGAAGATAATTCCACCACTTCCAACTTATTTATTTTCTTGTTAGGTTTCATAGTTGTGCCATCTAAAACTTGAGCTTCTTCAAATTCAGTTTTGACCTTAATCTTAGAAACAGGCTGTTCCTCCTCTAACATGTATCCTTCATCATCCGAAAGGATTGTAATGGGGCTTCTTGGCCGAATAGGAATTTCTTCTTTAGCTACAGGAACTATTTTAATATCAACTTTACTTTCATTCTGAGGATCTTCTACAGGTGATGATTTCTTTTCAAGGAATTCCTTTTTGTCTTCAAATAATGTGAACCTATTTTTAGTGTGATCTGGAATTTCTTGGAGCTGATTGTCATCCTATCTCTTTTCTGCTACCTGTTTAGTCACCTTCTTAGCTTTAATGTTATGCTTGCTTGCAGGTTTGACTGAATGGCCTAACTTTTGCATGATTACCTTCCCCTTGTCAGTTTGTCTTTTTGGTTGTTGATCTTCTCCTTTAGAATGAACCCCTGACCAGAATAAAAAGAAGTCCCAAGTCTTTCCCTCGTACTGCAACACTGTAGTGATGATTAGTTTAATGAGACCATGGTGAAAAAGTGATTGAGAAGTGTGATCATCATGTTGTTTTATTTTGCTTGACATTTTCTGCAGGCTTTTAAAGAAAAAGAAGGGCAGATTCATTTTAGAAACCCCTGCCATGTGTTGAAGGAACCTGAGATGATATTTGAACACTAATGAATATCTTCCTTCACAAGTCACATAACTCTGAAGTATCCTTATGGGCTCAATCCATTCTTTCCTGAAATTATGAATGAGAATACCCTTGTTCCAGTCAGGAGTCACATTAGGCAATAAGTACCTTTGGGGATCAAACTCGAAAGGTGACTTCTTAAACCAGTGCTCACCCTCATTACTAATCTCAGTAGCTTCTGCTATTAATTCTACAGTCAGCTTGAATCTCAAAGTATCCATTATAATCATCTCATTTTTAAGTGCCTTAGCAAAATTGCAGGACACCTGAGCATCAAAACCATCTATCCTTTTGAAAAATTTCAACCAGCCTGCCTGTTGAAACAGCTCTGCACAGTTAGGAAGCTTCTGAATCCATGTTAAGTCTGTGGGCTCAGCCCTGTTGACCTTACCACTTTTGCCACTTTTCCCCATATTCTTCTTTTCAGGAAACAGGAACAGTGTGATTTCAGGTTTCAAAATATATTTTATAAACTGTTTTCTGATGCTTTGAGCTCCTTTGAACTATGCTATACACTCCTGGACAGACCTTCAATTCAATGTTCTCTGAGCAAGTGATTTTACAGGTCATAACAATTTTTAGCAATGTTTAAACCACTTGCATAAACTAACAAACGCCTTCTGTGTAAAAACTGAGCATTACAGATAGATCTGTGAGTCTTTTCGATGCTATTTCCTGTATATTCTGATCTTTAAAGACATTAGGTCATGAGAGGAACCATTCCATGCACATTCCTCATACCGGGCTTCAGATAGCTATTTCTGTGGTGAATTTCTTATTTTATGATCTATTCTATCTTCTTCAGCAACCAATTTCTCCAGAAAATCGTGCAGCGAAAAAGACCCAAATTTTCCAGCTATAAGGGTTTATAACGGAATACCTATCAATTGCTCATCTGTCGTGGCTTACAGCTTCGTTTTGGGGTGTCAACGATCTCCTCTTATGAGCACAAGTGTCCTCATATCGTTTCTTTAACTGCTGGTGAATGAATTCGGAAGCCCTAATTTTCGTTGGCGATTAAACACACCTGTCTCTTTTTCTCAGCAACACAATCCATCCTTTAGTAGTGAGCTCTCCTTCACAAACACTACTCTCCTGCAATGATGCGTGTAACAAGAGGAATTTGACAGCTAAACCGGGATTTGCTGGTTTCTGTGCAACTGATCCCGCATACCATGCAATGATGAGCTTGTTTTACTTCGTGACGAGCAACCAACAAAAATCATGCTCAAACTGCTGCAAACACGTGTTAGAACACTCACACAAGGCGATTAGACACTCCCATTCTGCATCATGATTGAAATTGGTTCGAAAATTGAAAAAAACATAGGCCACGATATTCCTGTAGCGCGCTCTTTGTTAAACTTTTGTATAGCGCTACAAGAATAACTTTTAGGCCAAAATTTAGCAGTTTTTTAACTTTTTGCTAATTTGTCGGAGGTTTTGGCAGTTTTTTAGTTTAAGAAATAAGTTTAACTGTTCTCTAAGACATTAATGATTCTACTTTTGAAAATATGACTCTCATTGACCCCCTTTACAATATAAAAAATCACCAAAATCAAATAAAATCTGAAAAGACTGGGTTCCAAACTTATTCAATCACCCATGAAGTTTCTAGGATGACTAAAACTAAAACTTAAAATCAAAAAAAAAAATTAACTGAAGTAGATTCAAACACAAACCAAAAGTGGAGAAAATAAATCAAAAATGGAGAAAAATTTACTGACTTAACATCTGGCTCCAGCTGCGGGATGAAGTCCTCCCTGTGAGGCTTCAAGAACTTGTAGACTAGTGCCTTCTGTCTTCCATTGGGCTATGGAGTCTTTATTTAATCTCACTCACACCGGTATATACAATGAAAAGTGACAATGACCCTCACTAACTGTAGAAATGTTTGAGGAATCGCCCATTGACAGGGCTGAGCAACTCCTCCCCTTCCAAGGACTGCAAGATGAATGTATTATTTTCCAAAACTTTAGATATCAGAAAAGGACCGAACCATAGATTATCAAATTTTCCATGCTTACCTTTCTATTCCTTTCTTGCATCCCATCTTAAAACCAACTCACCTTCTGAAAAAATATGTTCTTTAATATTTCTGTCAAACCTGGTTTTCATTTTAGCTCTGTACAGCTGTGCTTCTTTATCTACCTTCTCTCTATTTTGCTGTACCTCAATCATTTCGAAGATTCTTCTTTGTAAATCATCTGGTTCCTCTTGAGAGTTCTGAAGGAACTTCATTACTGGAATTCCCAATTGCACTGGAAATACTGCTTCTGTTCCATACACTAGCTGAAAGGGAGAAGTACCAATGGCTTGCTTTACAGTAATCCTATCTGCCCACAATGCATATTTCAACATTGAATCCCAAGATTTTTTATTGTGTTTTAGTAACTTCTTGATGCATTGAATGATATTTTTGTTAGACGATTCAGCTTGACCATTTCCCTGAGGGTAATAGGGAGTTGAGTGTTTTAGAATAATACCATTTTTCTCACAAAAGGCCACCATTGCCTTGGATTTGAATGCTTTGGCATTATCAGTAATCAATCTTTGTGGACAACCAAATCTGCTCATAATATTATCTTCAATGAAATCCATAATCACCTTATCTGTAGCATTCCTTGTGGGAATAGCTTCCACCCATTTTGTAAAGAAATCTGTGGCAGTCAAGATCCAATGATGCTGACCCGAAGATGCTGGGTTTATTTCTCCAATAAAATCCAGACCCCATTGCTGAAAAGGGGCATTGACTGCAATAGGCTTCAAAGGTAAAGATAATAACTTCTGTTTACCTGCAAATTTCTGACAAGGTATGCAAGCTCTTACCTGCTGGTAAACATCATGGAAGAGGGAGGGCCAATAATATCCAGCTCTCAAAATTTTAGAGGCTGTTGTTTTCCAGTATTTATGTCCTCCACATGCTCCTTCATGGAATTCTGAAATTACTTCTTCTATTTCAGCCTGATCTAAACACCTTAACAAGATTCCTCCGGGGTCTTTCCAAAACAATTGATTTTCTATCAAACAGTATTTAGTAGCTTTTAATTTCAGAGATCTGGCAGCCTTCCTATCCAGGTGTTCTGGGCATTGCAAAAATAACAAAAAATGAACAATATCAGCATACCACTCTGAAGATGAATAAGAGTCCATGATTCTTTCTTTTTCCAGGGATGCTTGCTTTTCTTTAGGTGCTGATTCTTCTGTCATAACATGTAATCCTAAGGCTTGACAATTTGAGTCAGCCAGCAGTTTGTCCAATCCTTGTCCTTTAACCAGCTTAGTAGGTCTGATTTCCACTTCATATTCCATAATTTTGGCAATCCACTTTCCCCTTTTTCCTTCACTATCAGGCTGTGTCAAAACATCTTTCACTGCAGCATTTGGAACAAATGAAATAACCTTGGAATGTAAAATATATATTCTAAAAAATTTTAAAGCCTTCACCAGAGCATAGGCTTGTTTTTCCAAGATACTGTATTTCAACTCTGAATCTCTAAGTGTTTTACTGAAAAAGGCAATTGGTTGTTCAAATCCCTCATTATTCTTCTGAAGTAGGACAGCAGCAATAGTATCCTCTTAAGCAAAAGAAAAGGTAAAGAATTCTTTGGCAAAATTAGGGCTTACCAGAACAGGTGCTTCAGTCAGAGACACCTTGATTTTCTCAAAAGCTGCCTTTGCTTCAACAGTCCACCTGACCTCTTGGTCTTTCTTTAACATAGCTGTAATTTGCTTAATAGTTTCAGCAAAATTAGGAATAAACCACCGCAGAAAATTGATTTTGCCAATAAATGATTGCACATCCTTTTTACTCCTGGGCAAACTAATATTCAGTATTGCTTTGACTCTCTTAGGGTCAATCCTAATACCATCAGCTCACACCAAGTGGCCAAGCAATTTACCTTCTTCCACAGCAAAATGTGATTTTTTGGGGTTCAAAGATAAGCCAAATTTTCTGCATTTTATGAAGGTTTGCTCCAAATGCTTCAAGTGTTCATCATCAGATTTTGAGAAGACTGTAATATCATCCAGATAGATAACCACAAACTTATCTTTTTCACCCACGAATGCAATATCCATGGCTCTCTGAAAGGTTGCTCCAGCATTCATCAAACCGAAAGGCATCTTGTCATACATAAATGTCCCCCAGGGGGTTGTAAAAGCTGTTTTTTCTTTATCATCAGGGTGCATAGCAATCTGATTATACCCTGAGAAACCATCTAGCATAGAAATCCTTTGAGCTCCAACTACATGTTGCAAAACCTGTTCAATTTTGGGGAGAGGATAGTTGTATTTTAATGATGATCGATTCAGATTTATGAAGTCAACACATAAGCGAATCTCCCCGTTCTTCTTTCTGACAGGAACCAAATTAGCCACCCAAGAAGAATACCTAAGAGGCACTATTATCTTTGCATCCAACAATTTCTTTAATTCTTTTTCAATTACAGGAAACAAGGCTGGATTGATTCTTCTTAATTTCTGCCTGAAAGGTTTGACATTAGGTTTCAAAGGAACCTTGTGCTGAATAACTGCTGTATCATAAGTTTTTAGTTCCTTGTAAGACCAGGCAAATGCATCTATATATTTTTTCAACAGCTTAATATATCTACTTCTTTGCTCTGCTGTTAGGTTTTTGGAAAGTTTTACCATTCTGGGATGTTCTGCTGAACCAATATTGTAGTCCTCTACGTTGTCTTCTGAAGATTCAATTACTGGCTTTGAAGGTGTATCATCCTTGTTGAATATTCTTTCCAAAGGTACTAAGCCTTTTGGAATGAAATTACTTTTTAATTCAATGATTTTATGCCCTGCTATATCTTCTGCAGCAAACTCATCTAATTGTTCATCTTTTCCATCTTCTTCTTGATCAATCTGAATATTTGAAAACTCATTTACAAGCTCAAGAAATTTTTTTATTTCAATGTCATCTTCAAAAACCCTCCAATGTTTTATATTGTCAGGAACACAAGGTCTATACCTCACTTCTATAGGATACTTTAGCTGAGTAGTTTTAGGGATCCTAAAATATGTGGCAGCCAGGGCTAAAGAATCTGCAGTTTCATTATGATTTCTGGGAATATGAGTGATATTAAATGCTATAAAGTAGTTTTCAATCATATCCCATACCTCATTTCAATATACTTTCAGCAAACCCTGCTTTACTTGATATTTGTTCTTCACCTGTTGAACAACTAGTTCGGAGTCGCCAAATGCAGAAATTTGCTGAATTCCCAAATCTTTAGCAGCTTTCAATCCCAATAGCAAAGCCTCATACTCAGCAGTGTTGTTAGTTGTAACAAACTCCAATTTATACATAAGTTTCACTGTTTCACCGCCAGGGGAAATAAGTAAAACTCCAGCTCCAGCACCATCTCTGCATGAAGATCCATCAAAATATAACTGCCACACTGCATCTTTTTCCTCTATGCTATGTTTTATTAAATTATCTTTTTCCACATGTAACTGACCAGCAGAATTATCTTCTTCACTAAACTGTAACATGCATGAGCCAAGGTCTTTATCCACAGAGTAAACTGGGTGATTAGTGGGGTTCTTATCATCTGTGACAATATAAGCAAGCTGTAGTTCTCTGTAAAGTCTCCTATTTTCTCCACCAAAAACAGGAATAGTGGCATAAGAGAGGTCCATCTGTAATGTTCCCCCAACCTTCTTAGCCCATGACCTAGACAGAAGCAAGCCAAATTTTGGTGTGATGTCAGCTACCACAACATCCATTATTACACTTTTCATTGGCAACTGAGTAAGGTTAACAACCATGTCTTTTATCACTCCTAGACACTTTACAGCTCGGGAATCAAAGGCATATAGATCATGATAAGGTTTTGTGACATTAAGGCCCAGGGATTCCATCACAGCTTTTGGCATCAAATTATGGGATGCTCCTGAATCTAGCAGGAAATTATGAATCATCTGCTCATGCACAGTCAAATTTATATAGAAGGGAGGAGAAGCACCAGCTTCGTTTTCAGTCTTTTCAGCCAAAGCTGATCCAATAAAGATTCTAGGGTTTTCTTCCTGCAGATTCACTGTATCTGAAACTGGCTGATTATTGGGCATATTCATCACTTTCAAAACTGTATTCTTGTATGATGGATTTTTTATAAGCTCAGAAAATGGTACAGGAATTTTTAGTTTACCTAACTCATTTTCCAAACTAAAATTTTGACATGATTTGTTTACCTCTTCAATTTCTGTATTCTTCTTGGACTTTTCTGCAGATTGTTTCTTTTCTGCTACAGGATCAGCAACTGATTTATCAGGAATAACTGGAGCAGGAACAGCAACTTTCTTCTTAGGAGCTTGGACAACTTGTTTCGGGCCAGATCTGAGATTAAGAGTCTTCTTAATTCCATTCTGATTAGCAACAGCATTTACAGCAGTTTTTTCAAACTCCAATTCATCTTCAACTTCATACAAGTCTGCATCATAATATTCAACATTTAGAAAATCTTCTTCTGTTACAAAACTTCCAGATAAGCCATCTCCAAAATGATTCACATCCTGATCTGTCTCAGTTTCTTCAAACAGTAACTGTTGATCAATTTCTTCTTCATCCACCAAATTATTTTGAAAAGGTGGGGGTACTTTTTTATCCTCATTCTCCCTTCTTTCGCGCTGAATATCATTATTTCTACGCTCTCTTGGCATGAATCTAGGAGCGAATTGCCTCCTGAACTGATTTTGGTTATTTGGGTTTCGATCAGCTTCTGGGGCAGGTTTAGCAGAATTCTTTTCCAGTTCTAGTTTATTTAACTTGGCAGTGAGAATCTTTACAAGTTTAGCCATTTCATCTATTTTAGCTTCAGCAGACTGAGGTGCAGCACTTGTAGAAACAGCTTCCTTCTTTCCCTTTCTTTCATACTACTGCTGAGGTGTTTCTTTCTTGAGCCTATTAGAAGCCAGTAAATTTGACTCTACTTCTAATGCTGCCTCTTGCATGTTCATCAAGGTAATAGGTCTTCTTTCTCTAAGTAATAAAGAGAATTCATGATCAAAAGCATTTGCATAGGTCAACTTGGCTGATGTTTCAGTGGGTTTGATTTCTGCAGGAATCCTAGTATACATCTTGTTAAATCTTTTGGAAAAGTCAGAAATAGTCTCATCCTTCTTTCTTCTCAAAGCTCCAAACTCAGTTATGTAATAAGTGTGATCCTTGGTGTCTCCCCACTGTCTCAGAAAAAGATCTTTTAGTTCTTCAATTATGGTGATGGAATTAGCAGGCAGTCCTCTGAACCATTTTCTCACATCCCCATCAAGACTTTGTACAAATACCCTCATCCATACATCTTTAATTTCAATGTTCTGATTATCTACATAACTCTCAAAAGCTTCCCAATGTTCTTCTGCAGTTGTTTCACCTTGTCCATTGAATCGAGGCATATACTTTTGGTAATCATGTGTAGGCAAGGCATGTAAAGGATGAGGTAATACTAATGGTGCATACCTAGCTGCTACCATTCTGTCCATCATATCCATAGGTGGATTTTGGGCTGCCATTGTGAACTGAGGTTTAGACTGAGATTTTGAGGAGGAAGAAATTTGACTGGAACTTTTTTGAAAAGGATTCCTTCCTACTTTCAACTGAAAGATGGGTATTTTATCAGGAGAAGAGGTTTTAGCTTTCAAAAAGCTTCGAGGACTAGTGAAAACCTGGAAAGTGCTCTCAGGGATGTTAGGTTTTACACAAGGTGAAGTTTCAGCTGGGTCTAATGATTCACCCAACTGGTGAGAGTCACAAGAGGCTGGTAAAGATTGAGACCTGCTGAGCTTTCTTGCTGTTTTTATAATCTTTTCAGGGTCTGTCACACCCAGATTTAATGAAGATGTAGGTCTGCTCCTTGTTCCAATTCTGTTAGAAGCCACTGTGACAATTTTCTGGTGAAAATAGCCTTCAAAAATGTTGGTTCAAGTCCACCTCTTAAACAAGAAAAATGATGAGTATCCCAGGGAAGATATGCTTCAGCTTCGTCCCCGGAAACGACGCCAAAGATGTTTGTGTCAGAAATTGTTACTAAGGCTAAGGTAACAAGCCAACACAATCTCAAAGTAAAAATCAATTCAAACTAGGGTTTAGGGTTTTATTTCATATGTTTTTGGTCATTGACTTCAAAAGCATAAAGGGAATACATTCAGTAGATAAGCAACAACTAAATCATACACATAAATCAATAAAGATGTATATATATCAGAATATCCCAAGACTGAAATGACATTCACACATAAAGGACAAGCATCACTGGAAAATTACACATAAACCAGAAATGAATTTATCATTCATGAAACTAAATAAGTTCAAAATGAAGCCAACACAGATCAAATGTAGGGTAATGAGTCATATATTCATAGTTTCATCAAAAAATGCATATGAGAGTTTACAGTACCTATCACTGAACAAGTCTGGAAGTATAAGCATCTTAGCAGACCTCCTAATGCTCTCCAAAATCAGAACCTTTACAATGTTTTTCTTTCCTCTCTAAATAGTTTTCTTCTAAAAAACAGTTAGTGTTTTTCCCTCCTAGCTCTCCATCGAATCACTAGATTAGGTAAAGTAAAATTTATATTTTTACAAAATTACAAGTTTGCTAAAAATAGCAAATTCTTTAACTAAAACAAAAAGTTTGTCTAAAATAACTCCTAACTACTAACTGCCTCATATCTCCTTCGCTGCCTCCACAAGAAGAGATATACCATCTGGGCTTGAGGACCTTCTCTTTACTCTTTTATGCTTCTTCTCCAACTCAGCTATCTTCTTCTGAAGGTGTTCATTTTCCTGTTGTATATTTTCAACTGTTTTTTCCAGCTCTGAACAGTGCCTATCAGAAGCCCTTTTCCTTCTGAGTGTTTCCTTGGCATCCACCACTAATTCCTGAAAATTGTCATGAACATCCTGAAGATCCTCTCTTAGTCTTCTATTTGCCATCATTAAACCATCATTAACTTCCTGCATGTAATTCATTTGATGCTTATACTGTTTGACAGTCTTCTTTAAATTTTCTTTGTCAGAATTAACCAATTTCTCTATTGCAGCATCGTGCTCTTCATTAGGTTTCCAAAACATGTCAAACTTCTTAAATATTTGTGCTTCCTCTGTCAACAGTTTCTCAGAAGTATCTTCAATGATGGACTTGGAGTTTCCTTCATCTGCTACGTGCACTGACTTACTCTCATCTGTCAAAATTTTCTCAGAAATGTCTTCAATGATGGACTTGGAGTTTCCTTCATCTGCTACTTTCCCTGACTTAATATCCTCTTCTTTACCTGGCTGTAGTTTATCTAACTTTGATTTATCATCCCCCATGGATTCTTCATCAGAGATAGTCACCTTATCAGTCTTCAATTTTGGATTTAACAGCTTTTTCATATTTAACCTTAGCTTGTTTTTCGACCTAGTTTTAGGTCTCCAGAGAGTAGCTGCCTCCCCCATCATTTTCAGTTTTCTGCCTTTGTACCTAACAGAAGATAATTCCACCACTTCCAACTTATTTCTTTTCTTGTTAGGTTTCATAGTTGTGCCATCTAAAACTTGAGCTTCTTCAAATTCAGTTTTGACCTTAATCTTAGAAACAGGCTGTTCCTCCTCTAACATGTATCCTTCATCATCCGAAAGGATTGTAATGGGGATTCTTGGCCGAATAGGAATTTCTTCTTTAGCTACAGGAACTATTTTAATATCAACTTTACTTTCATCCTGAGGATCTGCTACTGGTGATGATTTCTTTTCAAGGAATTCCTTTTTGATTTCAAATAATGTGAACCTGTTTTTAGTGTGATCTGGAATTTCTTGGAGCTGATTGTCATCTTGTCTCTTTTCTGCTACCTGTTTAGTCACCTTCTTAGATTTAATGTCATGCTTGCTTGCAGGTTTGACTGAATGGCCTAACTTTTGCATCATTACCTTCCCCTTCTCAGTTTGTCTTTTTGGTTGTTGATCTTCTCCTTTAGAATGAACCCCTGACCAGAATAAAAAGAAGTCCCAAGTCTTTTCCTCATGCTGCAACACTGTAGTGATGATTAGTTTAATGAGACCATGGTGAAAAAGTGATTGAGAAGTGTGATCATCATGTTGTTTTATTTTGCTTGACATTTTCTGCAGGCTTTTAAAGAAAAAGAAGGGCAGATTCATTTTAGAAACCCCTGCCATGTGTTGAAGGAACCTGAGATGATATTTGAACACTAATGAATATCTTCCTTCACAAGTCACATAACTCTGAAGTATCCTTATGGGCTCAATCCATTCTTTCCTGAAATTATGAATGAGAATACCCTTGTTCCAGTCAAAAGTCACATTAGGAAATAAGTACCTTTGGGGATCAAACTCGAAAGGTGACTTCTTAAACTAGTGCTCACCCTCATTACTAATCTCAGTAGCTTCTGCTATTAATTCTACAATCAGCTTGAATCTCAAAGTATCCATTATAATCATCTCATTTTTAAGTCCCTTAGCAAAATTGCAGGACACCTGAGCATCAAAACCATCTATCCTTTTGAAAAATTTCAACCAGCCTGCCTGTTGAAACAGCTCTGCACAGTCAGGAAGCTTCTGAATCCATGTTAAGTCTGTGGGCTCAACCCTGTTGACCTTACCACTTTTGCCACTTTTCCCCATATTCTTCTTTTCAGGAAACAGGAACAGTCTGATTTCAGGTTTCAAAATATATTTTATAAACTATTTTTTGATGCTTTGAGCTCCTTTGAACTATGCTATACACTCCTGGATAGACCTTCAATTCAATGTTCTCCGAGCAAGTGATTTTACAGGTCATAACAATTTTTAGCAATGTTTAAACCACTTGCATAAACTAACAAACGCCTTCTGTGTAAAAACTGAGCATTACAGATAGATCTGTGAGTCTTTTCGATGCTATTTCCTGTATATTCTGATGTTTAAAGACATTAGGTCATGAGAGGAACCAGTCCATGTACATTCCTCATATCGGGTTTCAGATAGCTATTTCTGTGGTGAATTTCTTATTTTATGATCTATTCTATCTTCTTCAGCAACCAATTTCTCCAGAAAATCGTGCAGCGAAAAAGACCCAAATTTTCCAGCTATAAGGGTTTATAACGGAATACCTGTCAATTGCTCATTTGTCGTGGCTTACAGCTTCGTTTTGGGGTGTCAACGATCTCCTCTTATGAGCACAAGTGTCCTCATATCATTTCTTTAACTGCTGGTGAATGAATTCGGAAGCCCTAATTTTTGTTGGCAATTAAACACACCTGTCTGTTTTTCTCAGCAACACAATCCACCGTTTAGCAGTGAGCTCTCCTTCACAAACACTACTCTCCTGCAATGATACGTGTAACAAGAGGAATTTGACAGCTAAACCAGGATTTGCTGGTTTCTATGCAACTGATCCCGCATACCATGCAATGATGAGCTTGTTTTACTTCGTGACGAGCAACCAACAAAAATCATGCTCAAACTGCTGCAAACACGTGTTAGAACACTCACACAAGGCGATTAGACACTCCCATTCTGCATCATGATTGAAATCGGTTCGAAAATTGAAAAAAACATAGGCCACGATATTCCTGTAGCGCGCTCTTTGTTAAACTTTTGTATAGCGCTACAAGAATAACTTTTAGGCCAAAATTTAGCAGTTTTTTAACTTTTTGCTAATTTGTCGGAGGTTTTGGCAGTTTTTTAGTTTAAGAAATAAGTTTAACTGTTCTCTAAGACATTAATGATTCTACTTTTGAAAATATGACTCTCATTGACCCCCTTTACAATATAAAAAATCACCAAAATCAAATAAAATCTGAAAAGACTGGGTTCCAAACTTATTCAATCACCCATGAAGTTTCTAGGATGACTAAAACTAAAACTTAAAATCAAAAAAAAAAAATTAACTGAAGTAGATTCAAACACAAACCAAAAGTGGAGAAAATAAATCAAAAATGGAGAAAAATTTACTGACTTAACAGGTGTGAAAATGGAAGTAAAAAAAAAAAGTATTTCCAAAAGCCGAAAACCCACTATGCGGGTGTCGGGCTTCGGAACATGAAACTGTGAAGGGAAATAACCATCCCGAAAGCCGCATCCCGAAATTATAGGTTATGGATTTTGGGAGGAGACACCAAATAAACAAAAAAAACCACAATCCCGAAAGCCGAATGCCACCATTGCAAGGTTCGGGTTTCGGGGTAATTATTTCTCAATCTTATTAAAGAATGATTCCACAAGCCACAGCCGTTGGGTTGCGGGTTTCGGAAATAGCAAAACCAAAACTTAAAAACAACAGTCCCGCAACCTGCACCTATCGGGTTGCGGGTTTTGGGTTCTCCAAATGTCGGATTTCGGGATGATGATAAGAGTCAACAAAATACTAAAAAATATTGGCTTTTCCCAAACGAAAACACTTTGGAAGAAATAATCAAACACTTGCAAACAAGCAAACCAAAAGCATGGGTGAAGAATTTCAGAGGTAAAATCAAAATCTAAAATTTTCAAGATGACTCACCCAAACACCTTTGCGTTTATTAAAATTGTGGGCTCTCGTGCTTAGCTAAGCATGTGATCTGTTGTGGCTACAACAAATGGCGACTGGCTGGGAAGAACCAGTTATCTCTGCAATCAAATCCATCTAAAGATAATATGTCAATCAACCGATTTCTTAAAACTCAATTCAAAGAAGATACTCAAAAGATAACAACCATCAAACAATGAACATGAAAATGGATAGATCTCAACAATGACCATTTTAAAGATAACACTCATCCAATAAGAGATTTAGAGAGTAATACCAAATCTTTACCATGATGTAATCATTGAAAACCAGCTTATGTTGAACCTGGGCACAGTCTTAGAAAGGCTCATGGATATCCTAATTATAGATCCCCTTGGTTTATTAATTATATGTATATTTAGTGATCCTCTATGGATTATATATATACTCCTTTATCTTTTCTTTTGTCTTTCTTTCTCTTTTCTTATTTATTTATATTTTGTCCCTTTTTTTATTTTTATACATAAAACCTTGTTGATATGAGACCACTGTACTAACTTGGTGATTAGATGAAACAACGCCATTCACAAGCCTGATCCGGAAACTGGTCAAGCTAGCTCAATGACGAGACTCTTTGTCTTCTAGCTACAAGACCAAAAGAAATTATCATGGCTTGGTAACCATATTGTGATAACTCGAGTCCAAGATCAAACCCATGATCATAGTAGGGCTAGCTTGTGATAAGACCCCCCTGTTCTTGTATACAACAAAAATCCCATAATGAAAGACAAAGCAATTTATTTTGGCATAGGCTACAAGGCATTACCATGGCTTGGTGACCATATAATGATAATGTTACTCACCAGTGCTTTGCGGATCATGAATGGACCGACCTGTAATAGTATCTTGCACCTTCCAACAGAACTGAAAGTCATCTTCCAAGTGTGGTGGCTTGATGTGAAGATGTCATTCCACTTTAAACACCTATGAACCTAATGGGATGGCTTGATAACAAGACCACCGACCTTGTAACTTATAATTTTAAACAAAATTCATATACAAAGTGATTGTAAAAGGATCCGTGAGCAATCGGAACTGGTCAGGTTATTATGATATGTTGTTCAACCATGAAACACCAGATAGAGAAATGATGACCATCCTCCATACCTCAATTACACAAATAAAGCATAGTGAAAGATAATGATCAAAGTGAAAAGTATCCAAAGGCACTGCACTTATTTGACTATTTATTCTTCAGAGCAAATTCTAATAAAAAACCAGAAAGTAAGATTGATAGCGATGCTGAAACTTCAGAAGCAATTGTTGATAAGGAAAGTTATCATAAGCCATTACCACAAGTGTGAAGCCTTATTAATGAAAAC
Source organism: Larix kaempferi (assembly GCA_027924585.1). Lineage (NCBI taxonomy): Eukaryota > Viridiplantae > Streptophyta > Pinopsida > Pinales > Pinaceae > Larix > Larix kaempferi. The sequence goes on along the minus strand of BSBM01001595.1, from coordinate 1,879,078 downwards.
CAAAACAAAACAAGAAAACCAATCAAAATGTCAATGCAATAAAACAAATGATTGAAAAACAAACCACACCTATGTGCAAGTGCACCTGATTGTTGAAACAAAATACTTCTTGAGAAGAGACACATTCACTGGGAAGGTGTCTACAAATCCCTCTAGCGTCTGTAATCAAACAGTGACGGGACCAATCTTTTCTATAATAATGAAAGGTCCTAGCCAAAGGCAATGAAACTTGGTGTACTGATTCTTATCTTTACGTTGCTTATCCCACCTTAGAACCAGGTCACCAACAGAAAATTCCCTATCAGATGAAGATTTTTTATCAAACCATCTCTTCACCATCTACTGATAATGATACAACTTGTTCTTGGCTATTTCCCTGTCCTCCTGTAGCTTCAAGAGGGTGTCAATTCTTTGTTGGAGGGGAGAAGAATCATCTTCTTGGACAAACTAGGCCAATTGTAGTGAAGGAATGATAAGATTAGTGGGAAGGATGGCTTCTTTGCCATAAACTAAACAGTAGGGAGAATTTGCAATTGCTGCTTTTGGGGTAATTCGATCTGCCCATAATGCATTATACAACTGTGTGTGCCAATCTCTGTGATAAGAAGCCACAGTCTTCTTGAGAATGTTTATCAGGTTGTTGTTCGATGACTTAGCCAAACCATTATCTTGAGGATAATAATTGGCAGAAAAATTAAGCTTAATCCCCATCTCAAAGGCATATTCAGTTATATCGATTGAAGAGAAGTAGAATGCATTATCAAAAACTAAGTACTCTGGAGTGCCAAAGCGTGTGACAATCTGGCTATCAAGGAAAAAGATTACTTGGGCAACGTTACATTGTTTAAGAGGAGCTGCCTCCATCCATCTAGTGAAATAGTCTGTGGCTATGAGGATATACTTATGTTGGAGGGATGAAGGATGGTTTATAGGCCCAACAAAATCCAGTCCCCATTGTTGAAATGGAAACTGAATGTAACCGGCTGTAGAGGAAATACAGGTTTCCTAAACTTCCCTATGCATTTCTGGCATGTCTCACACTTCCTCACATAATCATAAGCATCTTTAAACAATGTGGGCCAATAATATCTGGCCCTAAGAATATTGTGTGCTATAGTCTCTCCTAAAAAATGGCCTCCAACAGGACTTGCATGAAATTGAAACAGAATGTCATTAATTTCACGTTTTTCGAAGCATCTGAGAAATACTCGATCATAATTTTTTCTAAAAAGAACTTGATCAATGAATTGATAAGGAGCATATTTCAATCTTAAAGACCTTCTTTTCTTAAAATCAAGGGTTTCCGGAGCAAACCCATGGTTCAGGAAAAATCTGATATCGTCGTACCATTTCGATGTCGGGGCATCGATAACGTTAACAACACCTAGGGGAATTTCTTCCTCATGATCCCATTCAGACTGCTGCTGTGCGGGGTCATTGGATTGCGCAGTAGAAGACAAAGACCTTGTCCTTTGACAATTTTAGCTGACCTGATCTCAAGATCATATTCTTGTAGGGCGGTCATCCAACGGGCCCTCTTTTCCCCCAATTCTTTCTGGATGAGGACATTTCTAATAGCAGAATATGGAACAATGACTTTGGTTCGGGACTTCAGCAAACAGGGTCTGTAATGTTTGACAGATTTATAGACCACATAGGCTTTCTTATCGATCTGCAAGTATTTAAGCTCTACAACTTTGAATGTTGAGCTCATAAAAGAGATCGGGATTTCAGTATCATTGTCATGCTTTTGAGTTAAGACAGCTGCATAAGAAAAGTCAGTGGAAAGAGTATAAAGAATGAAATCCTTATCAAAATCTGGGGACATGAGAGCAGGAGCTTCTGCAATGGCCTTTCAAATTCAGATAAATGCATCTCTCTCTTCCTGCGCCCAAGTAAACTGCATATCTTTCTTGACCAAAAGTTGTAGTGGTTTAACAGTCTAGGCAAAATTTGGTACAAATCTACGTACAAAATTAATCTTACCTAAGAAGGATTGCATTACTTTGCGCGAGCCTAGTAAACCAATCTTTGAAATAGCCTATGTATGTTCAGGATCAATAATCATACCCTCTTTCGAAACAATGAAGCCTAGAAGCTTTCCTTCTGTTACTTGAAAAATAGATTTCTTCGGGTTGAGAGAAATACCGAATTTCCTGCAGTGATCAAAAACTTGTTTCAAAGCAAACACATGTTCATGTCATTTTTTAGAGTAAATAGTGATATCGTCAAGGTAAACTACAACAAAATTATGCATTATCCCTCGGAAAGCTATATCCATAGGTCTCTGAAAAAGTAGCTCCTGCATTGATCATCCTGAATTGCATCCATATGTAGGCAAAAGTACCCCATGGGGTCCTGAGAGCTGTTTTCAATTGGTCGTCCGGGGCAACCATAACTTGGTTATACCCCGAAAAACCATCTAGAAGGGAAAACATCTCTAACCCAGCTACCATTTGAAGAATCTACTCCATTGGTGGAATAGGATAGTTGTCTTTCTCAGAAGCCCTATTTAGGTTCCTAAAATAGACACACAGTCAAATTTCCCTGCTTTTCTTATGGACAGGTACTAAGTTAACGATCCATTGAGTGTGCCTAACCGGAAAGATAATTCGAGCAGTGAACAGCTTCTCCAACTCCTTTTTTACAGAAGGCTCCAAACTGGGGTGCATCTTCCACAGCTTTTGTTGAAATGACTTAACATCTGGTTTCATGGGTATATTATGAAACATGATGCTAGTGTCAAACATTTTCAACTCATCATACATACAGGCGAAAACATTCTTATAGTGTTTACACAAATGGCTCTGTGTTTTTGAGGGGTACAATCAACTCCCAAATTGATGGAATGGGGTTCCTGTTCGGTGCCTAGGTTGACCCACTCATAGTTCAAGGATGAGATTTGAGTTTTACAATTACTTTGAGATTTGAACTTGTCCTGTAAATCATAAAACTTTTCTAGATTGATCACAAACTTCGGGATGACGTTTGAGGAATCAGTGAGAGACTTTTCATGTACTGCTTCATCGATGGCCATGTCTTGAAACATATCTTGAGCAGTGAAGAAGTTGAGTATCTGTCGGTCATCATCAAACACTTTCCAATTAGTCACATTCTCCGGAATGTATGGTCTGTACATCAATTTGATAGAAAATTTTTGAGGAGACAGACCTTCTGGTGGGGTTAGTCTAGATGTTGCATTTGCTAATAGGTTTGCATCAAAATTTTGTGACCTGGGAACTGATTTAATATTGAATGCCGAAAATGATTTGGTTAGATCCCTTACCAACTTTCAATAATTAGCCAAACGCGGAGATAAGCAATGTATTTTATTCCTGACTTGCTTGACTATAATTTCAGAGTCTCCATAGCATTCTATTGCTTGTACACCTAAATCAATGGCCTTCTTGAGCCCCTACACAAGAGCTTCATATTCAGCTACATTATTAGTGCAATCAAATTCTAACCTACAAGCAATCATGATTTTCATTCCTTTAGGATTAATAAGAACACAACCCACTCCGGCTCCCTCCTTGGAGTTGGAGCCATCGAAAAATAAGGTCCATGAGACAGGGTCTAATCTAAAATTCATATTCACATTATATACATTATGCACAATTTCACCAGAAAAAGGTACATAAGTGACCTGAGTGATATGTGATTCATTTTGGATGCTTTCTTCTTGTGAGACAACAGCTGGGAATTCACCGAAAAAGGTATCTAATGTAAATTTCTCTACACAAGAGGTGAGAGAACCAATAGGTTCACTTGAATCATTAAGATCAGTAACTGTCTGTTTCATAAAAGGTTCTCTATTGATCTTAATTTTATTTGGTTGACAATTGTAAGGAAACCATAAATGGGACCAGTTGGTTGCAAAGTAACCTGTAAGTTTCTCCAACCAATCCCTGCTTAACCACATCCGATAGGATTTTGGGATGTGAGTTATCACAATGTCAACTGTCTGATGGATCTTGGGATCAGCTGACAGCGTGAGCAAAACGTTTCTCAATTTTCCAACCACTCTGACTTTGGATCTATCAAGTCGCATAGTCTAGGTTGGACAGGGTTCCCATGTTGCATTCAATTTTCTGCAAACAGAGAGGGGCGTCACATTTCAGGATGCTCCCGAATCTATCATGCAGTTGTGTACATTCTGGTTAAAAATCTCAAAAGTAAGCAAGAAAGGGGGAGTTCTCTTACTTGCTGGTTTTTTATCATCATTTTTAGTGACATAGTCTAGATTATTATTCTATGACTCTCTAGGCTATTTGACTATCATGTTTTTAGGTAAAGAATCCCTCATAGCAGGAATGTTGAGTAGCTCAAACAGAGAGATATTTGCTTTCACTCTTTTTAAGTCTTCAACCAGGTTGTACTCCATTTGAGGGAGGACTGTATCCTTCTGTGGGACAGTCTTGATTCCTGTGGGAACCGGGGGAAAAGATGAAGGTTCTTGAGCTGGTTGTGGTCTCGACCTTGTATTATAAGGATGTTGTGTGTTAAACATTGCCTCAGGTTCTTCTTCTTCTTCACACATAGGAAGTTCCGAAAAGCAACCCACAGCATCAACCTATGGATCATCTTCTGCTTCTTCTTCAGGTAGTGGAGGATCTGGGGTAGTTTGATCATTGGAACTATCAGGGATGACTTGAGATTTTGCTATGAATGCTCTAAAAATAGAAAAGAGTTCATCGTTTGTGAGTGCATCTGTTGGATTTGGTGGTGGTGGATTTTGTGGAGGCTGGTAAGGCCTCCTAAATGGTGGCCTTACAAAACCTCTGTTCTAATTCTGATTATCATTAGTGTTCTTCTTCAAATTCACCATCTCATTTAACATCTTCTGAAGGAATTTTTTCATGTCAGTCATATCAAATGGATCCTTGTTTTGAACTGTGGGTTTAGGGACAATCTCAATTTTCTTCTTGGAAGTGGAAGGTTGTCCTTCTGAAGCTTCAAGGCTGTCTTCCAGACAAAAGATGTCCTTCTCAACTTGGATTGTTTCATCAAATGCTTTTAGTAAAGTACCTTTCTGTGCCCTTTTGACCCATATTGCAATAGGGGGAGGCAGACCCTTTTCATAATAAGCCACCAACAATTCTTCAGCAAGAAGAAGATTGGTAGGAATTTTTTTTTTGAGATATGAAAAACTTTGATTAAACTCTTTTACCCTTTCTTTTCCTTTGATTTTCATGGAGGATAATTCTAAGACAGGATCTTGCGGTGTTTTGTCATCCCTGGATTTCTAGGTAAAATGTTTCTCGAATTCATCCCAGGAAGTTATAGATTGGGTCGGTAAAGCAAAATACCAAGTGGCCACTCTACCCTCAAAGGTGTATGGAAAGAGTCTACATACTACATCCTCATGTACCACGCTTCTAAGCCTGATTGCCTACATGAAAGTTTTTATGTGATCCAATGCAGGTATCTTATCATCCGGGTTATATTTAGGCAACCATTTCTCAAGATTCTTTTGTAATCTATGTTGATCACCTAATATGAAAATTGCACCTTGGTCAAGCCAAGGTTTGTTTTGACCTTCTCCAGCCATTGGAGGTTCTCATTCTTCTTCTTCAGATGATGAACTAGAAGAATTCTCTTCGTCTGAGGAAGATGATGAAGATGAAGGAGGGGACGATGGTGGACCACCGGCTCCAAGATTTGGTTGACCTTGTGTTCCTATGAGAGTGGCCTCATGGTTATATTCAAGAGAATCCGGTCGATTAACTAGTTCTTGGTTTTCAGATTGTTGATCAATTGTATGATGATCCTCTGTGTTAAAACTATTGGTATGCTGAACCTGTGGATCACTAGTCTATGATATGGGAATTTGTTGATCTTCCTGACCACTAGCTTGCAGAGTATTTTCTAAGTTTAAAGCTTCTAGGCCACGTCTTCTTTGATCGGCAAGTCATTGTTCTGCTCTTAAGACCCGATCAGCAGATGTTTTCAATATCTTCTCTAATGAGATGGGTCCCATTGTGGGTGATGTGAAAATGAATTCTCCTTTGTTCTCCTGTTGTATCACAGGTGTAACGGGTATAACCGCAGGTTGTGTAGACGTGACAGGGAGAATTGTAGGTTGTGTATTAGCTGGTTGTTCAGATGTTGAAGCCCTAGTCTAGCTTCAGGTTTGAACTGTTGAAGTACTTGCTGGAGGAGGTTTATTAGTAGTATGCTTAGGCATGTTTTACTAGTGGCCCTCCTTCTAACGCCATTTGATGATGACTCAGGGGTGCCGGGTAAGTGCAAAGTGCTAGAATTTGTTCCAAGGCACACAACAGGGGATGAAAACCCAGCCAAAGGCTTCGAAAGACCCCACGCAAGGGCAGTTCTATCCTTGAGACGTTTGGTGTGGTAATCACCCATGGATATTTGTCCTCTGCTGGCACTCTATGAGTAAAAGTTTTGATCTTGAAATATCAGTTTTCCTATCAAGGAAAACTAAGTGTGAAAGCTTGTTACCAAACCTAATTTAACCTACCTAAGGGAAGAATCTATTCTAAGTCAGATCTAACCTAAAAGGAAGAGTTGATGTTGTGCAGATCAGATCTGAAGTGTAATGAACAAGTGGTTAAGTACCTTAAACAGAAATGTTCTCGGGTTCTTCACTTGTTAATTTAAAGTATTATCAGTTAATGAAAATTAAGTGACAATTCTTCAAAGTGTTTAAGCCTATTCAAATATTTGATATGTAATCATTGTGTTAATTGAAAACTTAGCATTTGATTATAGATATTTATTTGCATCAAATCATTTGTAGAAATATAAAAATGAAAACGTTCAATTAAAGAAATTTAATAGAACAATTTTGAGCATAATCTAGACATATAGAGAAATGAATATGAGAGATCTTATACATTAATAAATGTCCTGCAAAAGATTAAACACATAACCGATGACAAATTTGAAACATTAACTCAGCATATATCAAATAAATTTGAAGAACAATAGAAGGTGGATTAAAAGATAACTTTCTTGAATAGAGAAATCTTGTACAAAAATTACAATGACTTTGATAGACAGAGTATCTTCAGTTCAATCTCCTGCTGAATTGCAATTCCAAAATTCCCAACCTCTTACTATGGGAAACATTCCTCCTTATATACTAAATTTACATAAGAGTTCCAAAAGGAGAAATTCTACAAAATAGGGATTACAAAATCAGATCTAACCATCGATCCAAGAAATCTTGCTATTTTTAAGCTTAAAATATTTTCCGCCACCTTTCACAAAAGAAAGACTTGTTCTTTAATTAGATAAGGTCTCATGGCACCATAAAAATTCAATCACAGATTGTTCACTATCATCGACAGGTGGTGTGGCTTGCAGAGCATCCATTGTAGGAAATTTGGGGTTGGGAACCCACTGTCAAAAAATAGAGAAATCCATTAGAGGATTTATTTCAGGAACGATAGCCAGCATGCCATGTTCTTCATTGATTATAAAGTCCTGTATGACATCAGTATCGGGAACAGTTGATTCTTACAGAATTTACTTCCTTTGCTCTTTGGGGTTTTGCATGTAGACAGACAAAGTTTCGAAGTCTTCTTCACTGCTACTGCTGATAAGATCAGGAACACCTGCATCAAACGGTGGTGACAACATTTCTTGATACAACAAGGGCTAGAGCTCTTCGTTTTCAACCTGAACATTAGAAAATTCACCATCTACATGAATATTACTCATTCTGAATGAGTCCTGGATAGTAGGACGCAGAAAATACTACACAGAGTCTTACATCTTCCAGAAGGCAAGGGCTGAACTGGAGATTTCATGTTAATTTCTATTTAAAGGCTAACAAGCAGGTCAATGATAATCGGGTGGGGCAATCTGCAATGATTAAACTTATCCAGTCAATTCATTGTAATTACTTCAATTGTAATGAAAAGAGCCGAGGTATGTGCTAGTCGGATCAAAGCTTGTGTGAAGTATGCGTTCAATTACAACTCGCATGATTTTGAATTGCCTTTACGATCACATCGTTAGAAGCAATCTTCCATCAATAATTATGATTGGTAATTAATAACAGAGATGAAAGTTAGGATGATAAAGTTTATCTGCAAAAAATCTAGACTAGGAGTTCCAGTACACGGGCTATCAATTCTTCGCACGTAACAAATCCGATCGATCTAACCCAACTTCCATGAGAATGATGAAAGCTTTCAGGTCAGGAATAAGTGAAAGGAAACGACCATTAAGAGGTGGAACAAAAATGTCAACATGTCAAAGATCGAGTCCAGACATGGAAAACTTAAGGCGGAGAGATGGCATCCATCCAACATGAAGTAACTGATAGACTTGTATTAGTGTCTGTTGTCATGGATTACATAGAAAAATGATAATTTGGCAGAACCAGCTTTCAAAAGACAAAATGGAAAGGCCTGACTTAACTGACTACCCAAAATCAACATGACCATGACACCATAACAGATGGACGACTGAGATTAACCGTAGCAGGATGTGGAATCGGGTTCAAGTATGTTCATGAAGCTTTTATTCAAAGACCCCGCAAGCCGAAACCCGAAAGTACGGATTTGTGGGTTGCCAGTGTGCAAAATGGAAGTAAAAAAAAAAAAAGATTTCTGAAAGCCGAAAACCCACTATGTGGGTGGCAAGCTTCGGAATGTTAAACTGTGAAGCAAAATAACCATCCCAAAATTACGAGTTGCGGGTTTCGAGAGGACACACAAAATAAACAAAAAAAACCACAATCCTGAAAGCCGAATGCCGCCATTGTGGGGTTCAGGTTTTGGGGTAATTATTTCTAAATCTTATTAAAGAATGATTCCACAACCCGCAACTGTCAGGTTGTGAGTTTTTGAATTAGCAAAACCAAAAATTAGAAACAACAGTCTCGCAACCCGCACCTGTCAGGTTGCGGGTTTCGGGTTCTCCAAATGTCGAATTTCAGGATGATGATAATAGTCAACAAAATAATAAAAAATATTGGCTTTTCCCAAACCAAAACACTTTAGAAGAAATAATCAAACACTTGCAAACAAGCAAACCAAAAGCATGGGTGAAGAATTTTAGAGGTAAAATCTAAATCTAAAATTTTCAAGATGACTCACCCAAACATGAATGCATTCATTAAAATTGGGGGCTCCCATGCTTAGCTAATCATGGAATCTGTTGTGGCTACAACAAGTCCTAAAACAAATCCGTAGACAGATGTCTGCGAGAGTGGTCCTTAGACTTTGTCTAAGTTGATGAGTGGACTGCATCGTCCCTAGACATGATATGGTGTCTTAAAAGGATCATGTGTGTTGTAGGGTATGCTGCTATTGTACTATTGATCAAGAGGATCCAGTTGATGACGGTGATGCTGATCGTGTGATGACAATGATGTTGATTGTATGATGATGATGATGTTGATCATGTGATGACGATGATGCTGATCGTGTGATGACGATGATGCTGATCGTGTGATGACGATGATGTTGATCATGTGATGATGATGATGTTGATCATGTGATGATGATGATGTTGGTCGTGTGATGATGATGATGATGATGATGATCTAGATGACGATGTTGTTGATTGTGAAGATCTAGATGACGATATTGTTGATCGTGATGATCTAGATGACGATGTTGTTTATCGTGATGATCTAGATGACAATGTTGTTGATCATGATGATCTAGATGACAAGTCTTTTGATCATGATGATCTAGATGTTGATGTTGTTGTAGTTGTTCAAGTGATGCAGAAGATGAAGATTCAATGCTGAAGATTTTGATGTTCCAATATTGAAGATGTTACAGTAACTACTTGAGTTACTGATGACGTATAAAGAAAGCTTCCAATGATTTATAGATGTATCAATGTTGATGTAGTTGATGACTCCTTTCTCATGTAGATGTTGTTATAATATCCTTCTTGTTAAGGGGGTGTGTTTAAAAATTGTAACTTCTAAGAATATTATATTTGTACTTTATTCCGGAGATGTTTCATTCCTCCATGAAGACCTTATTGTATATCTGGAGATGTTTATTCCTCCATTGGAATGTGGTAAGTTGGGTTCTTAGACTTCCCTAGTGGGGTTGGCCCAAAGTTAGTTGTAATGGGGTGTTTAACCTAGTGGTTAAAGTTGGGTCCAACCTAGTTAGTGTAAAATTCAAGTCGGAGTTGTGTATAAATAGAGGAGGTGTGTTTCTTATTTAACACACATTGCACTCACTTGTGCTTGGCACATAGGTGAGGGAGAGATTTGCTATGGAGGAGAAGGAGCTCATGGTTGAGGATTGCATCTTTGTATTTGTTGGTCATCTATATTGAGGAAGCTTTGTTGGATTTTCTACCCCATGAGGGTTTCCCAGGATAAATCTGTGTCTCTTGTGTTTATATTGTGCTTGTTGTTCTTTCAGTGATCCTGTATATGCTATTGTTGTGAAATGGAATGTAATGCTCATATTGTTTGTCTTAGCATATTAAATCTTAACACACTTTCCCTTATCAAACCATCTTTTGACTATGTCTTGATGTTGGTGGAACCGGTCTTTGGCTTTAAGACGAGATTCTTCAAGTTTTAGCAGGGTATCAATTCTTGATTGTAGGACCTGACTAGTGAACCCTCGAGAAGCTTGGGCCAATTGAAAGGATGGGAGTAGAACATTTGGAGGGAGGATGGCTTCTTTACCGTAGACTAGGGTGAAAAGGGAGACTCCTAAGGCATTCTTTGGTGTGACTCTATCTGCCCATAGAGCATTTGGAAGAGTTGTATGCCAGCTTCTTTGATTTTCAATTACTGTCTTCTTAAGGATTCAAATGATATTCTTATTGATAGACTCAACTAAACCATTTCCTTGGGGATAATAATTGGCTGAGTAATGTAATTTAATTCCTTTCTCATAATCAAATTCATTTATCTTCACAGACGAGAAATAAGTAGCATTATCAAAGACTAGGGAAATTGGAACCCCAAACCTGGTTATGATGTTTTCTTCCAGTAATCTGATGACTGCATCTTCGTTTAATTTGTGCAGCAGGATAGCCTCTGCCCATCTTGTGAAATAGTCTATAGCTGTCAGGATATATCGATGATGCAATGACGAATTTGGGTTGATCTCCCCAACAGAATCTATGCCCCATTGCTCGAATGGTTCAGATATGATAACCAGCTACATGGGTCCTTTGGATTTGGGTAATTTCCCGACACTTCTTTGACATACATCACAATTTCAGGCATAGGCATGAGCATCTCTGAATAGGGTTGGCCAATAATACCCAACCCTGAGAATTTGATGTGTTGTGGTGTCTCCCAACTAATGTCCCCCAGCAGGTCCATCGTGTAACTCCTTGACCACACTATCAGCATCTTCGGTCTATAGACATCTAAGGAAAATCCCATCATAATTTCTTCGAAAGAGTACCCTAGCAATGATTGTATAGGATGCTAATTTGAGATGTAATGCTCTCCTTTTCTTAGAATTCCAGTGCTCCGGCAAATATCCCTATTGAAAATAATGTACTAGCTCTCTATACCAAGATTCAGGAGCTGTAACAATAGGACATACCTCGGCTATATTCAGCTCCACTTCACTTTCCCAGTCCAAATATTCATCAACTGGATGCTCAGTGAGTAATTTACATAGCCCTTGACCTTTGATGATGGTAGCGGGTTTGAATTCTAGATCATACTCTTGGACAGCTGTTACCCAATTCCCTCTTCGTTCTCCCAATTCCTTCTGAATGAACATATATCTGATAGCGGGGTGAGGGACTATGACTTTAGTCCTGTTCTTTAAAATATATGGCCTGAAATGTTTTACCGCTTTAAACACTACATACACTTACTTGTCTACAACAAGATAATTCAGTTCAGTGCCTTGCAGACCAGTGCTCACAAAAGAGATTGGGTATTCGTCTCCTCACTACACCTTTTGCGTAAGCATAACTGCGAGTGAATCATCTGAAGCAAAGGTGTACATAACGAAATCTTTATCAAAATACGGGCTTCTAAAATAAGGTGCATTAGCTATAGCAGCTTTGATTTCCTTAAATGCCACTTTCTCCAAGTTGGTCCACTTGAACTGTACACTCTGCTTGATCATTTGCTGCATAGGTTTAATGATTTGAGCGAAACTGGGAACGAAACCTTCGAACAAAATTAATAGTGCCCATAAATTATTGCATAGATTTCTTGCTGTGAGGCATATGAATCTGATTGATAGCCTAGACCCTTTCTGGATCTATTGAGATTTCCTTTTTTGAAATGATGTGACCCAAAATGTTTCCTTCAAGAACAACAAAAACACTTTTCTTGGGATTCAAAGAGATGCCATATTTCTTGCAGCGATCGAAAATCTGCTTCAAGTGAAAAACATGGTCTTCTCTTTTCTTCAAGAAAAATGTCACATCGTCAATATAAACCACGACACATTGATATCCCAATCCTCGAAAGGCTATGTCCATTGCTCATTGAAAAGTGGCTCCCACATTTATCAAACCGAAAGGAATCCTTCAGTATGCAAATATTCCCCACTTTGTACAAAACGTAGTTTTGAGCCGATGATCTTCTTCTGCTACTAGGACTTGATTGTAACCAGAAAAACCATCTAGTAAAGAGAAAAGCTTTGAGCCTAGCACCATCTACAATATTTGCTCCATTGGGGGCATGGGGTAATTATATTTATCTGAATCTTTATTCGGGTTCCAAAAATCTATGCACAATCTAATTTCGCATGATTTCTTCTTGACTGGGACTAGATTAGCAACCCATTCTAAATGTCTGACTTTAAAAATAATCTTTGCATCCAATAATTTCTTCAAATCCTTTCGTATTAAAGGCTCAAGAGTCGGACGCATTCTCCTCAATTGCTACTGGAATGGTTTAACCCCATCTTTCATCGGTATTATGTGTTGAATTATGCAAGTATCATATGTCTTTATATCTTCATAAGTCTAGGCAAAGACATCTTTGTATTGCTGAAAAAGTTTGATGAACTTATCTCTCTCGCCTGGTGAGCAACATCTACCAAGATTGATGTATTTCGGTTCATCTTCCTACCCAAATTTACTAATTAATGTTCAATGCATGGAGGAGCTATGAGTTTTAGTATTTACAGGCCTTTTGAACTTGCTCTACAAATCAAATAAACTTTCCAGAGATCTCACTCCCTTGGGCACGAAATTTCCTTTATCAGTATCTTTAGTTTGCATATCTACATCGTGCTTTTCTTCATCTATTATGGCTTCTTGGAATACGTCTTCATTTGTTAAGAAGGTGATGATATGATCATCGTCATCAAACACCCTGAGATTTGTAATGTTATCCAGAATATAAGGCCTGGAAATTAATTCAATAGAACATTTATTTATAGTAGGCACTAACCTTAAAGCAGAAGTAGCTAACAAATCAGCTGCGACATTTCTTAATCTAAGAATGAGTAAAAATTAAAAGCATCAAAATGTGAAACTAGATTCAAAACCTCTGATTGATAACATTTCAAGTGTGGTGAAAGGCAATGAATTGTGTCTCTCACTTGCCTGATAACTATCTCCGAATCACCAAAGACTTTCAAATATTTACAACTTAAACTAATAGCTTTTTTTAAACCATGGACTACAGCTTCATATTCAACAGTATTATTAGTGCATTCGAACTCTAATATTCATGCTAAAAAGTGTTTTTTGGCTTTAGGGTCGATTAAAACACACCCATCTCCAGATCTCTCTTGGGTCTTGGAACCGTCAAAGTATAAAGTCCAAAAAACATTTTATGTCTTAACAAAGTTAGTGTCACTACAACCTAAGTCAGTAACTAACCCTACTATGTTACAATCAATATCATTAGTCTGAGAGAATTGAAGGATATCAGACTATTCATCTGATTCATGGCTAACGTCTTCCACTTGATAATTTCTCGGTTCAAGTTCTAAGAAATAATTTCCCAATACCAAAGATGAGAAAGCTAAAGCTTCATTCTTTTCCTCTAGTTGAGTTACATTTTGTTTCATGTGGGGTTTTCTTAGTATCTTGATTTGACTCTGCCTATTCTGATATGGAAACCACAAATGAAACCTGTCTATTGCAAAGTAACCATTTAGTTTCATATACTAGTCCCTGCTTAGAATTAAACCATAAGCCTTAGGAATATCGACCCCCATTATATCAACAAATTAACACACTCTCAGATCTACTGACAACCAAATAAGTGTTGAAATATTGTAACTTCTAAGAATATTATATTTGTACTTTATTATTCTGGAGATGTTTCATTCCTCCATGAGACTTTGTCATGTATCCAAAGATGTTTATTCCTCTGTGGTAACTTGGGTCATTAAACTTCACTAGTGGGGTCATCCTTGTATGTGTTATGTGGGTCAAAGGGTTATTAGACCACCCTACTGGGTCGGCCCTGTCACATTATGTAAAGTGGTTAAGTTGGGGCCGACCTAGCTTGTGTAAAAGACAAGTCGGAATTGTGTATAAATAGAGGAGGTGTGTTCCTCATTTAACACACATTACACTCACTTGTGATTAGCACATAGGTGAGGGAGAGATATGCTATGGAGGATAAGGAGCTCATGTATAGGGTTTACATCTTTGTATTTGTTGGTCATCTATATTGAGGAAGCTTTGCTAGGTTTTCTACCCCATGAGGGTTTCCTAGGATAAATCTGTATCTCTTGTGTTTATGTTGTGCTTGTTGTTCTTTCAGTGATCCTGTATATGCTATTGTTGTGAAATGAAATGTAATGCTAATATTTTTTGTCTTATCATATTTAATATTAACATGATATCAGAGCTAACCTGAAGGAAGGAAATGTATGGCACTTACCACACTTGCTTCACTTACGACAATTTGAAGGTTAGGTTTTTATATAGAAAAAACCAGTCATCGTGGAACTTTCGCTATAAATCCATTTTGGTGAAGGTTCAGGATATGAAACCATTACATGTCATAGATAAGATCCTTCTATCAATTGTCTCCAAAGGAAAACCTCAGATTTGTTGTACTTTGTGAGATATGATCAGTACAAGTTAGGGTTTCTACCTCTTCCATATCTCAGTCATAAATAGGTGACCTAGGAAAAAAGGTCATATCTTGGACTAGGAAGCTCCAAATGAAATTTCATAAAAATTGACAGGTATTGCATGGACTGTAGATTCTCATATAATGTTTTCAGAGGCCAAAGTTGAACCAGTAACATGTGGAACACCTTACAAGTTCACTCTCTTATTTTATCCCATAAACAGGTCATGTTGCGACACTTGGAATAACTCTCTCTCAGAGAATCCAATTGAGGTTGGACCTCTAGGGTTCGAAATATGACAGGTCACGCTACCATAGGTAGAATTTTCAGACCCTGTGGATTCGTAATTTCAGAGATGCATCAAAAACAATCAGGTGCATATTTATGTCAAAACATAATTGGATTTTGAGCACCTTCATTCTTGGCTTGTGAGTGCTGTGGGAATTTAGGGCTTCGGAGAAAGTTGGAATTTTTGGAATCAGAATACATGGCTGAATTCTCCCTATCAAAATCGAAATTTAGAGACCAAGATCAAATTTTTTGGTTGGGTATAAGGCCAGGCTTGATCAAACCCTTGTTCGAGATTTTGATCGGAAAGGTGGAAAATTAGGGCCTTTGCAAAAGTTGGAATTTTTTAAGTCTGTGAACACGGCTGGAAGCTCCTCAAAAAAATTGAAGTTTAGAGCTTTGGATCGAACCTTTTGATAGGGAAGAAGGGTGGGATTCATCAAACCCTAGTTTAGGGTCCTATCTAGTGAATCCAGAAGTTTCAAAGGAAATTTTGAGGGGTCAAATTTTGCAGTTTTCAAAATTGAAGTATACCAGCTTGATTAGCTCAGCAAGCCACATCTTTCGATCCATTCAAAATTTTGAAATTCAAAGATTGAATTTTTAGGGGTTTCTCTGACAAACCCTAATCCAGCTTTAGATTCAATTTTATCAAATCAAAGTGGATTGGGTTAATCTTAGAGGACAATGAATTGGACACTTGCATAAGTGAAGAAGTTCCAGTTTCAGGGGGAGATGAGGCTAAGGCCTTGCATAAGAAGACTACAAGAAATCTTGATAGGCATGACTTAAGGAGATACAGGTATGTGTTGAAATCTGTTCATGATTAAGTTTATGATATGTTTGTCTTCATATTATTGAGGTTAGTACAATCTTGATTAATCTTAGAAGTTTGAATGCATGTGAATGATAGAAGACATTCATTGATTAGGGTTATGACACTTATGATTGTACTAATGCACTTGTGGTGTTGTATGAGGATGATGTTGTCTACTAACGAGATATAGGTACATCAAGAAAGACAAATCGAGTTCTATGACCATGAGGACATGGAGACAAAGACTCATCCATAATCTTTGATCACATAGAAGCTCTACTTAGGAGCTATGTATGGCTTTGTTCTACTATGCTTAACCTATGAGATATGCAGGTTCTAGCACAAAGTCTCTAAGTCATTGAAGAGAAGAAAGAAGATATTGTTTGGGTATGTTAAGACATAACCAAGCATGATAATCCAGGTATGTTGTTTGGTGGAATTTTTCCCTACGGATAAGTCAAAATTCCCTTAACTTAAAGCAGACTTTCACTAACTCTAAGCTAAG
This sequence comes from Larix kaempferi, assembly GCA_027924585.1. Lineage (NCBI taxonomy): Eukaryota > Viridiplantae > Streptophyta > Pinopsida > Pinales > Pinaceae > Larix > Larix kaempferi. The sequence goes on along the minus strand of BSBM01001595.1, from coordinate 1,862,487 downwards.
AACAAAACACAACAAATGCTACCTTGAAATTCTTGAACTAACTTTTACAGCAAGATTAAATGTATTCAAAAACAATGAGAGATAAGACACACCTTTCAAATTGACGTTTGTCCCGCTTTTAGCTCTTGATCCAAAGCTCCAACGTAGAACCTATTAAGATCAACCAAAGAACAAACATACAAGCTTCCAAATACTTTGAATGTAAAGATTAGTTTCAAATCTAGATTAGATACATTCCATGCTAAGAACTTATGCTATACACATGAAATGGGAAAAACAAGACAAGTTATCTTATTACAAATTGAAGAATGCTTACAAAGGTTGCTTGATGCCCAAGCTAGTCCTCCAACTCCAAGTGCCTTCTCCTCTAGCTACCTCCACAATGCTGCAAGATCATAAGTTTGATACTCAAAGAGTCCTCCCCTTTCCCCATGGAATGCCTCTCTTTTATAGTGTATGGTAGGGTTAACTAACAAGAGAGATGGGTGGATCTAGGGAGAGATAAGTGGATCAAGGTTTCTAATCACAGAAAGTGAGTTGGGATCGAATCAGGGACCCCAATATTCAACTATCTTCGAAAATCCAAAATCCCACAAGCCATGGAAAAAAGGCTAATAAAAGAGTACCGTGCCCTGTGGTCTGAGCATAACGCGGTAGTACCGCGTTCTGGGGACACAGCATAGCGCGGTAGTGTGGAATACCGCGCACCTATAACTGAGCAAGGCGCGGTAGTGTGGGTAAATAAGGCCTCAGCTGGGTTAATTCTTGACAGGGTGGATTTACCTTCAAGGATTACTCATCTTCTAGGTGGTTCAAACAGTAGGGAAAGTGTCGTCAACTCTGTTTGTGGTGGAGATGCGACACTGTGGAATATAGAGGTATAAAAGATGCCCCCTAAAGTGTGAGGTCAGAAGGAACTGATGGCCGAAAAACTTTACGAATATTATGCAGAGATAGCATCAAGGAGAGCAACAAGGAGCTGAAACAGGAACAAAGTGTTAGATATACCATCGAGGCGGGCATCCCCATGCTCGAAACCAAATGACTCAAAGCATGGTTGCCGACCAATACATTGAAGATCCATGAGTACTGAGATGACATAGACTGTGAAAAGATCATGGCTACTATGAACAAGCGTAGATCCATGAGACAATAATGACACAGCCACGACCAATACAATAAGTGGATCTGTGTGACGATACAAAGGACATCTCCATCGCAACCTAGACGCAATCAAGATACAAAGGTGCGCCCAGGGTCTTCGACCTGATCGCAAAAGATACGAATCTATCCATGTGATTACAAGGTGTTGAAGTCGAACATGGTAGAAACCATTTGATTATCGGTCAATGATGTGAACCGTTAAAAAATGTGAGGGAAATCACCAATGATGAGGATGATCCCCAAGGTATCTGAAGTACATCTCAACGAAATGGGAATAAATGAGTTGATGTCGAGCATCCGAGAGATTGCTTGATCAAAGGCCAATGATGTGAACCTACTGTCAAACACGAGGAAACCTGCCATTGAGGCATGCAGGTACCAAGGTACTAGTGGTTGATTCCTAAGCCGAATTCTCGGATAGTGATTTGGTGTCGACAGGAACAGGCTCGTCGAAGGTGGGCCATAATGATTCCCACATCATCGACATGAAATCGGAACGAACGATAAGATGATGAAACAATGGAGTATGTACTGACACAGCGGAGGCCTGACACAATGAATGACTTGAACAATGCAACCCTTTGAACATATAACGGCATGTAACAAGACTTGGCAGTAGGGATTATTGTTAGCAGAGGATAGACACCGGATGAGTAGGCTCGTGGCCAGGGAGACGACTCAGGATGATGACCACAACTCAGTGAAAAATGGATACCCAATATAGACAAGATACAAACACATGTCATGTTCAAAGGTAACGACTGACAAGCTGCCATAAACAAACTTGACTTGTTCCCCATATTCCCCCGACATGATAGACGAGTACCTCTTTGTTTTTTTTCGAGCTTGAAGAGGATAACAGATGCTTGGTGTAGCTCATCTCATAGATGAGTCCAATCTCACATGTTTTACGAACCTGAGAAAGGAGGGGTTCGTCCCAAAATGGGTCCTTCGATGTTAAATTTTAACGAGACCAAGGAAGGAAAGCTCGGTAGTTTTTTGCATTTAGAGAGCCTGAAAAACTTAAAGGAAGCTCCACCATGTACTTTTTCATAAATTTAGTCCCTCGATCCTGAAAAAGTGTAAAACAATTCCCGAGAGAACTCTCCCAGGTGAGATTGACTGAGGTATACCTTTCTCGTAAATAGTCTAGACGGGCCGAAAAAGGGGTAACCTATCACCGAATAGACGACCTTTCAAATACTTTTACAAGTGTGAAAGAGTCAAGATCACTTAGCAATCTTTTCAATTTTAGGGAGTCTGAAAAGAGCTTAACTATGGACTCCTATGGTCTTTTTCGTAATTTTTAATTATTCTGGTCTGAAAAAAGAATAAAATACAACCAGGATAATACTTTTCTCATCGTTTAATGAGCATGAGTAAAGCTGACCGTACTCGACACCATTTACTTGAGTTTGACAAGCACGACATGGGTGTGAAAGTGCTTGGAATCTTTTTCAAGTTTTCAATCCAGAGCATGAAAAAGATAAAGTCGGCTCAAAATGAAGGTGAAATCATGAATAAACGCCAGTGTGAATATATCGCTTTTTACCAGGGATCCTGTCAATACGTGCTCAAAAACTGGATATTAGCAATGTGAAAAGGGCTTTATTTTAACCATTTAAAATAATAATAAAAAAATAGGTGAAAATGCTATATAAAGAATGGTTAAAAATAGAAATTTACCATTTCACTTGTTTTTTACCCCAAAGAGGATATTTTACCCATTTGAGAAGCAAAACTTCAAGGATCCATATCGGGAGTTCCAGGACACCATTTCAACAACATTCTGAGCCAGGTAAGAGCCCTCGAGCTCCTCTTTCATTTCATGTAGGAATCATTTGCTTTCAGTACGAAAACATGATTTTTTGGGCCAGCCCTACTGGGCAAAAATCGCCCTTCATAGTACCGCGTGGGGGCTCTATCGAGAAACACGGTACTGTTAGACAATACCGCGTTGTGGTTCCAAACCAAGGTGCGGTACTGTACAGTACTACACGGCAGAGTTTTCCCCAGGCGCAGTGAAGGCGATTTTTGAGATGAAAAAATCAAATTTTCTCAAATTTTTTGCTGAAACTAAGTTGTTAAATAGTTACTAAATGCTTTCCCTGACTTTTTGCAGGAGTTTGCAACTTGTTTGGAGCAAAATGGTCAGCTGGAAAGAAAGAGAGCACGAAGTAGATGATTTGGCGGCTGAAAATCACTTACCGACCGTGACCGCATTGAGAGAATGTGGTTTGTTGAAGTTCTTTAAGACCAAAGGGATTCGTCAGCAACCCAAGCTTCTCACTCATCTTATCCAATTGTGGGACCCTGACATTCAAGCTTTCCGAGTGGGAGAGCATGTTCTCAAAATCCAACTTGAGGATATTTATTTCCTCACGGGTCTCTCGAAAAGAGGGGCCTGGTTGAACTTTACTGGATACTCAGCCTCGGAATCGAGTACAGATGACTTGATTGCTCGATATTGCCGTTAGGGTTTGGGTAAGAAAAGCGGGAAGGTGGCCATAAAGGATGTTATAGAACTCCCTGTAAAAAACATACTGTTCACCATCACGTGTGCAGCAGGAAGTGTGAGTCCGCATCAGGCGTCCTGCACACAAGTGAATCTCGCAGCACAGTGTATGGGGGGAACAGTATTTAACTGGTGTGAGGCGGTGTTGGCCAATCTCAAAGAACAAGTGCACAAGTCTAGGGTTGGAAAGAATTCCCAATTTGGCTATGGGAGTATCCTGGTCACCTTCTTTTTGGCGAGGGTGCCATTATTGCGCCCGTAGATATCTATACCCCCCCGTCCACCGACCGAGCCATGGATGGCTCGATGGAGTGATTATGCGGGACGTCTCGGGGGACCTCATCGTTTAGCCTTTGGTGAGGATTTCTTTTCCTGGCTTGAGGAGCAGATAGTTATGATTGATGACTACCCCTATGCCGGGGTAGACTTTCGCGAGGACATCGACTTGGCACTGCCAGAGGATGATGATTTGGACAACTCAGGTATGACCTTCATGGGTATATGTTTTATTTTTTATTTTTGAATATATAATTTTTATTGCTTTTTTGGAATGTGTAAATGACTTCTAATGTATGTTCGTATGCATGTCGCAGACTGTGGACCACAGAGACCAGCTGGGTACTCGCCCTTACGTCGCGGTGGTGTTGATCGCCAAGCCGCTCCAGAAGAGGAGGAGGACAATGAAGATGAAGCAGGAGGAGTCCGGGATATAGAGAGGAACTTACAGGGCTTGACTCATGGTATCCCTGCTATGAGGATGGATGACGTCCCTTTGCACCTCCAGCGGCATACTGTAGGTGTGCCTAGTCGTATTGGTCGACTTATTTGTAGGGTGGCTCGAGCTGTGGTGTGTTATCATCATCAGCACGAGGACTCTGATGAGGGACACGATAGGTCTCCCAGATCTCCGTAGATGATAGCTTTTGATATTTTTGCGGCATGTACACGATATGTAGGCTTTGAGAGCCAATTTTGTATGGGATTTGGTCCCAAATTTTGTCTTTGACACAAACTTTTATGTATTTGTAAAACACTCTTATATACAGTGATATGGACCTATTTTCATGATCTATTTATTTACAGTGACTTGTGTGTTTCACTTTTATGATGTATTCTTATGTGTGGGCAAGATGCCAATCCAAAATGTAATTAGCCAATGAATCAGCTATACAATTGAATTCTCTCGGTATATGTTGATATGAAATGAAACTAAATGATCGTTCCAAGAGGCGTACTTTTTGAAATAAACGAAGTAGTATAGGATCGCGAACTGTGTAAACATGGTTCAGATGAGACACCACGAGCTGGGAGTCTAAAAAGACTGCTAGGGAGTCAATACCGAGTGAAGCAACCTCCGTCAAGAGACCGATGACCGCATGGTATTTTGCAATGTTGTTGGTTGCAGGACCCAAACAATTGGCTCCTGAAGAAATCAGCTCTCCAGTGGGAGCATAGACTAGTCATGCTACGGAAGCGATATTCTGGGTATGTCGGCTTGCACCATCGGCGAATCCGAAGTAGGCAGACATCTGCACATAAAGTCACGAGTCAAAGTAAGAGTGGATACATGAGGTCCACGTGCACACCAAAAAGAAAGTAAAAGCAAACTAAGTACATTATGTACAACAAATAACCCGTGTAGGGCAACCTTATGCATAAAATCATTTGAGGTATAGCCCATTGCGGGGCCGTGCCAATGGCATACCATCACAATCGATTATTTCATAGGCTCCTTTTTCTAAGACACATTTTACAATAAAGGGGTCATACCACATAGATTCTAACTTTCCTTTTCCAAGCTTGTCATGCATTTGATCATATGTAAGTACGAGATCACCTTCATTGAAGATCCGACGTTGAACGGATTTGTCATATTGAGCTTTGACGCATTTTTTATGGGCTTCATTAGCTAAAGCAGCGCCGCAGCGGGTTTCATCTAGCTTGGCTAGGTATAGAAACCATTCCTCTTCGGAAGTGGTGTGTGGAAGTAGCTCTATGGCTATCTTGAGTGATGGTATTTCACATTCAATCGGAAAAATGGCTTCTAGGCCATACACCAGTTGGAATGGTGTAAACCCAGTAGCACTTTTCACTGAGGTTCGGTATGCCCACAATGCTGAGAATAGAGCTGAGTTCCAGTTGGATTTCTGGGTACCCACAATGCACTGAATCATTCGTTTTAGGACTTTGTTAATGGCTACAACTTGGCCATTACCTTGTGGGTAGTAAGGGGTTGAGTTTTCATGGCGAAAACCCAACTTGACACTTAGTTCTTCGATCATGTGGTTCCTGAAATGGGAGCCATGATCGGTCACAATGGATTGTGGTACATCGAATCTAGCTATGATATGATTGAATATGAACTGCGCTGCTGTTTTGCCATCCTTAGCATATGTAGGCATCGCTTCAGCCCATTTCGTGAAATAGTCGACAACTACTATGACATAGCTATGCCCCCTAGCTGAAGTGGGCTTACAGTGCATGAAATCTATGCCCCATTTGGAAAAAGGGCCGACGGCAATAACAGGATGGAGTGGAGCAGGGTGTGAGCGTGCTTTACTATGAAAGAATTGGCATGGTGGACACTTCTTGACTGTTTCAATGCAGTCTTTGAAAATTGAGGGCCAGAAGTATCCTGCTCGCAGTATTTGCTGGGCCGTAGACATCCCAGAGAGATGACCACCACATGCTCCAGCGTGGAAGTCATTAAGGATGCGTTCCGCCTCATCTAAGGTCAAACAACATCGAAGAACGCTATCGACACCACGTCGATAAAGAGTATCATTGACTATAAGGTAGTATTTTGCGTGATGTCGGATGCGTCGCCGTTCATCACGAGTGAGGTCGGGACGGAAGCATTGGGTTTGGAGATATAAAAGAATATCCCCGTACCATGGATCAGACATGCTAATGAGGAACAATGATTCATCAGGAAGAGAATCGATGGGCTCGAGTTGCTCAGTAGCACGGGGCAAATTACAAATCAATTTCGCAAAGACCAGGGACTTCTTGGACTTAGCCTTGACAAACTCCAAGTCAAAGTCTTGAAAGATGACAATCCAACGAGAGTATTTTCCCCCAAGCACCTGACGTGTGAGGATATAATACATTGGGTTGAAGTCGGCTATAATAGTGGTCCGGCGGAGTAAGATGTAGTCACGGAATCTCTGGACAGCAAATACTGTTGCCAGAGCCAGCTTTTCAACATGTGAATAGCGGGTTTCGGAGTCAAGAAGACTCTTACTAAGATAATATACCACATGTTCTATGTTGTTTCGGTCTTCCTGGACTAGCACCATACCGATGGTGGAAGTTGAGGCTGCGAGATAAAGAATGTAGTCCCGTGTGTAATCGGGGGTTTGAATCACAGGATCTTTGGTTAAGGCTGCCTTTAGATTGTGAAAGGAGCATTGGGCTTCGTCATCCCAGATAAAGGGAACATTCTTCTTGAGAAGCCGCATGTAGCATTTTGTTATCTCGGACAGATTGCAAATGAAACGGCGGAGAAAGTTTGCATGCCCTTGCAAACATTGAAGTTCTAGAATATTGATAGGTGAAGGCAGGGCTAAGATAGCTGCTACCTTTGTGGGATCTAAACGTATCCCGTCTTTGGAGACTATGAAGCCCAACAGTTTTCCAGCTTCTACACAGAAGACGCACTTATGCGGGTTCAAACGTATATTGTAGCGACGGCACCTTTCGAAAATGGCACTTAAGTGGTCTGGATGGTCTTCCCGAGTTCGAGAGTGAGCGGGAAGGTCATCAAGATATGGCTCTACAATATGTTTGATGTCATGAAATGCGTAGGACATCACCCGTTGGAAAGTTGCCCCGGCATTTTTCAGGCCAAAGGGTAACTTTCTATATGCAAAAATCCCCCAGGGGAAGATAAAGGCCGTTTTGTGCTGGTCGGCTGGGAGCTTATCGATCTGATTATAGCCGGAAAAGTCATCCATAAATGAAAAGATGACGCTCCCGAAACAGTTATCAATGATCTGGTCGATAAACGAAGTTGGGTAGTTGTCCTTTGGACAAGCCTTGTTCAAATCGTGGTAATCAACACAAACTCTAATCGTTCCCTATTTCTTGGCTACGGGAACGATGTTGGATACCCATTCTGTCAATGGGACAGGATAGATAAAACCAACACGCAAAAGTTTTTCAACTTCTGCTTTAATGGCGGCTACCTTACGAGGATGAACGGGTCGAAGCTTTTGCCGAACAGGTCGGGTGCCAGGGAAAGTTGGAATTTCGTGGACCATGATCAAGGGGTAAATTCCTGGCATTTCTTCATAACTCCAAGCAAAAGCATCGCGGAAAGTTTTGAAGTAGGCACTATAGAACTCCGTTTCGAGGGGAGTACATGTTTTGCTGATGTGTACATTTTCCACGATACCAGGCTTCACTGAAATATCGATGGGAGTGGTTGCCATAATATTGGCCAAGTTTCCTTCGGAAAATACCTTGTCGAGAGAAGTGGGGAACTTGGTTTCAACCATCCCAAGTGAAGTGCTGGGTTTTGTATCAGGCTCAAGTGGCTGAATGGTGGGGAATGATGATCGATGATGAAAATCTCCCCATGGTGGCTCATCACCGCACATAACCTCCATAATTGATTCGTCCGTGGGAAAAATCAAATTGAGAGGATCGAAGAGTGGTGGGTATGGATGAGTCTCAGCCGAGAGTTGTGCCACGGAATGATGAGTAGAACAGTCGACCCAATTGGTGGCTGATTGGATCGCGTCATAGGCTGCGAGGTTTCTGTTGACAGGCATAGAGTTGCCATAGTCTTCAATCTGAGTGGGACTTGGAATCACCCATGAATCATTGGATGAAATCATGTTAACTGGTTGAACAGGGGTTCCCAGCTCTGGAAAAACTCTGATGAGGGAAGAATCCTTCATGAGACCAACACCAATGTCTTGGAATCGGTACCGAGGTTTATCCAATAATGGGATGGTGTTGGTGGAGTTTTGGTGGGAGTCTGGGATACAGTAATCGAGTTGATCAATAGTGACAATTTTCCCTTCATGAGAAAATTGCACAAACCGAAAGACTGTAGATGCTATGGCGGTCATGGCGTAAAACCTGTTCCGACCAAGTAGGAGATTGTATTCCAATGGCGCATCTACGACGTCAATATGTATGGATACTGTTTTACCCCCCAGTTCAACACCAATTGAGGGAATGAGTCCATAAGGATGAAAACCATGTCCATCAAACGCCCTGAGAGTGGTAGGCGAAGTTGTGACTTCAGGTGAGCCTAAGGCTCTCCAGCAGTTCAAAGACATAATCGACATGGAAGCAGCTTCATCTAACACAGTGCGGTGGATGATATTTCCATGGATTTTTGTGTGAACCTGGAAGGCTAACTGGTGAGAAAGCCTAGGTTTGGCGTGTTCCAAGTTAAACATGATGGAGTTTAAAGTATCTGGGTCCATTGCCCCCAGTGCTGAAAGTAGGGTTCTACGCTGCATGGGGCAGTGTTGGAGAACCTCGAGAGTCGACATGGCGCAAGGTGCTTGAGCCAAATCCTCAACAATGTTGTAGTTTTGGGCAGCTCACGCATTCGGATTAAATGTCACCTTTCATATGGTGCCCTTGGGTGGGCGTAGCACTGTGTCCGTAAGCGGTCTCTCGATATGGAGATGACCGGTAGGGGGGGAAATAGGAATCGGATCTTCGACAGGAGATTTTCCTTTGGCTATCTCGGGTTGTTTGTTTGAACTTGGGGGGTTGTCATACGTCTTTGAACGAGTGGTAATATTAACCTCTTCATTACTCGTCATTAGGATTTCATGGTTTGTGGACGTCTCTCCGCGGGTGGGATTAGTTGGGTTTCCCCCTTGTGGGGTTTCTTGGGCAACCATTTGCTGTTGTTGTTGGGGGAAAGGGTCAGTTAGCACTGTCGGGCGAGAGGATCCTTTAACAAATTTGTTGACTTTGTCCTTGTAGGGACAGTCACGCGTGTAGTGATCATCTTGACAAATCATGCAGGGAAACTTAGCCTTTCGACGTGGTTTCTGGTCATTTGGGGTGGGTTGCAGCTTGGGGTTCTCCTGCTGGTTCTTTTTATTTTTACCACGATTATTTTTCTTCTTTCCCCCGGGTGGTTGTGACGTGGATTGAACTGCGTTCACTTCGGAGGAAAGGGTAGGAGAAGTAGTTGTTTTTGAAGTAGCCTGGGGTAGAGTGGGGGAAGCAGAAGCTTGTTGTCCCGTCGAGTTGGTAATAGGCTGGGCCTTGACTGAACCGACAATACCATCAATGGGAGGTTCAGTGGTAGGCTTGGTTGGATCAGTGTTAATGTGGGAGGCATGAGGAAGAAGTTTATGTAAAGTATCGGATTGAGTGTATACCAAATCCATGTACTGGGCTACCGAGATGGCTTGTTCTTCTGTAACCGGTCCGCACATAGCGATATCTCTGGCTATGGGAGGCAAAAAGGATTTTGTGAACCAATCAGCAAGTAGCTAATCCGAAATAGGTGCCTTTATTAGCCTACGGTGTCGTCGCCACTCATGGATGTGATCCGAAATATGTGTAGAAGTGGCTTGACGCAGTGATGTTAACAGATCTGTTCCAGTCTCAGACCGGATGGGGAGCTAGAAATGAGTCAGAAACTGCATAGCCAAAGTGTTGAAATAACGAAAAGAGTGTTGTGGCAGCTCGATATACCATTTTGCTGCCGTGCCGGTAAGTGTGCGTTGGAAGAGCCGAAGTCGGATGGAATCATCCATCAAGGAGTTGGATGAACACCAAAGATGGAAGGTCATCACGTGGTTCTTGGGGTCTTCCCCGAGCTTGGCATCGAACTTAGGAATGTCCAATGGTAGTTTGGATGGGATAGGTGACCAATGAGGTTCATGCCATATAGGATCGTTAATAAGCCTTGACAAATCAGGTAAGTCAAGTGTGGCCCAAAAGGGAAGTTAACGGTTAGTCTGCAGGTATGAGTAATAACCATGTGGTGCAGAGAAACCTGGAGGGCCCTATATAGCATACTACTGTGTGTTATACCCATATGTGTTTCCCGGGGGGTACTGCTGGAAATTCTGTGGATGTTAAGCCATCTGGTTAACCGGTTGATTGTAGGCAACCGGTTGGTGGGTGTTCTGCTGAGTGAGTATGGTACCCTGGGGTTGCTGATACCCAGGAATGGTTGCTACTCCTTGTTGGGAATAAGTTCCTTGGAATTGTTGTGTTCGAGGAATGGTACCACCGTATTGAGTGGGTGGAAAGTTCCCCATAGTAGGGTTGGGGGGTGGCTGCGACTATTGTGTCCATGGAAGGATCGTTCTTGCTTGAGGAGCGAGTGGAAATTGAAGTGATGGGTTCCATGGAGTTGTAGCAGCTGAAGGGTAAGGGAAACCAGAATTCGAGTTCGGGGGAATCTGAGATTTCCCCCCAGCTTGGTTCCAGTTTCCAAAAAGTGAGTACCCCGCACTCTGTGGGATTTGAGGGTCCCAAGAAGGAAGCATACCTGATGGGGGAGGTTGATAATAAGGTTTGGTTCGAAGACCGGAGTAAGGTTTTCCACTGCCAGGTGTGTTGTACATACCGTACTGAGCAGAAACTGCTGGTTGGGAGAGTTGTTGGATGGAACCAATGGGTTGTCCGCCAGCAGATAGGTTGGATGGCCCTATAGGAGGAGGCTGTTGACTAGGAACGGGGTTCCCAACAAAAGGTTGTCCTCCATCTGGTTGGGTTGATGGCCCACCAGGGGGAGTTTGGTTGTTGGAGTTGGGGACCATTGCAGTTAGTTGTCCACCTCCTGAGATAGTATAAATAATGGTCGAAGGTGATCCTCCGGTCCAACCAGAATATCCAGTAGTATGACTAGGTGTTCTTCCGCCGCTGGTCAAATATGATAATGTGGATTGGCCAACGGCGCCAAAAGTATCGATTAGCAGAGGGGGTCTTCCATATCTGACAGGCGAGGACGGAGAAAAGAATGGGTTATCTCTCATAGAATGTGCACCAAAAATAGGTGATGGCAGCAAATGTGGGGAGTTTAAACCAAGGGTATCAGCATCGTCCATAGCATGTTCAATGATAGGAGGACCATCAAAAATTGGGCCCGAGTTCATGTCCTGGAGGTTGGGTAGAGCTATAGTACGAGGTACGTTGCTAGAAGAACTTGTTTCCTGAGGGTGAACACTGGGTGACATAGTGATAACAGGCGGGAGTTCCGCCTGGGAAGTAATGAAGCCATAATCAGGTTCAAAAGGTGTGTCAGGAAGTCAAGTATCTTTAATGATTTCAACGTACCCACCTGGGACTGAAATCAAGCCAGGTATGTCCTGGTCAGATCCTTCGGTGGTGCCAACAGATCCATCTGTGTCATTGTGAAAAGTGTCTAATGGATGGGAAGTGTTGACATCAGGTAGAAGGATGACCTCTGGTCTAGTACTTTGGGTTGTACTAGGTTCAACCGCTGTAACGGTGTCCACCGTGATAGATAAATATGGAATGACAGTGGGTGAAGTGACAGTGGAAGTCTCAGATATGCTAGTGGTTACAGAAGCTGCAATAGATTCTGAGACTGTGCTGTGAGCAGTAGTTATGGGCAGAAATGAGGATGTTGTACGTATCGGTGGTGGAATGTTCCCTCGACTAGCACCGTGGCTAGGAGGAGTAGTAATGCGTGATGCAGGTAGACTGGAAGTCCGTGGTGGCGGTGGTGGTGGAGGGATTTGGCCCTATATTCTTCGTGACCTTCGTGGTTGATCTGACATGATGACAGGAGAATGAAAATCAGGGGCAGTATTGTAAACAAAGAACTCAAAAAATCTAATGCAACCGAGTGTGCAGAAGAGGAGCTAGAAAAAGCAAGGCTCGCAGGTCAAAAAAGCAAGCTCAAAAACCTGTACTGAGACCGGCGTCTCAATAAGCAAGCTGATACAAAAAATGGCCAGAATGCCAACAAGCAGTCCCTACAAAGAAAAATGACCCTCTACAAAGGTGATATAACAAGCAAACTCCTAACTAAGAGCTGGAGACCTCAACAAGCTGTATCCTTCGCAAGGTGATGAAATCCAAGTCGAACAATACAACATGAGAGACCGATATAAGAAGGATATCCCTCTACCGAAAGGGATCCTAGGTAAAAGAGCCCTAGTAGAATAGATACTAAGCTACCTCATTCATGACACATTGGAAAAGGTTTTGGGCACTTCAGCCTTCCGAAGAAGACAATGGTCGATGTTGCCTTAGGGCTAACTGGAGTGCGGCATTCCACATAGTCCGTCTGGTTCTCAATCTCGCGGCCGTTTAACCCCTGAAAGTTAGAAACAGTCAGGAGGCCCCTCCACAAACTGGCTGTGACCGTGTCAATAAATACTAGAGGATTTTAGTTCCCTAAAGAAAATGACTATGTCTCAGATGAAAATGACAACGGGGAATTATTTTGATGCCTATCCCCAGTGTCCTACCTAACTACCAAATTCTTTTGATTTCCTCAAGTGAGGTTAGAGTTGGTTTAATTAGGGAGATTAATTTTAGTGGCTATCTTACTCAATCAGGTAGTGGACGTGAAACTTGATGGTGTTATGACGACTCAAACCATGCAAATGAGAATGAATAAAAAATAAGCCTTTGTCTTCGATGAAATCTAGCTAAGGAAAAGAGAGAGTTCTTCGATCAAATATGCATGAAATTTTTCACAAGCAATCAAAAACCAAAGTAAAAGATTTTTTCTTTTCTTTTTGTAAACAAAGCCAAACTGAAATAAACACTCTTTTCAATGCACTGATTCTACAATCTACAATGCTTCAAATATGAGAATTTATGTGGCAAAATCAATGGTTCATTTCCTAATGCAGAATAATGGTACTAGACTTTTTCGATTCAAACAACAGAATTGCTCTCAAATGATAATATTTTAATTATTGAAAATGATGAACACAATGTGACTGTAAAAGCTACAGGGTTCAGTAATAGAGAACAATGGTGTCAAGTTGGTTGTGGTGAAAAAAAATCAAGCCAATGCAATCAAACTAGAAAAATGACCCAATGTATAAAAAATGCCACTAATTCAAACAAATCAAGCTCACAACAAGGAAATAATCAAACCACACAGACTGTAAAATGACCAGGATGCTAACAGGCAACAGTAAACACTATCTAAAGCAGAGAGAGACTCAGGAAACCAAGCAAGGATAAAAAATTTGAAAATTTGTAGACACTACCACGTGTCAGGGTCTGACTGGAGCGCAGCACTGTGACAGTACCGCTCTGGTACTAAGGCAGAGAACGCGGTACTACCGCGCTGTAAGCAGTTCTGAGGGTGTGGTACTATGGCAAGGTAAGGAAAAAGCACAACTTGAGAAAAGAAAATGAAGTTTTCAGGGTTGTTGCTAACCCAGGGGACTCAGTGATCAGGCAGGGAGAAAAAATACAGCGAGGAGGGGTGAATAAAAGTCAAAAAAGACCAAGATTCAAACTGGTTTGAAGTGCAATAAAAAAAATCACAATCAGCAGATGTATGACAGTGAATTGAATCAATCAAACAAAAATCAAACCCAGCGGAGTTGCCATTCTTGTTTGGCGAAATTTTTCCCTACGGATAAGTCAAAATTCCCTTAACTTAAAGCAGACTTTCACTAACTCTAAGCTAAGACCAAAACACAACAAATGCTACCTTGAAATTCCTGAACTAACTTTTACAGCAAGATTAAATGTATTCAAAAACAATGAGAGACAAGACACACCTTTCAAATTGACGTTTGTCCCGCTTTTAGCTCTTGATCCAAAGCTCCAACGTAGAACCTATTAAGATCAACCAAAGAACAAACATACAAGCTTCCAAATACTTTGAATGTAAAGATTAGTTTCAAATCTAGATTAGATACATTCCATGCTAAGAACTTATGCTATCCACATGAAATGGGAAAAACAAAACAAGTTATCTTATTACAACTTGAAGAATGCTTACAAAGGTTGCTTGATGCCCAAGCTAGTCCTCCAACTCCAAGTGCCTTCTCCTCTAGCTACCTCCACAATGCTGCAAGATCATAAGTTTGATACTCAAAGAGTCCTCCCCTTTCCCCATGGAATGCCTCTCTTTTATAGTGTATGGTAGGGTTAACTAACAAGAGAGATGGGTGGATCTAGGGAGAGATAAGTGGATCAAGGTTTCTAATCACAGAAAGTGAGTTGGGATCGAATCAGGGACCCCAATCTTCCACTATCTTCGAAAATCCAAAATCCCACAAGCCATGGAAAAAAGGCTAATAAAAGAGTACCGCGCCCTGTGGTCTGAGCATAACGCGGTAGTACTGCGTTCTGGGGACACAGCATAGCGCGGTAGTGTGGACTACCGCGCACCTATAACTGAGCAAGGCGCAGTAGTGTGGGTAAATAAGGCCTCAGCTGGGTTAATTCTTGACAGGGTGGATTTACCTTCAAGGATTACTCATCTTCTGGGTGGTTCAAACAGTAGGGAAAGTGTCGTCAACTCTGTTTGTGGTGGATATGCGACACTGTGGAATATAGAGGTATAACATATGTTTTCCTATATCAAGTTAGAATCCTACTTTGTTAGCATCTTAGGTAAGTATACCTGTGTATAAAATGATCATGACTATACATACTTAAGATTATATCAAATTATAATGTTTTGATAAGTATTGAGATTATACTAATGAATGTATGATTTTGTATGAGATCATGAGGATGACACTATTATGCATAGTGGTCCAGGATGGATAAGAAGTTCAAATACATATAGAGATCAAGCAGGAGGAAACCATAAAAGATAAGTATTTGAATTGTTATTTGAATCTCTGAAATAGTAAAAGATATTGCTTGTAATAGTTGTATGCATATTTATATTCCTAGAATATATCATGCATAGTGTAGGCATTCATATAGCATTGAACACTATACTACTAATATGCATATTATGGGTAAGTGTTGGTTTTTCTCTCTATCCTTTCTAGCAGACCCGGGCTTGCGGTAATCTCTTAGACCAACAGAACCCTTAGCTCACTGGCCCTTTCGGCAACAGGTCGCAGAGGCAACCTGAAGTCTCACCCGAACTGATTCTAATGGGAGGCAGAAGACTCAAGTGTCCTCAGCCAAGTTCCGAGGCATCCAGGGTGCTTAAATCCACCTTAATCCCTTTGACTGGAGCTGTCTATCTCATTCCATTACTCCGGCTACGCCTCTGTCTTATCGCATTACGCAGGGGGTGCGATAAGTCCTCTCCCTACGTGAGACCGTCTAGCGATACCTAAGATATCGTAGGCGCGATATCTTCCCCTTCTAGTTCCTGCGGTAAGTGAATCTTGACCGCTTCCTGGATTAACAAGTGGTCTCCGCTATCCTTATCCTGGTACTGCAGTTAGCTACAACATTCAGTCTCCAAGCCTAACCCTCGCTAATGAACTTGACCCTTGATATCTCGCAACAACGTAACTAAGTAGAATATCACTTTGAGCAGTGTCTAAGTAGACCATTCATGACTTACATTCAGTTCCTACTCGCACATCATCCTCTGTTAACAATTATCTAGTTGCTATGCGGGTAGCTATGATTATCGCAATTATTATACATCATTCAGAAGTTAAACTGACGACCATGTACATTACTTATAACAGACTGAAGCATTCATATATAACACAGACAAGTGAATGAGAGCAGTAGCTACACAAATACAATAGTGCTACTTAAATAAGCACGTTGTTACTCCCAGGGCGAGAACTACGCCCAGGGGAACTACGGTTCTTGTTTACAACTCTGAAGAATAAACACAGTTCCATTCCACTCTTTACAACAAGGGTCTTCTGGGAAACTCCACCTCAGTGGGAGCCCTTCTCTATAGACCTCTTTCTCTTCCTGCCTTTTACAATGCACTCTCTTTCTCTCACAATCCCTGCGGATCGCACTATCTCTCAACAGGTTGGCCCTTGTATTCTCTCAGGGATGTCCAGACTCTGCAACCACAAAAGGCTTGACTAACCTCTACCTGATGTCTCTATCACTATGTGGCCAACCCCTTATCATATAAAAAGACTACTATATATAGATGGCCCGAAGGTCTCATCGCAGTTACAAAACTGTGGGCCTTATCCCAACAGTGACTCAACCCTAACCACTTACAGTCAACTGGCTGTACTTCCATGGCCGCCTTCTGTCTCGTCGCCGCTTCCTGCAGTCCTTAGTCTTTAATGCATCGGCCCGTCGCTTCTTCTTGGTTCAGCAACGCTGACTGTAGTCCTTCTTATTTAATGAGGGTAGCTGAACCCTCTCTTCATCTCCGGCGCCTTTATTGCGGTGGTTGAGCTCTCCCTTCGGCCTCTTCTTTGTACCACATGCTTGACTTTTCTGTACCTATCGCCGTGATTCCCGCCGGGATTTGCGCTACGGCGATATCTTTGTCTTACCGCCAAAATTGATACTTTCTCTCCAAAATTAGTTATCCTTCCCAAAATTAGCAGCTTCCTAAATGCTGCGGAAGTTCTCTCCAACAACTCCCCTAACACTTACTTGTGGCTCGTCCCCGAGCCACTCGCAACAACAGCCTGATTCATCTGCCTAAGCTTATCCTTTGTTGCTCGTGAGATTGCTGCGAACTGTGCCTTAAGCGCTTTAATACTTTCATCCATGTGTGTTACTTCTTCCTGCGCTGCGCTGAGCAGCTCAGCAGTTACCAAGGAGTCCTCTGTGCCCTCAATGACTCCTTTACTTGAGGTGAAGCTTTTCACCTTTTGCTCCAGTTCATCAACCAGATGTGCGACTTTGCTTTCGTGCGGGCTAACTTCGTTAGCCAGGTTGATCTGCTGTGCTCTGTATTTCTGCACCTGCTGCTGAATTTGTGTGATTTCTCCTTTCTTTCTTATCTTCGCAAGAGCACTCAAGCCCTTGTACTCTTCTTCAGCTCTCGATATCGCGTCTTCACAGTGCTTAATGTGCTGATCGAGCTCGGCTTTCTGTGGGAGCTCCTCTAGCTCCAGCCATGTTTTTGATGCATCTTCCAGGATAGCCTCTGCTGCTTCCACCCGACAGTGCATCTGTGTCTGTACAATTCTGAAAGCTTGCACTCGTGCTTCTTGGATTTCCTCTGGAGTAGGTGGCTTATTCGCTTCTAGTGCAGCGATCCTTGCTTCGTATTCTTCCTCCATCTTTTTCTTCTCTTCATCTAGAGCCTTTGCTCTTTCCGCTATTTTTCTGATCTTCTGAGTTATTTCTAACTCAGGCCTGATATCGCACTGCGGAAGTTCTGCTGCAATATTCTTTAAAACAAGAGAGACATCCTGCTCTCGCTGAACATATTGCGTCAACTGGGCACTCTCTGCCTCATGCTGTGCAATGAGCTGCACATTGTCGTTAGACAGCAAAACATTTTGCTCATATGTGACTTGTTCTCTGTGCCTCAGCTCCGTGCCTATCTGCTGGAAAATTCCGTACAGCTGATCCACAGGTACTTCTGGTAGGTTCACCTCAAGAGGATGAACCATCTGCACTTCCATGGGTACAGGGAACTTGATACTTCCCGGCGGTATACGAACAATGTTCGTGCGGTCCCTTGCAATACTTTCTTCTCTGCTCTGTGGAGGGGGCTGCGAACTTTCTGCGACTGTAGTTGGAGCTGGCTGAATCTGCATGGAAGCAGTCTTCTCAGTGATTGCCTTCAACTCTCGCAATTTGTTATCAAGGTTGATGCGCATACGATCCTGCGATGACTGAATCGCAGCGAATTTATCCCGCATCTTCTCCTGTATTCGGCTGGCGATGAGATCATACTCATCCTCTGTCATGATTGGTGCCTGCGGTTCGTCGGAAGTAACCGCCTTTGTTCTCTTCTTCTTTGGTCGCACCGGAGAAGGGCCTTCAATAGCCTTTCTCTTAGAACCTATTGGTTCTTTCTCTTTGTCTTTAGGATCTACCTCCTAAACATCTTCTGGGTCCTCAGCTGGGGGATCAGCTGGAACTAGGCCAGAGGATAGATCATCATACATTTGTTTCATGTCCTCATCAAAACAATTCTTAATGGTATCTTCAACCTGCTGGATTTCCATGCGATATGGGCCGGGGGCCCATTCGTTATGTTTCCTGAATCCTTTGGGTCTAATGTAGGTTTTATCCCTGTCGACTTTAAATTCCAGCTTGGACTGATAAAGATCAACGACCGGCGAGTCGACACGCGGAATCGTTGCGACGGATTCAAGCAATAGCATATAATATTCATGGAATACCATTGCGTTATTCTTGTGCTTCTCGGGGTGACTACTCGCCCAAAGATTTGAGTACCTCGACCCTCTGCACGCCCCTGGTGGCAGTTGTGGAAACTGCGAATTGGGCGGCTCTTTCCATCCAATGAAAGCCATAAGGATCGGCAGCCACGAGAAGTGGAAGCTGTGAAGTGGATCCTGCTGCGCCTGCGCACAGTCTTGAAAGAAACTATTTAAGAAAAATAAGCTCCAGTTGTAAGGTTTACCTTTTATGACCTCAATCGCGAGGCGGATAACTGAGCCTGTGACCTCCTTCGGCCTCACCTTGAGGAGGAGTTTTCCGGCCAACAGACTAGCAGTAAACTGCAAGGCGTCATCCTGTATTGAATTGACATCGTAGGCGCGACCTCCTCTTTGCAGCTTATACTCCGCAACCTGCTTGGTTGAGAGCCTGGTATCCTTTGTGGCGCCATCAATATTTATCTGTGGGTCGAAACCAGTCTTCGACAGACCGGTAATGCGGTGAATGAGGTCAACATTGACATCAATTTGGTTACCCAACCATAAGTAACCACCATGCACACATGACAGTAGCGTCCGCACCACAGCATTGACCTCCGGGCCCCGTCCAAAGTGTGGAATCTCCAGGAGATTGAGCAGTCCCGACGGTGCTAAATGGCTTACATGGTCCATGGGGACGAACTCATCGTGCTGTGTCCTTGGGTTCCTCTGAATCGTCATATAACGATCGCGGCGGAATTGTGGGTACAGCGTATAATCTCTCAGATTAGAATCAGTAAACTTAACAGCATGCATATTCCCCCACAAGTTACCTTCTTCCTTCACTCGGTTATCCAGCGGTGGGAGTATGAGTTCATATTTAAAGTCTCGTGGAAGAACAATGGCTGGCGCATTCTTTATTCTTGGTGGGAAGTATATGGTAGTGACTGTAACTTCTTCCGGAAGTTCCTGCGCCGGTTCTTCTGAGTCTGTGCTATTCGGAGTCTCGCTACGCTCCATATTAGCTAAGGTTCCTGGTGACTGGCGTGTAGACGGAGAACCAGCAGCAATTTTCTTCCCTTTCTTCGCCACAACCGAAGTCATAGCGCACTCGATTCCACCCCTTTGGAATATCTGCAACACGTCTTCGAGAGGCTCGTCTGGCGCGAGGGACCTTCCCCTGTGGTACTCTGGACTTCCTATGATTGCTAATCTTAATGCAAATCAGAGTCTGCAATTGTTTTTGGTTTCCCTGCTCAGAACTCTGCTAAGAATACGCTTGGTTCGGCTCAACTGCGCTCAACTCTTTTTGGTGAAAATGACCAAGTAGCCCCGTGCTTTGAATAGAACGTGCATTTATCATAAGGCGGAATTTTAAATGGCAACGGACCAGTGACTGGACCCGCTGGTGGCATTTAATGCATAGAAAAGACAGCACCCCGCGCCTATTTATTGCAAACGCCGTTTGAATTTTCGCTGGGAAACTGTGCGCCGGAGTGGTGTCGCATCGGATTTTCCAAATCTAGAAGAATCGTCGTACTGCTGCCAAATCTTAGTACAACAGATACTTGTCAGCCATGCAGTTAATGCTTGTCAGATGGCGAAGTGACTAGCCCTCTGATGAATTCAAAATTTGGTAGCGCATCCATCTGTTTTCTGTCCTCTGCGATAAGATATCGCATCGTCTGGAGATGGAAAGTGCCACAAACTCGCCTCATATCAAAATTATCGCAACTACCAGGAAAGGTGGCTGCGAATTCTTACCTAAAGTATTTCCCGGTGTAGACTCCTTAGGGTGCGATGCTTCATTTCAACTACACTGAACATCTGCACCATTAGGTTCCTTTCTGGGCTAGGGCTGGGAGGTGGCATGGCCGTCGCGATACAGCTTAAGCCGACTGCCATTGATCAGGGTAGGAAGAAACTCCCCACTCATAGTACGAAGCTGTATAGCACCTCCATCTGTTATTTGCTGAATTTGATATGGCCCTAACCAATGAGTTTTGAATTTTCCAGGGAACTTTATAAACTTACTGTCATAAAGGAGTACCAAGTCTCCAAGCTGAAAGATTTTGTTCTTGATATGCCTATCATGCCAAGCTTTTTCTCGTGCTTTCTGCACTTTTTGATGGAATCCTGCGATAAATCTGTCTTCCTCCAGATTGAGCAGCTGCGCCAATCTCTCCTCTAAAGTATCAGAATCAGCCATCTCTGTAAGCTGAGCAATCCTTAGACTGGGTAAGATGTATTCCATAGGCATAACAGCCTCTTGTCCATATACCAGGCTGAAAGGTGTGTGCCCTGTTAGTTTCTTACACGTGGTCCTGTAAGCCCATAATACAGCATTAACTCTGAGGTCCCAATCATCCCTTTGACTGTTACAAATCTTTGTAAGAGCCTGTTCTAATATCTTATTGAAAGCCTCCACCGTACCATTAGCTTGAGGGTGGTAAGGTGTGCTCTTATGGTGCTGTATTTCAAATTCCTCTGTCAAGGCTTCTATGGTGCTATTCAAAAAGTGTGTGCCTTGATCACTCATCAAAGTCACTGGGCATCCAAATCTAGTGATGATGTTTTCAAAAATAAATTGTGCTGCTGTAGCAGCATCACAATTCCTGACTGCTTTCGCCTCAGCCCACCTGGTGAGGTATTCTGTTGCTGTAATAATATATCTCGCACCAGTTCGTTTTCCTGGGGGGTTAATAGGACCCACGAAGTCTATGGCCCACTTATCGAATGCGCGTAGCGTTATCTGTGGTCGCAACGGCATTTCATCTCTTCTGGAGGGCTTTCCTGTCCTTTGGCAGATATCGCATGATCTGCAAAACACTTTACTGTCTTTATGTAATGTAGGCCACCATAGTCCGGCTGCTAGGATCTTCTGAGCGGTAGGCTTCCCTGCGAAATGGCCTCCTGCGATGCCCGAATGTGCTTCCTTAAGAATGGTCTGTTTCTCGTGGGGCATAACGCATCTACGCAAGATTTCATCTGGTCCTAACTTATAGAGGTGTCCTGCAATCAGGGTGAATTCTGCTGCTTTCACCACTAATTGTTTCTTTTGTTGCTTGGTAAACTCAGGTGGTGCCCACCCTGTAGTAAGGAATTGAATTATGTCTCCATAATATTCATCTGCGACCTGAATGGAGAACAATTGCGCATCAGGCAAGTTGTCCTCTAAATTACTTGGTTCTTCACCTGAGTCTAGCCTTGACAGGTGATCAGGTCCTGCATTTAGTCTTCCTGGCTTAACAATGATTTCGAAATCATATTCCTGGAACAACAATAGCCATCTGCATATTCTTCCCCCTAACACTGGCTTATTGACCAAGTACTTTAATGCAGAATGGTCGGTGAACATCTTGAACGGGGCACCCAACAGATAGTGCCGAAATTTCTGTAAAGCATACACCATTGCTAACCCTTCTCTCTCTGTGGTGGTGTAATTCTTCTCAGCTGTCGATAGTCTCCTGCTCGAATATGCGATAGGGTGGTCAATACCCCCTTCGCCTGGTTGCGTGAGAATAATGCCCAGTGCGATGCCAGATGCATCCACATGAACATGAAAAGGCTTGTTCCAATCTGGAAAGACCAGAATAGGTGCTGTAACCATTTTTTCTTTTAGAGCGTCAAGACTCTTCTGACATTCCTCATTCCACTGAAATTTGATATCCTTCTTCAATAATTTCTCCATTGGTGTGGTAATCTTGGCATAACCTTTGATAAACTTTCTGTAATACCCGGTATGACCAAGTGTAGTTCTCAGCTGCTTTACTGAGTTAGGTGCTGGTAAATTGACAATGATGGCGATCTTCGCGGGATCTACCATCAAGCCTTGTCTGCACACAATGTGACCCAACAACGTACCAAAAGGCGCACAAAATATACATTTTTTTAAGTTAAGGGAAATCTGGTGCTGTCTACATTTTTCAAACATTAATCGCAGGTTTCCTATGTGCTTCTTGACTAGTCCAAATACAGTCCAATCATCAAAATAAACTTCTAAAAATTGATGGATGTATTCCTTAAAGACAGCAACAACTACTCTAGAAAAAATTGCTGGGGCGTTCTTAAGACCAAAGGGCATTACCGTATACTGAAAGGAGCCCCATTCTGTCGCAAATGTGGTCTTGTGCCTGTCGTCTGGATGGATTCTTATCTGGTGATAGCCTGAAAATCCATCAGTAAATGAATAGATTTCTTGTCCTCCAACATTGTCTAAGACTTCATCAGTGAATGGTGTCGGAAATGGGTCATGCAGCGATGCATCATTCAGTTTGCGCAAGTCGACACAGATCCTGATGTCTCCTTTTGTTTTCTTTTCTTGTACTACCATGGGACTAACCCACTCACTTTCTTCAACAGGTTCAATGATGCCTGCTGCTAGCATCTTATCTATTTCATCTTTTACTTTTGCTTTATACCGCGGGTTCAACCTGTATGGACGTTGCTTAACTGGCCTAGCATCCTTCTTAAGCGGTATTCTCATGACTCCTAAGTCACCCACTATTCCCTTCATTTCTGTAAAGTTGGTAGGAAATAGGTCCTGATACTCGTGTAATAGGTCTGTGATTTGGCCAATTGTCTCATCATCCCAATAATCTCCAATAGAGGCAAACTTAGGGTCTGTTTCTGTGCCAATATTGCTCTTTCTAATCTTGATTGGTTCTGTTACAGCTGGGATTTCTAAGTGTGGACCTTCAACTTCACGCGTACCTTCTGTTTCTGCGATATTGATACTGCGAGGATCTTCATCCTCATCGCTTGAATCTTGTGCGCAGTTGTAACATTCCAGTGCATGTTCCATCTGAATAGCCCACTCGGGTTGCGAAGCCGCTGGTGATGGGCAATCCTCAAATATTTTAGTCTTTATGATCTTCAAGGCCCGATCAATGCTTGGATGCTCAGATTCAAAATTGAACGTGACCAAAAAGTTTTCAATCATAATAGGCCATGAGATAGTTCCTTTTCTTAGCTCTGTTTCTGTATACCAGTTCCGTGGAACTGTATCCAGTGTGTGGATAAACAAATGAACCCATTCTTCTGCTGGAATTTCTAGCCAACTCTGTTCACAGTTCATAATGTGTGCTCTGGGATCACTCTCCCCTGTGTATTTCCGCTGTGTACAGTCTCTTTCTTTAGAGAATCTAATGCGCATCAATCTCTTACAATCATACCATGATGCGATATGTTCCTTGTGTGTGTACCACCATCTTGCAGGTGTGGCTCGAACTGCAAGGTCAAAAACCTCCATCCTCTGCTCTTGAGGAATCTCTTGTTCAAACTGCTGCAAAAAATCATTGACGTCTGCTAATCCATCAAAAGTTGGAATATACCTGTTTTCAGTCCCAATCCATCGCAGTGATTTAGTCATGAATGCGCATCTGCGAATAGAGACTTCGTGGAGTCTATTTTGCCAATTCTCTAAGCCAACATCTGAATCTGATGTGCAGGAGCTATCACATCTCCAGCTGATATGTCCATCAGCTGTAGGGTCAATGTAATCTGTCTGATTAGAAGTCATTTGGTACAAATTTTCCATGTTATGCACCTCCTCTTCTGCTTTGATTGGCTCAATGTAGCGAGGACCCTGTAAAGGGTCTAATGGTGCGATAACCCGGACTTGAGCATCTTCAAATGTCATCTGCCTTTTCTTTAAGTTGATAACAGCCTTGTTATCAAAAGCCCAATCAATACCTAATAGAGCTGGATAGGGTTTGGTGTCACCAATAATTTCTATGATCTCAAAATCGGCATATGTGTGAACTCCGTCGATGTCCACTGGGACATGCGATAAGCGACCCATCGGTGATATTCTCTGCTGATTAGCTAGTCTAAGATGGATAGGGGACCTGCTTAGTTTTGGACTTCCCATCTGTTCCCATGTCTGCTTAGTCAAGACATTTACTTCTGATCCTAAGTCTAGGATAACCTCATCCATTTCAAATAGTCCGATCTGCGCTGTGAGCCTCATCTCTCTTCCTGTCCTTGTATGGCCCATTATATGGTGAATGGTGCGCTGTGTATTGCTCATAGAAGGGATCTGTTGACATTGGTCAATAACTTTCTGAAGTTCCTCTACAGCTTTCCCGTTTCTTAGAAGTTTCAAACAACTCTGCAAGAAGGACTGTACACTCCCGGTCAATTCCTCTTCGTCGCATCTTCCAGATGTGCTAGCCTGTGGTATCTGCGCAGTACTAACATCCTGCGGTGGTTTCCGTGGTATACCCTGAGATGGTAATAATAGTGATCTGGGCGGTATCTGTTCAGCAAAGGAAGTCTTAGTTTGTTGAAATGCCTCCTTATTCTTCTGTAGATCAAGTGGGATAGGTTTTCCTGGAGCTTTGCGCACCCACTGCGTTCCTGTCGTTTTTTCCACGTCCTGCGATATGTTGCTTGTGGAGAGACCACTGCGAGTTACAATATTGACCCGTGGTTCGGTTTCGTTCTGCTCAGCAGCGATAAACTGGATAGTCTGATTGGTTGCTGGCTTGGCGTCCTTGATCTTAGCTATCAGTATGGGACATTCCTCTATTGTGTGATCATAAGATTTACAATACTTGCACGTTGTAGTAGGGTTCTGACAGTCTCTAGCGTAATGTCCTGTGCCTCCACAGTTATAACAGGTGATAGTTCCACGGCCACGGCCAGATTCATAGCCTCCTCCGCGTCCTCGGCCTCTGAAATTTCCTCCACGGCCTCCCTGATTCGGATCAGTTTGTGCACGTACTGCTGGTCCGGATGCTTCTGACTGAACTCTGTAAAGGTCATGCTTCCTTTCTATCATTAACTCATAAGCTCTACAGTTGTTTTCGTCATGTCCCACAGATTTACAGAAGTTGCAATATAGGTTCTTTGGTGTCTGCCCATATTTCTGAAGGAGAGGGCATTCCTGAGGACTGTGTCCTCTGGTTCTACAAATCTCGCACCATGGCCCCTGGTTCTGCATCAACGGGTTAGGAGCTCCACTGGCGATATAGTCAGCAAAGACAGGGCAGTTATCCTTACTGTGTCCCTGCGCTTTACACTTAGTACACCAAATTTCATGCGCAACCTCCTTTCCTTTCTTAATTTCATGCAGCTGTAAGGTGAGGTTAGCTAGCTGATTCTGCAGATTAGTGATACCGGTGCTAGTTTCTGCTAGAGGTGAAGCCTCTAGTTTCATTGCCATTTCTAATGCTTCATCTTGTGTATTTAATTTCTGTTGCATTAGCGGAAGTCTGATGTGTGGTAATATTGCTGCGATAAACCATTCTTTATGCTGTTGAGGCGCAAGCTCAAAGCTTACCTGATCAATGAGGGTCTTGAACCTCTGGTCAAAATCCCAAACCGTTTCCGTAGGCAATTGTTTAATATCTTTAAGTTCTGCTATGCACTGTGACTCGGATTTAGGTTTTTTAAACTCTTTAATCATAGCAGTTCTAACCTGTGCAAGCGTTCTGTTATGGCCAGTGGTATACTTCATATACCAAGTTAATGCTCTTTCTCTAAATGTGGTGGCCAGCTGGACAAGCTTGACATTATCATCTTGTATTTGCTTAATGGTCCATATGGCTTCGCATAAGAACCAGTGTTGCTCAGGGTCCTCCGACCCTGTACCTTTAAATGTTGGTAGCTTCATATCATCTCCCATTCTGTTTCTAGATGGTGGGTTCTGGTTTGCTGTATGATTACCACTCGGTTGTGTAGATGTGGAGGGGGGGTAGCGGCAGTATTCGCTGTGTAAGAGCTACTGGACGGGGTTCCTGCGGGATTATTCTGAGTTCCGACTGGCTTTTGAGGAGTCCTAGGGTTCTGACTCTGCTGTCTCGGGTGATGTGAGCTGTCTTCTTCAGAAGAAGATGAATCGTTGACTCTATATCTTTTACCACTACGTGTATGTCCAAGATACTCGTAATCACTTTCAGAGTCTACTGACATTACAATATCATGCTACTATTCATCTGAGAGTATATCCAGTACTCCTTTTTCATATAGTAATTGCTTAATGGACAGACTTAGAGAATTTAGGTACTTACCGCGATAACCCTTGAAGAAGTACCGTTCTGCTGCGCTGAAACTCTTTCTCTGATCAACCGCGAACTCTGTGATGAAGCCTTCCAGCAGACTCGCAAGCCAGAAGTCTACTGCGCGTGAGATGGGGTTATCGACACCTTTCAAGGTCTGAATCAGCTTTGCTGTCCAGACAACTTCTCGATTCTTCTTGACACCGCTGTTGTCAACAAGCTTTGATAACCAACCATATAACTCAATAGCATAAGTTATGAAGAATATCTCATGGAGATCTGTAAAAATGTGCTTCTGTAGCCAAGCCTCAGTGCTCATTCTAGGATTCTTGTTTTCTTTTGCAGCAAACTCTCTTTCTTTTGACTCAACCCACTGGTTAAGTTCTTGCTTGGTAGGATGCCAACAGAACATCAGCTCAATGTGTTCAGTCCCGGCAACGGAACCATTTGTTGGTTTTTCTCTCTATCCTTTCTAGCAGACCCGGGCTTGCGGTAATCTCTTAGACCAACAGAACCCTTAGCTCACTGGCCCTTTCGGCAACAGGTCGCAGAGGCAACCTGAAGTCTCACCCGAAGTGATTCTAATGGGAGGCAGAAGACTCAAGTGTCCTCAGCCAAGTTCCGAGGCATCCAGGGTGCTTAAATCCACCTTAATCCCTTTGACTGGAGCTGTCTATCTCATTCCATTACTCCGGCTACGCCTCTGTCTTATCGCATTACGCAGGGGGTGCGATAAGTCCTCTCCCTACGTGAGACCGTCTAGCGATACCTAAGATATCGTAGGCGCGATATCTTCCCCTTCTAGTTCCTGCGGTAAGTGAATCTTGACCGCTTCCTGGATTAACAAGTGGTCTCCGCTATCCTTATCCTGGTACTGCAGTTAGCTACAACATTCAGTCTCCAAGCCTAACCCTCGCTAATGAACTTGACCCTTGATATCTCGCAACAACGTAACTAAGTAGAATATCACTTTGAGCAGTGTCTAAGTAGACCATTCATGACTTACATTCAGTTCCTACTCGCACATCATCCTCTGTTAACAATTATCTAGTTGCTATGCGGGTAGCTATGATTATCGCAATTATTATACATCATTCAGAAGTTAAACTGACGACCATGTACATTACTTATAACAGACTGAAGCATTCATATATAACACAGACAAGTGAATGAGAGGAGTAGCTACACAAATACAATAGTGCTACTTAAATAAGCACGTTGTTACTCCCAGGGCGAGAACTACGCCCAGGGGAACTACGGTTCTTGTTTACAACTCTGAAGAATAAACACAGTTCCGTTCCACTCTTTACAACAAGGGTCTTCTGAGAAACTCCACCTCAGTGGGAGCCCTTCTCTATAGACCTCTTTCTCTTCCTGCCTTTTACAATGCACTCTCTTTCTCTCACAATCCCTGCGGATCGCACTATCTCTCAACAGGTTGGCCCTTGTATTCTCTCAGGGATGTCCAGACTCTACAACCACAAAAGGCTTGACTAACCTCTACCTGATGTCTCTATCACTATGTGGCCAACCCCTTATCATATAAAAAGACTACTATATATAGATGGCCCGAAGGTCTCATCGCAGTTACAAAACTGTGGGCCTTATCCCAACAGTGACTCAACCCTAACCACTTACAGTCAACTGGCTGTACTTCCATGGCCGCCTTCTGTCTCGTCGCCGCTTCCTGCAGTCCTTAGTCTTTAATGCATCGGCCCGTCGCTTCTTCTTGGTTCAGCAACGCTGACTGTAGTCCTTCTTCTTTAATGAGGGTAGCTGAACCCTCTCTTCATCTCCGGCGCCTTTATTGCGGTGGTTGAGCTCTCCCTTCGGCCTCTTCTTTGTACCACATGCTTGACTTTTCTGTACCTATCGCCGTGATTCCCGCCGGGATTTGCGCTACGGCGATATCTTTGTCTTACCGCCAAAATTGGTACTTTCTCTCCAAAATTAGTTATCCTTCCCAAAATTAGCAGCTTCCTAAATGCTGCGGAAGTTCTCTCCAACAGTAAGTTGGACAAACATTCCATTGTTGCTTGTCTAGAATGAAACCTCTTTGCTGACATGCTAAGAGCTATGCACGCTCTCAATAGTATGTTCTAGTAGAGATGGAAAGCATATAGATAACCACTGTATGCATACAGGATATGGAAAAGTGTTGTGCCAAAGTATTTGTCAAGATAGTTGCATAACAATGTGAATCATATTTGTATGCATAATAGGTTATCATGTTAACATGATTTGATGATTATGAAGTACTACTAATCATGTAATTAACTTTGATTTGTAGGGAAAATCATGAAGAATGATGAACACTGAACAAGTGATGGATGTTCAACAAGAAGATTTACAAATCAAACATACTATAGAAGGCTCGTGGCTAGAAGATTCCCTTAGAAAGAGGAAGAGGATCACGACAAGATGTTTGCTCCAAGTGGCTAGATAATACCATTCTCTTAATCGGGTAATTGAAGAAGAAGTTTGAGTCGAAAAAACTCCCAGGATTCAAAGCTCTGTACAGGCACCCAGGATCGATAGTCATTTGATGAGCTTAATGATCACCATGGGTGATGCAAATTTCAACCTTTGCTACAAGGTTGAAGATGGTTTCTATATACAGATGACATGGATGCAAGAAGGAACTCACCATAGATTTTGAATGATCTTGAGGCTCATATCGGTAGACCCATCTGACGAGGGATGGCACAGATAAATATGCAGAAGATCACTCAATGCAGAGTGTGAATGATGTTCAGTCACAGAGGGAGAATTGACAGTTTCTTGATAAGCTTGGGCTTTACTAGAAGTAAAGATGATCCTAACCTTTTCCTTAAGGTTATGGATGATACTATTATTGTATATGGATTATCTCTTCCTGACAGGGAATGAGAAACAGATCATGGAAAGAAAGAAGAAGCTATCTACAGAACTTGAGATGAAAGATCTCAGATTGATGCATGTCTTGAAGTATGGCAAGGCCCAGAAGGAATCTTTCTCAATTAGGGAAAGCATGTTGTGGAAATATTGAAAAGATTTGATATGTTGGAATGCAAAGCCATGGCCACTCCCATGGATTCCAACTTGAAGCTGTTAGCTGATGACTCATGAGAGTTAGTGGATGTGACTTTGTACAGACAGAATATTGGGTCATTGATGTATCTGACGAACACTAGGCCAAATATATGATTTGCTGTGAACACCTTCACTTATTCACCTGATAGATGCAATGCATGTGATTAGGTACCTGAAGGGTACGATAGATGTTGTTCTATATTATTTTGGAGATCATGATTTCAGATTGTATGGCTACACAGATGTTGATTGGGAAGGAAGTGTATCAGATAGGAAGAGTACATCGGGTGGATTTTATTGTCTGGGATCTGCCATCATCTTGTGGTTTAGCAGGAAGCAGTCTCGTGTGGCTCTCAGCACAGCTGAAGAGGAATATATAGCTGCTTACTTTGCTAGTTGTGAAGTGGTATGGCTTCGGAGGTTGTTATCAGGATTGTTTGACTTAGAGATGGACTCCACTGTGATCCTGTGTGACAACTAGAGTTGTATCAAGATGACAGAGAATCCAGTGTTCCATGAAAAGTCAAAGCACATAGAGATCTGATATTTCTATATACGGGATATGGTGCAGAAAGGAGCTATCAAGCTCGAGTATGTGAGCATTGACGAACAAGTTACTGATGTATTGACCAAACCTCTATCTCGAGAAGAGTTTGAGTATTTCTGAGACAAGCTTCATGTAGTTCAGAAGGACCCTCCTCAAAAGGGGGAGTTATGTGGTTGATGATGATATTTGGATACTGGTATCGATGTGGATACCTATATCGATGATGAGATTGCCTATATTGATGGTAAGGTCAATGATGAGGATACTATATCGATGATGAGGATATTTGTATTGATGATGAGGATACTTGTATCGATGACGAAGATACTTGTATTGATGATGTGGATACTTGTATCGATGATGAGGATACTTGTATTAATGATGTGGATACTTGTATCGATGATGAGGATACATGCATTGATGATGAGGTTACCTATTCTGACGATGAGGCCAATGATGAGGTTTCTAGTTACAATGATGAGGTCGATGCATGGTCCTTAGTGGACAAGGAGGGATTGTATCATCCTTGGACAGTTGGTCCCTGAATAGATACATAGACTATTGTCTCTGAGAAATGGTCCTTAGTGGACGAGGAGGGATTGTATCATCCCTGGATGGTTTGTCCTTGAATAGATCAATAGACTGTTGTCTTTGAGAAGCGGTCCCCAGTGGACAAAGGGATTGCATCATCCTGAAACCACTATTTCAAAATGTACGTGATGGGGATTGCATCATCCTGGAACCACTAGTTCAAAATGTATGTGATGGGTTGCATCATCCTGGAACCATTAGTTGAAAATGTCCTTGATGGGGTTTGCATCATCTCGGAACCACTAGTTCAAAATGTACATGATGGGGATTGTATCATCCCTATACCTTGGTCCCTGAATTGATCCGTAGAAAGATGTCTCCGAGAAGTGGTCCTTAGTGGACGAAAGGGGATTGTATCATCCCCGGACTTCAGTCCCTGATTTGATCCGTGGACATATGTCTCTAAGAAGTGGTCCCTAGTGGACGAGAGGGGATTGTATCATCCCCAGACTTCGATCCCTGAATTGATCCGTAGACATATGTCTTCGAAAAAGAGGTCCTTAGACTCTGTCTCAGTTGCCGAGTGGACTACATCATCCCTAGACATGTTATGGTGTCTTAAATGGATCATGTGTATTGCAGGGTATGCTGCTATGATACTGTTGATAGTGATGGTCTAGATGACGATGCTGCTAATCGTGATGATCTAGATGACAATGCTTATGATCATGTGATGAAGATGCTGATGATCGTGTGATGATGATGCTCATGATCATGTCATGATGATGTTGATGATCGTGTGATGACGATGCTGATGATCGTGTGATGACGATGTTGATTATCGTGTGATGACGATGTTGTTGATCGTGATGATGATGTTTTTGATCATGAGATGGTAATGTTGTTGATCGTGAGGATCCAGATGTTGATGTTGCTGTAGCTGTTCAAGTGCTATAGAAGATGAAGATTCAGTACTGAAGATGTTGATGTTCCAGTATTGAATATATTCTAGTAACTACTTGAGTTATTGATGATATATAAAGAAAGCTTCCAATGATTTATAGATGTATCATGTATGATGTTGATGACTCCTTTCTCCTGCAGATGTTGTTATAATATCCTTCTCGTTAAGGGGGAGTGTTGAAATATTGTAACTTCTAAGAATATTATATTTGTACTTTATTATTTCAGAGATGTTTCATTCCTCTGATGAGACTTTGTCATGTATAAGGAGATGTTTATTCCTCCATGGTAACTTGGGTTATTAGACTTCCCTAGTGGGGTCAGCCCTGTATTTGTTATGTGGGTAAAAGGGTTATTATACCACTCTAGTGGGGTCGTCCCTGTCACATTATGTAAAGTGGTTAAGTTGGGGCCAACCTAACTTGTGTAAAAGACAAGTCGAAGTTGTGTATAAATAGAGGAGGTGTGTTCCTCATTTAACACACATTACACTCACTTATGATTAGCGCATAGGTGAGGGAGAGATTTGCTATGGAGGAGAAGGAGCTCATGTCTAGGGTTTACATCTTTGTGTTTGTTGGTCATCTATATTGAAGAATATTTGTTGGTTTTTCTACCCCATGAGGGTTTCCCAGGATAAATCTGTGTCTCTTGTGTTTATGCTGTGCTTGTTGTTCTTTCAGTGATCATGTATATGCTATTGTTGTGAAATGAAATGTAATGCTGATATTTTTTGTCTTAGCATACTGAATCTTAACAATAATAACATCTTTCATTTCTCCAATGACTTTAACAGCGGTCCTATCTAGCTATATGATCTGAGATGGAGACGAAATTGGATGCCCATTAATTTTTTTGCAAATCAAAAGTGGCATGATATTTGAAAATGCCCCTAAATCTACCAAACAATTGTGGACATTATGATTGAAAATTTCAAAAGTTAGGAGAAAAGGAATAGT
Source organism: Larix kaempferi (assembly GCA_027924585.1). NCBI lineage: Eukaryota > Viridiplantae > Streptophyta > Pinopsida > Pinales > Pinaceae > Larix > Larix kaempferi. The sequence goes on along the minus strand of BSBM01001595.1, from coordinate 1,829,557 downwards.
CTAGGACTTTGATTTTCCACCAATGCTTGCTTCATTTATCTCAGGATTTTCTTTAGTGTTCTTCGTTGAAGTGCTATCTTGTGACTCAAAAGCATCTAACAATTTCTTTCTTTGTTGGGGTAGACTACGCATATCAAATATAGAGACATTTGCTTTCGCTTTCTTGATGTCTTCAATTATATCATACCCCATATCACATTCTTTTGAAACTTTAGGTTGATTTTTTGTTCTGTTCAAAGTGACCTTCGGCTGTTTAGATGCCTCTGTGCTTGGCTCTTTTGTTGCTGCTAGGTTTTCCGTACGCTACGGTGGGATGATAGTTATATGTATTATGGGTATCTCTTTGGTAACCTTGGCTTTAGGTGCCTCCGTAGTTTGATCAGGCACGGTGAATTTACTCCTAGTGGTCACATTAATTGTTGCAGTCTGACAATTATCAACTGTGTCTTCTAGAGCAGGTTCTTGTGCAGGTGCCCAATCCCATAAGACCTTGGTTGTGTCAGCAGTAGACTCTTGTTGTTCAGAAATTTGTTCTTCTTGATGATCATTATGGTCTGGTATCTGTGCATCTAGCATTTGGTTCATCACTAGGCTCATTGAATTTATCCACTATGGGAAACTCTTTTCTGAGTGTTGTTCTTGATGGAAGGTACATAAATGATCCATGCCTACTTCATTTAAATTTAGCATAGCAGAATTGTTTGTAGGTGGGAGTGGTTGTCCGTTATCTTCTCTTTTCTTATAGAAAGGCCTAAATGGTTGCCTCGAAGTGCTAGCTATCTTATCTTTCTCTAGGTCAATGATCTTATTAGAAATATTTTGCATCATTTTCACCATATTTTCCATATCTGTTGAGGGTTCCTCTTTGTTCTTGGTTAGCAGAAAGGGTTTCTTAACAGTAGTCTGTTTCGTTTCTAGATCCAATGCATGTTTAGAAATGTTGTTCGCTTCTTCTTCTACCTTCTTAGCTTCTTCAAAATTTTCTACCAAGGTAGTTTTCTTTGTTCTTTTATCGAACATTGCTATGGGAGGGTCAAGAGCTGTTGTATAATATTCAACTAAAGATTCTTCAGCAGGATTAGCTGCATCACTGAAATTGTTCAACGACATGGTAAACATTTGATTAAACACTTGAACCTTTTCTTTCTTCTCCATTCTCATGGACAGTAAGTCTTTCATAAGTGTGGCCACCGTTTTCTGATTTCCATACTTTTTTAAGAAACATTTCTCAAAGTCCTCCCAATTAGATATGGAACTAGCCTGTAAAATAAAGTACCAGGAAGATACTTTGGGCTCAAATGTGTAAGAGAAAATGCTACAGACTACATCTTCATGCTGCACATTCAAAAGACTCAAAGCCAAGTAAAACGTTTTAAGATAAGCTTCTGCAGAGATACCTTTACCATGATCATATTTAGGAAAAACCTTTTCAGGATTCTTGGATAGATCATGGAACATCCTAGCTATATTTACAGCTCCTCTCACTCTCCATGCCAGTACAGCCATGGCTCCACGTGGTGAATTTGGTGGAGTATCATGTGGAGTGTGAGGTGGGGAATTGCGTGGGGTATTTGGTTCCTCTATATTTGGAGGATTTCCAAGTCTGATTTCTCTAAGAGGCTCTGTTATTTCCTCCAAAGATAGATCTACCCGATCCTCTAAGTTTTGAACAAGAACAAAATCCTTGGTATACTGTGTTTCCCTTCTAGGGGCTATTCTCTTGGGGAGTGAGGGAATTGCATTTAGACCACCAAGCTGCCTAACAAAAGCATGGGTGTGTCTTCTTAAATTCGCTACTTCAGCAAAACGAATAACATACAGTGTTTCTGGCTGTTCGATCTTAGAATTGGGATCTTCTTGATTTATTAATTCTAGATCTGGATTATCTGGGATAACTATCTCAGACGGGTCTTCAATGGGATTCCTTCAACCGAAAGGATCTCCTCTACCAGCAATGCACTGGTGGCCCTGCTTCTAGCGCCAAAAACTATTGACACCCCAAAAATTGTAGCATCAATCAGCAACGGATTCTCCCTAGTAAGCAAGCCCAATTAGATTGCTCACCGTTTGGTGTGGGGAATCCATCCGGTTAACGGTTCTGGATACCATGTAAGATTTAAATATTTACTTACTTTGCACCGGTTGCGGCCCGATCCATCGTTTATGTATTTTAATTTTAAAGATGAGATGCAAGTGTTGTAATCTAAATGTAGGATGTAAACAAATCTAATCTAAAACTGTTTTAAGCAAATTTAATCTATCCTTGTAAGGAGAAAAATTAAAGAATGAGTAATAAACTGGAAATGTAACCAGGAATCACATAGATAACTATTATATTGAAAGGAAACATTTGCAACAAAAAATAAAGATTACCAAAGATAGCTTTGATAGAGGAAACACATTCTATTACCCATTTTACACAGAAATATTGCATGAGATAGTGAAAGCATTCAAAGCAAAGAAGTAATTCAACAGGTTTAGAACGATATCACAGCAAATGCATGAATAATGCATAAGTAATTCAACCAATAATTCAGAAATTCCCATAACAAAACTCCATGTAGGCTTCCATTAGGAAAAAACGAACTTTCTTTATTGATGTAGCAAAATAATTCACGTACAACATAGACTAGTACAAAATGAGAGATAAGTGACCAGGCAACCAAAAATTTTGGTCACCACAATTTTTTGAAGGGATAAATGACCAAAATTGAGAAATTTTAAGTGAGCTAGCTAAAAATGGCCAAGATAAATGACCAATTTGATCACAGGATAAGAATGAAACTAAAAATGACTAAGATAAATGAACAATTTGGTTACTGGATAAGAACCAAACTAAAAATGACCACATAGCAACTGGTCATTTTTAGTTGTGTCACTCTGACAATGGAAAATTAGAATTTTGACAATGAATGTCTACAATTTACTAAATTCTAACACCGCAGATGGATTCAGAGACCCCCCTAGGGTAGGGGGGTCTCTGAATCCATCTGCGGTGTTAGAATTTAGTAAATTGTAGACCCCATCATGTGCCTCAACTCAGCATTAATGCACAAAGTAGATTCGCACTGCTTACATTAACAACCTTTATATGCAGATTTTCACATGCACTTACATTAATAACTACATTTAAAAATAAAATTAGATGGAAAAATAATTAATGAAATGGCCCATTAGGATCACCTTTCTACATGGAAGAAGATTGCTACGGAAAGACGATGATCCATTGTTTTAGTTTATATCATAGTAAATAAAGAAAAGGAGAATAAATTTTTTTGACACCTACTCAAGGAGATCAACTTACCGACCTTCACCAATGAAATTAAATCTGCAGATATCGACTTACCATCTATAAATGAAATGTATTTGGTAGGTGCTGAAATAGATGAAGTGACAGGTGTGGAAGAATGCCCTCTGTTATCCGACATGTGTTGAAACAAATGAAGCATGAGCAATTGGGGTTTCAACTACATCGACCACATGTTCATGCCTTACAAGCGTAAGGGGTTTGGCATGTTCGAAATGCCCTCTCTACAACAAGGCAACAAAAAATTGTGGGCTTCGTCATCCTTACCTACAATTGTGGCTTAATAAATTGCGGGCACAAGACGACAACCAAAGACTAGCAGGACGCCAAGTAGAGAGCATAGAACACTGAACAAGGAGTAGAAACCATGGGGCAACATGAAAACCAATGGAAAATCTAGAGCGGATGAGAAGGACATGCATCGAAAACATATTTGCTGGAAGGGAGATGAAAGCGGTACAATGTTTTTCAAAATTGACCTCAGAGAAGAAAGCCTATCGGTATAATAATATTAATTAGAAAATACAATTTATAGAATAAAAATAAATTCAATCATTATAAATAAAAACATATAAAAAAAACTATTTAACTTTCATACATTTTTTATTTAATTATTTGATCTTATAAATATTTAATAAATTCATAACTTGAAATCGATTTCTTTTTAATCTCATAAATGTTTAATAAATCTTTGGATTCAAATTGATTTTGCCCAATACATCTCAGTTACCTCATATAAATCTCTCCATGTTGGTTTGAATGAAGGAAGAGAGGCGTTGGGTAATGTTAAAAGTTGACAATTATCAAGTAGATCTTACATATATATTTTTTTGTTTTTCATTGAAGGTTATATATATATATATATATGTGTGTGTGTGTTTCCATGTGTTATTTGTGCTCTCCTCATTGAGAATATATTCTCAAGGAGTGTAATGATCTGTAAATTTCTTCGAACAATACAAGTTTTCGTGGGTGGCTCTTACTCAAGAGGAAAGCACTAGTGTCGCAAGTTTTGATCAATGTTCAAGATTTGATTGGATTGGTTTACCTTTCAAGAACTTCCCTAAAAGGGAGTAAGATATTATGCATTGGTGTTTGATTATTTTATCACTTTTGTTGGTTATCAATGATTCTTTATAGGGTTTTTAGTGATTCTTTTTTGAAGGGTCTCTTACATGTCTTTTAATCCACCAGCTATGGAAGCATGGGAACTTGCACTTGGGGGTGACATGGGACATATATGGTGAGAATAAAAAACCAAGGGAATAGTGATTCTTTTATGAAGGGTCTCTTACATGTCTTTTAATCCGCCAGCTATGGAAGCATGGGAACTTGCACTCGGGGGTGACATGGAACGGATATGGTGAGAATGAAAAACCAAGGGAATAGTGATTCTTTTGTGAAGGGTCTCTTACATGTCTTTTAATCCGCCAACTATGGAAGCATGGGAACTTGCACTTGGGGTGACATGGGACATTTATGGTGAGAATGAAAAACCAAGGGAAAATGGTGCATGATGAAGGAAGCATAGGCTGTAGAGAATGATGAGTGAGATTTAAAACAAGACATTATAACAAAGAAGTTGGAAGCGAATGAACCATTGAAGAATGAGTTAGCAAACCCAACCATAACTGAATTTCCTTTTCTAATAGGTATAACTAAATGAGTTGAGTCAACATGAAGCCAATTTATAAGTTGAATAACAATAGAAGTAACGCGATTGCTATAAATTGCCTTTTAACAAAAAAAAATATAATAATAGTTACATATGACATTAGGGAACAAAAAATATTTTCTTCTAGAAAAACATGGAAAATAAAGGAGGGGTCTTATTGTTAAGATTTAATGTGCCAAGACAAAAAATAGCAACATTACATTCCATTTCACAATAATAGCATATACAGGATCACTGAAGAAACAACAAGCACAACATAAACACAAGAGATAAAGATTTATCCTGGGAAACCCTCATGGGGTAGAAAACCCAGCAAAGATTCCTCAATATAGATGACCAGCAATATACAAAGATGAAACCCTGAGACATGATGTCCTCCTCCACAATAGCAGACCTCTCCTCCTCAAGTGAGTGAGTGTATATAATGAGGAACACACCTCCTCTATTTATACACTACTCTGATATGTATTTTACACAAGTACATGTAGGCTCGTATTTAACCCTTAAGTTCAATACCCCAATATAACTGACTAGGCCAACCCCCACATGGTGGGTCTAATAACCCTTTGACCCACATAACACATACAGGGCCGACCCCCACTAGGGAAGTCTAATAACCCAAGTTACCACATTCCAACGGAGGAATAAACATCTCCGGATATACAATAAGATCTTCAAGGAGGAATGAAGCATCTCCAGAATAATAAAGTACAAGTATAATATTCTTTGAAGTTACAATATCTCAACACTCCCCCTTAACGAGAAGGATATTATAGCAGCATCTGCACAAGCAAGGAGTCATCAACATCACACATGATACATCTATAAATCATTGGAAGCTTTCTCAACATCATCAGTAACTCAACCAATTACTGGAACATCTTCAATACTGGAACATCAACATCTTCAGAACTGAGTCTTTATCTTCTACAACACCCACAAAACTATAGCAACATCAATGTCTGAATCCTCATGATCGTCAGCATCATCATCACACGATCATCAGCATCGTCATCGCATGATCATCAACATTGTCATCATACGATTATCAGCATCAGAATCATCTCGATCATCTCAATCTACAGCATCTGGATCATCTCGATCTACAGCATCTGGATCATCTTGATCTACAACATCTGGATCATCACGATCTATAGCATCTGGATCATATCGATCTACAGCATCTGGATCATAGCATCTATATCATCTTGATCTATAGCATCTGGATCATCTCGATCTATAGCATCAGGATCATCACGATCTACAGCATCAGGATCATCTCGATCTATAGCATCTGGATCATCTCGATCTACAACATCTGGATCATCTCGATCTATAGCATCTATATCATCTCTATCTACAGCATCAGGATCATCACGATCTACAACATCCAGATCATCACGATCTACAGCATCTGGATCATCTGTATTAGTATCCACACCAATACATCTATCATCAAAACATGTATTCTCACTAATACATCTATCATCAAAAGCATGTATTCTCACTAATACATCTATCATCAAAAGCATGTATTCTCACTAATACATAGCAGCATATCCTGCAACACACATGATCATATTACAGGATGATCAATCCCGCTCTCTTTAGGACATAGGTCCATGGATGATACAATCCAGATCAAGTTCCAGGATGATCAATCCTTATCACTTTAAGACAAGTCTCATGTCTAGGGACGATGCAATCCCGATCCAGTTCCAGGATGATCAGTCCTTATCCATTTAAGACAAATCTCATGTCTAGGGACGATGCAATCCTGATCCAGTTCCAGGATGATCAGTCCTTATCCATTTAAGACAAATCTCATGTCTAGGGACGATGCAATCCCGATCCAGTTCCAGGATGATCAGTCCTTATCCATTTAAGACAAATCTCATGTCTAGGGACGATGCAATCCCGATCCAGTTCCAGGATGATCAGTCCTTATCCATTTAAGACAAATCTCATGTCTAGGGACGATGCAATCCCGTTCCAGTTCCAGGATGATCAGTCCTTATCCATTTAAGACAAATCTCATGTCTAGGGATGATGCAATCCTGATCCAGTTCCAGGATGATCAGTCCTTATCCATCTAAGACAAATCTCATGTCTAGGGACGATGCAATCCCGATCCAGTTCTAGGATGATCAGTCCTTATCCATTTATGACAAATCTCATGTTTAGGGACAATGCAATCCCATCACGTACATTTTGAACCGAGTTCCAGGGATGATGCAGTCCTATCTTCAATTCTCGGAGACATTAGTCTACGGATCAATTCTGGGACCTAAGTCCGGGGAAGATACAATCCCCTACCTATTCATTCAGGACTTCATTTTCGGAGACATCATGTCTACGGCTCTCTTTAAGAACATGTGTTCAAGGATGATACAATCCCTCTTCTTTCTCGGAGATATCTGTCTACGGCTCTCTTGAGGATGATGCAATCCTATCATGTCCACCAAGGACTTCATTCTCGAAGACATATGTCTACGACTCTCTTGAGGATGATGCAATCCTATCATGTCCACCAAGGACTTCATTCTCGAAGACATACATCTACGGCTCTCTTTAGAACATATGTTCAAGGATGATGCAATCCTATCATGTCCACCAAGGACTTCATTCTTGAAGACATACGTCTACGGCTCTCTTGAGGATGATGCAATCCTATCATGTCCACCAAGGACTTCATTCTCGAAGACATACGTCTATGGCTCTCTTTAGAAGATATGTTCAAGGATGATGCAATCCCCTTGTCACCTTAGACCCTGTCTAAGGACCAACCTCTATGTCGGCATCACCAATATAGGTATCCACATCATCGACCTCTCTGTCGATGCAGGCAATCTCATCATAAGTGATCACATCACTCCCCCTTTCGAGGAGGGTCCTTCTGAACTATATTAATTTTGTTTCAGAAAACTTTACTTGAGGTAGAGGTTTGGTTAGTACATCGGCAACTTGTTCACTTGAGGTAGAGGTTTGGTTAGTACATCGGATCGGTAGAAGTTTGGTTAGTACATTGGTAACTTGTTACAAATTCAAACTTTTAGTTCCTTTCTGGACCATATCTTGGAACACTAGATTCTCTGCCATCTTGATACAACTCTGTTTGTCACATAGGATCATGGTTGGGTCTATCTCTAAGTCAAACAATCCTGAAGCCATACTGCTTCATAACTTAGCAGAGCAAGCAACCATATATTCTTCTTATGCTAAGAGCCACACTAGACTACTTCCTTCTAAACCATGAGATCATGGTTGATCCCAAACAATAACACCCTCTCAATGTGTTCTTCCTTTCTGATACACTTCCTGCTCAATCAACATCTGTGTAGTCATATGAAGTCATGATCTCCAAGATAACATAGATCAAAGTCTATTGTATCCTTTAGGTACCATATCACATGATTTGCAGCTTATCAGGTGAACACATCTAGTTTCCACTAGATACTGACTCAAGGTGTTCACAACAAAGCATATATCTGACCTAGTATTCATTAGACACATTAACGACTCAATATTTTTTTCTGTACAGAGTTCTATCCACTAACTCTGATGAGTCATCTGCTAACAACTTCAAGAGTGGCCATACCAACACATCAAGTCCTTTTAATATTTCTCAGCATACTTTCCTTGGTTGAGAAAGATTCCTTCTGAGCCTTTCCATACTTCCAGACCCAGGAAGTAATGCATCAATATGAGATCTTTCATTTTCATTTCTGCATTGAATGATCTTCTGCATATCTATCTGTGCCATCTCTCGTTAGATGGGTCTACTGATATAAGCCTCAATATCATTTGAACTCTGTGGTGAGTTCCTTCTTGCATCCATGTCATCTGCGTATAGAAACCATATTCAACCTTGTAGCAAAGGTTGAGATCCACATCACCCATTAAGCTCATCAATTGATTATCGATCCTGGGTACCCATACAGAACCTGATTCACACTTATTCTTTAATTACACCATTAAGAGAATGGTCTTATCTAGCCACTTGGAGCAAACATCTCATCATGATTCTCTTCCTCTTTCTAAGAGAATCTTCTAGCCACAAGCCTTCTATAGTGTGTTTGATTTGTAAATCTTTTGTTGAACATCCATCGCTTGTTCAGAGTTCATCATTCATCATGATATTTCCTACAAATCAAAATTAAGTACATGATTAGTAATACTTCATAATCATCAAATCATATTGACATGATAACCTATGATGCATACAGATATCATTTACATAGTTATGCAACTATTTTGACCAATACTTTGGCACAACACTTTCCCATATCCTGTATGCATACAGTGGCTATCTAGATGCCTTCCATCTCTACCAGAACATACTACCGAGAGTGTGCACAACTCTCAGTATGTCAGCAAAGAGGTTTCATTCTAGACAAGCTACAATGAAATGTTTGTCCAACTTACCAATCATATGCATATTAGTAGTATACTGTCCAATGCTCTATGAATGTTTACACTTAGCGTGATATATTCTAAATATGCATATAATCTATTACAAGCAATATCATTTAATATTTTAAATAACAACTCAAATACTTATCTTTTATGTTTGTGTGGTTGCCTCTCGCTTGGTCTCCTAAATGTCTTTTGAACTTCTATTCATTCTATACCACTGTGCATGCTCAAGTGTGCAGTAGTGTTATCCTCATGATCTCATACACAAACATACATTCATTAGTATATTATAAACATTATCAAAACATCTAAATAGTCTTGAATATGTGTAGTCACGATCATAAATAATAAACATTAGTATTCAAGATTTTAGGGAAGACTTCTTTTACTCATGTGTATCATCAATCAAGATAAAAGACATAATATGCATAATCTCTTGATTACTAACTTTATGAATAAGCATATCTAATCATGCCAAGTATACTTATATAAGGGATCCCAATACAAGGTAAGATTCTAACATGACATAGGAAAACATACCTGGATTAGTATACCTGCTTAGTTATGTACAACATACCTAAACAATCTCTTCAATGATTTAGAGATCCTGAGCTAGAACCTGCATGTCTCATAGGTTAAGCAAAATATAACAAAGTCATACATACCTCGTAAGTAGAACAGAGATTATGGATGAGTCTTTGTCTTCATGATGTCATGATCATGGAACTTGATTTGTCTTTTGTGATGTACCTGAACCTCGTTAGCAGACAACATCAACCTCACACAACACCATAATGCATTAGTACAATCATATAGCCCTAATCAATGAATGTCTTCGATCATACACATGCATTCATACTGTCGCTAGGGTGATAAGACAATTCTAACATTAATCAAGATTGTACTAATAAATAACATGAAGACAAAACACATTATGAACTTAATCAAGAATCAGATTTCAAGACATACCTAAACCTCCTTAAGTCATACATGTCGAGACTTCTTGTAGTCTTCTTATGTAAGGCCTTAGCCTCAACTCCCCCTAAAACTTGATCTGGAGCTTGATTAGGCTTTGCTGGAGAAACCCTAAAAATTCAATCTTTGACTTTCACACTTCCGAATAAATGGAAGGATGTGTCTTGCTGGGCTGATCAAACTAGCATACTTCAATTTTGAAATCTCCAAAATTTGACCCCTCAAAATTGCCTTTGAAACTTCTGGATCTTCTGGACAGGATCCCGAACTAGGGTTTGATGAAGCCCACCCTTCTGCTTAATGAAAAGGTTTGATCCAAGGCTCTAAACTCTTTTTTTTTAGGAGCTTCCAGCCATGGTTATAGACTTCAAAAATTCCAACTTTTGCTGAAGCCCTAATTTTCCATCTTTTCGATCAAAATCCCGAGCTAGGGTTTGATCAAGCCAGGTCTTCTACCCAACCAAAAAATTTGATCTTGGTCTCTAAATTTTGATTTTCCTGAGTATCATTCCGCCATGGATTCTGATTCCAAGAATTCTAATTTTCTCCGAAACCCTAAATTCCGGAAGCCATGAATAAAGGTGCTCCAAAAATAATTTTGTTTTGACATAAATATGTACCTGATTGTTTCTACTATAAATCTGAAATTTTAGCTCCACAGGGTCTGAAAACGTTTTATACAGTAGCCTGACCTGTCATCTTTCCATCCTGATAGGTCTGACCTCAATTGGATTTTCTGAGAGAGAGTTATGCCAAATGTTGCAACGTGACCTGTTTTGGGATAATATAGGAGAGCGAACTTGTACGACGTTCCACGTGTCACTGTTTGAACTTCGGCCTCTAAATTTTTTTTCTAAGATTTCTCTCCTTGTTATCTTTCCATCCTGACAGGTCTTACCTCAATTGGACTCTCGGAGAGAGAGTTATGCCAAGTGTCGCAATGTGACATGTTTATGGGATAAAACATGAGAGCGAATGTGTATGGCGTTCTATGTGTCACTGGTTCATCTTCAGCCTCTGAAAACATTTCCTGAGATAGTACAGTCTGTGTACTACCTATCACTTTTTACAAAATTTCATTTGGAGCTTCCTAGCCCAAGTTATGACCTTTTTTCCTAGGTCACCTGATTTTGACTGAGATCTAGAAGAGGCAGAAACCCTAACGTGTACTGATCATAACTTACAAAGTACAACGAATCTGAGGGTTCCCTTTGGACACAAGATACCTGAAGAGGTTAGCTACGACCTGTAAAGGTTTCAGATCCTGATCCTTCACCAAAATGGATTTATAGCGAAAGTTCCACAATGACTGGTTTTTGCTATATAAAACCCTAACCTTCAAATTGTCGTAAGTAAAGCAAATGTCGTAAGTGCCATACCTTGCCTTCCTTCAGTTTAGCTCTGATCCCATGTTAATATTTAATGTGCTAAGACAAAAAATAGCAGCATTACATTCCATTTCACAATAATAGTATATACAGGATCACTGAAGAAACAACAAGCACAACATAAACACAAGAGACAGAGATTTATCCTGGGAAACCCTCATGCGGTAGAAAACCCAGCAAAGGTTCCTCAATATAGATGACCAGCAATATACAAAGATGAAACCCTGAGACATGATCTCCTACTCCACAATAGTAGACCTCTACTCCACAAGTGCGCTATCCTCAAGTGAGTGAGTGTATATAATGAGGAACACACCTCCTCTATTTATACACTACTCTGATATTTATTTTACACAAGTACATGTAGGCTCGTATTTAACCATTAGGTTAAATACCCCATTATAACTGACTGGGCCGACCCCCACATGGTGGGTCTAATAACCCTTTGACCCACATAACACATACAGGGCCGACCCCCACTAGGGAAGTCTAATAACCCAAGTTACCACATTCTGACGGAGGAATAAACATCTCCGGATATACAATAAGATCTTCAAGGAGGAATGAAACATCTCCAGAATAATAAAGTACAAATATAATATTCTTTGAAGTTACAATATCTCAACACTTATCACCTAAGAAACATAAGGAACTGTTCGCCTACCTGTTCATGAATCCTCATGGCTCATATGATCACATTATGACTCCCATTTGACCTCCATATGACTCCTATTAAGGTCCTTATACCTCCCTAAACTATGATTCCCCTTCATATAATAATGCAAATGTCATGTGTAAAAACAACCAATGAAATGTGCAAGCAAATCCGATCAAGCATAAATCTAAAACCAGGTCTCCTGACAACCTATAGCTTATCCATTTTGCCAACATACCTTTCATTGCAATCTAGATTGTCTTCTTTGGAAGCCAGAATAATTGCTTTTTGATGTTTGTTCGCAACACATTCCATTCAATCTTTTTACTTGAAATCCATGTTCTGGAATACCAGAACCGTCATCTTATATATCTACTATTTGCTTTGTTGTCTTTGCTACAGTGCATCTTTTGGAGAAGGCATTAATGGGTATTCAACATTACAATCAGTACATAGTATAAGCCCAAGTCATGGTTTCAATTACAAAAATTAATCCACTATTGGGGTGCTTTGCAGAACGTTTTCTGTAATTTGAAGTGGTAGGGTTTGTTGGGTTGTATCATCCATGACAGAGGAGCAGCGAGTTCATTCGGACTGTATAAATGCTTCAAATCCTTATCATGAATGCGTGGAGTATTGCTTTTGGAAAATCGTTGAAGCCAAGGAATGCCGAGAAAAGGAAGAATCAGGTATTGTAGCTATTTTCCTCATCTTGTACAATTCGTTTCTTGTTTTGTATTCAAATGCCATGAAAGAGAATAGGAGGAAAAATCTAAATGTATGGCATTCTAGATTGAATAAATTCAAGTTTCTGCACATACAATAAATAACCTGCTCGAAACCCTAGGTCAATGAAAACTCATCTCCAGAATTGGCAGAATTAATTGATCTCTGGCTGAATTATAGGAGCATAGGAACAGCTTTTGTTTTATCTCTCGACAAAATCCTCTGTGTAGAATCATTAAAATTAATGGGTCTCTACCAACTATGGCAATACATAGCAAATATAATCTTCTCATGGTCTTATGGATGTTCTCTATTTACATGAATCTCATAGTTTGGGTCTTCAAAACCTACCATATATCCTCCTTGCTGTGTGCCTGTTCCGTGTTCTCCTCTGAACCCATGCCCATGCTAGTGTTGTCGAGGAGTAGTTCTTTTAGAGGGGGGCTATAATAAATGGGAAACAACACAAAAATCAACATAATACTAGGCAGTTAAAAAAGTAAACACAATTTCTAGACAAATCATGTCTTGCTTAATGCTTCCACAGACATAGATCATGGTACTCTAAAAATCTCTTAACTAAAAGGATAAAATATTTCACACAATGTCTCATTGCCTTTATTTTTATGCTAACCTGATAAAATCTAGCATGTTTCCAAGCATATTGGAGACTCGGCTGGAGCAATTTCACTTCACCAAGGCCCCTGAAAACTCGCGATTGCAATAAATAAATGTCCAACTTTTCATGGTTGGAAGAAGCTTCAAGTTCTTCATTGAATCTACGGCAGCACTTTGTAATATCCCTTTTTCAAATTTTATTAAAATGCCAATTTTTCAACTTTTTCCCCAATTTCGACCTTTGACTAGTTTAACTGTTTTGACCTCCAAATCATCCCAAATGCTCCCAAATCTTCTGTATGAGTGTATTAATGGTATTTAGACTTGAATATCAGGTTCAGGGATGTTTTATGGACCTCCAATTACTGCTGCAAACTTGATTTGTATTCTGATCAATATAGGTAATTTTGACTAGTAATTTGTGCATCAAATCCCCCCCCGGTAACACTGAAAATGGCCTTCCAAATGCCTCCAAACTCCCAAAAATTTATGAACAGAGGTATATAATGTGTTAAGTATGTTATTGAGGTCTCATATGCACCATTAATTGATTTTTACTACTGTTATAACTCTCTCACATTCAACAGCAAAAACCCCCAATTCGACCCTTGGGGAAATGGCACTATTTCATCTCCCAATACAACTAAACTGAGTAAAAATGCTTCAAATGCTCAAGTACAGTACATGAAACTTGTAGAAGACATCCATGGGATTATATTGATCACAAATATATCAGATAATCATCCATCCATTCGAAATAATCAACATTATAGTGTCATACATCAATGCATTGGGGAAATGGACATTGTTTGCTCATTAATCAATAGTTTTGCATACAACCAGTGGGTATTTCGACCTGAGACTTTCTGAATATGAATAACAGAGGATATGAAGCTATTACAATCATAAATATATAATGAGAAGCTCTCTCAAGAAGCACAAGTGCTCACCAAAAACGCCCTCCCTCAAGGAGCATGAATATGCCTTCAAAACTGGAAACGGTGGAGAGAAAGTGTTGCACTAAACCAAACCATGAAACTTCCTGTAGCTGATACCTGCAAATACAAACTCCATTAAAGCACCATGAAATACCTGAGTGGCCTCTCCAAACACCAACTTGGATGGGAATCTTTCACCCTCGAAATTGGCTAAGGCAAGAAACTAGTCATCCACTAGCTCTCTCTTCACAAATGCAATTTTTCTCAAATCCTCAAAAGCCATTCTCATACTTGATTTCTACATTTTATAACCAACATTAGCCTTCAAGGGGTCGAAATCCTCTCAATAGATTCAATAATTTTCCATTTAGGAAATATTCCTCATTTGCCACTTGTCTCCTAGTTCCAACCTTCCATCTTCTCCCAAATTCGAATTTGAGTCTCTTTGGATTCCTCCAACTCCATGAGCGCCTTCCTTGAGCCTATTTTTGGGGCTGACATGTCATAATGGTCAGGTGTAAGAAGTCAGGTCTGAATTTTGTCATAAATGTCATAGATGCTTCATTATTGTTGTCATAAAACTAGGGAATCTAGCCCAAGTGTCCACTAGTCTCCAATTTGACTCTTCCTCTCCCATGGAGGTTACTATTCCATCCCATTTCGACCTAAGATGCTCAATGCCATGTGTTATGACTTACCAACTCACCCAAGAGTGTCCACCTTCCCATGAATTCGAATTGGCAAGAGAGAGCTGCCATGTGTCATTGAAAAATCAAGCTAGTGTGGGTCCCACCACCTCCATATGTCTCCAAAACCACTTGCCACCTAGAATTTCTCTTGAATTTATTTATTCATCATATTTATTAAATACTTGAACCCTTCTAATGTCTAAATATCATTTATTAGCTTCCTTATTACCATCCCACATGTTCCCATCCAACCTAGGAAACTAGTAGGATTGATGGGATTGTCTTACTATGCACTTATTTGAATGGGGACATTACAGTCCTCCCCACCCAAGATTGCTTGTCCTCAAGCAATTTCAAATTTGGATGCTGCAAAATCTTCTCCTCTTGCCATGTGGAATCTTCATTTGGTAAGTCCTTCCATTGCACTAAATATTCTTTGATGATTCTACTCCTCAACCTTCTTTCCCGTGTCTTCAAAATCTTTTCCGGAACAAGTGTGAGCTGACCTTCATCATCCAAAGGAGGAAGTATTTCTGAAGTGATGATTTGCTGACCAAGAGCTTTCTTAAGACAAGAAACATGAAATACATTGTGGATTTTACTCCCTTCCGGAAGTTCTAGTTCATATGCTACTTCTCCAACCTTCCGCACTACCTTGTATGGCCCATAGTACCTTGGTTTTAATTTTTCTGCTCCATTCTTTTTGAGAGATGTTTGTTTATAGGGCTGCAACCTTAAATATACTAAATCATTGACTTGAAAGGTTCTCTCTTCTCTATGTCTATCAGCATATTGTTTTTGCTGATTTTGAGCAACCTGCAAATTGTCTTTCAAGAGCTTTAAAATTTCTTGGCTCTCTTCCACCCAACCTTTAGCCTTTGGGGCTCTACTATCACCAAATATAATGTCAGCAAATGTAAGTGCATCATAACCATATAATGCTTTGAAAGGAGACATTCCTATTGACATATGATAAGTGGTGTTGTAGCAAAACTCACCCAAGTGTAGCCATTTTGCCCATGCTTTTTGCTGCCCTCCCCACATAGTTTCTTAGGTATCCTTCTAACCATTGGTTTACCCTCTCTGTTTGTCCATCAGTTTGTGGATGATAGCTGGTACTTGGAGTCAATTGAGTGCCTACCAATCTAAAAATTTCTTTCCAAAAAGCACCCATGAATCTACTATCTCTATCACTGACAATGCTCTTGGGAAGCCCATGCAATCTGAAGATTTCTTTGAAAAAAATATCAGCCACTTGTGCAGCACTAAAAGATGATGTAACAGCAAAAAAATGAGCAAATTTTGTCAACCTATCAACTACCACATAGATACAATCCTTACCCAAGGATTTAGGCAATCCGGTGATGAAATCCATGGAAATACTGTCCCATTTTTGCTCCGGAATGGGCAATGGTTGTAATAGGCCGGCTGGACATGTAAGTTCTGATTTGTTTTGTTGACATGCTTTACATTCATTCACATACTTCTGAACATCTTCCTTCAGCCCCTTCCAAAAAAATCTTTGCCTCAACTGTCTATAAGTTTTGAAGATCCCCGGATGGCCCGCTAGTGGGGAATCATGTGCTTCTTGCAAAATTCGGTACTTGAGCTTGGAGTTATGAACTAAATAAATTCTTCCCTTATAATATATCAGCCCATTCAAAATCCTATAATTATCATCCCCTTTGATTCCATCCAACACATCACAAGCAAATTTGTCTTTGGCATATTCAACTAGTAGCATGTTTTTCCAATCCTTGGCAATATCCATGAGAGAAAAAGAAGGCCTTCTTGACAAAGCATCTGCTACTATATTATTCTTTCCTTTGACATATTCAATATCAAAATCATAAGCTTGAATCTTGCTTACCCACTTTTGTTGCCTTTCATTTAGATCTTTTTGGGTGAGAAAGTGTCTTAGACTATTGTGGTCAGTTTTCACCACAAACTTGCTGCCCACCAAGTATTGTCTGAATTTGGCCAATGCATGCATAATGGCCAGCATTTCTTTATCATAAATGGAGTAAAGTTTTTCATGAGGCTGCAACTTTCTGCTCTCAAAGGCTATGGGGTGTTGGCCTTGCTTTAGGACAGCCCCTATTCCTCCACCTGAAGCATCACATTCCACAACAAAAGGTTTAGTAAAATCAGGAAGTGCAAGTATGGGACAACTACTCATTACCTCTTTCATTTTTTGGAAGGCCTTTTCAGCCTCTTCATCCCACTTGAAAGCATCCTTCTTAGTCAAATCAGTGAGTGGAGAAGTCAACTTGGAGAATCCTTTCACAAATTTTCTGTAGTAGGTGCATATGCCAATAAAGCCTCTCAATTCGGTAATATTTTTTGGTGATGGCCATTCCAAGATAGCCCTGATTTTTTCCATGTGTACCTTCACTCCTTCTTGCCCAATAATGTGCCCAAGATACAGTAGTTCTTTCATTCCAAATTCACATTTTGATAATTTAGCAAATAAGGACTCTTCTTGCAAGATTTTCAATACAATCTCTAACTGCTGCAAATGCTCTTCCCATGTTTTATTGTAAATGAGAATATCATCAAAGAAAACCAAAACAAACCTTCTTAGTTGCTTGCAAAATATCCTATTCATACATGCTTGAAAGGTGGCTGGAGCATTTGTTAACCCAAAAGGCATGACAAGAAATTCAAAGTGGCCAAAATGACATCGAAAAGCGGTCTTTTGCACATCTTCATCTTTCATTCAAATTTGGTGATACCCTGATCTAAGGTCAATTTTTGAGAAGTATTTGGCTCCATGCAGCTCATCCATGAGCTCATAAATCCTAGGAATAGGATACCTATTCTTTATAGTCTTTTTGTTCAAGGCTCTAAAATCTATGCACATTCTCAATGTTCCATCTTTTTTCTTCACTAGCACAACTGAAGAAGCATAAGGGCTAGAGCTTGGTCTAATGAGTCCCAAATCTAGGAGTTCTTGGATAGATTTTTCAATCTCATCTCTAAACCTTTTAGGATGTCTATAAGGTGGTATCTGAATGGGTGAAGTACCCTCCTCCAAAACAATACTGTGCTCAACCCCCCTATCCGGTGGCCTACCATGTGGAAGGTCTCTAAAAACCTTTTCATATTTTTGCAAGAGTCTCTCTATCTCCTTTGGGTGTTTGACAATATTTATAGTTGGCTTGGGAGATGTAATATGACATTCAGCAGCCCATTCTATATCCCCATGCCTCAATATAGATCTCATGCTATTGCAAGTCACTACTTGATTTGGATAAGTGTGTTGCCCTCTCACAACTCTTTGTACTCCTTTTGAATCTTGGAATTTCATTTCGGGAATTTGATAATTTACTGTATGCTCTCCTATTGAATACAACCATTGCACTCCCAAAACCACATTAGTATCAGCAAAATCAACCACATAAAAACTATCAACAAAAGTATAGTTACCTACGGTGACTTGCAGCTTTGGAACCCATGTTTTGCATTGCATTGTGTTGTGACCGGGAATGACAACTGTGAATCCATCAAATGGTTCAATAGGTATCTTTCTTTTCTCTACCATCTCTGCATCAATGAAGTTATGAGTGGCTCCTCCATCTACCAAAACTGAAGTTCTTTGTCCTTGTACCACACCTTTGCAGCGGATAGTATGATAGCGAGGTACTGCTGAAAGCACTGCCATTCTTGCTTTGTCCGATGAAGGCTGATTTTCTTCTTGTCTTTCCTCTTCTACTGCTGTCTCATATGCCTCTTCTTGATCTGAAATATGTCCATCTTCATCCATGCCCCCATCATACCCCTCATTATCAGAAAATACTTCTATGTATTGAGCCTTTCCTTTGGTACATTTGTGCCCCGGTGTCCATGGTTGGAAGCATGTGAAGCATAGTTTCTTTTTTCTAAGTTCATCCCTGTTTAGTCCCTCTTTTTTATTCCTCTCAAATGACTCTCTTTGCCAAGGTTTCTTATCATATCCATCCCTTTGCCAAGGTTTCTTTTCAAATTTATAGCTAGGATTAGGAGGAAATCTCGTTCTAGGAAGCACATTCTGGAGATCCCTAGTCAAGCTCATTGCATCTTTTAATGTAGTTGGCTTGTGGGCTTTGACCAAACCTCTTAAGGGTTCAGCCAAACCTTCAGTGAACAGCAATACTAATCTTCCCATAGATACATCAGCCACCTTGACTGATAATTTTTGAAAGTCCAACATATATTCAATAGGGGACCCAGTTTGCTTCAATTGAGCTAGTTCTTTGAAAGGCAATTCTGGATCTTTTTGTTCAAATCTTTCTAGTACCCTGTCAACAAATTCTCCATATGTTTTAACCTGATTATGACCCAAGGTTTTCAGCCCATGAAACCACCATTCATTGGCATCTCCTTCCAAATGCAAAATGGCCATTTTTAATGCATCCTCTTCCAACATAGGATTCAGCTGAAAATATACATCCAATTTTTGCACCCAAGTGTTAGCAGAATTTTGAGAAGAACCATCAAAAGTAGGAAGTGACATTTTTCCAATAGCACTATTTAATTCTTTGTTTTGGAATGGACTCCTATTGTCTCCCTTCCTATTAATCTTTTGCATAGCATCAATGTAGTCACTGAGTGGTACACCTCTTTTACACTCTTCATTCAAATCATTCCAATCATTTACTAGTTTCTTGTAATCCAATGCAAGATTGGGCTCTTCTTTGGGTGTGAGAAATTTAGGTGCAGTATGCCTTTGTGTGCTTTGAAATTCATCAGGTCTATTATGAGGTCCTGTACTTGAGAAAATATGCTCATTCCCTTTCATCTTTTCCCCTGAGTGTGAACCGCTATTATCTCCTATTATCCCTTTGCTTTGAAGTTGGCTAATCAACAATTCAAATCCTTGCAACAATTTATCACCTATCCTATCCATGTTTGCTGAAAGTTTAGAGAAACATGGATCTAAGGTTGCAATAAGTTCCTCCTTATGTTTTAATTTGTCATCCTCCTCTCTACCCATGGTTTCAGCAAAAGACTCCTCTTCTTCTACTACCTCTTCTTCAACAAAAACCTCTTCAACTACTGGTTCAAAGGGTGGTGGATTATTCTTTTGAATTCTTGTTAGGACCATCAGGTTCCAAGAACATGCTCTGATACCACTTGTAATATCCCTTTTTCAAATTTTATTAAAATGCCAATTTTTCAACTTTTTCCCCAATTTCGACCTTTGACTAGTTTAACTGTTTTGACCTCCAAATCATCCCAAATGCTCCCAAATCTTCTGTATGAGTGTATTAATGGTATTTAGACTTGAATATCAGGTTCAAGGATGTTTTATGGACCTCCAATTACTGCTGCAAACTTGATTTGTATTCTGATCAATATAGGTAATTTTGACTAGTAATTTGTGCATCAAATCCCCCCCGGGTAACACTGAAAATGGCCTTCCAAATGCCTCCAAACTCCCACAAATTTATGAACAGAGGTATATAATTTGTTAAGTATGTTATTGAGGTCTCATATGCACCATTAATTGATTTTTACTACTGTTATAACTCTCTCACATTCAACAGCAAAAACCCCCAATTCGACCCTTGGGGAAATGGCACTATTTCATCTCCCAATACAACTAAACTGAGTAAAAATGCTTCAAATGCTCAAGTACAGTACATGAAACTTGTAGAAGACATCCATGGCATTATATTTATCACAAATATATCAGATAATCATCCATCCATTCGAAATAATCAACATTATAGTGTCATACATCAATGCATTGGGGAAATGGACATTGTTTGCTCATTAATCAATAGTTTTGCATACAACCAGTGGGTATTTAGACCTGAGACTTTCTGAATATGAATAACAGAGGATATGAATCTATTACAATCATAAATATATAATGAGAAGCTCTCTCAAGAAGCACAAGTGCTCACCAAAAACGCCCTCCCTCAAGGAGCATGAATATGCCTTCAAAACTGGAAACGGTGGAGAGAAAGTGTTGCACTAAACCAAACCATGAAACTTCCTGTAGCTGATACCTGCAAATACAAACTCCATTAAAGCACCATGAAAGACCTGAGTGGCCTCTCCAAACACCAACTTGGATGGGAATCTTTCACCCTCGAAATTGGCTAAGGCAAGAAACTAGTCATCCACTAGCTCTCTCTTCACAAATGCAATTTTTCTCAAATCCTCAAAAGAAATTCTCATACTTGATTTCTACATTTTATAACCAACATTAGCCTTCAAGGGGTCGAAATCCTCTCAATAGATTCAATAATTTTCCATTTAGGAAATATTCCTCATTTGCCACTTGTCTCCTAGTTCCAACCTTCCATCTTCTCCCAAATTCGAATTTGAGTCTCTTTGGATTCCTCCAACTCCATGAGCGCCTTCCTTGAGCCTATTTTTGGGGCTGACATGTCATAATGGTCAGGTGTAAGAATTCAGGTCTGAATTTTGTCATAAATGTCATAGATGCTTCATTATTGTTGTCATAAAACTAGGGAATCTAGCCCAAGTGTCCACTAGTCTCCAATTTGACTCTTCCTCTCCCATGGAGGTTACTATTCCATCCCATTTCGACCTAAGATGCTCAATGCCATGTGTTATGACTTACCAACTCACCCAAGAGTGTCCACCTTCCCATGAATTCGAATTGGCAAGAGAGAGCTGCCATGTGTCATTGAAAAATCAAGCTAGTGTGGGTCCCACCACCTCCATATGTCTCCAAAACCACTTGCCACCTAGAATTTCTCTTGAATTTATTTATTCATCATATTTATTAAATACTTGAACCCTTCTAATGTCTAAATATCATTTATTAGCTTCCTTATTACCATCCCACATGTTCCCATCCAACCTAGGAAACTAGTAGGATTGATGGGATTGTCTTACTATGCACTTATTTGAATGGGGACATTACACACTTCTACATAATTTAGGCGTTTGAAATTTGGCTCTATGGGAGGGTCTGCAAGTTTGATAAGTGATGAGCTGCATGTCAAAGTTTCACAAAAATAAATATAAAATAACTTCTTAAAGACTTCCTCTGCTAAGCACACAAACTGCCTATACCAAGCACATAAAATGAAACGATTAGTGCAGTTATTATTCATCTGAAATACTTCTAGTACTTAAGCTTTGAACAGAAACAATCAACGACAATCATAAAGCATATAGCATTCATCTGAAGCATTTCTGATCTTTTTATTTCACTTGGAAAATGCAGTCC
The DNA here is from genome assembly GCA_027924585.1 of Larix kaempferi. Classification (NCBI taxonomy): domain Eukaryota; kingdom Viridiplantae; phylum Streptophyta; class Pinopsida; order Pinales; family Pinaceae; genus Larix; species Larix kaempferi. The sequence continues at coordinate 1,806,978 of BSBM01001595.1, read as the reverse complement.
TATTTGAATAAATTATGTGACAGAAGTCTGGTATCTTTCATTCATATTGAATGCAATGCTCTCTTGTTCTTGGTTTCTATTTTTCTAAAGCACAGTATTGTGGATGGTTATGCTTCTCTCTCTAGCAGACTAGCACTATTTTTTTATTATCCTTTCTTTATACATATTTGAGTTTACTGGTTGTTTGCATTTGATCCTCTCTCTCCTGTGAATCCAAAAATAGATTTGAATCCTTAGAATCTTGCTAATTTCTGTTACACCTAAACATGTTTACTTAATACATCTTTGCAACACTTGCATATTCTCTAGAGAAAATATGTATGGTGCCTAACTTCTGAGGTTTTGTTTGTTTTATATGTAGTTATGTACTTCAATTTTCAAGGTTCACCCAAGAGATCCAGATGTAAAGCATGGAGGAGTGGATGACATGACTAAGCTGGCTTATCTAAATGAACCAGGTGTTTTATACAACCTTGCAAGAAGATATGAGCTCAATGATATATATGTGAGTAATATACCTTAAGGTGGTCTTTGTTACATTTGTTACTGTTGACAGATTTAATGATCCTATGAATGTTTTTTCTGTTTTTCAAATTGGAGAGAATCAAGCTAAGAGCATGCTTTATAAGCAGTGAGTGTAAATATATATTGTTAGATACAGGCAACTGCCAGTAACTTTATTTCATGTTATGTGTTTGAATGATGGTGATGGTGATGCATTCTATTGGACTCTTGACAGTTAGTTTGCTTTTCCTATTTGGTGCTTATCTTTTACCCAATTTTGATAGATATATACAGGTAGTATTTTGATTTCTGTAAACCCTTTTACAAAGCTTTCCCATCTCTACAACATTCACATGATGGAGCAGTATAGAGGAGCTCCATTTGGGAAGTTAAGTCCTCACATTTTTGTAGTTGTTGATGCTTCTTATAGGTAAGCATTTGCTACTATCTCTATATGACATTTTAACAATATGAATTCTCATATTTATTAATGCATTGCTGATATTTGAACATTTGCATGTTTGTGTTTGGTTTGTCATTTATTTTGGTTTGATAATCATCATCCAGGGTAATGATAAATGAAGGGCACAGTCAGTCAATACTGGTGAATGGAGAAAGTGGAGCAGGAAAAATAGAGACAACAAAACTAACAATGTAGTATTTAGCTTATATGGGTGGCTCGGCTGCTATAGATAATAGGACAGTGGAGCAACAAGTTATTGAAGTAAGATTCTGTCAGCTTTCTCAATGTGTTTTCTAAAACAGTTATTGCAACATATTCTATGTATTTATAATAGGAGTAATATAATTGTTTAGAAATAAACTTCATTCAACATTGAACAATGATGTTTGTAATAAGGGCATCATTTGTCAATTCAATGCCAATTTATATAGTTAATAATCCATAGAAAAATCAAAGTGGTCATCTTTTGCAGAAATATGCCTCAAAACTGAAACCACACCAGAGACTTGTTTTTGGGATCTGTTTCATATTTGAATGGTAAACCATTTCTTGAGAAATGGTTATCATTTATACTGGTTGTTTCTCATAGGCTTTTCATTTGCAAAACTTGAGCACGAGTAATAGAAATGCTTTAGTTCAATTTTCTGTTATTATAATTTAAACCACACCATTCCATTTAGCTACATTTTTTACCAGCTCATTGGCATATGTGTGAAATTGAGTGAGTATTATTTCATCCATTCTATGATCACGACTTGGCCAACCTAACAAAAGGCTCAAAATTTGGTGTGTTTACTCAAATCTTTGCCTTGTATCATGCCAAAAAGAAAATTACCTTGTTGCACCCACCAGGATGTGGGATTAGGTGGTTTTCAGAATGATGATAATGAGCTACCTTCAGAAGTGTTGCAAGGGAATGGAAAAGAGATGTTATAAGCCCATGGTCATAACACTGCTAATCTTGGTCAAAACAGTGCCTTTGGCTTCTTCACTTTAGAAGAATCTGCAGATGATGGGTGTTGATAGTTAAAATTTTAGTTATTCTTAAATATGTGGTAAAAGGCCCTAAGACATCTCTTACTGTAACACTTTTTTTTTGTAAAAGATGCTTCTTATATATACAGAAATTATTTACATCAGCAGCTGAAATAAAAGAAAAAAAAGAAAGGGTATAAATAGTGAACCTCATATCCTTTTCCTAAGGCCAACCCACTTAGAATTGGACCAAAAAATAGTACCAAAGAGTTAATGAGTGTATGCAAAATACACATTTCATTGAGTCCACACAATATGATTGACTTCTACTATAAATAAAAATTCCAAGCTTATATAATGAGCTACATAGCTTCCATTTTTTCGCCATATCTCCTTGTTTTAACTTCGTTTCCCTTGAAACTTCCCAGACACCCCTGCATTCCCATTCTGCATATTTCATTCCTTAAGAACCTAACCCAAATTCAACTTCCCAAAGCTAGAAATCTCACATTTGTCTATTTTTAGGGTTTGCCATAACTTCTTCAATTTTCACCCACTCACCTCCAAATTTTGCCACCATGTTCATTCCCTATTTCTGCTTCTTTATCCCTCTTTGACAAATTTTCTCATTCTTTCACCCCGATTTTGAAATCCCCATTTTTTGCTTCCCTATCCATCAGAAAGTGTCCAAAACCTAGTCAAACCCCAATTACCCATCCATGTTTTTCCCAAATCCAAATTTCCCTTTACTAAATAAGCTTTTGTTTGTGTTTTTCTATCCATTCCCCCCCCCCCCAAAAAAAAAAAAAAAAACTCCTGGTTATGGTTGTCACCCACGCAGGAGCAAAAACCATTGAGGAAGCACTTGCAGCCATCCAAACCAAACTCCAAGATCTGGATGAAAAATTTCTCAGCCTACATCTTCAGTATTCAACCATGAACAATAACCAACAGCAAGAATCTTCTGTAGCCAATGGGTTCTCTTCTTCCAGCACTTTCCGTGGTCTAAAGCTTGAATTTTCTCACTTCAATGGTACGGATCCAACTGGATGGATCTATCGTGCAGAACAGTATTTCAGTCTGCATAATACTTTTGATGTCCAACAAGTTCCACTTGCACCCTTTCATTTGGAACAAGAAGCCCTTCAATGGTACCGTTGGTGCATCAAGGCTCATGACGAGCCAAAATGGAAAGATTTTTGCCACCTCCTTTTGCAACGATTTGGTCCTAGTGCTTTTGATGACTTCACCAGAGCACTCACTAAACTTCGTCATATTGGCACTGTGAGAGAGTATCAAACAGAATTTGAGAAAATAGCCAACCACACAGAAGGATTGTCTGATGAATTCTACAGAAGTTGTTTTATCAGTGGTATTAAGGATGAAATCCTCCCATAGGTCAAAATGTTCTGTCCCAACACAATGATGGAAGCCTTGGGGTTGGCTAAGTTGGAAGAAAACAAGATTTCCTCCCAACAACGCTCCAAACCCACTTTTGTTCCCTTTCGAAATATGGGTTCTCAATGACCTCCCATCCCGCTAGGACCTCGACCACCTCCTATCAAGCATTTTTCTGAAATAGAGATGCAGGCACGCAGAGAAAAAGGGCTTTGTTATAATTGTGATGAAAAATTCACTCGGGGACATAGATGTGTTCCACAAAATCTCTATCTCTTGGATGTGGATTCTCCGCCTGCCTCTGAAGTTGGTGAAGAAGCTCCAGATACACCGGATGTTCAGGTCAACATTTAGGAGCCGCCTATTGACTTCCCATATCATGAAGTGTTATACCTCTATATTTACAGTGTCGCATCTTCATAATAAAAACATTTGACGACACTTCCCCTGCTGCTTAAAACACCCAGAAGGGAAAAGTAATGAATGACCCATAAAGACAAATCCTTCATGTCACCTGACAAACTCAACTGAGACCTATTTATCAACACTACCACTCCTTGCTTAGGCTTAGGGGTGTGGTAGTCCGCACTACTACGTTATGCTTCTTTCCTTGAGCACGGTACTACCACCCTATGCTCAGGTGTAGGGGCGTGGTAGTCTCCTTTTAGCCTTCTTGCCATGACTTGTGGGATCTTGATATTCGAGAGATTTTTAAGTATTGACGCCTCTGTTTCGATCCTAGCACACCTTCTCAGATTAGTGGGTCTGATCCACTAAACACTCCCAAGATCCATTCTTCTCTCTTGTTGGTTAATCCTCCTACACACTATAAGAGAGAGGCTTTCCATGAGCAAAGGGGAGTACTCTTTGAGAAATCAAACCTGTGGTATTAGATCTTTGTGGAGATATTTAGAGTAGAAAGCACTTGGAGCTGCGAGTTAGCTTGGACATCAAGCAACTGTTGTAAGTAACTTCAAGTTTGCAAAAAAAATATAACTTCTCTTGTTTCCCAAATTGTGTGTGTTGATGTTGTTTCAATTACATGATTTGTTTCTATGATAGATTTAGATTCTAACATATATTTCAAGTTGTTATAAAGATTGTATATGCTTGTACTTTGATTCATCCCAACAGGTTCATTCACGAGGACTTGAGGATCGAAACAATAACTAGGACGAGCGACTAAAGTAAAGGTCAGTTAAACCTCTCCCATTTCTTTCAGCAATATAATCTTGAAGCATTTGTTTGAATCTAGAAATTCAAGGTAGAATTTGTTATCTTTTTGTCTTAGTTTAAGGTCAGTCAAGTTTACTTTAACCTAAGAGAGTTTCTACCTATTCGTAGGGAGAAATATCTACAACAAAAACTGGCAACTCGGCTGGTTTGAACCCCATTTGATTGATTCATTTCACTTTTAGCCATTCTTGATCGTGATTTTTCTTTCTTTTCAAATCAATACTGGATTTTGGTCTCTTTGAACTCTATTCACCCCTCCTCTCTGACCTTTTCTCCCTCTATGATTAGTGAGTTCCTTGGGCTTGCAGCACCCCTGGAAAATTCAATTTTTTTCTCAAAAGTTGCATTTTCACACCCTTTGCAGCAGTACCGCGCCCCTATCACTCCCTCCAGAGTGGTAGTACCATGCCACATGCATTCCTTAAAGCACGGTAGTCTACCAATACCACGTATCATCCTGTATAAACCATGCGGTAGTGTCTACATTTTTTTATTTTTTCTTTCCTATTTGGTTTTCATAAGTCAACCCTAACCTTCTCTCCCTCAGATTGGTTTTTCCTGTTGCTCACTAGCATCTTGTCCCTTGCACAGTTATTTGTGGTTTGTTTATCTCTTGGTGTGAGCTTGATTATTTTTTGAGTTAGTGGCATTATTTGCATACTTGGTCACCCCTTCACTTTGATTGCATTGGCTTGATCCTTTCATCATAACCAAGCTATTATTACTATCCTCTTTCACTGGATTATGTAATTTTTAAATCACATTGTTCTTATAAATATATCTTTTTCATTATTGTTATTACAATCCATATTGGAAATTGTCATTTGAGAACATTTGTGTTGCTTTAGTTGAAACGATCTAGTTATATTGTTGTGCACTAGGAAATGAACCATTCAAATTTGCCACATAAATTCTCGTTTTGAAGCATCATAGTTGTAGATCAGTGAAATTTGAAAGAAGTGTTTATTTCAGTTTGGCTTTACTTAGAAAAAGAAAACAAAAGTTTGTTTTTGTTGTGGTTTTTCATTGTTTTTGAAAATTTCATGCATGGTGATCGAAGAACTCTCTCTTTTCTGTAGCTAGATTTCATCGAATAAAAGGCTCATTTCGATTCATTCTCATTTGCATGGTTTGGGTCGTCACAACATCACCAAGTTTCACTTCCATTTACCCGATTGAGTAATACAACCACTAAAATTTACACCCCCTAACTAAATACACCATAACCTCACTTGAGGAGAAAAAGAATTTTTTAGTTAGGTAGGACACCGAGGATAGGCATCCAAATAATTCCCCCTTGCCATTATCATCTGAGACATAGTTGTTGTCCTCTAGGGTACCAAAATCCTCTAGTATTTGTTGACATGGTCATACACCAGTTTTTGGAGGGGCTTCTTGTTGTTTCAGGGGTTAAACTGCTGTGAGATCAAGAACCAGATGGAATCTGTGGAATGCCTCACTCAACTTAGCCCTAAGGAAACATCGATCATTGTCTTCATTGTATTCTCCAACCACCATACTGGTGATACAACGGTGATAAGGAAGAAGCGTCGAAAACCTTTTCCAACGTGTCATGAACGAGGTAGCTTAGTGACTTTTCTACTAGGGCTCTTTTACCCAGGATCCCTTTTGGTAGAGGGATATCCTTCTCTTATTGGTCTCTCATGTTGTATTGTTTGACTTGGATTTCATCACCTTGCAAAGGATACAACTTGTTGAGGTCTCTAGCTCTTTTAGTGATTGCTTGTTGGCATTCTGGCCATTGTTATTCTCAGCTCGCTTACTGCGACACCGGTCTTAGTATAGTTTTTAAAGCTTGTTTTTTGGCCTGAGAGCCTTGCTTTTTCTAGCTCCCCTTTTGCACACTCGGTTGCATTAGGGTTTTTGAGTTCTTTTTTATGAGGCTGCCCCTGAATTTTGTATTCTTACCAATATGTTCGAACCACGGAGATCACGAAGAGTATAGGGACAAATCCCACCACCACCACCACGGACCTCCGGTCCACCTACATCACGTATTCTTGCCCCTCCTGGCTGTGGTGCTGGCCGAGGGAACATTCCACCGCCGATCCACACTACATCTTCAATTCTGCCTTAACTGTTACTCATAGTACGATCTCAGAACCCCTTGTCATTTCTGCAACCACTAATACACCTGAGACTCCAACTGTCACATCACCCACTGTTATTCCAGATATATGTGCCATAGTGGAAAACACTGCAGCAGTTGAAAATACCACTGCCCAAGATACTAGACCGAAGGCCATCATCCTCCCCGATGTCAGCACTACCCTTCCACCAGATACTTTCTATGATGTCCTGGAAGGATCTGTTGGCACCACCAAAGGATCCGACCAATATATATCTGAATTGATTATAGTCCTAGGTGGTTACATCGAAGTTATCGAAGAAACCCAACTTCCTGATACACCTTTTGAACCCGACTATGACTTTCTCACTTCCCAGGAGGAACCTCCACCTGCTATCACTGCACCATCAAGTGTTCATCCACATGAAACCGGTTCTTCCAGCAACATACCTCGTATGGTATCCCTCCCCAATTTCCCTTTGGGACACAAGATCATGGCCTAGATCCAGTCTAGTATGGTTAGTCTAGCTAACTCCCCTTTAGCATTGGCACAGTTTAAATGTGATATAGAGAAAATGCTCTCGACGGCTTCTAGATATCCCCCTGCTACCCGTCCTCCCGACTACCGAGCTCCTAATGTTCCATCTAGCACAGAGTTTCATCACTCCTATGCACACGGCTCCAGACCTTCAGATGTTACTATACCTCATTTCCCTCCTGACCCTGAACACCCAGCTCACACTTTCAACCCCTTCTAGGATACAAACCCGGACCCAGTCCTCGATGGTCCTCCTATTGTTCAAGACACTATAGACGAAACTCCTAACACCCCTTGGTTAAATTCCCCACATTTACTACTATCAAGTATGTTTGGCGCACATTCTATCAGGGATAACCTAGTATTTTCTCTGTCCCCGCTTGTCACATATGGAAGACCCCCTCCACAAATAGGCACCTTTGGCGCCGTTGGCCAATCGACACTATCTCATATTTCTAGTGTAGGTAGAACATCAATTCATACCACTGGATCATCCATACTGACCGGAGGTTCACCTTCAGCCACTATCTACACCATTTCAGGAGGTGGACAACTGACTATCAGAACCACTAATCCCAACAACCAAGCCCCTCCTTCTAGGCCATCAACCCATCCTACAGGAGGACAACCCTTTGTTGGGAACCCCGCTCCCAACAACCACACCCCTCCTGGCAAACCATCAACCCAGCCTACAGGCGGACAACCATTTGTTGGGAACCCCACTCCTAGTCACCAAACTCTTCCCATAGACCATCCAATCCACTTGCTGGAGGGAAACCCACTGGTACCATTCAACAACCCTCCCAACCATCAGCATCTGCTCAGTTTGGTATGTACAACACACCTGGAAGCAGACAACCTAATACCAGTATTCCAACCAGGCCTCACCTTCAACATCCCTCATCAGGCATACTTCCTTCTTGGGGATCTCAAATCCCACAGAGTAGGGGGTACTCATTATTTGGAAACTGCAACCTAGCTAGGGGGCAATCTCAAATCCCCCCCAACTTGAATACTGACTTCTCCTACCCTTCAACTACAACAACTCCATGGAACCCATCTCTTCAACCTCCACCTCTTTATCAGGGTGGAACCCATATTCCATAGACACCAGTCTTACAGCCACCCCCTAACCCTGGTATGGGAAATCCTCCACCTACTCAAAGTAGTGGTAACATTCCTGGGACCCAACAACCCCAGGGAACTATTCCCCAACAAGGAACAACAAACATTCCTGGGACACAGCAGCCCTAGGGTACAACACCCACCATCCCCACTCAGTAGAACGTCCAAAAACCGGTTACCACTGTGATTCCTAGTCAGATAATTACTTCCAACACACAATGGGTTATCCAGATGGCCTACTACGCCAAGAAATTCCAACAGTACCCTGTAGGAAACATGTATGGGTACAACATGCAACAATATGCTATGCAGGGCCCCTCGGGCATCCTTGCACCATACAGTTACTACTCATGCCCGTAGCCCAACCGTCAACTTCCTTTCTTAGCAATACTAGATTTACCTGATTTGTCGAGGCTCATTAATGATCCTATATGGCATGCACCTCACTGGCCACCTATCCCATCCAAACTTCCATCAGACATTCCTAAGTTCGATGCCAAGCCCGGGGAAGACCCCAAGAACCATGTGATGACCTTCCATCTTTGGTGTTCAGCCAACTCATTGATGGACGATTTCATTCAGCTATGACTCTTCCAGTGCATGCTTACCAGCATAGCAGAAAAATGGTACATCGAGCTGCCACAACACTCCTTTCATGATTTTAACACCTTTGCTATCCAATTTCTGACTCATTTCTAGCTCCCCATCTGGTATGAGACTGGAACAGAACTGTTAACCTCATTACGTCAAACCACTTCTACGCATATCTCATACCACATCCATGAGTGGTGTCGACACCATAGGCTAATCAAGGCACCCATTCCGGATCAGCTACTCGCTGATTGGTTCACAAAGTCATTCTTTCCTCCCATAGCCAGGGACATTGCTATGCGTGGGCCAATCACGGAGGAACAAGCCATCTCGGCTACCCAGTACATGGATTTGGTATATACCCAATCCAACACTTTACATGAACTTCTTCCCCACGCCACCTGCATCACTACTTATCCAACTAAACCCGCCACAGAACCCCCTATCTATGGTATCGTCAGTTCAGTCAAGGCCCATCCTACCACCAAACTGATGGGGCAGGAAGCTCTTGATCCCCCCGCTCCACCCCAGGCCGCTCCAAAAGCTTCTACTTCTTCTGATGTCTCCTCCGAAGTGAACGTAGTTCAATTTGCATCACAACCATCTGGAGGAAAGAAGAAGAAAAATCGCGAAAAATCCAAGAAGACTTCTAACTAGCAGGAGAATCCCAAGCCACAACCCACCCATAACGACTCGAAACCACGTTGGAAGGCTAAGTTTCCCTGCCTCATTTGTCAAGACGATCACTATACACGTGACTGTCCCTACAAGGATGGATTCAACAAATTCGTTAAAGGATCCTCTCATCCAGCAGTGTTAACCGACCCTTTCCCTCAATAGCAACAGCAAATGGTTTCCCAAGAATCCCCACAAGGGGTCAACCCGAATATCCCACCTCGCGGAGAGACATTCGCAAACTGCGAAATCCTGATGATGAGTAATGAAGAGATTCACATAACCACTCGTTCAAAGACATAAAAAAACCCCCCAAGTTCGAACAAATAGTCAGAGACAGCCAAAGGCAAGTCTCCTGTTGAAGATCCTTCTCTCACACCCCCCCCTAATGGCCATCTCCACATCGAGAGACCGCTTATAGATATAGTGCTACGCCCACCCAAGGACACCATACTAAAGGTGACATTTAATCCAAATGTGCGAGCTGCCAAAAATTATAACATTGTTGAAGATTTAGCTCAAGCACCATGCGCCATGTCAACTCTCGAGGTTCTCCAACACTGCCCTATGCAGCGCAGAACCTTACTTTCATCACTGGGGGCAGTGGACCTGGATACTTCAAACACCATCATGTTTAACTTGGAGTATGTCAAACCTCGGCTTTCCCATCAGTTAGCCTTCTAGGTTCATACAAAAATCCATGGAAATAGCATCCATCGCACTGTCTTTGATGAGGGTGTTTCCATGTCGATTATGTCTTTGAATTTTTGGAGAGCCTTAGGCTCACCCGAAGTCATGACGTCTCCCACTACTCTCATAGCATTTGAAGGACACGATTTTCAACCCTACGGACTCATTCCTACGATCGGTGTTGAACTGGGGGGGAAAATAGTATCTCTACACATCGAAGTTGTGGATGTACCATTAGATTACAATCTTCTACTTGGTCGAAACTAGTTTTGCGCCATGACTGTCATAGCATCTACTGTCTTTCAAATCATACAATTTCCTCATGAAGGGGAGATTGTCACCACAGATCAACTACACTACTGTATCCCAGACTCTCATCCAAACTCTACCAACACCGTCCCATTATTGGATCAACCTCGGTACCGTTTCCAAGATGTTGGTGTTGTTCTTATGAAGGATTCCTCCCTTATTGGAGTTTTCCCAGAGCTGGGGTCCCCCGTTCATCTAGTCAACATGATATCATCGAACATCACCCCCTTCAATGATCCTTGGGTGATACCGAGTCCCACTGAGATTGAAAACTACGACAACTCTATGCCGTTAAATGGGAACCTCGCAGCATATGAAGCGATCCAGTCAGCCACCGATTGGGTCGATTCTACTACCCATCACACAGTGGCACAGCTCTCCTCTGAGACCGAATCATCCCCACCACTTATCGATCCTCTCACATTAATTTTTCCCACCGACAAATCAATTATGGAGGTTATGTGCGGTGATGAACCACCATGGGGGAATTTCCATCATCAATCTTCTTTCCCCATCATCCAGATGGTTGAGCCTGATACAAAACGCACCACTTCACTTGGAATGGTTCAAATCAAGTTTCCCACTTCACTCGATGAAGTATTTTCCAAAGGAAACTTGGCCAAACTTATGGAAACCACTCCCATTGAAATTTCAATGAAACCTGGTGTCGTGGAAAACATTCATATTGGCAAGACATGCACTCCCATCGAAATGGAGTTCTACACTGCCTACTTTAAAACTTTCTGCGACGTTTTTCCTTTGAGTTATGAAGAAATGCCAGGAATAGACCCGTCTATCATGGTCCACGAGATTCCAACTTTCCTTGGCGCTCGACCAGTTCGGCAGAAACTCCAACCCATCCACCCCCGTAAGGTAGCCGCTATCAAAGTAGAAGTCAAAAAAATTTTGCGTGCTAGTTTTATCTATCCTATCCCACTGACAAAGTGGGTATCCAATATCATTCCCGTAGCCAAGAAATAGGGTACGATTAGAGTCTGTGTTGATTACCGTGACTTGAACAAAGCTTGTCCAAAGGACAACTACCCAAATCTGTTCATTGACCAGATCATCGATAACTGTGCTGGGAGTGTCATCTTTTCATTTATAGATGTCTTTTTTGGCTATAATCAGATCGAGATACTCCCAGCGGACCAGCATAAAACAACCTTTATCTTCCCATGGGGAATCTTTGCATATCGAAAGCTACCTTTTGACATGAAAAATGCTAGGGCAACTTTCCAATGGGTGATGTCGTACGCATTTCACAATATCAAACATATTGCAGAACCATATCTTGATGACCTTCCCGCTCATTCTCAGACCAGGGAAGATCATCCTGATCACTTAGGTGCAATTTTTGCAAGGTGTCGTCGCTACAATATTCGTTTGAATCCGCACAAATGTGTCTTTTGCATTGAGGCCGAAATTTTTTTGGGATTCATAATCTCGAAAAGTGGTATATGATTGGACCTTGTAAAGGTAGAGTCTATTCTGGCCCTACCTTCCCCCACGAACATACCAGAACTTCAAAGTTTGCAAGGGCACGCAAACTTTCTACACCGTTTTATTTGCAATTTTGCCGAGATAACAAAAGGCTATATGAGGCTTCTAAAGAAGAACACCCCGTTCTTGTGGGATGACGAATCCCAATGCCCCTTTAATCATCTAAAGGCAGCCTTAGCTAAGGATCCTGTCATTCAACCCCCCAATTACACACGGGATTACATTCTTTATCTCACAGCTTTGATTTCCACCATTGGTATGGTGTTAGTCCAAGAAGACACTAACGGCATAGAACATGTGGTATATTACCTTAGCAAGAGCCTTCTTAACTCCGAAACTCGATACTCACATGTTGAAAAACTGGCTCTGGCAACAGTCTTCGTTGTCCAGAGATTTCGTCATTACATTCAGCTCCACCAGACCACTATCATAGTGGATTTCAATCGAATGTACTATATCCTCACACGTCAAGTACTTGGGGGAAAATATTCCCATTGGATTGTCATCCTACAAGAGTTTGACTTGGAATTTGCCAAAGCCAAATCCAAGAAATCTTTGGTCTTTGCCGAGTTGATTTGTAATCTGCCCCGTGCTACTGAGCAACCTGAGCCCATCGATTCTCTTCTCAATGAATCGTTGTTCCTCATTAGCATGTCCGACCCATGGTACAGGGATATTCTACTATATCTCCAAACCCAACGTTTTCGCCCCGACCTCAAACGCGATGAACGTCGACGTATCCGACATCATGCCAAGTACTACGTTATAGTCAACAATACCCTTTACTGTCGTGGTGTCGATACCATTCTTCGACGTTGTTTGACTTTAGACGAGGCCAAACAAGTTCTTAATCACTGCCATGCTAGAGCATGTGGTGGTCATCTCTCTGGGATGGCTACAGCCTAGAAGATACTACGAGCGAGATATTTCTGGCCCTCGATTTTCAAAGACTGCATTGAAACAGTTAAGAAATGCCCACCCTGTCAATTCTTTCATAGTAAGACATGCTTGCATCCTGCTCCACTCCATCCTGTTATTACCGTCGGCTGCTTTTCCAAATGGGGCATAGATTTCATGCACTGTAAGCCCACTTTAGCCGGGGGGCATAGCTATGTCATAGTAGCTATGGATTATTTCACAAAATGGGCTGAAGCGATGCCTACTTATGCTTAAGATAGTAAAATAGTAGCACAGTTCATATTCAATCACATCATAGCTAGGTTCAGAGTCCCACAATCCATCATGATCGATCATGGCTCCCATTTCAGGAACCATATGATTGAAGAACTGACTGCCAACTTGGGTTTTCACCATGAAAACTCAACCACGTACTACCCACATGCTAATGGCCAAGTTGAAGCCATTAACAAAGTTTTGAATAGTATGATTCAGCGCATTGTGGGTACTCACAAGTCCAATTGGCACTCATCTCTTTTTTCGGCATTATGGGCATACCGAACCTTAGTGAAAAGTGCTACCAGATTCACACCATTCCAACTAGTGTATGGCCTGGAAGCCATCTTACCAATTGAATGTGAAATCCCGTCACTTAAGATAGCCATAGAGCTACTTCCCCATACCACTTCCGAAGAAGAACGGTTTCTATACCTAGCCAAGCTAGATGAAACCCGCCGAGATGTTGCTTCAGCCAACAAAGCTCATAAAAAATGCATCAAAGCACAGTATGACAAATCCGTTCAACCTCGGGTTTTCAACGAAGGTGACCTCATATTCACATACGACCAAATGCATGACAAACTTGGAAAAGGAAAACTAGAGTCTATGTGGTACGTCCCCTTAGTTGTAAAACGCGTTTTGGAGAAAGGATCCTATGAACTTGTTAATTGTGATGGCACACCGTTGGCATGGCCCCGCAACGGGTTGTACCTCAAACGTTTCTATGCATAGGTTCCTCCTGCGCAAGACACTTTTTGTACCTAATGTACCTAGTTTGTTTTCATTTATCTTTTTTGTATGCACATGGATCTCATGTATCCATACTTACCTTGAATTGTGCTTTTATGTGTAGATGTCTACCTATTACGGATCCGCTGACGGTGCGAGCCAATGCACTCGGAACCTTGCTTCCACAGCATGGGTAATTTATTCCCCCACTGGTGAGTTTTTATCTTCAGGAGCCACTTGCTTGGGTCCTGCAACCAACAATATTGTAGAGTACCATGCAGTCATTGGACTCTTAACAGAGGTTGCTTCCCTTGGAATTGACTCCCTATCGATCTTGCTAGACTCCCAACACATGGTTTCCCATTTGAATCGTATCTACGTAGTCCGCGATCCTATCTTACTTCGCTTATTTCGAAAGGTACACCTCTTGGAACGATCTTTTAATTATATTTCATATCAACACATACCAAGGGAATTCAATTATGTAGTTGATTCATTAGCTAACTACATTTTGGATTGGCATCTAGCCCATACATAAAAAATACATCATGAAATAAGCATACAAGTCATTGTAAATAAATAGATCATAAAAGTAGGCCCATGTATATATATCACTGCATATAAAAATTTGTCAAAGTTTGTGTTCAAAAGACAAAATTTGGGATCCAATCCCATACAAAAATTTGGCTCTCAAGCCTACATATCATGTACATGTCGCAAAAACGTAAAATACTACTATCTAAGGAGACCTAGGAGATCTATCATGATCCTCCTCAGATTCCTTGCATCGCTAGTGGTAGCAGACTATGGCTTTGGCCACCCTACTGAGGAGAATACCAATATGTCTAAGCACACCTATGGTATGCCACTGAAGATGCAAAGGAACATCATCCATCCTCATAGCTTGAACCCCATGGGTAAAACCTTGTAGGTTCCACTCTATGTCTCGAACCCCTCCCGCTTCTTCTTCCCCCTTTGAAACAATTCAGTGCTCAATACCACCTTGGCATAATGGAGAATATTGTTAAATTTCCAGAATTTACTTCAATCTGATCTAGGATCTTAACTGAGAGAACAACATGTATAGCATATCAATCATGGAGACAATAATGCAAGCACACAAGAGACACAAAGATTTACTTGGGGAAAACCATAAAGGTGAAAAACCCCAATAACTTCCTCAGAGATAGATAGAGCAATGATACAACCCAACCATACGAGATAAACATATCCTAGCAGCAGATCCTCCTCCTCCATAAGTGCGCCACTCCTCCTTGAGTGCATGAGTGAGAAGTGAGTGATGAAATAGAGTGCCTCCCGCACTCTATTTATACTTGACTTGACTTGCCTTTTACATAAATCATGTAGGATTGAACTTAACCACATAACATAATGCTGACTGGGCCGACCCCCAATAGGGTGGTCTAATAACCCTTCGACCCACATGGCCAACCCCCAATAGGGTGGTCTAATAACCCTTTGACCCACATGACTTATACAGGGCCGACCCCAACAATGTGGTCTAATAACCCATCAAGTATAAGTTATGACATTTAGAATATAAATGACGACACTTCCTTATAGAGGAATAATACCATCTCTATAGGAGTACATACAACATACATATATGAAATACATTCTGAAGTTACATATACATCAACACTCCCTCTTAACTAGGAAGGTATTTCTCAGCACAGGTCTTCTAGCACAAGTTATCTTCTTTGGATCATCGTCACTGGATAATCATCATCGAGTCATCATCATCGTCACTGCTGCTTCTATCTCAATCAATCTCTGAATCTACTTGTCATAGGAAGTTCTACAGAGCCAATCCCTTTTCATACTGGATGTAGGCCCACCACCTTCAGGTCTTCATCATCACTGGCCATACTGTGGAAACCTCAGGACTTATTACGTGCGTCACAAAACCTGGCTGCAGCATCCTAGGCTATTACGAGCACACAGCTCTACGTGTAGGATCTCCCAGGAGCACATTACATGTGACCCATCACAAAACCTGGCTGAAGCATCCCAGGCTGTTACGAGCACACGACTCTACCTGTCAGATCTCCCAGGAGCACATTACATGTGATCTCACCACAAAACCTAGCTGAAGCATCCCAGGATGTTACGAGCACACGGCTCTACCTGTCGGATCTCCCAGGATCACATTACATGTGGTCCGCCACAAAACCTGGCTAAAGCATCTGAGGCCTTTTTCATCCTATCCAGATCTCCCAGGAGAAAATTACATGTGGTCATGGCAAAACCTGGCTGAAGCATCTAAGGCCTTTTTCATCCTGTCCAGATCTCCCAGGAGAAAATTACATGCCATAGGACAAAACCTCGAAAGAGCATCTGCCAGATATCCTAGGGACACAAATTACATGCCATAGGAAAAACCTCGAAAGACTATCTACAGATCTCCCAGGGCCAAATTATATGTCCTCCCAGAGCAAAACCTCGAAAGAGCATTTTCCAGATATCCCAGGGCACTGAATTACATGCCATAGGAAAAACCTCGAAAGACTATCTGCAAATCTCCCAGGGAAATGAATTATATGCTCATTTGCACAACCTGTTCCACGGCCACAGAGTATCATCTGATACTCATCATACATCATCCTAATGTACACATTATCACCTTGATCATCATCACTGCAACATCCTACTGCATGTCATTTGGAGAAGCTCGTCATCCATGATCATCTTGATCATACAATGCATCCTTCTGATGCACACCACGTATCTACCTGATACATATCATCATACATAGTGTATCCACCTGATACATAGATACATGATCCACACAATGTATCCATCAACATACATGATCTACCTGATCATATCTAATACATATCAATATACATGATCTACCTGATCATATCTAATACATATCAATATACATGATCTACCTGATCATACAATGTATCCACCTGATACATATACAGATACATGGTCCAAGCATCCAACATGATCCATATACAAAATACATACACATGATCCATTCGATCATATCCAGCATTCAACATGATGCGTACATATATATAAATGATCCAACTGATCATATCCAGCATCCAACATGATGCGTACATACATATAGATGATCCAACTGATCATATCCAGCAGAAACCAGAACATCATCCTGGTGCTCATCATCCAGCGCTTACATCCACATCCATGTGAAGGATCCTCCTTCCAACATGCTTGGAATGGCTTCAGCAGATGTGTCCATCACTTCTTCCTTGAAGTGTCCTCGATCTGAAGAACACCAAGCCTCTCTTTGAAGTACTCGAACTTCACCCTGGCTAGTGGCTTCGTTAGCACATCTGCAATCTGCTCGTCCGTCACAACATACAGGAGCTTCACAGCTCCTCTCTGCACCATACCTCTGATATAGTGATATTTGATCTCTATGTGTTTTGACTTGTCATAAAACACTGGATTCTCGGATAGCTTCACACAACTCTAGTTATCATAGAAGATACCAGTAGCATCCAACGGGAGATCAAATAACTCAGACAGTAGCTTCCGTAGCCATACTTCCTCACAACTAGCTGAACAGGCTGCAACATACTCTGCCTCAGCTGTACTCAGAGATACACAGGACTGCTTCCTGCTAAACCAAGAGATCACACCTGATCCCATACTAAAGCAGCACCCATATGTGCTCTTCCTATCTGCAGCACTGCCAGCCCAATCTGAATCAACATAACCCTGTAGGCTAAACTTTTGATTTGCCTCATACTTGAGCCCATAATCCACTGTACCCTTCAGGTGCCTCAGAACATGCTTTACACCAACTAGGTGAACACTCCTCGGATCTGTCAGGAACTGGCTCAATGTGTTCACCGCAAAGCAAATATCTGGTCTCGTGTTCGTCAGGTACATCAAGGACCCAATCATCTGACGATGCATAGAGACATCAACCAGCTCAGATGAAGCATCACAAAGAAGCTTCAGATTCGATGCCATAGGTGTGGCCATGGCCTTGCAATCCATCATCCCGAACCTCTTCAGGATTTCTACTACATACTTCCCTTGTCCAAGGAAGATTCCATCTGCACTCTACCACACCTCCATGCCAAAAACAAATAGTGCATCATCCCCAAGTTCTTCGTCTTGAACTCGGCAGCAAGCTTTCGCTGTGTGTCGGCAATCAATCTATCCTCACCTGATACAAACAGGTTATCCGCATAAAAGTAGTATCACTAGATTGCCTTCCTCAACCTTGTAGAAAAGGTCGAAATCCGCTTTATTCTTGGTAAAGCCCAAACTGGATAGAAAGTTGTCTATCCTACCATACCAAGTTCTGCAGACATATATGACTACACCATGCTGTCTTGAAATCCATCTGGTGCACCTTCTATTTCATCACTTTTATATTTCTCAATGCTGCCATCTGCAACATGCTTGATTTGATAGTTCCATTTGGAAGTCACAACAGACTTCCCTTCAGCTCTTGGGACCGCATCCCAAACATCGTTCTTCATGATCGATGGATCATGGCATTCTTCCCGTATCCTGGGAAATTCAATATCTTCAATAGATAATTTTGTTGCTGAACAAATGTTGTAGTTCTTCTTTTTTAGGAGATGGCATACGATCTTTCCTACACAACAAGTTAAATTGCATGATTAGAAAACATCTAATAGTTTTTAGAACAAATTGTTACACATAAAGAAATATGTCATACAATCATTCAATTATCTTATCCAATGCTTCAATACAACATTTATCCATATCCCATAACTTTCTAGATGCCTTCCAATCTCTACTAGAACATTGTTAAGAGTGTGCACAACTCCCAACATGTCAGCAAAGAGGTTTCATTCTAGATAAGTAACAATGGAATGTTGTACAGTGCCATAGGCCACTTACCCATGCATATTAGTAGTATATTGTTCATCAATGCAACTATTCTAATATGCACAATACATATCCTAAGTCTAGGAACATGAGCATATACATCATTGAACAATTTTATTTAAACAAACAAATATGCAAGAACTGATAATTAAAATACTTATCTTTGTTTGTTCATTGGGTGGACTCCCTCTGAGTCTTCGCTTCCTTGCAGGAGCTACTGGAGTCCTAATCTGAAGTAGCTTCTTCTACACCTTTCTATTGTGGAATGTAGAGAGATGGTCAACTCCCTCTGAATATCTGCATCCTTGCATAAACCACTGGAGTGTACTCCCTCTTGATCTTTGCTTCCTAGATTACCTATTCTTGAACTCATATTCATCCTTGGTCCCTATGCATGCTTATTAGTATCATGATTGTGTTATCCTTGTGATCTCATATAAAATCATACATTCATTAGTATACTATTAAAACACAATAATCTCAAGCATGTATAGTCATGATCATTTCAAACAGAAATAATAAGCATTAGCATTCAAGGTTTATGTAGGATTCTTATGGTTAGTCAAATCATAAGAAACATAACATGTCTAAACCTATAATTACTCAAACCTATGAATCTTCGGGTTAGTCATATCATCAATTATGGTACGAAACATAATATGCATACAACCATGATTATTGAAACCTATGACTTCATGAATAATCATTATCAACAACACAACAGTATAAGATCCTAACACAAGGTAGGATTCTAGCTTGATATAGGAAAAACATACCTGGATTAGCATGCTAGCTAGTTATATCTAACATACCCACTTAATTTCTTCTGGTTCTCTTCAGTGACTTGTGCTAGTAACCTGCATGTCACATAAGTTAACCATTGTGGAAACAAGTTATACATATCTCGTAAATGGATCTTCTATGTGATTCATGACAATGGATGAATCTTTGTCTTCATGTCATCATGATCTTGAACTAGAACATGATTTGTCTTTCTTGGTGTACCATTCATGTTAGTGGACAACATAAACCTCATACAACACCATAATGTATTATTACAATCATAAGTGTCAACATCCTAATGAATGCATTCATAATTTTGTTAAGGTGATACGACAAGTCTAAAATCAAGATTGTTTTAACCATAATAACATGAATACAAACATACCATAAACTTAATCATAAACAAATATCAAAACATAACTCGATGATTCATACCTGTCGAGATCGCTTGTAATATTCTTATGTAAGGCCTTAGCCTCATCTGCCTCTGAAACAGGAACTTCTTCACTTATGTAGGTGACCAATCCATCTTTTTCTAGTATTAACCCAATCCACTTGTTTTGCAACAACTGGACCTGGAGCTAGATATGGGTTTGTCAGAGAAATCCCAAAAATTCAAACTTTGAATTTCAAACTTCCGAAAGGATAGAAATATGTGCCTTGATGAGATGATCAAGCTGGTATATTCAAAATTTGAAAACTGCAAAGTTTCACTCCTCAATTTTGCCTTTGAAACTTCCAGATTCACTGGACATGACCCTGAACTGGGGTTTGATGAAGCCCACTATTCTACCCAATCAAAAGGTTTGATCCAAATATCTAAGCTTCTATTTTTCTGAGGAGCTTCCAGCCATGGTCACAGATTTCAAAATTTCCCATTTTTACAGAAGCCCTAATTTTCCACTTTTCTGATCAAAGTCCCGAACTAGGGTCTGATCAAGCCCGACCTTCTGCCCAACCAAAAATTCTGATCTTTGTCTCTAAATTATGATTTTTATGAGTAGCATCCATCCGTGGTCTCTGATTACAAAAATTCCAACTTTATCCGAAGCCCTAAATTCTGGAAGCCATGAATGAAGGTACTAAAGAATAATTATGTTTTGACAGAAATATGTACCTGATTGTTTCTGGTGTAACTCTGAACTTTTTGATCCACAGGGTCTGAAAAGGTTTCCTGAGATAGCCCGACCTGTTATATTTCCATCCCGATAGGTCTGACCTCAATTGGATTCTCTGAGACAGAGTTATGCCAAGTGTCGCAATGTGACCTGTTTATGGGATAATACAGGAGAGCGAACATGTACAGCGTGCCACGCATCTCTGGTTCAACTTCGGACTCTAAATATTTTTCCTGAGATAGTACAGTTTGTGTACTACCTGTCACTTTTTACAAAATTTCATTTGGATCTTCCTAGCCTAAGTTATGACCTTTTTCCCAAGGTCACCTGATTTTGACTCAGATTTGGAAGAGGCAGAAACCCTATATTGTATAGATCATAAATCACAAAGTACAACGAATTAGAGGTTGTCCTTTGGACACAAGGTACATGGGGATTTATTATTGGATCTGTAAAGATTTCAGATCTGAAAACTTTTCCAAAACGGATTTATAGCGAAAGTGCTACAATGACTTGTTTTGGCTATATCAAGCCCTAGCATCATAAGTGCAACAAGTGTCATACATGCCATATCATGCCTTCTTTCAGGCTAGCTCTGATACCATGTTAAATTTCCAGAATTTATTTCAATCTGATCTAGGTTCTTAACTGAGAGAACAACATGTACAACATATCAATCATGGAGACAATAATGCAAGCACACAAGAGACACAAAGATTTACTTGGGGAAAACCATAAAGGTGAAAAACCCCAATAACTTCCTCAGAGATAGATAGAGCAATGATACAACCCAACCATAAGAGATAGACATATCCTAGCAGTAGATCCTCCTCCTCCATAAGTGCACCACTCCTCCTTGAGTGCATGAGTGAGAAGTGAGTGATGAAATAGAGTGCCTCCCGCACTCTATTTATACTTGACTTGACTTGCCTTTTACATAAATTATGTAGGTTTGAACTTAACCACATAACATAATGCTAACTGGGCCGACCCCCAATAGGGTGGTCTAATAACCCTTCGACCCACATGGCCGACCCCCAATAGGGTGGTCTAATAACCCTTTGAACCACATGACTTATACAGGGCCGACCCCAACAAGGTGGTCTAATAACCCATCAAGTATAAGTTACGACATTTACAATATAAATGATGACACTTCCTTATAGAGGAATAATACCATCTCTATAGGAGTACATACAACATACATATATGAAATACATTCCAAAGTTACATATACATCAACAAATATCCTACAGGTCTCTGTGGTCCATGATCTACGACATGCACATATACATATATTAAATCTTTTTCACACATTCTAAAAAACAATTAAAAATCATATATTCAAAAAATTAAAAAATACATTAATGAAGGTGATACCTGTGTTATCCCAATCATCATCCTCAGGCAATGCCAAGTCGATATCCTCGTGGAATTCCACCCCTACATAGTGGTAGTCCTCGATCATCATGATCTGTTTCTTGAGCCATGAAAAGAAGTTCTCACCAAAAGATAAGAGCTGTGGCCCCTCCAGCCGTCCTACATACTCACTCCATTGAGACATCTATGGCTCGGTGGGTGGACGGGCAGGCATGGTCAGCTGCAGATGCAACAGTGGCACCCTCTCCAAGAAGAAGGTGACCAAAATGCTCCCATACCCGAATTGGTGGTTCTCTCCATTTCTACACTTGGTCACTTGCTCCTTGAGATTGGATAACATCACTTCCCACCAGTTGAATAGTGTTGGTGCCATACAGTCCACGCCAACATTCATTTGCATACTGGATGCCTAATGAGGACTTGTACTACCTGCTACACATGTGATGGTAAACAACATAGTTTTCAAAGGAAGTTCCACAACATCCTTGATGACCACCTTACCACTTTTCTTCCTAGAACCTTGACGATAGTAGCGAGCAATCAAGGCATCAATGCTCCCTTTCAAGGTCGTGAATCCTGTCAAGTTCACCCGGGCCCCTCTCTTTGAGAGACCTGTCAGAAAATAAATGTCCTCGAGCTCAATCTCAAGGGTATGCACTCCAACTCGAAAGGCTTGAATCTCAGGTTCCCACATTTGTATAATATGGGTGAGAAGTTTTGCTTGCTTGCGGATACCTTTGGTTTTGAAAAATTTCAATAACCCACATTCCCGCAGTGCAGTTAAAGTCTCTTGGTAATTTTCAGCTATTAAATCATCCTCTTCATGCTCCCTTTCTTTTCAGCTGACCATTTTGCCCCAAACAAGTTACAAACACCTGCAAAAAGTCACAAGAAGCATTCATTAGCAACTTGACAACTTGATCTCAGCAAGAAATTGAGGAAAAATCACATTTTTTTTCCTTAAGGTTCACCACTACCATGCTTGGGAGAAACCTAACAGTGTGGTATTCCACACTACCCGCGCCCATGTTTAACCCTATAGGGTGGTAGTTCCTGACACTACTGTGCTTCCCGATTAAGAGAGCGCACGATAGTTGCAGGAACGAAAAAATCCCCTTAGGGATTGCCCAAAATTCAATTTTTACCTACTGAAATCAAGTTTTTAATCTATAAAATGAAAGAGGGGCTTGAAAGCTCTTACCTGGTGTAGAAAACTATTGAAACAGTGCTCTGGATCTCCAGATATGGACTCTTGAAGTTTTTCCCTCCAATGGATGAAATTTCCTCTTTGAGAAAATGAACAAGTGAAATGGTAACTTTCCATATTTACTCCTTGTTTATATAACTTTTACATTTAATTTTTACTCATTATTTTATCCTATTAGGTTAAAACTCATTTCACATTGCTAATATCTAGTTCCATGAGCCTTTTTTGACAAGGTCTCCTTGAGATGTTCACACTGGTGTTTATTTATTCATTTTGACCTTCATTTTGAGCCTAATTTATCTTTTTCATGCTCTGGATTAAAACTTGAAAAAGATTCCAAGTGCTTTTCACACCCGTGTTGTGCTTGTCAAACTCAAGAAAACGGTGTCGAGCTTAGTCAACTTTACTCATGCTCGTTAAACGATGAGGAAAGTATTATTTTGGTTGTATTTTATTCTTTCTTCGGACCAGAATAATTAAAAATTACAAAAAAGACCATTGGAGTTCTCTTTAAGCTCTTTTCAAACTCCCTCGTTTCGAAAAGATTACCAAGTGATCTTGTCTCTTTCACACTTGTAAAAGTATTTGAAAGGGCATCTATTTGGTGATAGGTTACCCCTTTTTCCGCCCGTCTAGATTATTTACGAGAAAGGTATACCTCAGTCAATTTTTGACTGGGAGAGTTCTCACGAGAATTGTTATACACTTTTCAGGATCGAGGGACTAAATTTATGAAAAAGTACACTTTGGAGCCTTCTTTAAGTTTTTCAGGCTCTCTAAATGTGAAAAACTACCCAGTTTTCCATCCTTGGACTCGTTAAAATTTGACATCAAAGGACCCACCTTTAGACGAACCCCTCCTTTCTCAGGTTCGTAAAACATGTGAGATCGGACTCATCTATGAGATGAGCTATACCAAGCATCTGTTATCCTCTTCAAGCTCATAAAACAACAAAGAGGTACTCATCCATCATGTTGGGGGAAAATGGGAAACAAGTCCAGTTTATTTTGGCAGCTTGTCAGTTGTCACCTTTGAACATGGCATGCGTCTGTCCCTTGTCTATTTTTGGGTATCTATTCTTTCTAAGTTATGGTCATAATCCCGAGTTGTCTCTCTGGCCACAAGCCTACTCGTTCGATGTCTATCCTCTGCTATCAATTATTCTTGCTGCCAAGTTCTATTTCATGCCGTTATATGTTCAAAGGGTTTGCATTGTTCCAATTCATCCATTGTGTCAAGACTTCCACTCTGTCAGTACATGTTTTTTTGTTCCATTGTTTCACATCACCTCTCTTTCCGATTTCATGTCGATGATGTTGGAATCATTATGTCCTACCTTCGACGATTCTATTCCTGTCGACACCAAATCACTATCCAGGAATCAGACTTACGAATGAACCACTAGTACCTTGGTACCTACATTCCTCAATGGAAGGTTTCCTCGTGTTTGAAAATAGGTTTACATCATTGGCCTCTGATCGAATGATCTCTCAGATGCTCGACATCAACTCCTTTATTCGCATTTCGTTGAGATGTACTATAGATACCTTGGGGATCATCATCATCATTGGTGATTTCTCTTGCATTTGTTAACGGTTCACATCATTGACCGGTAATCAAATGGTTTCTACCATGTTCAACTTCAACACCTTGTAATCACATGGCTAGATTCGTATCACTTGCGATCGGGTAGAAGACCCTAGACATTCTTTTGTATTCTCACTATGTCCAGGCTGCGATGGAAATCTCTCTTGTATTGTCACACAGATCCACTTATGTATTGGTTGTGGTTGCGCCATTACTATTTCATGGATCTACGCTTGTTCATAGTAGCCATGATTTGTCTGCAGTCTATATCGTCTCAGTACTCATGGATCTGCAATGTATTGGTCGGCAGCCATGCTTTGAGTCAATTGTTTCCGAGCATGGGGATGCCTGCCTCGGTGGTATATCTAACATTTTTTTTTCTATTCTAGCTCCTCGTTGCTCTCCTCGATGCTATCTTCGCACAGTATTTGTAAAGTCTTTCGGCCATTAGTCTCTTCTGACCTAACACTTTAGGGGGCATATGTTATACCTCTATATTTCATAGTGTCGCATCTTCACAATAAAAACATTTGACAACACTTCCCCTGCTGCATAAAACACCCAGAAGGGAAAAGTAATGAATGACCCATAAAGACAAATCCTTCATGTCACATGACAAACCCAATTGAGACCTATTTATCAACACTACCATTCCTTGCTCAGTCTTAGGGGCGCGGTAGTACATACTATCGTGTTATGCTTCTTTCCTTGAGCACGGTACTACCGCCCTATGCTCAGGTGTAGGGGCACGGTAGTCTCCTTTTAGCCTTTTTTCCATGACTTGTGGGATCTTGATCTTCGAGATATTTTTAAGGATTGACACCTCTGTTTCAATCCTAGGACACCTTATAAGATTAGTGGGTCTGATCCACTAAACACTCCCAAGATCCATTCTTCTCTCTTGTTGGTTAATCCTCCTACACACTATAAGAGAGAGGCCTTCCATGAGCAAAGGGGAGGACTCTTTGAGATATCAAACCTATGGTCTTAGATATTTGTTGAGATATCTAGAGGAGAAAGCACTTGGAGCTGGGAGTTGGCTTGGACATGAAGCAACTATTGTAAGTAACTTAAAGTTTGCAAATAAAATATAACTTGTCTTGTTTTCCAAATTGTGTGTGTTGATGTTGTTTCAATTACATGATTTGTTTCTATGATAGATTTAGATTCTAACATATATTTCAAGTTGTTAGAAATATTGTATGTGCTTGTACTTTGATTCATCCCAATAGGTACATTCGCGAGGACTTGAGGATCGGAACAATAACTAGGACGAGCGACTAAAGCAAAGGTCAGTTAAACCTCTCTCGTTTCTTTCAACAGTATAA
Source organism: Larix kaempferi (assembly GCA_027924585.1). Classification (NCBI taxonomy): domain Eukaryota; kingdom Viridiplantae; phylum Streptophyta; class Pinopsida; order Pinales; family Pinaceae; genus Larix; species Larix kaempferi. Next base: position 1,780,704 of record BSBM01001595.1, on the reverse strand, counting down.
TCTTGAAGCATTTGTGTTAATCTAGGAATTCAAGCATTTGTTTTGTCCATCCTTGCTCCAACTTTGAAGTCATGGTTGCCAATGGGGGAACCTTACCTTGCAAGGGAAAGTGTCACAATGTGCGTATCTCTCTGGAAGATTATAACCTATACTCTGACATGTTTTCCTTGTCCTTAGGAGGATATGATGTGGTTTTGGGAATTCAATGGTTATGCACACTTGGCCCCATCTTATGGGATTTTGCTGAACTTTGGATGCAGTTTTCAGTCAATGTGACACAACACAAATTTATGGGCTTACAACTAGGGTCTCTCCACATCATCAATTCACATCACCTGGAAAAGATCCTTAAGAAGATTTCACATGGTGTCATCGCTCAACTCCATTCCATCCTAATGCACCCATCAACTGTCTCCACTACTTCCTTGGATAGATATACAAGTGTCCTTATTGCACCAGTGAGCTTGCTTCCTTCAAGAGACCTTTCCGGTAAGCATTTAGCCGCATCTACATCTCAGTAGGAAATGATGGCTAATTTTCCTGCAGTACAGAAGTGGCATCCATCCCTACTAGGAAATTATTGCTGCATCAAGACTAATCTCCAGACTCTGGAACATTTTCTGGAACAACAGGTCTCCTCACCAGCACACTAGAAATAGGTTATCCAACTCATGGGTTCTGACTATGCGATCACTTACAAGAAGGGTAAGGATAATATGGCGGTAGATGCTCCTTCTCGCCAATTTGATGACCCAGTTTCTCTTACAACTATTTCTATGCTTGTTCCAAATTGGTTGCAATTTGTTCAACAGGGCTATCTCTTCTATGAACTCCATGCTTCTTCCACGGCAGGGCACTCCAGATTCCTCAAAACCTATGACCAGGAACAATGTAACTTCTTTTGGTAGGGACTGAAAATTAAGATTCACCAGATGGTGGTTGAGTGTGATACTTTCCATGTCAACAAGGGTGAAACGACACTCCTTTTGGGATTGCTCGAACCCTTTCCCATCCCTACACAGATGTGGACAGCTATTTCTATGCATTTCCTAGAAGCGCTCCAGTGGTACAATACCACATCTAAAAGGACACCATATGAAGCAATTTATGGACATGCACCACTAGTTCTTCTTCCATACATGCTCAGCAGCTCCCCAGTTCAGGAATTGACTCGGTTCTTTGAAACCGCGATCAGATTCTTCTCATTCTGCAAGACAATCTTCACATGGCAAGAATTCAACTGAAACAAAAATTCGATCAACACCATTCTGAGCGGACTTTTCACATGGCTGATATGGTCCTTCTTCGTCTACAGCCTTCCAAGAAATCCTCCCTAAAACTCAAAAGGCGTCAGTGGGCCGGAATGCAACCCGAGGATGCTACAGGGGAGCCACTCCTTCAGATTCTACATCAATTTGCACATCTAAATCTTTGAGGACAAAACGTTTTTTAAGGGAGAGGGGATATTAGGAACCCATGTCAACCCTTCTATTTACTTTGTTAGTATATTGTTGTTGGATGCATATGCTTTGTAATTCATGCCGTAGTATTTTTTGATCCATAGTTTGTATTATTGTTGTTGGACGCATATGTTTTGTAAGTCATCCCATAGTAATTGTTGATCCATATTGTTAACACCCAAAAAGTGTTCACTACCTCATCTACCCCATTACATGGCTCATTTGTCCATTTTCCTACCATATTTCCCTTAAAAACCCTGAAAATCCCACTAAAAAGCCTCCAAAAGGCCTAAAATGCCTCCAAAAGGCCACAAAACCACCAAAAAAGCCTCAAAAAGGCTAAAAAACCCCTTTTTTCCTCCAAAAATCCTCTAAAAATAGCAAAAACCCCCTAAAAAGGGAATAAAAAATATAAAATAATGAGGAAAAGGAGGAAAAAACCCTATATAGCTGCCCTAAACCATATGGTTCCCAAAACCATGGGCTAGCACTCCACCACCAAAAAACTATAAATAGGTGATGGAGACCCCTTATTCCACATCCACAATCAAATATACCCTTACTCTGCCAAAATCTCTCTTGAAACCCTAGTTCACCCTTGAACTACTTTCACCTTGAGAGCCCCTTTTTGGCCCATTTCCACCATTGGAGAAAGAGAAGGAGCACATTGGATCTTGGAGCAACCCTCTTGGACATTGCAAAGAGCTTCATCAACCTTCACATTGAAGGTAACATTAATATAAAAGCCATTATTTACATATTGTTGTTTATGTTTCATGCACATGTTTAGAGTAGTTTCTATTTCTGTTTTAGCTTAGTTATTTCCATTTACTGAACTGCTACTAAGGATTCCCTTCTCCTTAGTAGGTGCTCATTTGCACAAGCTAGGGGTAAAACCCTAGCTACACATATTTTGTATTTGCCCATGGTTTGTATTGACACATCGTATTGACCCATGGTATTGGCACCTAGACTTAGTATATAAGTTTGTTTTGAGACTAATGAAGGTACCATGAAGTTAATTGTATTGAGATTTCTCAAAAGAGGTTTCCCCCTCGAAGTGGTCTACAATCAATATAAAAGTGATTATGAGTTCTTTCATTTCTGCTATTTTGTTTGTTTTCATTAATTAATTATTACAGGTTCTTCACAAAACATCTATGCCAAATGGTGAACTCTATAACACTGAGCTCACCTCGAATGCTATACATCAATATCTAAGGTACACTCGGATTTATAAGGTCAAATAGGGTGATAACAGGAATATTAAGCATCTTGCAAACATTGGATTGGGTAGTAGCAGAACTGGTAGCAGTATTGATTCTGTCCCTGGGTATAGGATAGTTTTTGTCTCTCATGTCAAACCAAGATCTCGTGGACAGGAGTGCATTACCAAAACTTTCCCCTCTCTTGGGAGATGATCAGCCTGGAATGTTAGGATAGCTTCTGACTGTAACACTTTAGGTATTTCCTAGGATAGCTTAGTTTCCTCCTCTTAGTCTGTCTTCCTTTGATGAGATTGTTAAGCCTAATATTGGTGATTTACAACGATGGATCTAATGGCTTCTCCTCGTAGACAAATTAAGGAAAGCTCTTGTATTTCATATTTTTATTGGTGATCTAGTTAGCTCTCTTTCTGCCATGGCATCAATTCCCATCACTGTTGTCATCGCCTTCAGGTATTTTTTAAAGTTTTTTATGGCATAAAGCTTATCCAATATGGATCTACTTGCATTTTGTTTTGATATTCTGATATTTATTTCGATTTCTACTTTAGGCAGCTGATGCACTCCTTATTTTGCCAGTTCATGTATTTTTGACTCCCTTCGACCTATTTGGTCATTAGTAGACACTGGACATTGATATAATTTTTTTCTTTCTTTTTTGTTTTGTATCACAACAAAGCTTTGGGTTTCTAAACAACCTATTTTGGGCATGTTTTGTATAATGTTGTTGCAAGTTAATATAGTGGACATTGATATAATCTGGTTTTTTTCTTTATGTATTAGATTGAAGCTTAGGATTCCAAACAACCTATTTGAAGCATATATTATGTAATATTGTTGCAATCTAAAATAAGTATCAAAATAAGGAGTGCATAGTACATTAACTCCTAAAGCAGAAATAAAAGTAAATATTATAATATCATTACAAAATACAGGTAGCCACCATTGGCTATTTGTATGTATTATTTGATATATATATTTTGATAAAAATGGAATTTGACTGTTAGTTTGCTTAATCCATGCTATCATGATGTCCCTTCTAATCATATGTCCCGACATTCCTTTTGTTCCATGTGGAAATTCTGAAATTCTTTTGTTCTAGTGATTTCTTCTAGTGATGTAACTATCTAGGGTTTCAGTTATGTGCCGACTACCTTGCTTGAAATTTTTATGGAACTATGACCAAAATTTATGTTGTCTTTTTATTTGATATTCTACTCCTAAATAGAAACCCATACTTCCAACTTATTGTTTTGGTTCCCTTGTTTTTGTTCCTTGTTAATTTTTAATGTTCATAAACTCATGCCTGTGAGCCCACCCTTCATAAAATGATATTTTTGTTGATCTACTGGAGTCCAAATTTTGTTACCCAAATTTGAACTCACAATTCTTCCTCTGCTTGGCTTTGTTTATGAAGTTCCTCGTCAAAGTTGTTAAGTCATCCTATTCAATTCTGCGGCCTATGACTCACGATTTGGGAACCCTAGGGATGGGTCCCTCAATTGTGGATGAATGGTTTTCCATGCTACATATTAGCAAACTCAAGGTCCATTAGAGACACTTTCCTAGTGTGATGACTCTTTAATAGAGAAAAAGAAGAAAAATCCTTTTGTCAGGGTTTTGGTGTTCTGGAAATGCCATATGTGGGGATCCCACACCTCCTCCATCTAGGCCTAAATCATGGCCTCTGGAATAATGCAGTCTGCATAGTACCACATCAGTCTACATTGCTTGTAAGACAATCTCATATTCACAATAAGAAATATCAATAGAGGTTTCATCAAAATCAGTTTCATAATTTCATTACTTCAAGTGATGGTACATGGTGATGAATTCCACAGTCTCTTCCAAGGATCCATTGTTCTTTTGGTGGCCAGATGCCCAGGAATAATTGGAATGGAATTATGATCTAATGATCTGTTATTTGGCTCTGAGACAGCTTTTGTAGGCCCTGTAATGGAAAGCTAGGCTAGTTATGGCCAGCACAAGGAAACAACCTAAAGGGAAGCAACAGAAGGGAGTGGCATGCACTACACACCTCAAACCCTAAAGGCAGACCTTCCCTTACATCCTTGCATATCTTGTCTCTATATTTATTTTTGTTTGGAGCTTGTGGATAAACCAAATAATCTGCCTTCTAACCAGGCAAGCTGTTCATTTGTTTTCAGTAATTGCTAACAATGTTTGAGGGTTAATAAACTGATAACGAATTTGAATTTATGCTAGGATATGTTTCAAAGCTATCGAGTTGCATAGCCACGACAAAGTTTGATATATTTGACACTTCCCAAATTGAACAAGATATTAGTACTTTATTTAAGTGTTCTGATATTCTAATCCAAAGCAAGAAAGAAACTAACATTTTGACATTCTTTTCTCCAGATTCGCTGTTGTCTTACATATGGTTGGGCATGGGGCCATTGATAGGAAAATAGTGTTCATAAACTATATTAGAATAGATCTCCTTTGGTTGAAATTTGTAGATAAGATGCCAATATTTTATGAAGTTGGATCTGTAATGAAAATTATAGTTACCTGCTCCCTCATTTTAAATGTTCGAAATTAAGTTTTGTGGAACATAATCAGTTTATGTTGGTACTTATTATATAAAAATGTAGAATAATGACTGGATAATTACAGTTAAATGGGGTTTGGTTCCACTCCTATATAGAATTTTTTATATATGCTTTGATGCTCCAGCACTCATACAAAGTGCACTATAAGGTAATAGTGGTTAGTGTCAATTTTTAGTAGACAGATTTTTTTTCATGACTGATGCTGAAATTTCAAGATCATGAACAGCTTTCCAACTTTCTACAATATCTTGTTGGGGAAAGGCTGGTATACTAGCAGAATTAATCAAACTCTTCTTTAATTGGCAACTGAGCCATGTGATTAAAGCATGACTAATGGGAAAATGTAATGGGTAGTCTTAATGATAAGTTCAATGGTTGATTGAGTTGTTATGGTTATTCATGCCATTTCTTGACATGCACCAACTTATCTATCCATGATATATCAGACACTTTTTGTCAGCATAACTTGTTTCTCTTCTCTTCTTCTTCTAAGGATGTTGTGAGAAGAATCAAGATGCAGACAACTTAAAAGTCCCGTGGGTGTTCTCTATTCTCAATGTTGATGCTTGAGAAAAGTAGTTGGAGAATTAAAGAGAAAGTTAACTAGAGAGAACCAAGCAAGGAGAACAACCGCCTATCTAGAAGCGCCTCTCTTTTATTTCACTATTATAATCATCCTCTGCAGATGTGTTATCTTTCTTGTAATTTCAGTAGTGTATTTCTCAGATCTACCACTCGATACTTTTTAGATTGATCCCAAATTTATATATGTTGTGTCTCTTTCAGTAATCTCTCATTTTACACCCTTTGTTTTCAAAAGTATGTTTTGGTTGATATTAGGTAAACTTTTCATTTTCAGGTTTAGTTTTTAGGTCCAAGGAATCAGTTCTGCATATCCATGAATTAAAATTAACAGTCTTTCTAGAGAGGAGGACCTATAATATACCTACTAATTAATATTACATAAATTCATGTCCATATAAATCGCCATTTCTCTGATATCTTATACATATTGCACTCTTCTTGACTACATATTACCATATCTTTGAAATGCTTATATTTAATATATTTATTTTTATCTTTTAGATTATATGGCCTTGTTCCTTAACCGTGAATGCCTATGGTCCATTGTGACTACCATAATGTATGTCACAAAAAGTTAGAAAATAAATCAATCTGTTACCATACAAATTGATTCCTCACAAATTCTGCAATAGATGTTTTTTTCCACCTACTTCTTTGCATAAAAATACTGTTCAAAAATTTTGATGACACAGTTCTCAGCCCTCTGTCCTTGCTACTCCAAAGCTCTTCGGAGAATGAAACAAACAGAAAATGGTGAAGAAAATATGGGGCAGGGCTGTTTTTATGCTTGAATTTTTTTTTTTTTGTGTTTAATAGAATAGGGAGTTTCAAGCTTTGAGAAATTTTTTTCTCAATTTTATGTTAATTTGCTTTAATGAGATTTGTTTCTTGTTAGAGTTGTTTATCCAAACTTTGGCTTTTCTTGTGATATAATATGGAAATCCTTGTGTGTGTTAAGATGTCCTTTTTGTCAATATTGGTCTTTTGCTATTATTTTGGGCTGCTTATGGCTTCTAACAGGATTTGCACCAGACAATTCTCATATAATACTTAAAGGGACTAGTCACCACTTCATTGTCTGATAAAATGAAATCCTTGTGTCATCTTGGGTTATGTAAATGTCCTACTAAAGGGCATATATAAATGTGATAAGATCTAAAATCATTTTTGTTGATCAATAAACTATAGTATGTATCACTTGCGGCTAGTTTTAATGTATGCTTATTGTTGCTTATGATTTTTTTCCTACCCCTTTCCTACTAGTGTAGATGTTTCTATTATTGCCATTACAAATGTAACGGACCAATTCTGGAAAGTTAGGTTTATATATATTTTAGCACTGTTGGTGCATACATATTATGCAAGTGCCAACATATCTGGACTGGTAAAGGGAAAGACTATTCTCTTTAGCTCTAACAGAGTTTCCAATAGCCACAGGCTGGTCACATTGTCCATTTTCAATTTGCTTTACATTGTATATAAGCTAATTTGAGGCATATTTATTATCATTCTTAGGCTAACGCTCATTGAACATTTATGTTGTTTACAGGATATAAAATTTTCCGTCCATGCACATCCAACATTGTCTGAAGTGCTTGATGAGCTCTTCAAGCATGCGAAGGTATGGCCCATCTATTTCGTATTTGTTTTGGTTACTGAATATTGGCTAAATTTTGTTCTTTCAAGATTATATTAACTAGTCACAACTCACGTTACACTATGTTTCCTTCTACTGTCATCAAGACGTAGCTATTGGGACGTAACTGAAATTGCATAATATATATATTGTTAAGATAAATGGATAGCTATGGGAGGCTATTATCAAATTCCATTTGAATGCTTTTAGATATTGACACATGATCCATAGGGCCATTCATATTGCAGACCACAAACTTTGAAGGAAAGATCACAATTACATCTAAAAAACCATTGTTTCAACCCAACATGAATCTGCCGAATTAACCATATCTCATACAAGGGAATCAATTTTTCTTTGAGAATCAAGTAAACTCTTTGAATGTTCTGTAAATCTGTATTAAATATTTGGTTTAATAGAGGAAGTGGTCAGCCACTGTAATTTTATAAACTATTTCCAAGATTAATGTTATCTTAAGATTAATGGTTCTAATATCTACTAGCACCAATATCTTACGAACATGATAAGAAGCTAAGTCTAATATTTTAAATCTGCTTACAACATACCACTTACCGGAAAAATATTTAGAATTAAGAACACAGAAACACCACAATAGCATCAATGAAACCATTACATCGTGAAATATGTCATAATCATAAAAGATTATGTTATAACATAATACATAGTATCCTAACAAACCTTTGGCCTAAACCTTTTCACCAACTTCCAGTCTTTCACATACTCTATTGTATGTAACGCATTCGAATATGGTTCCTTAGGCTCAGGCTCGCCTATAATAAACTTGTTTCTCTCTTTTGATAATTGCGCATTAGAATTATACTTTTTTACATCGCTGTACTTCCCTTAGCTCTCACAAAGATAGTTCAGACTCGAGAACAGCTCAACAAAGCTAAAGAGGAAGTGTGTGACATGGGGAAAATTTGGCAAATAACATGTCAAAAAGTACTTAAAATACATGAATGTCAATCAAAGTATGTCAAAACTAGGTCAAAACTGTCAAAAGTATCAGTTAATTCGGTCAAACATTTTGGCTCTTGGTCAAACTCACCAGGAGAGTTTGATCAGATTTGGCCAAAGTTTGGCCCAAACTAACAGATTCAACTCATTTTGGAACCGACTCAAGTATACTCATTCAGTATTTGGCAGGCTCAGTGAGTATTGTTTCAATGGGCTCTCACTTATACCTTATCGCCTAGAACAATGAAGTATCAACTATTATAGATCTTCATAAAACCATAAATTGGCAACACATCTACATCTAGCTCTTTGGTCTGCTTTAACCATAATTGGCAACACATCTACTTGCAAATCTTTGGTCTACTTTTTGTAGCACTTGGTCTAATAAACTTTGTTGTCATATATATCTGTGTGTATGTTGAACAAGTTTCTGGAACGTGGGAATGTGTGGAACAGTTACAAGTTTTGCCCAAATTTGTAGGGAAGGAAGGTTAGGAGCAGCAATAATATATATTTAAACTCATAAAAATTCTATTACGAAAAAAATGGGGAAAATAGGAGAGCAAGGTGCATTAATCAGCACTTCAATGCTCTTAAAACTTGTGTGATCATTAATACCTCCTAATATTAATAAGAGCTTAATATTAATATGAATAAATCTATAATTAAATATAAATTCATCTTCTAATATTCATATGCATACAACTATAAATAAATATAAAATTGTATGTATAGTATTAATATTATAACAGGGTGTTTGATTAAATGGTATAATTGCATTTTCTAGCTTTTTCTGTTACTTGTAATAGTCGTTTATATTTTATTATAAATGGGTTTGAACTTGGATCAAATTGACAAGGAAAGTCCTGATTAACCTAGTACTTAGATAAATTAAAAAACAGAATTAAGACACAACCATTAAAACAGAGGAATTATACACCTTGAAACCGAATAACAACAATTAATCCTACGAATCAATGACCCAACTAGGACTTGATGAGCACAAACCATGCAAATATGCAAATTCCTAGTGGTACATCCATTGTAGGCATTTTGTGGGCTCATGCAGATTAATGTGGTGTTGTAACCTAACAGAAAAGCATACCAAAACATAGGAAACTTGGGCCCCATGGAACCATCAATGCGCAAAACATCATAGCAATGGACACTAGGAGCAAGAAGTTCTCCTCACCCAAAAGCTCCCCAAACTGCTTCCAAAGCTCCTGGAACTTATGAAATGATGTGAATGGGTTCCTTAACTCTTGAGAGTAATTCCCATGCAACTAGGACACACACACACACATGTCAATTGGGTGTAGCCGAGTGGTTGTTAGATGGAGTGTTATCCTCCCCACCCAGGTTCTATTCCTATAAGTGACATGTGGAGCTTATAATGAAAATATTGTTGTAAAAGCTTTGTGCCCTTGTTGACTTGGCCTTGTGCCATGAAGAATCTAGGGTTTACCCTAGGTACAATCCTCGAAATGAGGAGCAATACTTGGAGGTTTGCCCCAGACTTTCTATCCCGGAACCTGTATACATGTGTGCATGTACACAAGCACAACTGCATACACATCTATAGAGTTACACTTCTTTTGAAGGGGAATTTGACCAATTAATTTATAATACAGATATATAATGGGAATCCAAAAAGACACAAGTAATGTTTATTAATGTTAAAATCAGCTTTATTATATTTATAAAAATATATTATGGTCTGAGTGGCTAAATAATAAAATTAAGTATTTGAATTACTATTATGGACTATACTTAAATATGAAACTTCTCACAACGAAATTAATAATTGGGGCTTTCTTTTCAACTATTGGGGCATTTTGTCAATTAACTCATTAGTTTTATGATGTTGAAAGGATGCTGCAAAGATTGACAATATTGAAAAGGAGTCGAACAATCCTAATAATACCAAAGCTTGAAGAAGAGATTATGAAATTGTCAAAATCACTTACCAAGGAGGAACAAGTGTTGGAGAAGTTCATAGAGCGCTCAAAAGGTGTCTTTCTATTTTTAGTAATGATTTAACAATTTACAAGAAACATACATTTGTTGTAAGCTATTATTTTTAAATCCCAAGTACATTTCTGGAAATTTCCAGCATTGTTGCTTTTAGTTGAAGTTTTTATATGTTTATCTTTGAAAGTGATGAAGGTTATCATTAACATGACCATTTTTGGTGACTATTGGGTAATCTTTGTTGCTTACCTAAGTATGTGACCCTTTTCCACAATTTGGCAAGATGGTGTTACCTGTTGGAAATTTTATTCTTATATCAATTAATAAGGAATTCTATTTAAGGGTGCTAGCTCAATGGTAGAGCACTTGCCTTATAGGCAGGAAGTTGGTGGTTCGATTCCTCAGTGCCCTATTTATATTCTGAAACCACTAAAAAGAGATAAATGACTAAAAAAATGACCAAAATTTGCATATAAATGACCACCAATACAACATGAGAGATAAGTGACCAAACAAATTATCAAAATATGCCTATAAATTACCACTTTTGAGTTGACGATCCCTAGTAGCAAATTAGCGGTCATTTATCACGTGACAAAAAATGTGGTCATAAATTTGGTCATTAATTGTGAGAATTAATGACCAAATATAAGACCAAATATATGACCACAAGATAATCTATAAATGACCAAGCTAAATATGACCACATTTTTGGTCGCGTGATATATGACCGTTAATTTGCTACCAGTGGTCACAAACTCAAAAGTGGTCATTTATATGTGGATTTTGGTCGTTTGTTTGGTCACTTATATTTCATTTTGTACTAGTAATAAGTTTGTGCTATCACCTGCCAAAAGTCCTTTCTCATTCATCTATCTCTATATTTATATATTTTACCAATTTGTCTCTTCTCAAAAACCTAACCCTAGGACCAAACAAAAATTTGTCTTCTAGTGCCTAAAAAGACAAAAACATTTCCAACAGTCCTTTAATATATTTATACAATAAAAAAAATTCCAACTATTTTCCTCAAAATATAATAAGACAAATTGCGGCCTAGATAGCCCTGCTTCCTCATTGGGGCGCTCCTCCTATGATAATTTGTTCTCTCCAACAGGCTCACTTGCTTTTGCTGATTTTTCAAAGTTGTTTCTTCTCTTTCTTCTGTAAGCTCCTCCTACTTCTTTTTCAATTCATTTCTATCTAACACCTCCTTCTTTCTGTTAGCTTTTATCTTGAATCATAGTTCTCGGTATTTCTTGATATCTTCAACCAGACGATCGACATTGTCTTTGCTTGCTTGGACTGCAACTAACAAGCATGATGCTGTGACTCTGGGGTCGATGCCAGTCCCTTGGACAAGTGTGTTTTCTGATACTCTGAGTTCATATAGGTCTTGACCAATCTCCATTTTCTTCACTGATCTGCCAATGATGACCTTCTTCCGCTAATGATAGTAAACAGAATCTAGGTTGGCCACTTGGTGTTGCTTTCTAGGGTTGTATGGGGTAAGTCCTAACCCTTCAGTGGTGACAACCCCTTCAGCTATCCTTGGTTGGTTCATTTTTTCCAGGTCCAAGTTCATGTCCTGTGGGCTTGACCCGCCTTGTTCCATGGCGTTCTCGGCTTCTTTTTTTTCCTGCCTTGTTGCAAGCTCCCCTATCTCTGCTTGTAACCTTTCTACTTCTTCTTGCTTGGTTTTCTCAGTCTCTTCATACTGCAGTTTGGCTGCTTGTTCCAACAAGATCCTTTCTTCTTCTTCTTGCTGCAATTTGGCAACCTACTTGTTATCACACTATAGTAGCAGGGCTACTATCCTTGTTCAGCAGATATCTGCACATTCCAGAGCTTCCATTATTCCAGAGCATGGCTATATATTTTGGATCACTCATTATCAGAGTAGTATATTATTCAGACTTATGTTAGACCTTGTGTCAAGGCTGAGCCTTGAGAGTTCACATTTGATGACCGATGTGACCTTTTATCCCATACAGTTTCAGTTCAGTGCTTAGAGATGTATTGCAGCAGTGTTTCAGATGGTACATGATGATTATTATTATGATGATGTTGTATGATCTATGGATATGTTATTACTGACTGTGGATTATTATCTTGTTGATTTAATCATGATCACAGCATGTGCTTGGTATATTATTCCTGATGTGGCAAACTGTTTAAAATGAACTATAAATCATAAAATGGACAATTGCTTGCTCATTTAGGTCATTTAACAAAACCCACTGGTTTTCCACCTTACATAGATATGGTCTTTCCTGACACCAATTGTCTGCTAGTGTAGGATTCATATTCACTTGACTCCATCCATACATGACCTTCCTATTTGACTTTACACCTTGACTTGTCGCATTTGACTTTCTGATACCGAGGACTTCCCCATTTTTCTACCTCTGTGTTTGGACCGCATCCCTATATATTCAGTGTCTTGGCTCTAAGTTGGTGACAAAACTTGCCTTTGGTGAGTTGGATTGTAGGCCTAAATCATTCTAGTTGGTTGTCCTGATGTTTGGCATTGGCTCGAACTCCCCCTAGTCACTTGAGATGTTGTTGGCTAAATCTGAAAGCTCATGTTCTACCTATGGAAACTTAAAAATTCGCCCATGGAAACAAAAACAAAAAAGGGCAAGAGCGATGAACAGCTAAAAATACTCCTCGAAGAGTATAAGAAAAGGTCCAAAAAGCAATGGCTCTTAAAAGTTATATCTAAACAATTGCTGACCTTATATATATTTGAAAAACATGCCCTGGATGCAAGCTGCAACTAGTTGTGCTTCTCAGCACATCTGAAATCCGAAGGGTTATGTAGGCCAAAAAGGCCAGGGAATAAAATTGAATGATCCTAATGAACCTGGATCAACTTGATGTAGACATGATGCCTAAGTTGAATAAGCACTCTCTAAACAGCTTATCCATTTGTGAAGCACAGCCATCCCCCGTGTTCTTTTTTCCAGCATAGAGTATGTAGCTTTCCCCTTCTCCCTGTCCAAAGTATTTTTGAGTTAAGTTAGACAAGTCAACCCCTTGGCCCAACCTTGTTCCTAGCCTTCATCCTTCACTAGCAGTTTGACCATGTCCAATGGGTGAGTTTGTCATTTGAACTATTGTGCAAGTAATTTTTTTTTAATAACCAAGGAATGTGCTAACTTGATTAATGCCATTGAATGGAATTTATACTTTGAGCTTAGCTGTGAAAATGATTAGAGAAGCATGTCTTAGTCTACTGATGTGATTTATCCTTGGTTGTATATTATTGGGATCTGTGATGATGTGGGCCATGTATAGATGCCTATTTATGATGATTGATGGTCCCACATGCTTGATGATGATATCATATGATGGACATATGATGTAGATGATGATTGATCCAGTACAGCAGGTTTTATTATTACCTCAGATCAATAGATTATGCATTGTCCATATATGGTGGACCCTACAGTTGGCCCATTAGGGCAACCCATGTTGTATGAGTACACATTCCTAGTGGATTTGGGTCTTCTGGATCCAATGAGACACTTATCTTTCAGTTCTAGGCACTTCTGACAGTGATTGATGCAGTTTTACACTTGTTGACCAGATTTGGGGCTGATTTCCCAGCCTGAGCAGCAGGGGCCTCGAGAGGCCAGTTCACCTAGGGCGTTGATGATGAAGGGGGTGGTCCAGCCACTTGTTTTTACCATTTACCACCCCTTCTGGAGACCCTGGTGGGCTAAGATGGACATCACAAGTGCCCTAGGAGGCAGTTTTGGCACTTTCACAGTTACCGAGGTAGTTAAAAAATGGGATAAAGTGGTCACTGAGGAAATCGATTTGGGAAATTGGGGCAAGGTTTTGGCATTTGGTCTTCACAGAGGTCTTCCAGGGTGGTCTCACTATCTTCCAGTCAGTTTTCACCATGTGGGTATGCCCACATTGATCACAGGAGGTCATTTACTGCTTGACTGTCATGGATTTGGAGGACAGTTTTGGTCATTTATATTATCTTGGACATATTTTATTATTTTATTGTGCCTTGGGGATGAGATAGTAAGGATTGATGCCTCCTAGCCCCACCATGTGATTATTTTGTCATGTCCTAGTCATCATGAGGTGGATCATTGTACTTTTACCCCTCTAGTGGATGACTTCACCCCCTTTTTGTGCCATTTAGTGGGGGTGCTATTATTATATTGGGTGATCCATGTGATAGATTGTTATGGTTCATCTTATCCATTGATTGTATGATGAGATCTTTTAATCTCAACCACTCATTTGATGTAGTATTGTAGAGTGGTATAGGGTTTTGGTCTTTATTATCCTATATAAGGAGGAAACCCCCCATTGTATAGCTCACCTTTGGAGCTCTGGAATATTGGAATAGAAAAATTATTTGTGGAGCACATCTCTCTTGTATTGTGGATTCTCTTGCATATTGAATATACAGTATCTCTTCTATGTATCATTGTGGATTTTGGTGCTTCTACTAATCTTTTTACAGGAAAGTCGAATTGGCGGAGAGGAGGGCGACTTCTTGAGGGTTATTGTTGGAGGGATCCACATAGTCTCTCTTGGGTTGATCTTGTGACAGGGAGTATCATTATTGTATCTTAGCGACATAGTTGATGCTTTCTATTACATCTTTCTACCATTTTCATAATCATCTTGCTTGACTTGTTTCTTTGATCTTGTCTTGTAGGAGGAGGACGATTTGGCTATCTTGGAGAAGGACGTTTTGGTTGGAGCTCTTGGATCTCACTCCTGAATATACACATAGGAGAATGTTATCAATTTGCAAGGTGGCCATAAGCAATTGAGGTAAGATCTACAAGGCATGTGCCTCTTTCATCCATTCTATCTTCATTGGTCATAAAACCCTAATTCATTAAAACCCCAATTTTGGTATTTCTTAGATCTACTTAGATCTAGCCTTTCTTTTGAGAATATTTTGAAAACCCACCTCTATAGCATCCACCCCTAGTTGGATCTATAGTTTGGTGGTGATTGGCTTAAAATTAACACACTTTTCAAGGCAAAAAGCCCTCTTGAACCTAAATCGCACTTCCTAGTGAGAGGCTTGTTTGGTTAGATCTAGCACATGGGTAGGTGAGATCCCACTTGATTTGAAATCTAGACACTTGATAACCTACCCCCAGATCCTGACTTTGGTGAATTCTACCTTGTGGACATCATTCCATGTTTTAAGGAGTCAAAACCCCCTTTTGAATTTCTTGTCACCTTAAAACTCAGATCTACTAAGATCTAACCTTTGGATTGACTTGATTTTGGGGATCTACATAGATCGGGGCACTAGCCACTTGGATCTATAGTTTGGTGGTCATTGGACTTGATTTGGTCCACTTAACCCTTGTTTTAGCCCTCCTTGAGCAAGTCGCACTCCCTTGGGAAGGTGAGTTTGTCCACTTTGAGGAAGTGGGTAGTTGAGATTCTTGTGGATTTGAAACGGCCATACCTTGAAAACTAGGTCTAGAGTATCTTTTTTGTCATGATCCGCCTTGGGGGTAGCATTCCTTGTTTCAAGGGATTGTGGTCCACTTAAGGTCATTACTTAAAAAAACCTAGATCTAGTAAGATCCAACCATTAGATCTCATTTAGCCCACTTGACTTGGATTCTAGGTGTCCCGATGTACACTTTGACATACTTTTTGACCTCATTAGCCCACTTAACAAGGCACTAGTCCTCCTCAAAGCAAGTCGCACTCCTTGGGATTTGTGTCAAAACCTAGATCTAACACATGGGTACTTCTAGAATCAACTTAGATCTATAGATTTAATCATTACCTATCCTCTAGTACCAATTTCACACCTAAGCTTGACCTTGTGGGCCCACTTACAGCCATTTCATACATTCCAAGACATTAAGACCCACTTGTGTAAACATATGGTACTACACCTTGTCATCATCCCCAATCATGTGGCCTAAACCATACGTAGGTTGAAACACTAAAAATCTCTCACACCACCTTCAACCATACCTCAACTTCTAGGTCAACTTAGCCTTGCATTGGTTTCTGTAACTCTTCATTTACTTACCCTTAGAAACCTTTGTTTGGGTCCAATCAATTGTGATTGGTTATAGGGTCTCCCCCTAGGTCTTGTTACACCCTGACATAAAGCGAAGAGTGCCTCGGTTGACGTGACTCCCACCTTGCATTGGGAACCGTGGCATCTCTTGGGTCACCTCTTTAGTTGCCTGCTTCCTCTACCATCCCGGATGGGATTCCTCCAAAGGCAACTACAAGTTGTGTGATAACCTTTTTGGCGCCGTTGCCGGGGAGGTAGAGGCCTACCTTGGTTCAACACACCTTTGTGTCTCACTCTCTCCCTGCACTTTAAACGACATTTTTTTTTCTTGGTAGAAGAGTTTAAAATTCTACCTGGCGACTCCTATTCGTGACTCCACTGAGAATCGAACCCACAAAGAGATGTCTACTCAAGACAACATCTCTCCTGAAATGACCATGGAATTTATGTCAAACATGTGTGAAATGGTCACCAACATTGCTATGTATCTTAAGACTCAAGATGAGGATTTCAAAAGACGTGATCAACAAACCAAAGAAATGTTAAAATCCATCTGTAGCAATTCAATCCCTCCAAAGGCTAGTCCTCCCAAGACTCAGCAACCCAAGCCGGCCGATCCACAACCTAACAAGGCAGTGCATCAACCTGTCCGAAGAATCTTGCCGAAAGCCCCAAAGCCTTCATATAATATCATCTCAAAGGGTAAAGCTATGACCAACACTAGTCAAGCTCCTCCTACAAACAAAAAGGTAGATCAAGAGACAAAAATTGATCCTCCCCCTAAAGCTAATATCCCAAAAGCAACCCTTTGGAGAAAGCAACCAAAGCCTCCCACAATTTTAAAACCAAATCAGGAGCTTCCAAGAACAAACATCCCTAGTAAGCTAACCAATTCATCTGCTTTGGTTGCCTTAAAGGACCTAATCAAAATCCCATCTGTCAAGTATGACATCATGAAGTTCCTAGGTTTAGGTATGAATGAAAGGGATAAGGAAAACCCCTACAACTTGAACATTGATGTTACAGGCTTCTTGGAAAAGGTAAATATGCATGTTCCCTTTTGTGAAATTTTCAAGATCCCTTCATTCCACAAAAGAGCTACTACTCATCTTGGGATTCAAACAAGGAAGCAAGCTCCTAAGAAAGCTTCTCCAGAGATTAAGGATTCCCCTGTCATGATCCAAAGTGTCTCTGGAGACAACTCTGGAAGCTTCCCGCCCTTTTATATTGCATTGGAAGTTAATGGTCTGATATTGCATAACTGCATGTTGGACTCAGGAGCTGAAGTAAGTGTCATGCCCTTAAGAGTCATGGAACAACTTGAGTTAGTGCCCACAAGACCCTATAGAAACGTGTGTGGAATGGATTCCAAAATGGTGAAATCTATTGGGATAATTGAAAATTTGCCTGTTAGGTTGGCTGCCTGCTCTGACATTGAGCTCTCAATGAGTGTCTTAGTCCTAGACATCCCTGATGCTTGGGGAATGTTGCTATCTAGGGAATGGCCGGCAAGATTGGGGGGAAGTGTCCAAATGGATCTAATGTATGCCACAATCCCAACCAAGGAAGGGTCATTCATAACTCTGTTTAATGAACCACCTATGCAAGAGCATGTTGAGACACCTGAGCACTTATTC
The DNA here is from genome assembly GCA_027924585.1 of Larix kaempferi. Classification (NCBI taxonomy): domain Eukaryota; kingdom Viridiplantae; phylum Streptophyta; class Pinopsida; order Pinales; family Pinaceae; genus Larix; species Larix kaempferi. The sequence goes on along the minus strand of BSBM01001595.1, from coordinate 1,762,598 downwards.
ACTAAAGCAATGTATTCAAGTGATGAGATTGGAAACTTCATGGTTCTAGCAAATTATTGGGAGGAGGTTAAAAAGCAGCCCTTTTTGCATGAACAAGTCTGGAAAATGCACTTTGACGGGGCTCGTTCCTGGCATGGTGCAGGAGCCGGTATAGTCTTAATTTCACCATCAGGAGCGAAGAGCTTATTCTCTTTTCGATTGGAGTTTGAGTGCACTAACAATGTGGCTGAGTATGAAGCATTGCTTTTAGGCTTAGAAATTGCCATAGAAAGAAACATCAAATCTTTATCTGTCACAGGAGACTCCGACCTCATTGTGTCCCAAGTCAAAAACGAATTCGCTGCCAAGAATAATAGACTTAGAGACTATAGAAATGCAGTTTGGGATACCATTGAATGCTTTGATGCCTTCAGGATTAAGGCTGTTCCCCGTGAACAAAACACTTTGGCTGATGAGCTATCTGTGATGGCCAGTACTCTTCAAACCTCTAAGTCCTTAAAACAACAAAGCTGCAAGCTTGAAGTCTTGTTTAGACCCTCTGTCCCTAATAATGAAGACCATTGGCAGGTTTTTGACAATGATGCCCAAGTTATCTGATTTTTGACTGCTTCTCAAACCCCAATGGTAAACTTTGAAGATGAAATGAATGGTGGTTCAATTGAAGGAATGGATGTCATAGAAATCGCTTTCCCCCTTGAGAAAAATTTCAATAAGTATGATGAGTACAAAGGTAGGAGATCTGAACTTGTAGATGGGGTTATTGAAATAAATGTAGGCTCCTCTTATTCCCCAAAAATGATCAGAATCGGGATAAATGCCTCAGAGGAAGAAAGAAGAAGAATTATAGAATTAATCAGAGAATATAAAGATGTGTTTGCATGGGTCTATGATGATTTAAAAACTTATGATCAATCCATTATAGAACACACTATTCCTCTAAAAGAGGGATCCAAACCATATCGACAAAAGTTGCGAAACATGAACCCTAAGTTAGCTCCCTTGATCAAAAAGGAATTGGAAAAGATGTTGGCAGCGGGTATTATTAGACCAGTTAGGCATACAACCTAGGTATCCAATCCTGTAATTGTAAGGAAGAAAAATGGGGAGATTAGAATTTGTATTGACTTTAGGAACCTGAATCAAGCGTCTCTAAAAGATAACTATCCATTGCCCAACATGGAAAATCTGTTGCAAAGTGTAACAGGGGCTGGCATGCTATCTTTACTGGATGGTTTTTCGGGTTACAACCAGGTCCAAATCAAAAAGGAAGATCGTGGGAAGACAACCTTCACCACCCCATGGGGAACATTCGAATATATAAGAATGCCATTTGGGCTTCTGAATGCAGGGTCAACCTTTCAGAGGGCAATGGATCATGCATTTGAAGGCTTAATTGGCAAAATCATTGCAATTTACCAAGATGACCTAACTGTTTTCTCTAAGGACAGGGGAGACCACATAAAGCACTTAAGGAAAATCTTTGAGAGATGTCAAAAATTTGGAATATATTTGAATCCTAAAAAGTCTACTTTCGATGTGGATGAAGGGAAGCTGTTAGGTCACATTGTTTCCAAAGAAGGCATTAGAATTGATCCTGAAATAGTACAAGGAATTCAAGCCATAGCTCCCCCAAAAGATGTCAGCTCTTTACGGTCATTTTTTGGGAAAATAAACTTCATAAGAAGATTCATTCCTAACCTAGCTGAGTTGGCCAAACCTCTAAACAACTCGCTTAAGAAGGATGCAAAGTTTATTTGGGATAAGAAATGTGATGCCTCATTCAAGTCTCTAAAGAAAGCAATTGCTTCTGCACCCATCCTAGTAAGTCCAAATTACAGTAAAGAGTTTTTGATTTATTCCTACGCATCGGAGGACACCATAACGGGGGTTTTGTTGCAAAAGAATGAAGACAACCATGAGCAACCAGTTGCATTTATGAGTAAAAACCTTAGAGACGCAGAGCTAAATTACACAACCACTGAAAAACAAGCCTATGCCTTGGTCAAGTCTTTGAAACACTTTAGAACGTATATCGGATACTCCAAGATTGTTGCCTATGTCCCTTATCAAGCAGTAAAGGATGTGTTGTCTCAGCCTGATGGCATAGGGGTTAGGGGAAATTGGATTTCAAGGATTCAAGAATATGATATTGAAATCAAACCAATCAAGATAGTGAAGGGCCAAGGGTTAGCACAACTGTTGACTGATTCCAAAATGCAGCAAAATAATATGGTTCTTTATATTGATGAAGATCACGAGTGGTACAAGGACATCATTTCTTACCTTAGACATATAACCTACCCTGATCACCTTGTAGACCACCAGAGAAGAGCTTTAAGGTTAAAAGCATCTAAGTATGTATTAACTGAAGATGGTTTGGGTTGGAAGAATCCAGATGGAATCATACTCAAATGTGTAAATCATGATGACTCCCAGAGAATCATCAAGGAAATGCATTCTGGATTATGCGGAGGACATTATGCACCTAGAACCACAGCTGCTAAGATCATGAGAGTTGGGTATTATTGGCCATCCTTGTTCAAAGATGTGCACACATTTGTAAGAACATGTCAAGAGTGTCAATTTTATTCAGGAAAACCTAGACTACCTTCCTTGCCTTTGACCCCAGTTATTATAGAAGCTCCCTTCCAACAATGGGGAATGGATTTTGTAGGACCAATAAACCCAAGCTCTTCAGGTGGATATAAATACATCTTGACCTGCACAAATTATTTTACTCGCTGGGTTGAAGCTGTCCCTACCAAGAAGTGCACCGCAGAAGTAGTGGTCAAATTTTTAGAAGAAAATATTGTTTCCAGATATGGTTTCCCTTGTAAAATCACAACTGATAATGCCCTAGCTTTTAGCAAAACAGAGATGTCGACCTTTTGTTCTGACCACGGCATCACTCTATCCCACTTCTCCAATTATTACCCCTAGGGCAATGGATTGGCTGTGTCAAGCAATAAGAACATAATCAGGCTTCTAAAAAGAATGGTCGGTGAAAACAAAAGGACGTGGGATGTCAAGCTTAAGTATGCCCTCTGGGCAAATCAAACAACAGTTAAAAGAATAACAGGAAAAGCTCCTTTTGAAATAGTGTATGGGCAAAATTGTAGGCTTTCGATCAATCTTCAAATCCCTGTTTATGAGTTACTGCGACAATGTTCCACTGAGCAAGAGGCCATGCAAGCAAGAATTGACAAGTTAGTAGAACTAGATGAAAAAAGAAGGGAAGCATGGGATAAAATGGTGTTGGAACAAGAAAGAATAAAAGGAACTTTTGATCAACGAAGCAGGGACATAAGTTTTGGAGTAGGAGATATAGTTCTACTGTGGGATAAGAACAAAGAGAAACCTGGAAACCATGGCAAGTTTGAAAAGATATGGATGGGTCCTTATCAAATAAGTAGAGTTGCAGGTAAAAACTCTTTTTGGTTGGAAACATTGGATGGGTATGAATTGGAGCTGCCAGTAAATGGGGTACTGTTGAAACACTACTACCCCCTTATTCCCTTTGAATAACTATGCCTTGCCGTGCCTGTTTAGAGTAGGTAGCTTCTGAATAAGATCACTTGAGCAGTAGGATTTGTGTGATTTTTCTTTTTTTGTGTGATGAGTATTGTCCCTTTTTCTTTTTCTGCCTGAAGTGTCTGCTTGTTTTGCTGAGCCTTGCTCCTTCCTAAGCTCGTCTCTTCTCCTGCATACACTTAAGAAATTTTAGTTGTCATTTATGTGTGGCTTCCTGTGCAAGTTGAGATTCCCTATTTAAAAGAAGTTCTCTTTTCCTCCAGCACAGTAATAGAAATAATTAATGATGAATAAATAATATATGCCATGTTAGTTTATATTTTGGCGCATTTCAGTTTCTGTTTTAGAGTAGAAGTCATTTTCGGTTTTATTTTATATATTTGTCCCATACATGCTCCATGATGGTATTCTACTGTTTGTGAGAGGAGGAACAGGTGCAAAATAAAGCTGAAAGCAAGGATGGTGCAGTGCTGGATTGAAGATTGATGCAGAGCAGATCGAAACCAAAGATTTTGAGGTTCTTAAGCGCTCTCTCCCTTAGAGCACTTGTCCCAGCTGGAGCCAGATGTTATCACACTATAGTAGCAGGGCTACTATCCTTGTTCAGCGGATATCTGCACATTCCAGAGCTTCCATTATTCCAGAGCATGGATATATATTTTGGATCACTCATGATCAGAGCAGTATATTATTCAGACTTATGTTAGATCTTGTGTCAAGGCTGAGCCTTGAGAGTTCAGATTTGATGACCGATGTGACCTTTTATCCCATACAGTTTCAGTTTAGTGCTTAAATATGTATTGCAGCAGTGTTTCAGATGGTACATGATGATTATTATTATGATGATGTTGTATGATCTATGGATATGTTATTACTTACTATGGATTATTATCTTGTTGATTTAATCATGATCATAGCATGTGCTTGGTATATTATTCCTGATGTGGAAAACTGTTTAAAATGAACTATAAATCATAAAATGGACAATTGCTTGCACATTTAGGTCATTTAACAAAACCCACTGGTTTTCCACCTTACATAGATATGGTCTTTCCTGACACCAGTTGTCTGCTAGTGTAGGCTTCATATTCACTTGACTCCATCCATACGTGACCTTCCTATTTGACTTTACACCTTGACTTGTCTCATTTGACTTTCTGATACCGAGGACTTCCCCATTTTTCTACCTCTGTGTTTGGACCGCATCCCTGTATATTCAGTGTCTCGGCTCTAAGTTGGTGACAAAACTTTCCTTTGGTGAGTTGGATTGTAGGCCTAAATCATTCTGGTCGGTTGTCCCGATGTTTGGCATTGGCTCGAACTCCCCCTAGTCACTTGAGATGTTGTTGGCTAAAACTGAAAGCTCATGTTCTACCTATGGAAACTTAAAAATTCGCCCATGGAAACAACAAAAAAAGGGCAAGAGCGATGAACAACTAAAAATACTCCTCGAAGAGTATAAAAAAAGGTCCAAAAAGCAATGGCTCTTAAAAGTTATATCTAAACAATTGCTGACCTTATATATATTTGAAAAACATGCCCTGGATGCAAGCTGCAACTAATTGTGTTTCTCAGCACATCTGAAATCCGAAGGGTTATGTAGGCCAAAAAGGCCAGGGAATAAAATTGAATGATCCTGATGAACCTGGATCAACTTGATGTAGACATGATGCCTAAGTTGAATAAGGGCTCTCTAAACAACTTATCCATTTGTGAGGCACAGTCATCCCCTGTGTTCTTTTGTCTAGCACAGAGTTTGTAGCTTTCCCCTTCTCCCAGTCCAAAGTATTTTTGAGTTAAGTTAGACAAGTCAACCCCTTGGCCCAACCTTGTTCCTAGCCTTCATCCTTCACTAGCAGTTTGACCATGTCCAATGGGTGAGTTTGTCATTTGAACTATTGTGCAAGTAATTTTTTTTTAATAACCAAGGAATGTGCTAACTTGATTAATGCCATTGAATGGAATTTATACTTTGAGATTAGCTGTGAAAATGATTAGAGAAGCATGTCTTAGTCTACTAATGTGATTTATCCTTGGTTGTATATCATTGGGATCTGTGATGATGTGGGCCATGTATAGATGCCTATTTATGATGATTGATGGTCCCACATGCTTGATGATGATATCATATGATGGACATATGAGGTAGATGATGATTGATCTGTTAAGATTTAATATGCTAAGACAGAAAATAGCAGCATTACATTCCATTTCACAATAATAGCATATACAGGATCACTGAAGAAACAACAAGCATAGCATAAACAGAAGAGACAGAGATTTATCCTGGGAAACCCTCATGGGGTAGAAAACCCAGCAAAGCTTCCTCAATATAGATGACCAGCAATATACAAAGATGAAACCCTGAGACATGATCTCTTCCTCCACAATAGCAGACCTCTCCTCCACAAGTGCGCTATCCTCAAGTGAGTGAGTGTGTCAAATGAGGAACACACCTCCTCTATTTATACACTACACTGACATATCTTTTACACAAGTACACATAGGCTCGTATTTAACCAATGGGTTAAATACCCTATTACAACTGACTGGGCCGACCCCTCTAGGGTGGTGTAATAACCCTTTGACCCACATAACACATACAGGGCCGACCCCGACTAGGGAAGTCTAATAACCTGCGTTACCACATTCCGACGGGGGAATAAACATCTCCGGATATACAATAAGATCTTTACGGAGGAATGAAACATCTTCAGAATAATAAAGTACACTTATAATATTCTTTGAAGTTACAATATATCAACACTCCCCCTTAACGAGAAGGATATTATAACAACATCTGCACGAGCAAGGAGTCATCAACATCATACGTGTTACATCTATAAATCATTGGAAGCTTTCTCAACATCATCAGTAACTCAACCAGTTACTGGAACATCAACATCTTCAGTACTGAGTCTTTATCTTCTGCAGTACTCGAACAGCTACAACAACATCAACATTTGGATCCTCACGATCATTAGTATCATCATCTCATGATCATCGGCATCGTCATCACACGATCATCAGCATCGTCATCATACGATCATCAGCATCGTCATCACAAGATCATCAGCATCGTCATCACACGATCATCAGCATCGTCATCACACGATCATCAGCATCGTCATCACAAGATCATCAGCATCATCATCACACGATCATCAGCATCGTCATCGCATCGTCATCACACGATCATAAGCATCGTCATCACATGATCATCAGCATCGTCATCACACGATCATCAGCATCATCATCACACGATCATCAGCATCGTCATCACACGATCATCAACATCGTCATCACATGATCATCAGCATCGTCATCACACAATCATCAACATCGTCACACGATCATCAGCATCGTCATCACACGATCATCAACATCTTCATCACACGATCATCAGCATCATCATCACATCATCATCAGCATCATCATCACACATCATCAGCATCGTCATCACACGATCATCAGCATCGTCATCACACGATCATCAGCATCGTCACACGATCATCAGCATCGTCATGACATGATCATCAACATCGTCATCACACAAGTATCCATACCGATACAAGTATCCTTATCTTCAATATAAGTATCCTACTGATACAAGTAACCACATCATCAATACAAGTATCCTACCGATACAAGTAACCACATCATCAATACAAGTATCCTACCGATACAAGTAACCACATCATCAATACAAGTATCCTACTGATACAAGTAACCACATCATCAATACAAGTATCCTACCGATACAAGTAACCACATCATCAATACAAGTATCCTCATCAATACAAGTATACACAATAGCAGCATACCCTGCAACACACAAGATCCTATTACGGGATGATCAATCCCTCTCACTTTAAGACACCTCACCATGTCTAGGGACGATGCAATCCCAATCTATTTACAGGATGATTAGTCCTTATCACTTTAATACATCTCACCATGTCTGAGGAAATCCCAATCTATTTACAGGATGATTAGTCCTTATCACTTTAAGACATCTCACCATGTCTAGGGACGAGGAAATCCCAATCTATTTACAGGATGATTAGTCCTTATCACTTTAATACATCTCACCATGTCTAGGGACGAGGAAATCCCAATCTATTTATAGGATGATTAGTCCTTATCACAATCACATTTAAGACTATCCTTCCTTTTGGAATTACTGGATTTGCTGTCTAAGGATGATTAGTCCAATCACAATCACATTTAAGACTATCCTTCCTTTCGGAATTACTTGATTTACTGTCTAAGGATGATTAGGCCAATCACAATCACATTTAAGACTATCCTTCCTTTCGGAATTACTGGATTTACTGTCTAAGGATGATTAGTCCAATCATAATCACATTTAAGACTATCCTTCCTTTTGAAATTACTGGATTTACTGTCTAAGGATGATTAGTCCAATCACAATCACATTTAAGACTATCCTTCCTTTCAGAATTACTGGATTTACTGTCTAAGGATGATTAGTCCAATCACGTGCATTTTGAACCAAGGTCCAGGGACGATGCAGTCCTATCTTCTATTCTTGGAGACACCTATCTACGGCTCACTTTAGGACTGAATTCTAGGGATGATCCAATCCCCTCATGTCCACCAAGGACTTCATTCTCGGAGACATCATGTCTACGGCTCTCTTAAGGATGATGCAATCCTATCATGTCCACCAAGGACTTCATTCTCGAAGACATACGTCTATGGCTCTCTTGAGGATGATGCAATCCCCTTGTCACCTTAGACCCTGTATAAGGACCATCCACCAACCTCTCTGTTGGCATCACTAATATAGGTATCCTCATCATCGACCTTACTGTTGATGCAGGCAATCTTATCATGAGTTATCACATCACTCCCCCTTTCGAGGAGGGTCCTTCTGAACTATATTAAGTTTGTCTCGAAAAACTTTACTTGAGGTAGAGGTTTGGTTAGTACATCGGTAACTTGTTACAAATTCGAACTTTTGGTTCCTTTCTGCACCATATCTTGGAACACTAGATTCTTTGCCATATTGATACAACTCTGTTTGTCACATAGGATCATAGTTGGGTCTATCTCTAAGTCAACCAATCCTGAAGCCATACTGCTTCATAACTTAGCAGAGCAAGCAGCCATATATTCTGCTTGTGCTAAGAGCCACACTAGATTGTTTCCTACTCAACCATGAGATCATGGCTGATCCCAGACAATAACATCCTCTTGATGTTCTCTTCCTGTCTGATACACTTCCTTCCCAATCAACATCTGTGTAGCCATCTGAAGTCATGATCATAGATCAAAGTCTATTGTATCCTTTAGGTACCGTATCACATGATTTGCAGCTTATCAGGTGAACACATCTAGTTTCCACTAGATACCGACTCAAGGTGTTCACAGCAAAGCATATATCTGACCTATTATTCGTTAGACACATCAATGACTCAATATTTTGTTTGTACAGAGTTCTATCCACTAACTCTGATGAGTCATCCACTAACAGCTTCAAGTTGGAATCCATGAGAGTGGCCATTCCAACACATCAAGTCTTCTCAAGATTTATCAGCATACTTTCCTTGGTTGAGAAAGATTCCTTCTGAGCCTTTCCATACTTCTAGACCTAGAAAGTAATGCATCAATCTGAGATCTTTCATTTTCATTTCTGTAGCCATCTATCTGTGCCATCTCTCATCAGATGGGTCTACTGATATGAGCCTCAACGTCATTCGAACTCTGTGGTGAGTTCCTTTTTGCATCCATGTCATATGTGTATAGAAGCCATATTCAACCTTGTAGCAAAGGTTGAGATCCACATCACCCATGGTGATCATTAAGCTCATCAATTGATTATCGATCCTGGGAATCCATACAAAACCTGATTCACACTTCTTCTTTAATTACACCATTAAGAGAATGGTCTTATCTAGCCACTTGGAGCAAACATCTCATCACGATTCTCTTCCTCTTTCTAAGAGAATCTTCTAGCCACAAGTCTTCTATAGTGTGTTTGATTTGTAAATCCTTTTGTTGAACATCCATCACTTGTTCAGTGTTCATCATTCATCATAATCTTTCCTACAAATCAAAATTAAGTACATGATTAGTAATACTTCATAATCATCAAATCATATTGACATGATAACCTATTTTGCATACAGATATCATTTACATAGTTTTGCAACTATTTTGACCAATACTTTGGCACAACACTTTCCCATATCATGTATGCATACAGTGGCTATCTAGATGCCTTCCATCTCTACCAGAACATACTATCGACAGTGTGCACAGCTCTCAGCATGTCAGCAAAGAGGTTTCATTCTAGACAAGCAACAATGGAATGTTTGTCCAACTTACCAATCATATGCATATTAGTAGTATACTGTTCAATGCTTTATGAATGCTTACACTCAGCATGATATATTCTAGGAATACAAATATGCATACAAACAATATCATTTACTATTTCTAATAACAACTCAAATACTTATCTTTTATGTTTGTGTGGTTGCCTCCCGCTTGATCTTCTGTATGTCTTCTGAACTTCTATTCATTCTGTACCACTATGCATGCTCAAGTGTGCACTAGTGTCATCCTCATGATCTCATACACAAGCATACATTCATTAGTATATTCTCAATATTATCAAAACATTCTAATTCTAAATAATCTTGAATATATATAGTCATGATCATTAGTATTCAGAGTTTCAAGGAAGTCTTCTTTCACTCATGCATATTCTTGTTTGATCATAGTACTCTTAAGGTTAATTAAATCATCATAGTCATTAGAGAGATTTTGAGGTCAAAAAAGGGCCTCCTAAGAGATGTACTACAAAAATATGAGATATATTAAAATATTATGAATTGAGGGTTTTATGGGGTAGGTATATATGACAAGTCACCTCCCACACTATTTTCTATGCACAATATAAATAACCATGGTTGAGTTACTTTTCAAAATTCACTAGAAATAAAATTAATAAAATAAGTCTACATTGATGTGACTAAGATTCATTGTAAATTCCCAAAAATGTATTGTCCTTTAACATTTATTTGTCTTGAACTTGCAAATGAAATTAAATAGTAAAAAACATTTTTAAGAGTTTTTTTTTAAATTTTATGTTGACTTTTTATATTTAGTACTTTTCTCATGAATTTAATAATGTAACTTAATTGAGAATTTATTTACATGTAAAATGTCAATAATATTATTATAATCCACATTACATTATTATTATTATTATTATTATTTATTAAATCTATTATTATTCTTTATTAGTTTGACATTATGTTATTAAATAGAATGGAGTGAATATATAATTTAAAATTAAAAACATAAAAATTATAATATATTATTTTATAAAAAAATGTGAAAGGACTTTCTTTATGAATTAAGAGTACTTCACTTGAAAATGACAATAATATTATTTTATGTGAAAGTGTGAAAAGACATTCATTATGAGTACTTTACTTGAAAATGACAATAATATTATTTTATGAAAAGACTATCATTATGAGTACTTTACTTTATGACTTAAAAGTACTTACACCACTACCTTGGTTAACTATGTGTTTTCATCCACCATAGAAAATTTGACAAATAAGCATTCTTAACTCATGCAATGCCACCTCACCAAGGGGGATGATGTCATCTACTAGAATGTGATTGGTTGTATTTTATAGTACATTTTCTTTGTTTTGAGGCCCTTTTTTTACCTCAAAATTTCTCTAATGATGCATAAACCCTTGATTACTAACTTGATGAATAAGCATAACCAATCATACCAAGTATACTTATATAAGGGATCCTAACACAAGGTAAGATTCTAACTTGACATAGGAAAGCATACCTGGATTAGTATACCTGCCTAGTTATGTACAACATACCTAAACAATCTCTTCAATGATTTAAAGATCCTGAGCTAGAACCTGCATGTCTCATAGGTTAAGCATAATATAACAAAGTCATACATACCTTGTAAGTAGAACAAATATTATGGATGAGTCTTTGTCTTCATGTTGTCATGGTCATGGAACTTGATTTGTCTTTTGTGATGTACTTGTATCTTGTTAGCAGACAACATCAACCTCACACAAGACTGAACCTCCTTGAGTCATACCTGTCGAGACTTCTTGTAGTCTTCTTATGTAAGGCCTTAGCCTCAACTCCCCCTGAAACTTGATCTAGAACTTGATTAGGGTTTGCTAGAGAAACCCTAAAAATTCAATCTTTGACTTTCACACTTCTGAATGGATGGAAGAATGTGTCTTGCTGAGCTGATCAACCTAGCATTCTTCAATTTTGAAATCTCCAAAATTTTACCCCTCAAATTTTCCTTCGAAACTTCTGGATCTTCTCGACAGGAACCCGAACTAGGGTTTGATGAAGCCCACCCTTCTGTCCAATCAAAAGGTTCGATCCAAGGCTCTAAACTCTTATTTTTTTGAGGAGCTTCCAGCCGTGGTTACAGACTTAAAAAATTCCAACTTTTGCTGAAGCCCTAATTTTCCATCTTTCCGATCAAAATCCCGATCTAGGGTTTGATCAAGCCCGGTCTTCTACCCAACCAAAAATTCGATCTTGGTCTCTAAATTTCAATTTTCCTGAGTAACATTCATCTGTGGATTCCAATTCCAAAAATGCCACGTGTCACTGTTTGAACTTCGGCCTCTAAAAAATTTTCCTGAGATAGCTTGCCCTGTTATCTTTCCATCCTGATAGGTCTGACCTCAATTGGACTCTCTAAGAGAGAGTTATGCCAAGTGGCGCAACGTGACCTATTTATGGGATAAAACAGGAGAGTGAACTTGTATGGAATGCCACGTGTCACTGGTTCACCTTCGGCCTCTGAAAACGTTTCCTGAGATAGTATAGTCTGTGTGCTACCTGTCACGTTTTACAAAATTTCATTTGGAGCTTCCTAGCCCAAGTTATGACCTTTTTGCCAAGGTCACCTGATTTTGACTGAGATCTGGAAGAGGCAGAAACCCTAACGTGTACTGATCATAACTCATAAAGTACAACGAATCTGAGGGTTCCCTTTGGAAACAAGATACCTGGGGATGTTATCTTTGACCTGTAAACTTTTCAGACCCTGAACCTTCGCAGAAATGGATTTATAGCGAAAGTTCCACGATGATTGGTTTTTGCTATGTAAAACCCTAACCTTCAAAATGTCGTAAGTAAAGCAAGTGTCGTAAGTGCCATACCTTGTCTTCCTTTAGGTTAGCTCTGATACCATGTTAAGATTTAATATGCTAAGATAGAAAATAGCAGCATTACATTCCATTTCACAATAATAGCATATACAGGATCACTGAAGAAACAACAAGCATAGCATAAACACAAGAGACAAAGATTTATCCTGGGAAACCCTCATGGGGTAGAAAACCCAGCAAATCTTCCTCAATATAGATGACCAGCAATATACAAAGATGAAACCCTGAGACATGATCTCCTCCTCCACAATAGCAGACCTCTCCTCCACAAGTGCGCTATCCTCAAGTGAGTGAGTGTGTCAAATGAGGAACACACCTCCTCTATTTATACACTACACTGACATATCTTTTACACAAGTACACGTAGACTCGTATTTAACCAATGGGTTAAATACCCTACTACAACTGACTGGGCCGACCCCTCTAGGGTGGTGTAATAACCCTTTGACCCACATAACACATATAGGGCCGACCCCCACTAGGGAAGTCTAATAACCCGAGTTACCACATTCTGACGGAGGAATAAACATCTCCGGATATACAATAAGATCTTTACGGAGGAATGAAACATCTCCGGAATAATAAAGTACAATTATAATATTCTTTGAAGTTACAATATCTCAACACGATCCAGTACAGCAGGTTTTATTATTACTTCAGATCAGTAGATTATGCATTGTCCATATATGGTGGACCCTACAGCTGGCCCATTAGGGAAACCCATGCTGTATGAGTACACATTCCTAGTGGATTTGGGTCTTCTGGATCCAATGAGACAATTATCTTTCATTTCCGGGCACTTCTGACAGTGATTGATGCATTTTTACACTTGTTGACCAGATTTGGGGCTGATTTCCCAGCCTAAGCAACAGGGGCCCCGAGAGGCCAGTTCACCTAGGGCGCTGATGATGAAGGGGGTGGTCCAACCACTTGTTTTTACCATTTACCCCCCCTTCTGGAGAGCCTGGTGGGCTCAGATGGACAGCGCAGGTGCCCTAGGAGGCAGTTTTGGCACTTTCACAGTTACCGAGGTAGTTAAAAAATGGGATAAAGTGGTCATTGAGGAAATCGATTTGGGAAATTAGGGCAAGGTTTTGGCATTTGGTCTTCACAGAGGTCTTCCGGGGTGATCTCACTATCTTCCAGTCAGTTTTCACCATGTGGGTATGCCCACATTAATCACAGAAGGTCATTTACTGCTTGACTGTCATGGATTTGGAGGACAGTTTTGGTCATTTATATTATCTTGGACATATTTTATTATTTTATTGTGCCTTGGGGATGAGCTAGTAAGGATTGATGCCTCCTATCCCCACCATGTGATTATTTTGTCATGTCCTAGTCATCATGAGGTGGATCATTATACTTTTACCCCTCTAGTGGATGACGTCACCCCCTTTTTGTGCCATTTAGTGGGGGTGCTATTATTATATTGGGTGATCCATGTGATATATTGTTATGGTTCATCTTAGCCATTGATTGTATGATGAGATCTTTTAATCTCAACACTCATTTGATGTAGTATTGTAGAGTGGTATAGGGTTTTGGTCTTTATTATCCTATATAAGGAGGAGATCCCCCATTATATAGCTCACCTTTGGAGCTCTGGAATATTGGAATAGAAAAATTCTTTGTGGAGCACATATCTCTTGTATTGTGGATTCTCTTGCATATTGAATATACAATATCTCTTCTATGTATCATTGTGGATTTTGGTGCTTCTACTAATCTTTTTACAGGAAAGTCGAATTGGTGGAGAGGAGGGCGACTTCTTGAGGGTTATTGTTGGAGGGATCCACATAGTCTCTCTTGGGTTGATCTTGTGACAGGGAGTATCATTATTGTATCTTAGTGACATAGTTGATGCTTTCTATTACATCTTTCTACCATTTTCATAATCATCTTGCTTGACTTGTTTCTTTGATCTTGTCTTGTAGGAGGAGGACGATTTGGCTATCTTGGAGAAGGACGTTTTGGTTGGAGCTCTTGGATCTCACTCTTGAATATACACATAGGAGAATGCTATCAATTTGCAAGGTGTCCATAAGCAATTGAGGTAAGATCTACGAGGTATGTGCCTCTTTCATCCATTCTATTTTCATTGGTCATAAAACCCTAATTCATTAAAACCCCAATTTTGGTATTTCTTAGATCTACTTAGATCTAGCCTTGCTTTTGAGAAAATTTTGAAAACCCACCTCTATAGCATCCACCCCTAGTTGGATCTATAGTTTGGTGGTGATTGGCTTAAAATTAACACACTTTTCGAGGCAAAAAGCCCTCTTGAACCTAAATCGCACTTCCTAGTGAGAGGCTTGTTTGGTTATATCTAGCACATGGGTAGATGAGATCCCACTTGATTTGAAATCTAGACACTTGATAACCTACCCCCAGATCCTGACTTTGGTGAATTCTACCTTGTGGACATCATTCCATGTTTTAAGGGGTCAAAACCCCCTTTTAAATTTCTTGGCACCTTAAAACTTAGATCTACTAAGATCTAACCCTTGCTGATTTTTGGGATCTACATAGATCGGGGCACTAGCCACTTGGATCTATAGTTTGGTGGTCATTGGACTTGATTTGGTCCACTTAACCCTTGTTTTAGCCCTCCTTGAGCAAGTTGCACTCCCTTGGGAAGGTGAGTTTGTCCACTTTGAGGAAGTGGGTAGTTGAGATTCTTGTGGATTTGAAACGGCCATACCTTGAAACCTAGGTCTAGAGTATCTTTTGTCACGATCCGCCTTGGGGGTAGCATTCCTTGTTTCAAGGGATTGTGTTCCACTTAAGGTCATTACTTAAAAAAACCTAGATCTAGTAAGATCCAACCATTAGATCTCATTTAGCCCACTTGACTTGGCTTCTAGGTGTCCCGATCTACACTTTGACATACTTTTTGACCTCATTAGCCCACTTAACAAGGCACTAGTCCTCCTCAAAGCAAGTCGCACTCCTTGGTATTTGTGTCAAAACCTAGATCTAACACATGGGTACTTCTAGAATCAACTTAGATCTATAGATTTAATCATTACCTATCCTCTAGTACCAATTTCACACCTAAGCTTGACATTGTGGGCCCACTTACAACCATTTCATACATTCCAAGACAATAAGACCCACTTGTGTAAACATATGGTACTACACATTGTCAGCATCCCCAATCATGTGGCCTAAACCATACGTATGTTGAAACACTAAAAATATCTCACACCACCTTCAACCATACCTCAACTTCTAGGTCCACTTAGCCTTGCAATGGTTTCCGTAACTCTTCATTTACTTACCCTTAGAAACCTTTGTTTGGGTCCAATCAACTGTGATTGGTTATAGGGTCTCCCCCTAGGTCTTGTTACACCCTGGCATAAAGCGAAGAGTGCCTTGGTTGACGTGACTCCCACCTTGCATTGGGAACCGTGGCATCTCTTAGGTCAGATCTTTAGTTTCCTTCCTCCTCTACCGACCCGGATGGGATTCCTCCAGGGGCAACTACAAGTTGTGTGATAACACTACTCTTGTAGGGTTCTCTCTTCCTCTTGTTTCCAACTTTTTTCTTCTTGCTCCTTCTGGATTCTAGCAGCTTCTACATCTTGCTACTTCTTGACTTCTTGCTCCTTTTGGAGCCTTTCCTCTTCTTCATGTTCCTTCCTTGTTGACCCCTTCAACTGAGATGTTGCTGCTTCTTGCTCTTTCTGGATCAACCCGATAGGCTTAGGGTTGGAACCCTTTATGATTTTACAGTGGTAGCGCTCTCCTAATTCAGTTAAGTTCCTGGCACTTCAAAAAAATTCCGCATCTTGGTCCATAAAATGCATGTATTCATAAGTGGTTTTGACATCAATGTAATGCTTAACAACTTTTCCATTAGGATCATGTCTCCTAAAAGACTTTGTGCCGAAAAGAAACACTTCTAAGCCTTCAGAAAAGTTCTCTCCCTCTCTTGCTCTCGGGAGGCTGTATGCACCGATGGTAAAGGGCATTGGTGGGTATATACCTTTCTTCCTCTCTGTGAGGATCTTGCAGATTCCACCAATACTGAAGAGTTTCCTTACAGCTTCCTTGTGCACTACAAAATCTGTAACATATCGGGGAAATAAAAAGGGAGCTTGACATCCTCCACTCATTCGGATATAAGTGCCTTCAGTGGAATAGTTGTATTATCCAAACTCTTCTATGATAGGCATGGCATTCTTGGACATGCAATTTGGCTCTTCTATAAAAATAAGCTGATACAAGGGAATGATGAATTTCTCGCAAATCTGCTTGTAAGGGTTTGTGTATTTGCTTGCCCATGTGGGTTGGTAAGATACAAAGAGAGTATTCTCCTTTCTATTCCATGTGCAACCCAAATCTTGGAAGGTGTGCTTGCTTAACAAGAAATCTATTAAATAAGAAGACATGAAGAAGTCTTCCTTCTTCTGAGTTAGTCCTCCTTGGGCAGCGATTAACTGCGAGACCAAACAGTCTAAAATTATATCAGCCCAATTGAAAATGGTATCGGACATGGCCACATGGACTATTACTGGCACCGAGCCAAGATTGAAAATATTTCCATTTGGCATGCCGAAAACCCAGCTCAGCATTAAGACAATGAGTCTATAGGGGGTCTTTAGAAGGTTACTTTCATATTCATTGTTGTTCCTTTGTCTGATTTGCCTGTCATGTTAATTTTTTAGAATTTACTTCAATCTGATCTAGGATCTTAACTGAGAGAACAACATGTACAACATATCTACAGCATATCAATCATGGACACAATAATGCAAGCACACAAGAGACACAGAGTTTACTTAGGGAAGACCATAAAGGTGAAAAACCCTAATAACTTCCTCAGAGATAGATAGAGCAATGATACAAACCAAGCATAAGAGATAGACATCTCCTAGCAGTAGCTTCTCCTCCTCCACAAGTGCTCCACTCTCCCGAGACTGTGAGAGAGAATAGAATGATGAAATAGAGTGCCTCCCACACTCTACATATACTTGACTTGACTTGCCTAATAACCTTTACTAGGTCGGCCTTACCTTAACCACATAACATAATGCTGACTGGTCCGACACCCAATAGGGTGGTCTAATAACCCTTTGACCCACATGGCCGACCCCCAATAGGGTGGTCTAATAACCGTTCGACCCACATGACTTATACAGGGCCGACTCCAACAAGGTGGTATAATAACCCATCAAGTATAAGTTATGACACTTACAATATAAATAACAACACTTTCGTATAGAGGAATAATAACATCTCTATAGGAATACAAACACTTTCGTATAGAGGAATAATACCATCTCTATAGGAGTACAATATACATATATGAAATACATTCCAAAGTTACATATACATCGACACTCCCTCTTAACTAGGAAGGTATTTCTAGACATAGGTCTTCTAGCACAAGTCTTCTTCTCTGGATCATCGTCATTGGATAATCGTCATCGAGTCATCGTCATCGTCACTATTGCTGCTATCTCAATCAATATCTGAATCTACTCGTGATAGGAAGTTATACAGAGCCAATTCTTTTTCATATTGGATGTAGGCCCACCACCTGTAGGTCTTCATCATCACTGGCCATACTGTGGAATCCTCAGGACTTATTACGTGCGTCACAAAACCTTAAAATTGTCTCTTTACTAGCAAGAACCATAAAGAGTATCTAAGGCCTTTTTCATCCTGTCTAGATCTCCAGGACTTATTACATATGACTGTCACAAAACCTTAAAAGAGTGTCCCAAGAATGTTTATGTGCATAGCACAACCGGCAAGAACTCTAAAAAGCATCCCAGGAACATTTATGTGCCTAAGCACGACTGGCAAGATCTCCATGACTGATTACATGTGACCTCTACTACAAACCCTCGAAAGAGCATCCCAAGACTTATTACGGGCACACAACCCAACCTATTGGATCTCCCAGGTCTTAAATGTAGCAGCCCACCACAAACCCTTGAAAGAGCATCCCAGGACTTATTACGGGCACACAGCCCAACCTATCGGATCTCCGAGGTCTTACATGTGGCCCACTATCACAAAACCTCGAAAGAGCATGCCAGGACTTATTACGGGCACACAACCCAACCTATCGGATCTCACAGGTCTTACATGTGATACATAATGCCAGTCCTTTTTCATACTGGATGTGACCTAGAACAAATCTAGGATTTCCTTTGCACAACCTATCCACGGCCACATAGTATCAACCTGATACTCACCATACATCATCCTGATCATCATCACTGCATTGTCCTGATGCAAGTCATCTAGAGCAACATCCTAAAGCTCGTCATCCATGATCATCCTGATCATACAATGCATCTACCTGATGCATACCAAGTATCTACCTGATACATATCACCATACATGATCCACCTAATCATACAATGTATCCACCTTATCATACAGTGTATCCACCTGAGACATACATAGATACATGATTCACACAATGTATCCACTTGATATATATCAACATACATGATCTACCTGATCATACACAGTATCCACTTGGTACATATACAGATACATGGTCCAAGCATCCAACATGATGCATATACAAATACATATAAATGATCGAACTAATCATATCCAACATCCAACATGATGTGTATATACATATAAATGATCCAACTGATCATATCCAGCATCATCCTGATGCATATACAGAGCAGTAATGGGAGTATCATCCTGATGCTCATCATCCAGCGCTTACATCCATAGTCATGTGAAGGATCCCCCTTCCACCATGCTAGGAATGGCTACAGCGAATGTTTCCATCAATTCTTTCTCGAAGTGTCATCGATTTGAAGAACACCAAGCCTCTCTCTGAAGTACTTGAACTTCACTCTAGCCAGTGTCTTCGTCAATACATCTACAATCTGCTCATCCATCACAACATACAGGAGCTTCACTACTCCTCTCTACACTGTATCCCCAATATAGTGATATTTTATCTCTATATGTTTCGAACTATCATGGAACACCAGGTTCTCGGACAACCTCACACAACTCTGGTTGTCACAAAATATACCAGTAGCCTCCAGCAATAGATCAAATAACTCA
Source organism: Larix kaempferi (assembly GCA_027924585.1). NCBI lineage: Eukaryota > Viridiplantae > Streptophyta > Pinopsida > Pinales > Pinaceae > Larix > Larix kaempferi. Next base: position 1,742,793 of record BSBM01001595.1, on the reverse strand, counting down.
GAAAGTAGCTTCTGAAGCCATACTGCCTTACAACTAGCCAAACAAGCTGCAACATACTCTGCTTCGGCAGTACTTAGTGCTACACAGGACTGCTTCCTGCTAAACTAAGAGATCACACATGATCCCATACTAAAGCAACACCCAGAAGTGCTCTTCCTCTCTACACCACTTCCTGCCCAATCTGAATCAAAATAACCCTTTAGGTTAAACTTTTGATTCGCATCATACTTGAGCCCATAATCAATAGTACCCTTCAGGTACATCAGAATATGCTTTACAACAACCAAGTGAACACTCCTCAGATCCATCAGGAACTGGCTCAATGTGTTCACCGCAAAGCAAATATCTGGTCTTGTGTTCGTCAGGTACGTCAAGGACCCAATCATCTGATGATACATAATGATATCAACCAGCTCAGATGAAGCATCACATAGAAGCTTTAGGTTTGATGCCATAGGTGTGGCCATGGCCTTGTAGTCCATCATCCTGAACCTCTTCAGGATCTCTACTGCATACTTCCCTTGTCCAAGGAATATTCCATCTGCACTCTACCACACCTCCAAACTTAGAAAATAGTGCATCATCAACAAGTTCTTCATCTTGAACTCGGCAGCAAGCTTTCGCTGTGTGTCGGCAATCAATCTATCTTCACTTGTAATAAACAGGTCATCCATATACAAAAGTAGTATCACTATATTGCCTTCCTCAACGTTGTAGTAAAGGTTGGAATCCGCTTTAATCTTGGTAAAGCCCAAACTGGATAGGAAGCTATCTATCCTACCATACCAAGTTTTGCAAATATATGACTCCCTGTCATGTGTCTAAGAACCAAGTGGCTGCTCCACATACACTTCTTCTTCAACTACATCATTCAAGAAAGCTTTCTTGAAATCCATCTTGTGTATCTTCCATTTCATCACTATAGCTAGAGCAAGTACGGATCTAATGGAAGTGTATCTAGCTATAGGAGCAAAAGTCTCTATGCTACCACCTACAGCATGCTTGATATTGTCGATCCTCTTGGAATTCACTACAGACTCCCCTTCAGGTCTTGCGACTGCATCCCAAACATCTTCATGATCAACTAGTACTCCTCGATCATGGCATTCTTCCCAGATCCTGGGAACTTCAATATCTTCAATATTTTCAATAGATAACTTTGTTGCTGAACAAATGTTGTAGTCCTTCTTTTGTAGGTGATGGTATATGATCTTTCCTACACAACAAGTTAAATTACATGATTAAAAAACATCTCATAGTTTTCAGAACAAATTCTTACACATAAAGAAATATGTCATACAGTCATGCAATTATCTTAGCCAATGCTTCAATACAACATTTATCCATATCCCGTAAATTTCTAGATGCCTTCCAATCTCTATCAGAACATTGTTAAGAGTGTGCACAGCTCCCAACATGTTAGCAAAGAGGTTTCATTCTAGATAAGTAGGAATGGAATGTTGTACAGTTCCATAGGCCACTTACCCATGTATATTAGTAGTATATTGTTCATCAATGGAACTATTCTAATATGCATAATACACAACCTAATTCTAGGAAGATGAGTATATACATTATTGAACAGTACTATTTAAACAATAAAATGTCATGTCCCCAAATTTTGCTATGATCCATGGGGTAATTTTGGCCTAAGACACCTAGGCAATAATTATTTAATTAATGAGCATGTAGGGAAACTACCTTAAGGAAGATGCCTAAGGTTGTATTCGGGAATTAAATGAACAAGGTGGCCCCCCATGTGGTTATTAACCCCATGAATAAGTCTAAGTGATTAATTAAATGAGAATTTAATTAATGGGGTAAGTTTGAGGCAATTATACCATAGGGGTTGATTAATTATTAATTAATTAATTAAACTTTGAATTTTGGAGTGATTATGAGTTTGTAATATTTTTATTAATAATATTCGCTAATAAATATTGGAAAGTGGTGATGACAAGGTTTGGAGGTCGAATTTGTGCAAGTAGGGTCAATCTTTCCTAAGTGGCAAACTCAGAAAATCAAGGAACACATTGGAGGAAAAAAGAAGCAAGTTAAATAAAAGGAAACTGTCAAAACCAAGCAAAATCAGGAAAAACAGAAAAGATGGAAAGTAATTAAAGTAGAGAAAAACAAGAAAAGCAGTCAGAAAAAGTTTAGCAACTTCCAAGCAAGCTCACAAAGGCGCACTTGCTAAAAACAATGAAGGAGGACAAAGAAAGGCAAGTTTTTTCAAGTAAGAAGTTTCTATTTTCCACAAGGAGGGCACCCTTCCTCATCCACATGTGTGGATGGCTTGAGTAACAAGCTACTTCAGCTATTTATTCATGTTTCAAACTTCATCTCAGAACTTTTGATCATTTCCGTTTTCTCATGAGAGCTCTGATGCTTCTCTAGTTGAGTGATGTGCCTCAGCTGTGCTTCTTGGGTGATGTGCCCCAAGGCTCTTAGTTTCCAAAGAGTGTTGTGCAGGTCTATGTCAATATATTGCAGCCAATAACATATGCTTCTAGCCTCCATTGAAGATCTATAGTCATTTGGGAGAACAGGTTCCTCCACAGTGATTCTCCAGCTAGTTTTGGTGAAGATCCATCCATTGAAGAAGATAGAACTTGGCAGTGTGCCCAGGGAATGAAGGAGATCTGGTGCAGCCATTGTTGCAGACATCAAAGGTGTTCGAGATCAGTAAACAGCTTCAGATCAGATCCGTACTTCTATTCTCACTCGTTCTCCATTCACAACTAAATCTAGAGGAGTTTTCCCTGAAGGAGAGGGTTGACCTAGTGAATGCACTCCAGTCAAGTTCAGAAGCTTAGTAAGCATCCATTTACAGTCATATGACCTATAGATGACCTGATCCTATCACCATAGTAGATCCACAGTAATATTCTATTTCTTCTCTTCATTCTCCATCAAATGTAATGAGTATTTAGCTTGTGAGGCACTGTTGTGTTGGGAGATAGTTAAATCAATAAAATAAGGATTCTGATATTTTACTTTAAACCTTCATATGTTCAGTATGTTATATCAGATCATTATTTAATGTGATAGCAGAGTTTATCATTTATTGGAGCAGTTTAAAGGATTAAAATGCAAGACTAGCTAGTTTGGTGCTTAATCTAGACTAGTTTCACCATATTTGCTGATGAATATTTTCTGAGGATCCATTTTGCATTCTATCATTTGGAGGAGGTTTCTAGTTCAATATAATATCCATATCAATCCCTTTAATAAGAATTTGAATTCTTTTAACTTCGTTTTGGAATTCCTGTATTTTGACTAGCTCAGTTGTCTACCATCTGCAAATAATCCCCAAATTGTTCCAACCCTTTCCAAGTCAATGCAGTCTTTATTCCAGCATTGCTTATGATTTGTATGATTGATATATCTCTTTCCTAAACACCTTTAACCCTTACCCAGTCTTGTTGGAATATGTTAGAAGCCCAGGAAGCCTCGAAGTAGGCAATAGATTCATTATATTGCTCAAAAGTGAATGGCCCTAGTACCTTGTGCCAAGGACTCCTGCTAAAAACATATTTTTCTGCTACTGCACCTAGTCCCATATAAATTACAGAATCAAACTTTCATCCCACCATCCTCAGTCTACACACCAGTACCCCTCACTTACCTCCCGTCCGATTTGAAAGGATTTGCCACAAAATTTCACTAGTAAAAGTGTAAAAGTTTTAAAGTGGAGTTAATATCTGGGTCAGATCTTGCTCAGGATATTACAGTGGTATCGGAGCTCTTTCCTTGGCTCATCCTGTGGAAATTAAATCTCAGTGGAAAGAAGACTCTTAATTTAATGAATTTGCAGTCATGTCAATATTTAGTGAAGAAGATTCTTACTCCGATGAGGATTTTTATGAGCAATATGATGATGAATTTGTTGAGCAACATGAAGAGTATTGTAGACAATATGAGGAAGAAGAACTCCAAGAAGTACCCTCTACAAGTATGACCCATGAAATCATGAGTGGCAGAATAAGTTATGGTTATTATGATATCTATACGGAGGAAAAGGTTGCATGTTCTACAGCCAAATATCAACCTACTTCTGAAGAATACCTAAAAGAAGCAAGAGCTTCAGTGGATGGATGTTATTTACACCTCACAAGAATGTTTGGATCCTCTTCCAAAAGAGCCTCCAAGAATCCTGACCCTAAAACAACCAAAGCAGAATCTTTGCTATTTTGTTTGGGGAAGCAAGAACCAAAGACTAATCATGAGGTTGTTGATAGATTGGGAGCAGAATCTACTGCAATATTCTATGTAGAGGATTTTAAGATCTCCTCAGAGGAGCTTGATAAGCTTAAGGATGGTAAGGCATACTTTGGATCCGATCCAAAGGAAAAACATAAATCAGATCCAAGGACACCACATGAGATTCACAAGGAAGTAGAAATTGACCACACATCAGTTACATGTGAACTAGTAGAATCAGTGGTAGAACAAGGCACCTTAACCCCACCCATTTAAGAGAGAAGCATGATGCAAAAGTATGGACCACTTTCAAATTTTTGTACTAATTTGTGTCATGATGATGTTGCAGCCACATCAGAAGACAATTACTGCATAACGGATTCCCTGTATGTTGAGTTTCATATCCTTGGTGATAGGGGTGAATGTAGTGACCAAACTGAATCACTAGAAGGGTGTTTGCAGGATGCCTACATGGACAGAAGAGAATCTATTGAGGAATGTTTTAAGTGTGAGGAAGCATCTAAAGATGTGTACTCTCACATATTTTTGGGGGACACGGAGATACCCATTGGTGATGGTGTCATGGGTGCAATATCCATGGGGAAAGAAGATGTTCTGGCAACAACAGAAACTGATAATGAGAAATTGATGGAAGGCCAAACCACCAACAGTCCAACTCATAAGGAGGATAACATGACACCTGGTGAGTTATTAAATTATGATTTTTAGGTGTCATTATTTCAATATGATATGGCAGCCACTTCTAGTGAAAAGTTCAGGGTGGTTGAGCTCCCTAGTGATGAGGTTCGGAATTCTGATGTGAAAAAGGCATGCAATGTGAAGGCTGGAATTTTGAGAGAATATCTTCCTGGTATACCTAGGATGAATGGGCAATTATTTGCAGCCCAAATTATGTTGTTGAGGACCTAAGAGATGAATATATTGCAGCAGCAATATATGGATCAGATTTCCAAACTTCGAGTGCACTGCATAAAATCAATCCGGGGATGGAAAAGGAAGAGGAGGAAAATCAACAAGAACCTCATATTCTTGCAGGGACATTGAAGATGGATGAACAAAAGATCCAAGAGGCCCTGAAAATTCTCCATGACAATCATTCTTCAGTGTCGAGGTTGTGTTGGGAAGCTGCTTTAAGAGAAGATCAATATTTCTTTGCAGCCATGGAGAATATCTAGAAAGCAATGTCCACAATCAAAGGTAATTTCTCATAGTTGCTTTCAGATAAAAATTACATGTTTGAGCTTGTGGAATTGTTGCGATATGCATCATGGCATGATGAAGAAAGTATTTGTAGATATGAAAAAGAGAACTATAAGCTTAATGATCAATTGATGGCCACCCAAGATTCTTTGAGAATCACTCAAAGTGCCCTCCAAGAATCCAAGACAGAGATGTTGTTGCTTCATGAAAAGTTACAAAGATCCTCCCTACCCTCCACACCGTTCAGTCAATTTCATTGGGGTGAAAGAATTAATGATCATATGGAGGAACCTCATGAGATGGTGGGTCATGAGGATCATTTATCTTTACATGTGCTTAAGGAGTGTACAAAACAGTTTGATGAAAACCAAGCACCTGATCATTTCCTAAGGGAACTTGAGTTGTTCCTCGGAAACAACCACTCTCCCATGGAAAAGTGGGAGGAGAGCACCCAATTTGGGCCAGCCAATAATGAAGAAGTTGCATCCATAAGTCTGATCATTGAAGGTTGCATACATACAAAGAAGGTTCACAGTCCTTCCCCATATGTCATGGATTCAACAACAACAATGGGGAATGAATAGCGGGTGAAGAAGTTTTTCTTGTTGATGCCACATATACCACGGGTGGATCATGATCTTCTCCTATGGGAGATAGATCTTATTGCAGTAGAGATGGATGATTTCAGCTCATGTGAATCAGCAAGCAAGATATCTGATTCATCCATTGGATGGATAGATAGAAGAATCACTAAAAAGGAAAATCTCGAAGGTAAAATGTTTTCTTGTTTTTGCAATAAATCTCTTATTATAACTGACATTGTCTGGAATTGTGAGCAGCAGCAAAAGTATATTTTGCAGCCATTTGATGTCATTCATCCACATATGGATTGGGTGAAAGATTACTTGACAAGCATGAAACCTCCTTGCAAAATTTTTTATGCTCATGGTTAAGGGAAGGTAACTAAGCAGGCAAGTTGCCAAGAAAAATTAATGGAACATTTTACTTGCAGAAGTCGGCCTATGTGGAGGGAATCCACATGCTGGGAGCGATGCTTGAAGTTTTTCTCCAATGGAATATAGTTGAGCCATTGGATGTTTTCACTAAAAGAAACATTTTTCTATCCACTTGGTTTAGTTGGCAGTAATATCCTTTCAGTTATTCCTCGGATGAAAAGGCACATGTTTGATGACAGATCCACTGAATTGATTTTGATGACTTGGAAAATGCAGTTGATACTTTTGGATCCGAGAATTCATGGGAGTGACAAATTGCCAAAGGTGATAGAACAGTTTTGTTCCTTGCAGGAGAAACAGTGGGATCCAGGAATTCTACTCAAGTTATCCTAATTGGGTTGTAAATTTTGTTCATTGCTGGTTAAATTGCATATATAAATTACAGTGCAGTTTTTCTTCATTTTTTTAAAGGCCCAAGTTTAATTTTCATACTGTACAGTGGATGGGGACAATTATAATCAGATTAGTGCAGCAGAAGCTTGGTGGAATCCTGACATTTCTTGAGGACAAGCAATCTTAGGAAGGGAGGATTGTCATGTCCCCAAATTTTGCTATGATCAATGGGGTAATTTTGGCCTAAGACACCTAGGCAACAATTATTTAATTAATGAGCATGTATGGAAACTACCTTAAGGAAGATGCCTACGGTTGTATTTGGGAATTAAATGAACAAGGTGGGCCCCCATGTAGTTATTAACCCCATGAATAAGTCTAAGTGATTAATCAAGTGAGAATTTAATTAATGGGGTAAGTTTGAGGCAATTATACCATAGGGGTTGATTAATTATTAATTAATTAATTAAACTCTGAATTTTGGAGTGATTATGAGTTTGTAATATTTTTATTAATAATATTGGCTAATTAATATTGGAAAGTGGTGATGACAAGGACTGGAGGTCGAATTTGTGCAAGTAGGGCCAATCTTTCCTAAGTGGCAAACTCAGAAAATCAAGGAACACATTGGAGGAAAAAAGAAGCAAGTTAAATAAAAGGAAACTGTCAAAACCAAGCAAAATTAGGAAAAGCAGAAAAGATGGAAAGTAATTAAAGTAGAGAAAAACAAGAAAGGCAGTCAGAAAAAGTTTAGCAACTTCCAAGCAAGCTCACAAAGGCGCACTTGCTAAAAACAATGAAGGAGGACAAAGAAAGGAAAGTTTTTTCAAGTAAGAAGTTTCTATTTTCCACAAGGAGGGCACCCTTCCTCATCCACATGTGTGTATGGCTTGAGTAACAAGCTACTTCAGCTATTTATTCATATTTCCAACTTCATCACAGAACTTTTGATCATTTATGTTTTCTCATGAGAGCTCTAATGCTTCTCTAGCTGAGTGATGTGCCTCAGCTGTGCTTCTTGGGTGATGTGCCCCAAGGCCCTTAGTTTCCAGAGAGTGTTGTGTAGGTCTTTGTCAAGATATTGAAGCCAGTAACATATGCTTCTAGTCTCCATTGAATATCTACAGTCATTCGGGAGAACAGGTTCCTCCACAATGATTCTAGTAAGACTAGCTAGTTTGGTGCTTAATCTAGACTAGTTTCACCATATTTGCTGCTGAATCTTTTTTGAGGATCCATTTTGCATTCTGTTAGTTGGAGGAGGTTTTTAGTTCAATATAATATCCATATCAGTCCCTATAATAAGAATTTGAATTCTTTTAACTTTGTTTTGGAAATCCTTTATTGTGACTAGCTCAACTGTCCACCATCTGCAAATAATCCCCAAATTGTTCCAAACCTTTCCAAGTCAATCCAATCTTTATTCCAGTATTCCTTATGATTTTTATGACTGATATATCTCTTTCCTAAACACCTTTAACCCTTACCTAGTCTTGTTGGCATATGCTAGAATCCCAGGAAGCCTCGAAGTAGGCAATAGATTCATTATATTGCTGAAAAGTGAATGGCCCTAGTACCTTGTGCCAAGGACTCCTACTAAAAACATATTTTTCTGCTGCTACACCTAATCCCATATAAATTATGGAATCAAAATTTCATCCAACCATCCTCAGTCTGCACACTAGTACCCCTCACTTACCTCCCGTTCGGTTCGAAGGATTTGCCAGAAAATTTCACTAGTAAAAGTTGTAAAAGTTTTAAAGTGGAGTTAATATCTGGGTCAAATCTTGCTCATGATATTACATAAAATATGCAAGGAATGATAATTCAAATACTTATCTTTGTTTGTTTGTTGGGTTGACTCCCTCTCAGTCTTTGCTTCTTTTCTGCAATGCCATTCTGATGTGAGAAGTGGTCAACTCCCTCTGAATATCTGCATCCTTGCAGAAACTACTGAAGTGTGCTCCTTCTTGATCTTTGCTTCCTTGTAGGAACAATTGGAGTGTGCTCCCTCTTGATCTTTGATTCCTTGCACGAACAACTGGAGTGTGCTCCCTCTTGATCTTTGCTTCCTGGATTACCTATCCTTGAACTTATATCCATCACTATGCATGCTTATTAGTATCATCATTTTGTTATCCTCGAGGTCTCATACCTAATCACACATTCATTAGTATAATCTTAATACTATCAAAACACAATAATCTTAAATATGTATAGTCATGATCATTTCAAACACAGATAATAAACATTAGTATTAAAGGTTTCAGGGAAGTCTTCTTTTACTCATGCATATTCTTATTTGATCATAGGACTCTTCTGGTTAGTTAAATCATCAATCAAGATAAGAGACATAAAATGCATAAACCCTTAATTACTTACATTTCTAACTTTATGAATAAACATATCCAATCATACCAAGTATACTTATATAAGGGATCCTCACACAAGGTAGGATTCTAACTTGATATAGGAAAAACTTACCTGGATTGGTATGTTAGCTAATTATGTCTAACATACCCACATGATGTATTCCTGTTCTCTTCAATGACTTGTGCTAGTAGCCTACATATCTCATAGGTTATCCATTATAGAACCAAGTTATACATACCTCACAAATAGATCTTCTAAGTGATTCATGACAATGGATGAATCTTTGTCCTCTTGTCATCATGATCATATGTTCTTGAACTAGAGCATGATTTGTCTTTCTTGGTGTACCTTTTGTTAAAATTTAATATGCTAAGACATAAAATAGTAGCATTACATTCCATTTCACAATAATAGAATATATAGGATCACTGAAGAAACAACAAGCACAACATAAACACAAGAGACACAAATTGATCCTGGGAAACCCTCATGGGGTAGAAAACCCAGTAAAGCTTCCTCAATATAGATGACTAGCAATACACAAAGATGCAAACCAAAGACATGATCTCCTCCTCCACCATAGCAGACCTCTCCTCCACAAGTGTGCCTCTCTCAAGTGAGTGAGTGTGTCAAATGAGGAACACACCTCCTCTATTTATACACTACTCTGACATATATTTTACACAAGTACATGTAGGCTCGTATTTAACCATTAGGTTAAATACCCTATTATAACTGACTGGGACGACCCCCACATGGTGGGTCTAATAACCCTAGTTGCCACAACTCCTCAGAGGAATAAACGTCTCCGGATACATAATAGAATCACCTCGAAGGGATGGAACATCTCCGGAATAAATAATGTACAAATATAATATTCTTAGAAGTTACAACATTCAACACTCCCCCTTAACGAGAAGGATATTATAACAACATCTGCAGGAGCAAGGAGTCATTGACTACATCATCTATATATCATCGAAAGCTTTCTTCAATTCATCATCATTAGTAACTCAACTAGTTACTGGAACATCAACATCATCATAGTTGATATTACTCGATCATCAGCATCGTCATCATCATCATCATCACACGATCACACGATCATCAGCATCGTCATCACACGATCATCAGCATCGTCATCACACGATCATCAGTATTGTCATCACACAATCAGCATCGTCATCATACGATCAGCATCGTCATCACACGATCAGCAGCATCGTCATCACACGATCATCAGCATCGTCATCACACGATCATCAGCATCATCATCACATGATCAGCAGCATCATCATCATACGATAAGCATCGTCATCATACGATCAGCATTGTCATCACACGATCGACAGCATCATCATCACACGATCATATTATAGGATGATCAATCCTTCTCTCTTTAGGACATAGGTCCATGGATGATGCAATCTAGATCAAGTTCCATGATGATCAATACTTATCTCTTTAAGACAAGTCTCATGTCTAGGGACAATCCAATCCCAACCACAGTGCCAGTCCTTTTTCATACTGGATGTGACCTAGATCAGATCTAGGATTTACCGCCACAGAGCCAGTCCTCTTTCATACTGGATGTGTCACGTCTACGGAGCCAACCCTGTTTCATGCTGGATGTATCACATCTAAAGAGCCAGCCCTGTTTCATGCTGGATGTATCACATCTACAGAGCCAGCCCTGTTTCATGCTGGATGTATCACATCTGCAGAGCCAGCCCTGTTTCATGCTGGATGTATCACATATACAGAGCCAACCCTATTTCATGCTGGATGTATCATATCTACAGAGCCATCCCTGTTTCATGCTGGATGTATCACATCTACAAAGCCAGCCCTGTTTCATGCTGGATGTATCACATATACAGAGCCAGCCCTGTTTCATGCTGGATGTATCATATCTACAGAGCCAGCCCTGTTTCATGCTGGATGTATCACATCTACAGAGCCAGCCCTGTTTCATGCTGGATGTATCACATATATAGAGCCAGCCCCTGTTTCATGCTGGATGTATCATATCTACAGAGCCATCCCTGTTTCATGCTGGATGTAACCTAGAACAATTCTAGGATTTGTCACGTACATTTTGATCAAAGGTCCAGGGACGATCCAGTCCTATCATGTACCTTTTGAACCGAAGTCCAGGGACGATCCAGTCCTATCATGTACCTTTTGAACCAAATTCCAGGGATGATCCAGTCCTATCATGTACCTTTTGAACCGAAGTTCAGGGACGATTTAGTCCTATCATGTGCCTTTTGAACCGAAGTCCAGGGACGATCCAGTCCTATCATGTGCCTTTTGAACCAAAGTTCAGGGATGATCCAGTCCCATCATTCAATTCTCGGAGACCTCATGTCTACGACTCAATTCAAAGGACCATATTCCGAGGATGATCCAATCCCCTTACCTGTTCATTCAGGATTTAGTTCTCGGAGACATCATGTCTATGGCTCAATTCAAAGGACTAAAGTCCAAGGACGATCCAATCCCCTTACCTGTTCATTCAAGATTTTGTTCTCGGAGACATCATGTCTACGGCTCTCTTTAGGACTGAAGTCCAGGGATGATCCAATCCCCTCAATTCCACCAAGTACTTCATTCTCAAAGACATACATCTACGGCTCTCTTTAGGACTGAAGTCCAGGGATGATCCAATCCCCTCAAGTCCACCAAGGACTTCATTCTTGAAGACATACGTCTACAGCTCTCTTTAGGATTGAATTCCAGGGATGATCCAATCCCCTCAAGTCCACCAAGGACTTCATTCTCGAAGACATACGTCTACGGCTCTCTTTAGGACTGAAGTCCAGGGATGATCCAATCCCCTCAAGTCCACCAAGGACATCATTCTCGAAGACATACGTCTACGGCTCTCTTTAGGACTGAAGTCCAGGGATGATCCAATCCCCTCATATGTCAATCATGGGTACAAGTATATTCATCCGTACAAGTACATCAAGGCATCATGTATCCTCATCATCAAAACATGTATATCAAAACATGTATCCTCATCAACAAAACATGTATATCAAAACATGTATCCTCATCAATAGCAACAAATACGTATATCATTAAAGGCATGTATACATTTATCATCAAAAGCATGTATTCTCACTAATAAATCTATCATCAAAAGCATGTATACATCTATCATCAAAAGCATGTATTCTCACTAATACATCTATCATCAAAAGTAAAAATATAAGGGTCTTAAAAAATAATTCTAAGTAACTAAGTGTAGTAAAAGGTAACCTCATCATTGATGAGATAGACTTGTTATTAGATACTATGCTACTCCCCCTTTCGAGGAGAGTTCTTTTGAACTATACCAAGCTTGTCTCGAAAGTATTCAAAATTCACTTGAGACAGAGGTTTAGTCAAGATATCAGTAATTTGATCCTCAGTGCTTATATATACGAGCTTGATAGCTCCTCTTTGCACCATATCTCGTATATAGAAGTATCAGATCTCTATGTGTTTTGACTTATCGTGGAACACAGGATTTTCAGTCATCTTAATGCAGCTTGATTGTCACACATAATCACAGTGGGATCCATTTCTAACTCAAACACTCCATATAATAGCTTTTGAAGCCACACTGCTTCACAGCTGGAAGAGCAGACAGCCATATATTCTACTTCAGCAGTACTGAGAGCCACACTAGATCATTTCTTGTTGAACCATGAGATCATGGCAGATTCAAGACTATAACATCCACTTGATATACTCTTTCTGTCTGAGACACTTCCTGCCCAATCAGAATCTGAGTAACCATGTAAACGGAGTTCATGACCTCCAAGATAATATAGACCAAAAATCTAATGTACCTTTTAGGTACCTCACTACATGCTTTGTAGCTATTAAGTGAACCTTTCTAGGTTCTACTAAATACTGACTTAGGGTATTTACAGCAAAGCATATATCTGGCCTAATATTTGGTAAATACATCAATGACCCAATGATTTGACTATATAGGGTTAGGTCCACTAAATACAATGAGTCATTAACTAATAAATTCAAGTTGGAGTCCATGGGAGTGGCCATGGCTTTATACTCCAACATATCAAATCTTTTTAGACACTTCACAGCATACTTACCTTGATTTAAAGATTCCTTTTGGATCTTGCCATACTTCTAGATCTAAGTAGTTCATTAATCCAAGATCTTTCATTTTCATTTCTGCAGCCATTTTCATGACCTATTTCTCATTCCTTGTCAGAAAGAGATCATCGTCATACAATAATGGTATGATAGGTTCATCATCCACAACCTTAAGGTAAAGTTTAGGAACAGCTTTACTTCTGGTAAAGCCCAAGCTTTGTCATGAAGCTGTCAATTGTCCATTATTCACACTCTGCATTGAGTGATCTTCTGCATATCTATCTGTGCCATCTCTCGTCAGATGGGTCTACTAATATGAGCCTCAAAATCATTCGAACTCTATGGTGAGTTCCTTCTTGCATCCATGTCATATGTGTATAGAACCCATATTCAACCTTGTAGCAAAGGTTGAGATCCACATCACCCATGATGATCATTAAGCTCATCAATTGACTATTGATCCTGGGAACCCATACAGAACCTGATTACATTATTAAGAGAATGGTCTTATCTAGTCCCTTGGAGCAAAACATCTCATCATGATTCTCTTCCTCTTTCTAAGAGAATCTCTTATGCACAAGCTTTCTATAGTGTGTTTGATTTGTAAATCTTTTGTTGAACATCCATTGCTTGTTCAGAGTTCATCATTCATCATGATCTTTCCTACAAATCAAAATTAAGTACATGATTAGTAATACTTCATAATCATCAAATCATATTGACATGATAACCTATTATGCATACAGATATCATTTACATAGTTATGCAACTATTTTGACCAATACTTTGGCACAACACTTTCCCATATCCTGTATGCATACAGTGGCTATCTAGATGCCTTCCATCTCTACCAGAACATACTATCGAGAGTGTTCACAGCTCTCAACATGTTAGCAAAGAGGTTTCATTCTAGACAAGCAACAATGGAATGTTTGTCCAACTTACCAATCATATGCATATTAGTAGTATACTGTTCAATGCTTTATGAATGTTTACACTCAGCAAGATATATTCATGCATACAAGCAATATCATTTACTATTTCTAATAACAACTCAAATACTTATCTTTTATGTTTGTGTCGTTGCCTCCCTCTTGATCTTCTGTATGTCTTCTGAACTTCTATTCATTATGTACCATTGTGCATGCTCAAGTGTACACTAGTGTCATCCTCATGATCTCATACACAAACATACATTCATTAGTATATTCTCAATATTATCAAAACATTCTAATTCTAAATAATCTTGAATATGTACAGTCATGATCATTAGTATTCAGGGTTTCAAGGAAGTCTTCTTTTACTCATGCATATTCTTGTTTGATCTAGTTAGTTAAATCATCAACCAAGATAAGAGACATAATATGCATAAAATCTTGATTACTAACCAATCATACCAAGTATACTTACACAAGGTAAGATTCTAACATGACATAGGAAAACATACCTGGATTAGTATACCTGCTTAGTTATGCACAACATACCTAAACAATCTCTTCAATGATTTAGAGATCCTGAGCTAGAACCTGCATGTCTCGTAGGTTAAACATAATATAACAAAGTCATACATACCTCGTGAGTCTTTGTCTTCATGTTGTCATGGTCATGAAACTTGATTTGTCTTTTGTAATGTACCTGTGTCTTGTTAGCAGACAACATCAACCTCACACAACACCATAATGCATAAGTACAATCATATAGCCCTAATTAATGAATGTCTTCGATCATTCACATGCATTCATATTGTTACTAGGGTGATAAGACAATTAATAACATTAATCAAGATTGTACTAATAAATAACATGAAGACAAACACATTATGAACTTAATCAAGAATCAGATTTCAAGGCATACCTGAACCTCCTTAAGTCATACCTGTCGAGACTTTTTGTAGTCTTCTTATGTAAGGCCTTAGCCTCAACTCCCCCTGAAACTTGATTTGGAGCTTGATTAGGGTTTGCTAGAGAAACCCTAAAAATTCAATCTTTGACTTTCATACTTCTGAATGGATGGAAGAATGTGTCTTGCTGAGCTGATCAACCTAGCATTCTTCAATTTTGAAATCTCCAAAATTTGACCCCTCAAAATTGCCTTCGAAACTTCTGGATCTTCTGGACAGGAACCCGAACTAGGGTTTTATGAATCCCACCCTTCTGTCCAATCAAAAGGTTCGATCCAAGGCTCTAAACTCTTATTTTTCTGAGGAGCTTCCAGCCGTGGTTACAGACTTCAAAAAATTCCAACTTTCTACGAAACCCTAAATTCCGGAAGCCATGAATAAAGGTGCTAAAAATAATTCTGTTTTGATAGAAATATGCACCTGATTGCTTCTGCTATAACTTTGAAATTTTTGCTCCACAGGGTCTGAAAACATTTTTCTGCAGTAGCCTAACCTGTCATCTTTCCATCCTGACAGGTCTGACCTCAATTGGATTTTCTGAGAGAGAGTTATGCCAAGTGTCGCAACGTGACCTGTTTATGGGATAAAACAGGAGAGCGAACTTGTACGGCGTGCCATGTGTCACTGTTTGAAATTCGACCTCTGAAAACTTTTTCTGAGATAGCTTGCCCTGTTATCTTTCCATCTTGATAGATCTGACCTCAATTGGACTCTCTGAGAGAGATTTATGCCAAGTGTCGCAATGTGACTTGTTTATGGGATAAAACAGGAGAGAAAACTTGTACGGCATTCCACGTGTCACTGGTTCACCTTCGGCCTCTAAAAACGTTTCCTGAGATAGTAACGTCTGTGTACTACCTGTTACTTTTTACAAAATTTCATTTGGAGCTTCCTAGCCCAAGTTATGACCTTTTTTCCGAGGTCACCTGATTTTGACTGAGATCTGGAAGAGGCAGAAACCCTAACTTGTACTGATCATAACTCATAAAGTACAACGAATCTGAGGGTACCCTTTGGACACAACGTACCTGGGGATGTTATCTTCGACCTGTAAACTTTTCAAACCCTGACCCTTCGCATAAATGGATTTATAGCGAAAGTTCCATGATGACTGGCGTTTGCTATGTAAAACCCTAACCTTCAAATTGTCGTAAGTAAAGAAAGTGTCGTAAGTGCCATACCTTGTCTTCCTTCAGGTTAGCTCTGATACCATGTTAAAATTTAATATGCTAAGACATAAAATAGTAGCATTACATTCCATTTCAAAATAATAGCATATACACGATCACTGAAGAAACAACAAGCACAGCATAAACACAAGAGACACAAATTTATCCTGGGAAACCCTCATGGGGTAGAAAACCCAATAAAGCTTCCTCAATATAGACGACCAGCAATATACAAAGATGCAAACCAAATACATGATCTCCTCCTCCACCATAGCAGACCTCTCCTCCACAAGTGCGCCTCTCTCAAGTGAGTGAGTGTGTCAAATGAGGAACACACCTCCTCTATTTATACACTACTCTGACATATATTTTACACAAGTACATGTAGGCTCGTATTTAACCATTATGTTAAATACCCTATTATAACTGACTGGGCCGACCCCCACATGGTGGGTCTAATAACCCTAGTTTCCACAACTCCTCGGAGGAATAAACATCTCCGGATACATAATAGAATCACCTCGGAGGGATGGAACATCTCCGGAATAAATAATGTACAAATATAATATTCTTATAAGTTACAACATTCAACACCTTTCATGTTAGCGGACAACATAAACCTCATACAACACCATAATGCATTAGTACAATCATAAGTGTCAACACCCTAATCAATGAATATCTTCTATCATGCATTCATAATTTTATTAAGGTGATACGCGAAGTCTAAATTTAATCAATATTGTACTAACCGTAATAACATGAAGACAAACATACCATAAACTTAATCATGAATAAATCTTGAAACATACCTGGATGAGTCATACCGATCGAGATTGCTTGTAATATTCTTATGGAAGGCCTTAGCCTCATCTCCCTCTGAAACATGAACTTCTTCACTTATGTAGGTGACCAATCCATTCTCTTCTAGGATTAACCCAATCCGCTTGATTTGCAGGAACTGGATCTGGAGCTAGATTAGGGTTTGTTAGAGAAACCCTAAAAATTCAAACTTTGAATTTCAAACTTCTGAAAAGATAGAAAGATGCGCCTTGATGAGCTGATCAAGCCTATATGTTTAGAATTTGAAAACTACATAGTTTCACCCCTCAATTTTGCTTTTCAAACTTCCAGATTCACTGGACATGACCCCAAACTAGGGTTTGATAAACCCCACCCTTTTTCCCAATCAAAAGGTGCGATACAAAGTTCTAAGCTTCTATTTTTCTGAGGAGATTCTAGCCGTGGTCACAGATTTCAAAAATTCCCATTTTTGCAAAAGCCCTAATTTTCCACTTTTCAGATCAAAGTCCCGAACTAGGGTCTGATCAAGCTCGGCCTTCTACCCAACCAAAAATTATGATATTGGTCTCTAAATTTCAATTTTAATGAGTGGCATTCAGCCGTAGTCTCCGATTACAAAAATTACAACTTTCTCCGAAACCCTAAATTCCGGAAGCCATGAATGAAGGTGCTAAAAAATAATTCCGTTTTGACAGAAATATGTACCTGATTGTTTCTATTATAACTCTGAACGTTTTGATCCACAGAACATGAAAATTTTTCTTGTGATATCCCGACCTGTCATCTTTCTAACCCCATAGGTCTGACCTCAAGTAGATTCTCTGAGAGAGAGTTATGCCAAGTGTCGCAACATGATCTGTTTATGGGATGAAACAAGAGAGCAAACTTGTATGGATTTCCACGTGTCACTAGTTTTGTTTCGGCCTTTGAACAAGTCACCTAAGAAATTAAATTCCGTGCAATACCTGTCACTTTTTATGAAATTTCATTTGGAGCTTCCTAGCCCAAGTTATGACCTTTTTTCCAAGGTAACCTGTTTATGACTGAGATCTGGAAGAGGCAAAAACTCTATATTGTATAGATCATAAATCACAAATTACAACGAATTATAGGTTTTCCTTTGGATACAAGGTACATGGGGATCTTATCGTCTCCCTATATGATTTTCAGACCTTGAAACCACGTCAAAATGTATTTATAGAGAAAGTGCTACGATGACTGGTTTTTTCTATATCAAGCCCTAGATTCGCAATTGCAACAAGTGTCATACGTGCCATACCATGCCTTCTTTCAGGCTAGCTCTGATACCATGTTAATTTTTCAAAATATACTTCAATATGATATAGGATCTTAACTAAGAGAACAACAAGTATAGCATATCTATAGCATATCAATCATGGACACAATAATGCAAGCACACAAGAGACACAGAGTTTACTTGGGGAAAACCATAAAGGTGAAAAACCCCAATAACTTCCTTAGAGATAGATAGAGAAATGATACAACCCAAGCATAAGAGATAGACATCTCCTAGTAGCAGCTTCTCCTCCTCCACAAGTGCGCTACTCTCCCGAGAGTGCGAGAGAGAATAGAATGATGAAATAGAGTGCCTCCCGCACTCTATTTTTACTTGACTTGACTTGCTTAATAACCTTTACTAGGTCGGCCTTACCTTAACCACATAACATAATGCTGTCTGGGCTAACTGTTGATGTATATGTAACTTCGGAATGTATTTCATCTGTGTATTTTATATATATTTATTGTACCCTTATAAGAGATGTGTTATTCCTCTATAAGGAAGTGTCGTCATGTGGATTGACAAGTGTTGCAAGTGTGTGTACTTGCCGATGGGTTATTAGACCACCATGTGGGGTCGGCCCTGAATTATATATATAATAATGTGGATGTACCTAGCTAGACAAGTCGGCCCCATAAGGTCACTGGGAAAAAAGGTTAGTATAAATAGAGATCAAAGATCTCTATTTTATTAATTTGGAAAAGTAACTCACTCTCACTCAAAAAGTGGTGCACTAGTGAGGAGGAGGATGATCTGCTACTAGGAGACTATCTCAGTGTTATTTAGTTGTACTTTGGTTTAGCCATTGCTCTCTCTATCTCTGAGGAAGTTGTGGGGTTTTTCACCTTAGGGTTTTCCCCACAAAAAATCTGTCTCTTGTCTCTTATGCTTTTGATTCTTGTGATGCTTGTCATATTGCGATTGTCATGCATTGATATACTATATATGTTGTTCTCTCAATAAAGATCTTGGAGTATTATGAATTAATGCTCAAAATTTAACATGGTATCAGAGCTAACCTGAGAAGAAGACATTTTGCAGTGACGGAAACTTGAGTTTCTTGTTTATTGGGTTTCTCTCCACAGAATTTTGAAAATCAGTATAGTAGATTGACTCTACTCACCAACGCGCATCTATCTGTCCAATCAGAATTCAATTCTGAGCATTTTCAGATTTGGCCCTAAAAATTAGGGTTTCCACAAAAATAGGAATTTCTGGATCTGAAGGCACAGCTGGAAGCTCCTTTCAAAAATCAAAGTTTAGAGCTTTGGATCAATATTTTTGGCTGAGTAGATCTCCGGGAAACTCAAACCCTAATTGAGGGCTCTCCCGAGTGAACCCAAGAGGACAAAAAGGCAATTCTGAAGGGCAAAACTTTGCTGATCTCAAATTCTGAATCTACCAGGCTGACCAGCTCATCAAGGTGCATCTTTCTATCCTTTCAGAAATTTGAAATTCACATTTTGAATCTTTAGGGTTTTTTCGACAAACCCTAATCCGGGACCAGATCCAGTTTTTAGCATTTCAAGTGGTAAGATCTAAATCTTTTCTATTTCCATTTGAAGTACTCTTTAAGATGTCTCACCACACCAAGCTTGAGGATAAGCTTGAAGGAGCTGATAACTTCCAGGCTTGGAAGTATAGGATTGGATTAATCCTGGAAGAGAATGAGTTGGACTCATATGTGAAAGAAGACATCCCTATCCCAGAGGATGAAGAGGCCAAGGCATTGCATAAGAAGAACTTGGTCAAGGAAAAGAGAATCATTGCTGATTCCATCAAAGACCATCTCATACCCCATGTGTCTTCTCTTAACACACCCAAGGAGATGTTTGAATCTTTGACCAAGCTATTTCAA